>OX941097.1:10000-1213750 GCA_954870635.1 Arctium minus
AACCCTAACCCTAAACCCTAAACCCTAAACCCTAACCCCTAACCCCCAACCCCCAACCCCCTAACCCCCGAACCCCCGAACCCCCAACCCCGAACCCCCGAACCCCTAACCCCCTAAACCCCCAACCCCCAACCCCCAACCCTAAACCCTAAACCCTAAAAAAACCCTAAACCCTAAACCCTAACCCCTAAACCCTCTAACCCTAACCCTAAACCCTAAAGCCTAAACCCCAACCCCCAACCCCCAACCCCAAACCCCCAACCCCCAACCCCCAACCCCCAAACCCCCAAACCCCAAACCCCCAACCCAAACCCCTAACCCCTAACCCCTAACCCCTAAACCCCTAAACCCTAACCCCCAACCCCCAACCCCCAACCCCCCAAACCCCAACCCCCAAACCCCTAACCCTTCCCCCAAACCCCCTAACCTTAAACCCGCTAACCCTAACCCTAAACCCTAAACCCTAAACCCTAACCCCTAACCCCCAACCCCCAACCCCCTAACCCCCGAACCCCCGAACCCCCAACCCCGAACCCCCGAACCCCCAACCCCCAAACCCCAAACCCCCAACCCCCAAACCCCCAAACCCAACCCCCAAACCCCCAACCACCAACCCCCAACCCCCAACCCCCAACCCCCAACCCCAACCCCCCAAACCCCAAACCCCCAAACCCCAAACCCCAAACCCCCACCCCCACCCCGAAACCCGAAACCCGCCCGACCCGCCCGACCCGCCCGACCCCCCCGACCCCCACCCCCGACCCCGACCCCCGGACCCCCCGGACCCCGCCCCCCCCCCCCCCCGCACCCCCCGCACCCCCAACCCCAAAACCCCAACCCCCAAACCCCCAACCCCCCAAACCCCAAACCCCTAACCCCAAACCCCCAACCCCGAAAACCCAAACCCCCAAACCCCAAAACCCCAACCCCCAACCCCCAACCCCCAACCCCCAACCCCCAAACCCCAAACCCCCAAAACCCCCAACCCCCAAAACCCCAAAACCCCCAAACCCCCAAACCCCCTAACCCCTAACCCCTAACCCCCTAAACCCCCAACCCCTAAACCCCTAAACCCCCAACCCCCAACCCCCAACCCCCAACCCTAAACCCTAAACCCTAAAAAACCCTAACCCCTAAACCCTAACCCCTAAACCCTAACCCCTAAACCCTAACCCCTAACCCCTAACCCCTAAACCCCAACCCCCAACCCCCAACCCCCAACCCCAAACCCCAAACCCCAACCCCCAAACCCCCAAACCCCAACCCCCAAACCCCCACCCCCAACCCAAACCCCTAACCCCTAACCCCTAACCCCAAAACCCCTAACCCCTAAACCCCTAAACCCTAACCCCCCAACCCCCAACCCCCCAACCCCCAACCCCCAAACCCCAAACCCCTAACCCTTCCCCCAAACCCCCTAACCCTAAACCCTCTAACCCTAACCCTAAACCCTAAACCCTAACCCCTAACCCCTAACCCCCAACCCCCTAAACCCCAAACCCCTTAAACCCCAACCCCTTAACCCAAACCCCCAACCCCCAACCCCCAAACCCCAAACCCCAAACCCCAACCCCCCACACCCCCCACCCCAAACCCCAAACCCCAACCCCCCACACCCCCCACCCCAACCCCCAAACCCCTAACCCCAAACCCCTAACCCCCTACCCCCTAACCCCCCTAACCCCCCTAACCCCCCTAAACCCTAAACCCTAACCCCTAAACCCCTAAACCGTAAACCCCAAACCCCAAACCCCAAACCCCAACCCCCAACCCCCAACCCCCAACCCCAACCCCCAACCCCCAACCCCCAACCCCCAACCCCAAACCACAAACCCCTAAACCCCTAAACCGTAAACCCCAAACCCTAAACCCTAACCCCTACCCCTAACCCCTAACCCCTAACCCCTAACCCCCAAAACCCCCCCAACCCCCCCCCCCCAAACCCCACAAAACCCCCCCTAATCCCTACCCCCAACCCCCCAACCCCCCAACCCCAACCCCCCAACCCCCCAAACCCCAAACCCCAACCCCCAAACCCCAACCCCCAAACCCCAGCCCCGAGCCCCCAGCCCCCAAGCCCCCTAACCCCCAAGCCCCAAGCCCCAACCCCCAAACCCCAACCCCCAAACCCCAGCCCCGAGCCCCCAGCCCCCAAGCCCCCTAACCCCCTAAGCCCCAAGCCCCAACCCCCCACCCCAACCCCCCAACCCCCAACCCCCAACCCCTAACCCCAACCCCCCTAATCCCTACCCCCAACCCCCCTAACCCCAACCCCCAACCCCCAACCCCTAACCCCTAACCCTAACCCCAAAACCCCTAACCCAAACCCCTAAACCCTAACCCCTAACCCCTAAACCCTAACCAAACCCCTAAACCCTAACCACCCAACCCCCAAACCCCCCAACCCCCAAACCCCAACCCCCAAACCCCAAACTAAACCCAAACCCCTACCCCAAACCCTAACCCCAAACCCTAACCCCTAACCCCTAACCCCTAACCCCAACCCCCAACCCCCAACCCCCAACCCCCCAACCCCAACCCCCAACCCCAAACCCCAAACCACAAACCCCTAAACCCCTAAACCGTAAACCCTAAACCCTAAACCCTAACCCCTACCCCTAACCCCTAACCCCTAAACCCGAACCCCTAAACCCGAAACCCCGAACCCCCGAACCCCCGAACCCCCGAAACCCCCACCCCCGAACCCCGAACCCCCGAACCCCGAACCCCAACCCCCAACCCCCCAACCCCCCACCACCAAACCCCCCACCCCCAACCCCCAACCCCAACCCCCAACCCCCACCCCCAACCCCAAACCCCCAACCCCCCAACCCCCAACCCCCAAACCCCAAACCCCCATAACCCCCAACCCCAAACACCAAACACCAAACCCCTAAACCCCTAACCCCTAACCCCCTAACCCCAAAACCCTAAACCCTAAACCCTAACCCCTAACCCCTACACCCTACACCCTACACCCTACAACCTAACCCCTAACCCCAAACCCCAACCCCAAACCCCAACCCCCAACCCTCAAACCCTAAACCTAACCCCCTAACCCCCAAACCCCCAAACCCCCAAAACCCTACCCCCTACACCCTACCCCCTACCCCCAACCCCCCAAACCCCAACCCCCCAACCCCCCAAACCCCCAAACCCCAACCCCCAAACCCCCAACCCCCCAACCCCCCAACCCCCAACCCCCAACCCCCATAACCCCCAACCCCCAACCCCCAACCCCAAAACCCCTAAACCCCTAACCCTAAACCCTAAACCCTAACCCCTACACCCCTAACCCCTAACCCCTAACCCCTACACCCTACACCCTAACCCCTAACCCCCAACCCCTAAACCCCCAACCCCCAACCCCCAAACCCCAAACCCCAAACCCTAAACCTAACCCCCAAACCCCTAACCCCTAACCCCTACCCCCTACGCCCTACGCCCAAACCCCAACCCCCAACCCCCCAACCCCCCAAACCCCCGACCCCCAACCCCCCAACCCCCCAACCACCCAACCACAAACCCCCCACCCCAAACCCCCCACCCCAAACCCCTAACCCCTAAACCCCAACCCCCCAAACCCCCAACCCCCAAACCCCCAACCCCAACCCCCCAACCCCCCAACCCCCCAAACCCCTAACCCTTCCCCCAAACCCCCTAACCCTAAACCCTCTAACCCTAAACCCTAAACCCTAACCCCTACACCCTACACCCCTAACCCCTAACCCCTAACCCCTAACCCCTACACCCTACACCCTACACCCTAACCCCTAACCCCCAACCCCCAACCCCCAACCCCCAACCCCCAAACCCCAAACCCTAAACCCTAAACCTAACCCCCAAACCCCTAACCCCTACCCCTACGCCCTTCGCCCTACGCCCAACCCCCCAACCCCCCGACCCCCGACCCCCCAACCCCAAACCCCCCACCCCCCAACCCCCCAACCCCAAACCCCCCACCCCAAACCCCTAACCCCTAAACCCTAAACCCCAAACCCCAACCCCCCAAACCCCAACCCCCAAACCCCCAACCCCCCAACCCCCCAACCCCCACCCCCCAACCCCCAACCCCCCAACCCCCCAAACCCCAACCCCCAAACCACAAACCCCTAACCCTTCCCCCAAACCCCCTAACCCTAAACCCTCTAACCCTAAACCCTAAACCCTAAACCCTAACCCCTAACCCCTAACCCCCAACCCCCTAAACCCCAAACCCCTTAAACCCCAACCCCTTAACCCAAACCCCCAACCCCTAAACCCCCAACCCCCAACCCCCAAACCCCAAACCCCAAACCCCAACCCCCCACCCCAAACCCCAACCCCCCACACCCCCCACCCCAAACCCCAAACCCCTAACCCCAAACCCCTAACCCCCTACCCCCTATCCCCCCTATCCCCCCCTAAACCCTAAACCCTAAACCCTAACCCCTAAACCCCTAAACCGTAAACCCTAAACCCCAAACCCCAACCCCCAACCCCCAACCCCCAACCCCCAACCCCCAACCACAAACCCCTAAACCCCTAAACCATAAACCCCAAACCCTAAACCCTAAACCCTAACCCCTACCCCTAACCCCTAACCCCTAACCCCTAACCCCCTACCCCCCCCCCCCCAAACCCCCCCAACCCCCCTCCAAACCCCACAAAACCCCCCCAACCCCCACCCCCCAACCCCCCAACCCCCCAACCCCAACCCCCCAACCCCCCAAACCCCAACCCCCAACCCCCAAACCCCAGCCCCGAGCCCCGAGCCCCCAAGCCCCCTAACCCCCAAGCCCCAACCCCCAACCCCAACCCCCAACCCCCAAACCCCAACCCCCAAACCCCAGCCCCGAGCCCCCAGCCCCCAAGCCCCCTAAGCCCCAAGCCCCAAGCCTCAACCCCCCACCCCAACCCCCTAACCCCCAACCCCCAACCCCCCAACCCCCAACCCCTAACCCCAACCCCCCTAATCCCTACCCCCAACCCCCCTAACCCCAACCCCCAACCCCCAACCCCCAACCCCTAACCCCTAACCCTAACCCCAAAACCCCTAACCCAAACCCCTAAACCCTAACCCCAAACCCCTAAACCCTAACCAAACCCCTAAACCCTAACCACCCAACCCCCAAACCCCCCAACCCCCAAACCCCAACCCCCAAACCCCAAACTAAACCCAAACCCCTACCCCAAACCCTAACCCCAAACCCTAAACCCTAACCCCTAACCCCTAACCCCTAACCCCAAACCGCAAACCCCAACCCCCAACCCCCAACCCCAACCCCCAACCCCCAACCCCCAACCCCAAACCCCAAACCACAAACCCCTAAACCCCTAAACCGTAAACCCTAAACCCTAAACCCTAACCCCTACCCCTAACCCCTAACCCCTAAACCCGAACCCCTAAACCCGAAACCCAAAACCCGAAACCCGAAACCCCGAACCCCCGAACCCCCGAAACCCCCACCCCCGAACCCCGAACCCCCAACCCCCGAACCCCAACCCCCAACCCCCCAACCCCCCACCCCCAAACCCCCCACCCCCAACCCCAACCCCCAACCCCCAACCCCAACCCCAAACCCCAAACCCCCAACCCCCCAACCCCCAACCCCCAAACCCCAAACCCCCATAACCCCCAACCCCAAACACCAAACACCAAACCCCTAAACCCCTAACCCCTAACCCCCTAACCCCTAAACCCTAAACCCTAAACCCTAACCCCTAACCCCTACACCCTACACCCTACACCCTACAACCTAACCCCTAACCCCAAACCCAAACCCCAAACCCCAACCCCCAACCCTCAAACCCTAAACCTAACCCCCAAACCCCCAAACCCCCAAAACCCTACCCCCTACGCCCTACCCCATACCCCCAACCCCCAAACCCCAACCCCCCAAACCCCCAAACCCCAACCCCCAAACCCCCAACCCCCCAACCCCCAACCCCCAACCCCCAACCCCCAACCCCAAAACCCCTAAACCCCTAACCCCCTAACCCTAAACCCTAAACCCTAACCCCTACACCCCTAACCCCTAACCCCTAACCCCTACACCCTACACCCTACACCCTACACCCTACACCCTAACCCCTAACCCCCAACCCCCAACCCCCAACCCCCAAACCCTAAACCCTAAACCTAACCCCCAAACCCCTAACCCCTACCCCCTACCCCTACGCCCTACGCCCTTCGCCCTACGCCCAACCCCCAACCCCCCAACCCCCCAAACCCCCAACCCCCCACCCCCCAACCCCAAACCCCCCACCCCAAACCCCTAACCCCTAAACCCCTAACCCCCTAACCCCCAAACCCCAACCCCCCAAACCCCAACCCCCAAACCCCCAACCCCAACCCCCCAACCCCCCAACCCCCACCCCCCAACCCCCAACCCCCCAACCCCCAAACCCCCAAACCCCCAACCCCAAACCCCCAACCCCAAACCCCCAACCCCAACCCCAACCCACCAACCCCCCAACCCCCAACCCCCAACCCCAAACCCTAAACCCTAAACCCTAAGGATCCTCATTTGCTTGATATTTTTCTCTCTCTAACTTTCTCTCTCTAGAATTCTCTCTCAACTTTTTTTCTTCTTTTTTGATTTTTAACCTATAGATCTGCTGTATTTCTCCCTGATTAACAACTTATGTGAAAGCCGTTTTGAATTCGCTGCATGGATCCTCCAGATTTGAGCAATTTTTGCTCAACTTTTGATGGTGGCACGTCTGATTTGAAAAACCCTAGATCTGGGCTGATTTCTGAAGATGGAAAGGTGGATTTAACTTCTGGAAACTCGCTTATGGTCATGGATTCTTCTAATGATTCTATTGTTGATGGGGATCTCAATTCCAAAGAGAATCTGGATCCAAAAGCGTATATGAACCCTATTTTTTCGAGTTCTGAATTTTCAAACTCGATGTCCCAAAAGCGTGAACAATCAAGGAAATTGAGTAGGAAAAAGGATTCGAGAAGAGATCCAGTAAGAAAAAATGATCCATCCTTGGGGAAATCGATTTCTGAAGATATGAAAGTGGATAAAGGTGCGCCGACCAGAACTGTTCATCGAAAAAAAATTGGCAGCGTGATGGGTGAAATTGGGAGTAATTCTGCTGGCAATCTTACTAGTTTTATGGGTTTTGGTGATCGATCTATAGCCAACACCTCAATCCCTTCTCCAATTTTTCAATCTTCTGATTTCAATTCTCGGACTGAAGAGGAACGTGTGAAAATCCTTGGTAATTTCTTAATCGACTCTGAGCATTCTATTAAAGATGTGATTAATATTTTTGAAGCTAGAAATGGGAAAAAACCTACTGGACTCTCTAATATACAGTCTGATGTTGTGAACGGTTCGAATGGGAATATGGGAAATATGAAGAACAGTGTGGAAACCAAGCCCAGTGGTTCGATTGAGCAAAGTATCCCTGGTTTTGATAGTTCTGGATTTGGTTCTCCTATTTTCTCTTTAGGTGGTGATGGCAAAAATTCTTCTGATAAGAATGTTGGGGCTGATAAGAATCAAACTGGAGATGGTCAGAAGCGATCTATATTCAGCAATCCTAATTTTTTTTCATCTGGTGGTTTGTCTGGATGTGCAGGAGGAACAGGGGGTTTTGTTTTTTCATCTGGGGGTAATGGAAAAAAAGTAGGGGAATCCAATGGAAAGTTGAGAAATAAGCAAGGTACTGTTATTCCTGGTAAAGATGTGGAAATGTCAGAAAATGGTGTTAAAGACGGTCCTGAAGTGGTTATGAATCAGAAGGTTCAACAGGTTGGTGGTGGTAATACTGATTCTGGAAAATCCCAAAATAATCAATGGAAGATGAAAGGAGTTACTTTAGCTGATAAAATCAGAGGAAACACAGAAAATAAAGTTGTTTTAAAGTTCAAACCCCCTATTCTTCTTGGTGATGGAAGGATGGCCATTAGATTCTCAAAAGAAGTTGTTCTTGAAGGTGCAAAAGCTAATTCCCTTTTACTAATTGGTCATTTTGTTGGAGTTAGAATGCCTTTCTTTGTTGTTAATAATATCCTTAATCGAATGTGGAAAAAATTTGGTTTAGTGAATGTTGCTTCTAATTATGAGGGGTATTATATGTTGAAATTTAATAATGAAGAGGGAATGAAATTCATTATTGAAAATGGTCCATGGATGGTGAATGGAGTTCCGTTGTTTGTTAAAAAGTGGGAACCTGGTTACTACCTTGGGAAGCCAGAACTGAAGAAGCTGCCATTGTGGGTTAATTTGTATGGGGTCCCTCTTGAAGTTTGGAATGTCCAGGGTCTCAGTGAACTGGCTAGTGGAATTGGGATCCCATTAACCCTTGATCGTGCTACAGAAGAAAGGTGTTTGACTCAATCGGGAAGGGCTGGTTTTGCTAGAATACTGGTTGAGGTTAGTGCGGATAATAGTTTACCTGATGTGGTTGTGGGATTGATGCCTTCAGTTGATGGAATTTCTGAAAAGGAGGTATCTATCAGAGCTGAATATAACTGGAAACCGTCAAGATGCAAGCATTGTAAAATTTTTGGGCATTCTTTTGATGATTGTACAATTCGTCCCCTTAGTGATGAAGAGAAGAAGGCTAAATTAGAAAAAGAAGAGAAGGCTAAGGTCAAGAAGGTGGATGATGAAGGTTTTCAAACAGTTGGGAAGAAAAACAGGCCTGTTCAAGTGCAAGATCAAAATAAGCAAGCTGTTAATCAACAAGTCAGTACTAAGAATTGGGTTAACCAGATATTCTACAAGAGAAATGGTAATAATAGAAATGGTAGTCAGAGTCAAAAGCCAAATGGTGGGAACTTCAAACAGGGGCAGCAGCAAGACAGTGGTACAGCATGGAGGAAAAAGCCAATTCAGAATAATGGTCTAGTGGATTTTGGGCAAAATGTTATTCAAACTGAAGTGGGTCAGTCCAGTGGAAGCAAGCCTGATGTTGCAAGCAACTGCAAACAAGCTGATAAAAGTCAAGAGGTAAAGGGGCAGCCAAAAAGTGTCAATAAAGAAAGTTCAGATCTGAAAGTCTCTTTTGATCAGAGGAAAAATGTTAAAGGAGGAGGTTTTACAGTGAATGTGTCTCATGAACCTGTTCTGGTTCAAGATGAAGTCCTTACAAGAAATCCTTTTGAAGCTTTGAACAATATGGAGGTGGATGTTGGTGAACTTGATAAGCAACTTCTTGAGATGCATGAAGTTGATCCGTTTCTTGAAAAGGGGGAGAATCCTCATAAAGATGTTTTCAAGAACTGGTCTCAATTTCAAAAAGATTATTTCATTGGTGCTAAATTTGGTGGTGATGTTGAAAATAATGATGATGCTCCAGACTTTATGAAATTTGATGTTGAAGACTGGAAAAGAGAAGAGGGTAGGAGTGTGAAGGCCAAGAATGTTATCAATGGTTAAAGTTGCCATGCGGAATATAAGGGGGCTGAATTTGAGCTCCAAAAGAAGAGAAGTTAAGAAAATGATTGTGGAAAATGGGGTGGATGTTTGTGGCATTGTGGAAACCAAAGTGTGTAAGGAGAGATTAAAAGTTGTTTGTGATGAGATCTTTGCTAATTGGAATTGGGTCTCTAATAACTCTGTTTGTGTGGGTAGAACCAGGATAATTCTTGGTTGGGATCCAAATAAAATCAGATTGGATTTTTTTGAGTTTTTTGATCAAGTCATTCATTGCAAAGTTCTTCATATTGACTCTAAAAAGAATTTTTTCTGTTCTGTGGTTTATGCTGCTAATTGTGTCTCTGAAAGGAGGATTTTGTGGAATCAATTGTGTTCTCATAAAGCTTTGGTTAAAGATGATGCTTGGCTCATTGTTGGTGATTTTAATGTGAGTTTAGACCCTGATGATAGTTCAAGAGGTTCATCTGTTATTACTAGAGGCATGGCTGATTTTAGAGATTGTCTTAGTAATATTGAAATGGAAGATTTAAATCAGGTTGGGATTAAGTACACTTGGGTTCAAAAACCCCAATCTGATCTGGGGTCAAGAGGTCTTCTCAAGAAACTTGATAGAGTCCTTGGGAATTTGGCTTTCATCTCTGGTTTTCCTACTGCCTATGCTTCTTTTCTGCCTCAAGGAATTTCTGATCACAACCCTGCTTTGCTCTCTATTCCTAGTCTGGGTTCTTTTAAGCCTAGGCCTTTCAAGCTGAATAATCATTTATGTGATAATCCTGGTTTCTTGCCTCTGGTGGAGAAAAATTGGAAGTTGTATTTCGAAGGCTGTCACATGTTTTCTGTGGTTTCCAAGCTTAAAGAAGTTAAAAAAGACTTGAGGAAGTTGAATATTAGTCATGGGAATGTTTTTGATAATGTTAAAAAAATCAGAGCTGAACTTTGCAGATCTCAGGTGGATATTGATGCTGATCCAGAACATGATGAACTTAGAATGGAAGGTGCTGTCTATATGAAAGCTTTGAAGGATTCTCTTCTTGATGAGGAGAGATTTTTGAGACAGAGATCAAAAATTCAGTGGTTAAAGGAGGGAGATGCCAATACTGCTTATTTTCACAGTGTGGTTAAGGGTAAAGTCAACAGAGGAAGGGTTGATGAAATTAAAGATTTATCTGGTAACAGATTCTTGGGGGCTGCTATCCCTGATCAGTTTGTTGCTCATTTCAAAAATATTTTGGGAACTAGTGCTGTTGTTGATCCTATCTCAAATCCTAGCTCTCTCTTCTTGAAAAGGTTATCTACTTCTCAAGCTGAATTTATGATAAGACCTATTGATGATATGGAGATTAGAGATGCTATTTGTTCCATTGATGACATTAAAGCTCCTGGCCCAGATGGGTTTTCTTCAAGGTTTTTTAAGAAGTCTTGGTCTGTGATTGGTGATGAAATTTGTCTGGCTGTCAAACAATTTTTCTTTAATGGGAAGCTCCTTGGTGAAGTGAATGCGACTGTGTTATCTTTGGTTCCTAAATCTCAAACTCCCAAGAGTGTTGCTGATTTTAGACCAATTGCTTGTTGCAATGTGATCTACAAGTGCATTAGTAAAATTTTGGTTGGAAGAATTAAGGATTTTTTGGGTTTGCTTGTGGATCCAAACCAATATGCTTTCATCCCTGGAAGGCAAATTAGTGATAATATCCTCTTGGCTCAAGAACTTATGAGAGGATATCACAGGCAAAGGGGTACTAGAAGGTGTGCTTTTAAAATTGACTTACAAAAAGCTTATGATACTGTTAATTGGGGCTTTCTGGAGGTTATCTTGAAGTGTTTTGGATTCCATCCTTGTATGATCAGCTGGATAATGAAATGTGTTTCATCTGTTTCGTTTACCATTAGAGTGAATGGTGATCACCATGGCTTCTTCCCAGGGAAAAGGGGCATCAGGCAGGGAGACCCTCTTTCCCCCTATTTATTCACCCTTGTTATGGAAGCTCTGACTCTGATGGTCAAAAGGAAAATAAGGGATAGTGAAGATTTTAGATACCATCCTAAATGTGAAAAGCTTGAACTGACCCATCTCTGTTTTGCTGATGATCTCCTAATGTTCTGTTATGGTGATCCTGCTTCTGTGATTGTGTTAAAACAGGCTCTCTTGGAATTTGGTAATGCCTCTGGTCTAAAACCTAGTATGGAAAAGAGTATCTCCTTTTTGGGTAATGTGGTGGGTTCTAATAGATGTGAAATATTGAAAATTCTTCCTTTCAAGCTTGGTTCACTTCCTGTTAGATATTTGGGTGTTCCTTTGATCTCTTCAAGATTATATCACAAAGACTGCTCTGGCCTGATTGATAAAGTCAGAAAAAGAGTTCTTGATTGGAAGAACAAGTGGTTATCTTTTGCTGGTAGACTTCAGTTGGTTAATTCTGTTCTCTCTTCTCTGAATGTTTACTGGGCCTCTTTGTTTCTTCTTCCTGCTTCTGTGGTCAAAGAAATAGAAAAAATCATGAGAGGCTTCCTTTGGAGTAGCGGTGAGGCTGTGAAAGGGAAAGCTAAACTTGCTTGGAAATCTGTATGTCTCCCAAGAGAAAATGGGGGATTGGGCATAAAAGATCTCAAAATCTGGAATAAAGTCCTTTTGTATAAGAAAATCTGGAAGATTGTAGAAAATGGAGACTCCTTATGGGTTAAATGGATACATGAATACAGACTGAAAGGGAGGAACTTCTGGGAAGTGGGTGATGTGCATGATAGCCCTTGGTTTTGGAAGAAGGCTGTCAAATTCAGAGGAAAATTCAGAGATCAGATAATTCATGTCCTTGGAAATGGTAGAGACACTTCTTTGTGGTTTGACTCTTGGCATCCTTTTGGTCCCCTGTGCAATCTTATTTCTAAAAGAGAGATCTATGGGGCAAATCTTAGTTTGAACATGAAAGTGGCTGACCTTGTGTCAGATGGATTTTGGATGTGGCCATTGGATCTTTGGTGTAAGTATGGTCATATTCTAAGTCAATTTATGCCCAAGCTAAGAGAAAATGTTAAAGACATTGTTAAGTGGAAACTCAATGATGGAAACCTTGTTGATTTTAAAGTTGCTTCTGTGTGGAATGATTTGTTTGTGCATTTGGAGAAGTTTGATTGGCCAAAACTTATTTGGTTCAGTCAAGGAATTCCAAGACATGCTATATTCCTTTGGTTGGCCTCTATAGGCAGATTGAGAACATTGGACAGACTTGCAGCTTGGAGAATCAATGATAGCAGATTATGTGTGTTATGCCATGATGGGGTTGAAACTCATAACCACATGTTTGTTAATTGTAAATATACTCAAGAAGTTTGGTGCTCCCTTGAAGGTGTGTCTGGAATCTATGGTATAATCCAAAAGCTAAATGGTGTGGAAGATGTGTGGGACAGACTAATCAGAGACCTATCAAAAATATATGTAAATAAGTCTATATGGAGTGTCATTAATAGACTCATCCTTGCTGCTGTGGTCTATTTCATTTGGCAAGAAAGAAATTGTAGGTTTCATCAGGACAAACAAAGGACTGCTGTGGGATTGGCTATGCAGATATTGGATCTGATTAAAATGAAGCTTTTGGGTCTCAAAGTCAAGAACAATCCTCAGGTCAAAAGGGCAGCTAGTGTTTGGAATTTGGATGTTAATAATGGAGGATTATATATCAAGGATGCCACTCATGATCATGTGTAATGTGTTTATGGTGATGATCAGAATTAATAGCCGTGTTTTGTGGAAAGCTATGGATGTCTGGATGGTTGGGGGGAATTTCAATAATCAGAAGGAAATCTGTTTGGATGATGGATCAGATGAGAATGGTTTTAGAGAGATTTTTCAACAAGCTTATGAGATCCTTTGGGATGGGTTCATTTTGGGAGGAGCTTTGGGAAACACATGGGAAACTCATGGGTATAAATGGGGGGGAGGGGTTTTTCACTTTGTCTATACTAACAATTTCTTGTGCAGGTACAATATCAGTTTATCTGATCCTCATAGGGGCTTTGGGGCTGGATTTTGGGTTGGCGTCACAAGGGGGTGCTGGGTAGTGGAGATAGGAAAATTGAATTTGTTTGGGAGTCATAAGGAGGTCGTTTTGGAGGATTGGAGATTATACTGGAGTTCTAAAATTTTGGTGTACAGAAGTAGGCTCCTTATTTATTTGATATCTGTTAATAGGGGGGATGGGGTCATGTTAGTCTTTGGAGTCACCAAACCCTTAAAAGTGCAATTTTTTGGCTCTTTTAAGTGTTTGGATTCTTTTCTGGGTTTTTGGGTGGAGTTTATTACTCCTCTGTGCAGTTGGGGGTGTGTGAGTAATTTTTTTGCCCCAACCTCTCTGTCCATTTCAGCTACTTTTAGTTGGAATCCCAGTCTGCTTTTTATGTTTTTTGTTTGGCAGTGGGAGTGGTATTGGTGGGTTGGATTTAAAAGGTGGTTTGATCATTGGTTTTTTCATAGTTGGGCCATTTGTTACCTCTCTTGTTACTGTCATGTTTTTGGAAATATATGGGGGAAGTTTATTGACATAAATATCAAATTTCATTGCTACCTGTTGAATTCCATTCTGGGTTTTCAACTTTTGCTTCCCATCTATTCATTTGGTCTTTTCTTTTTAATGCCAATGGCCTTTGGCCAAATTGGCCAGGCCTTATGTTGTTTATGCTGGATGTTTATGTTTAATCCCAATTCTGTTATTTGGGGGATTTGGAATTATGGAGGAATAAGGTGGATTTTGTGGCCTAATGTGGAGAAGAGAGGTATGTGGCTCTGTGAACTATTTTTGCTAGGAACTTTATGGCAGTTTGGTTCTGTGATTTGGAACTTATATGGGCATCTGTGGTTACATAAATGGGGATGGATCTGGAGTGATCACAGTGATTATGAGGATTCTGTTCAATTTCATCTTGTTTGGAGGTTTATGGTGTTCTCTGGTTATGTTGGTTTCCTTTATACCTATCTCTATCTGTTGATTGCCATCTTGGCTTTTCAATTTTGTTCTTATCCTTTTTCTTGGTCTATTCTCTTGATGAATACCACTATGGTTTTTCATCATTTTGCTCCTATGTTCCTTTTTGGTCTTCATTATAACTACCCAATGGCTGTAGGCCAAACTGGTTTATGGTTTGGGGTGTTTGTGGTAAACATTTTGATGAATGCTGGTGAAAAAAGGGGATTGGTGAATGTTACTGTGAATAATAGAAAAAGGAGGAGAAGAAGAATAGATGGGTTTTTATGTGAGAAATTTTGGAAATATGCACCTTTGAAGTCTGAACCTTGGAGAGTTCAATTCCAATGGTTGAAGATGATGATTCCTCACAAATTTTTGTTGAAAACTCACGCTATTTTTTGGGATCAAAGTGACCTGGTTTTGATTAATTCCTGTACCTACTACTGGTGGTTCAGAAGTTTTAAGGGAGATAAGTCTGATGATGGAATTTTTTGGATTAAAGGTGAAAGTGATTTTGGATTTTTTTGTGGCCTTAATTCAATATGGAAAAGGACTATTAGTGGTGGTGTTAATGGCCACGTGGATCTTTTTCATACTAGCTTTTGGACTTTTTTGATTTCCTTGGCACCTAACCGATTTTGGATAAATAAAAAGGATAATGGTCTTTGGGAAAATCAAATGGGCCACGTTTATTATTTTAAGTATGGTTCTATTATGGTGGATGAGATTGGAGTTGGGTCTAGTGGGATTATAAAAGATAGTGGGCCTGGAGTCAATGTTGAAATTGTCTTTTGGACTATCAATTCCAATTTGCCGTGGGAATGTGTATGGAGGAATTGGAATATGGGCTGCCAATCTCATTTTCATAAATTTTTGATGGAGCTGGGATTTTTCTTGATTCTTGGGCTACGTGACTTTGGTTGGGCCACTTTAAGGATTTGTATGCTGCGCCGTAATAATGTCAGCGACAACATTACCATATTAAAGCTTCAAGTGGACTTGGATCTGGAAGGTTCTTTGGGCTCTAATTCCCTGGTGGACTCCCTCAACATTCCTAATGTGGTTTATTTTAGGGATTTTTATTGTATGGGTCTCTTGTTGGGCTGTTGCTCGTTTGATTTTTGGGCCTTAAATCCTTCTTTGGTTTTTAGATTTTGTCGTCTTTTATGGTTTCTTCCTAAGCATATTTTAGGGAAACATTTTGTTTTTCTTGGGGTATGCCCCTCGTAGTTTGTCCTGTTTTTCTTGTCGAATAAAGTTTTCCGGGGTTCTATCCCCTTTTCCAAAAAAAAAAAAAAAAAAAAAACCCTAAACCCTAAACCCTAAACCCTAACCCTAAACCCTAACCCCAACCCCCAACCCCCACCCCCAACCCCAACCCCCAACCCAAACCCAAACCTCCAACCCCAAACACCCAACCCCCCAACCCCCACCCCCAACCCCCAACCCCCTACCCCCCAACCCCCAACCCCCATAACCCCCAACCCCTAACCAAACCCCAAACCCCAAACCCCTAACCCCCCAACCCCCCAACCCCCAAACCCCAAACCCTAAACTAAACCCCAACCCCAAAGCCTAAACCCTAACCCTAACCCCCAACCCCCAACCCCCAACCCCCAACCCCAAACCCCTAAACCCTAAACCCTAAACCCTAAACCCTAACCCCTAACCCCTACCCCTAACCCTAACCCCTAACCCCTAAACCCAAAACCCCAAACCCCTAAACCCTAAACCCCAAACCCCTAAACCCAAAACCCCTAACCCCAAACCCCTAACCCCAAACCCGAAACCCGAAACCCGAAACCCGAAACCCGAACCCCGAACCCCGAAACCCCGACCCCCGACCCCCGAACCCCCGAACGCCCGAACCCCAGAAACCCCGACCCCCCAACCCCGAACCCCCGAACCCCCGAACCCCGAACCCAAACCCCCAACCCCCAACCCCTCCAACCCCCAAACCCCCCAACCCCAACCCCCAACCCCCAAACCCCCAAACCCCCAACCCATCAACCCCCATAACCCCCAACCCCCAACCCCAACCTCAAAACCCTAAACCCCTAAACCCCTAAACCCTAAACCCCTAACCCTAAACCCTAAACCCTAACCCCTACACCCCTAACCCCTACACCCTACACCCTACACCCTACACCCTAACCCCTAACCCCTAACCCCAAACCCCAAACCCTAACCCCCAACCCCCAACGCCCACCCCCAACCCCCAACCCCCAAACCCTAAACCCTAAACCTAACCCCCTAACCCCCAAACCCCCTACCCCCTACCCCCTACGCCCTACCCCCAACCCCCAACCCCCAACCCCCCAAACCCCCAACCCCCCACCCCCACCCCCCACCCCCACCCCCAAACCCCAAACCCCCCACCCCAAACCCCAAACCCCTAACCCCTAAACCCCTAAACCCCTAACCCCTAACCCCCTAACCCCCTAACCCCCACCCCCAACCCCCAACCCCCAACCCCAACCCCCCAACCCTCAACCCCCCAACCCCTAACCCCAAACCCCCAACCCCTAACCCCCCCCCCAAACCCCCCCCAAACCCAAACCCCCCAAACCCCCCAACCCCCAAACCCCAAACCCCCAACCCCAACCCCCACCCCCAACCCCCAACCCCCAACCCCCAACCCCAAACCCTAAACCCTAAACCCTAAGGATCCTCATTTGCTTGATATTTTTCTCTCTCTAACTTTCTCTCTCTAGAATTCTCTCTCAACTTTTTTTCTTCTTTTTTGATTTTTAACCTATAGATCTGCTGTATTTCTCCCTGATTAACAACTTATGTGAAAGCCGTTTTGAATTCGCTGCATGGATCCTCCAGATTTGAGCAATTTTTGCTCAACTTTTGATGGTGGCACGTCTGATTTGAAAAACCCTAGATCTGGGCTGATTTCTGAAGATGGAAAGGTGGATTTAACTTCTGGAAACTCGCTTATGGTCATGGATTCTTCTAATGATTCTATTGTTGATGGGGATCTCAATTCCAAAGAGAATCTGGATCCAAAAGCGTATATGAACCCTATTTTTTCGAGTTCTGAATTTTCAAACTCGATGTCCCAAAAGCGTGAACAATCAAGGAAATTGAGTAGGAAAAAGGATTCGAGAAGAGATCCAGTAAGAAAAAATGATCCATCCTTGGGGAAATCGATTTCTGAAGATATGAAAGTGGATAAAGGTGCGCCGACCAGAACTGTTCATCGAAAAAAAATTGGCAGCGTGATGGGTGAAATTGGGAGTAATTCTGCTGGCAATCTTACTAGTTTTATGGGTTTTGGTGATCGATCTATAGCCAACACCTCAATCCCTTCTCCAATTTTTCAATCTTCTGATTTCAATTCTCGGACTGAAGAGGAACGTGTGAAAATCCTTGGTAATTTCTTAATCGACTCTGAGCATTCTATTAAAGATGTGATTAATATTTTTGAAGCTAGAAATGGGAAAAAACCTACTGGACTCTCTAATATACAGTCTGATGTTGTGAACGGTTCGAATGGGAATATGGGAAATATGAAGAACAGTGTGGAAACCAAGCCCAGTGGTTCGATTGAGCAAAGTATCCCTGGTTTTGATAGTTCTGGATTTGGTTCTCCTATTTTCTCTTTAGGTGGTGATGGCAAAAATTCTTCTGATAAGAATGTTGGGGCTGATAAGAATCAAACTGGAGATGGTCAGAAGCGATCTATATTCAGCAATCCTAATTTTTTTTCATCTGGTGGTTTGTCTGGATGTGCAGGAGGAACAGGGGGTTTTGTTTTTTCATCTGGGGGTAATGGAAAAAAAGTAGGGGAATCCAATGGAAAGTTGAGAAATAAGCAAGGTACTGTTATTCCTGGTAAAGATGTGGAAATGTCAGAAAATGGTGTTAAAGACGGTCCTGAAGTGGTTATGAATCAGAAGGTTCAACAGGTTGGTGGTGGTAATACTGATTCTGGAAAATCCCAAAATAATCAATGGAAGATGAAAGGAGTTACTTTAGCTGATAAAATCAGAGGAAACACAGAAAATAAAGTTGTTTTAAAGTTCAAACCCCCTATTCTTCTTGGTGATGGAAGGATGGCCATTAGATTCTCAAAAGAAGTTGTTCTTGAAGGTGCAAAAGCTAATTCCCTTTTACTAATTGGTCATTTTGTTGGAGTTAGAATGCCTTTCTTTGTTGTTAATAATATCCTTAATCGAATGTGGAAAAAATTTGGTTTAGTGAATGTTGCTTCTAATTATGAGGGGTATTATATGTTGAAATTTAATAATGAAGAGGGAATGAAATTCATTATTGAAAATGGTCCATGGATGGTGAATGGAGTTCCGTTGTTTGTTAAAAAGTGGGAACCTGGTTACTACCTTGGGAAGCCAGAACTGAAGAAGCTGCCATTGTGGGTTAATTTGTATGGGGTCCCTCTTGAAGTTTGGAATGTCCAGGGTCTCAGTGAACTGGCTAGTGGAATTGGGATCCCATTAACCCTTGATCGTGCTACAGAAGAAAGGTGTTTGACTCAATCGGGAAGGGCTGGTTTTGCTAGAATACTGGTTGAGGTTAGTGCGGATAATAGTTTACCTGATGTGGTTGTGGGATTGATGCCTTCAGTTGATGGAATTTCTGAAAAGGAGGTATCTATCAGAGCTGAATATAACTGGAAACCGTCAAGATGCAAGCATTGTAAAATTTTTGGGCATTCTTTTGATGATTGTACAATTCGTCCCCTTAGTGATGAAGAGAAGAAGGCTAAATTAGAAAAAGAAGAGAAGGCTAAGGTCAAGAAGGTGGATGATGAAGGTTTTCAAACAGTTGGGAAGAAAAACAGGCTTGTTCAAGTGCAAGATCAAAATAAGCAAGCTGTTAATCAACAAGTCAGTACTAAGAATTGGGTTAACCAGATATTCTACAAGAGAAATGGTAATAATAGAAATGGTAGTCAGAGTCAAAAGCCAAATGGTGGGAACTTCAAACAGGGGCAGCAGCAAGACAGTGGTACAGCATGGAGGAAAAAGCCAATTCAGAATAATGGTCTAGTGGATTTTGGGCAAAATGTTATTCAAACTGAAGTGGGTCAGTCCAGTGGAAGCAAGCCTGATGTTGCAAGCAACTGCAAACAAGCTGATAAAAGTCAAGAGGTAAAGGGGTAGCCAAAAAGTGTCAATAAAGAAAGTTCAGATCTGAAAGTCTCTTTTGATCAGAGGAAAAATGTTAAAGGAGGAGGTTTTACAGTGAATGTGTCTCATGAACCTGTTCTGGTTCAAGATGAAGTCCTTACAAGAAATCCTTTTGAAGCTTTGAACAATATGGAGGTGGATGTTGGTGAACTTGATAAGCAACTTCTTGAGATGCATGAAGTTGATCCGTTTCTTGAAAAGGGGGAGAATCCTCATAAAGATGTTTTCAAGAACTGGTCTCAATTTCAAAAAGATTATTTCATTGGTGCTAAATTTGGTGGTGATGTTGAAAATAATGATGATGCTCCAGACTTTATGAAATTTGATGTTGAAGACTGGAAAAGAGAAGAGGGTAGGAGTGTGAAGGCCAAGAATGTTATCAATGGTTAAAGTTGCCATGCGGAATATAAGGGGGCTGAATTTGAGCTCCAAAAGAAGAGAAGTTAAGAAAATGATTGTGGAAAATGGGGTGGATGTTTGTGGCATTGTGGAAACCAAAGTGTGTAAGGAGAGATTAAAAGTTGTTTGTGATGAGATCTTTGCTAATTGGAATTGGGTCTCTAATAACTCTGTTTGTGTGGGTAGAACCAGGATAATTCTTGGTTGGGATCCAAATAAAATCAGATTGGATTTTTTTGAGTTTTTTGATCAAGTCATTCATTGCAAAGTTCTTCATATTGACTCTAAAAAGAATTTTTTCTGTTCTGTGGTTTATGCTGCTAATTGTGTCTCTGAAAGGAGGATTTTGTGGAATCAATTGTGTTCTCATAAAGCTTTGGTTAAAGATGATGCTTGGCTCATTGTTGGTGATTTTAATGTGAGTTTAGACCCTGATGATAGTTCAAGAGGTTCATCTGTTATTACTAGAGGCATGGCTGATTTTAGAGATTGTCTTAGTAATATTGAAATGGAAGATTTAAATCAGGTTGGGATTAAGTACACTTGGGTTCAAAAACCCCAATCTGATCTGGGGTCAAGAGGTCTTCTCAAGAAACTTGATAGAGTCCTTGGGAATTTGGCTTTCATCTCTGGTTTTCCTACTGCCTATGCTTCTTTTCTGCCTCAAGGAATTTCTGATCACAGCCCTGCTTTGCTCTCTATTCCTAGTCTGGGTTCTTTTAAGCCTAGGCCTTTCAAGCTGAATAATCATTTATGTGATAATCCTGGTTTCTTGCCTCTGGTGGAGAAAAATTGGAAGTTGTATTTCGAAGGCTGTCACATGTTTTCTGTGGTTTCCAAGCTTAAAGAAGTTAAAAAAGACTTGAGGAAGTTGAATATTAGTCATGGGAATGTTTTTGATAATGTTAAAAAAATCAGAGCTGAACTTTGCAGATCTCAGGTGGATATTGATGCTGATCCAGAACATGATGAACTTAGAATGGAAGGTGCTGTCTATATGAAAGCTTTGAAGGATGCTCTTCTTGATGAGGAGAGATTTTTGAGACAGAGATCAAAAATTCAGTGGTTAAAGGAGGGAGATGCCAATACTGCTTATTTTCACAGTGTGGTTAAGGGTAAAGTCAACAGAGGAAGGGTTGATGAAATTAAAGATTTATCTGGTAACAGATTCTTGGGGGCTGCTATCCCTGATCAGTTTGTTGCTCATTTCAAAAATATTTTGGGAACTAGTGCTGTTGTTGATCCTATCTCAAATCCTAGCTCTCTCTTCTTGAAAAGGTTATCTACTTCTCAAGCTGAATTTATGATAAGACCTATTGATGATATGGAGATTAGAGATGCTATTTGTTCCATTGATGACATTAAAGCTCCTGGCCCAGATGGGTTTTCTTCAAGGTTTTTTAAGAAGTCTTGGTCTGTGATTGGTGATGAAATTTGTCTGGCTGTCAAACAATTTTTCTTTAATGGGAAGCTCCTTGGTGAAGTGAATGCGACTGTGTTATCTTTGGTTCCTAAATCTCAAACTCCCAAGAGTGTTGCTGATTTTAGACCAATTGCTTGTTGCAATGTGATCTACAAGTGCATTAGTAAAATTTTGGTTGGAAGAATTAAGGATTTTTTGGGTTTGCTTGTGGATCCAAACCAATATGCTTTCATCCCTGGAAGGCAAATTAGTGATAATATCCTCTTGGCTCAAGAACTTATGAGAGGATATCACAGGCAAAGGGGTACTAGAAGGTGTGCTTTTAAAATTGACTTACAAAAAGCTTATGATACTGTTAATTGGGGCTTTCTGGAGGTTATCTTGAAGTGTTTTGGATTCCATCCTTGTATGATCAGCTGGATAATGAAATGTGTTTCATCTGTTTCGTTTACCATTAGAGTGAATGGTGATCACCATGGCTTCTTCCCAGGGAAAATGGGCATCAGGCAGGGAGACCCTCTTTCCCCCTATTTATTCACCCTTCTTATGGAAGCTCTGACTCTGATGGTCAAAAGGAAAATAAGGGATAGTGAAGATTTTAGATACCATCCTAAATGTGAAAAGCTTGAACTGACCCATCTCTGTTTTGCTGATGATCTCCTAATGTTCTGTTATGGTGATCCTGCTTCTGTGATTGTGTTAAAACAGGCTCTCTTGGAATTTGGTAATGCCTCTGGTCTAAAACCTAGTATGGAAAAGAGTATCTCCTTTTTGGGTAATGTGGTGGGTTCTAATAGATGTGAAATATTGAAAATTCTTCCTTTCAAGCTTGGTTCACTTCCTGTTAGATATTTGGGTGTTCCTTTGATCTCTTCAAGATTATATCACAAAGACTGCTCTGGCCTGATTGATAAAGTCAGAAAAAGAGTTCTTGATTGGAAGAACAAGTGGTTATCTTTTGCTGGTAGACTTCAGTTGGTTAATTCTGTTCTCTCTTCTCTGAATGTTTACTGGGCCTCTTTGTTTCTTCTTCCTGCTTCTGTGGTCAAAGAAATAGAAAAAATCATGAGAGGCTTCCTTTGGAGTAGCGGTGAGGCTGTGAAAGGGAAAGCTAAAGTTGCTTGGAAATCTGTATGTCTCCCAAGAGAAAATGGGGGATTGGGCATAAAAGATCTCAAAATCTGGAATAAAGTCCTTTTGTATAAGCAAATCTGGAAGATTGTAGAAAATGGAGACTCCTTATGGGTTAAATGGATACATGAATACAGACTGAAAGGGAGGAACTTCTGGGAAGTGGGTGATGTGCATGATAGCCCTTGGTTTTGGAAGAAGGCTGTCAAATTCAGAGGAAAATTCAGAGATCAGATAATTCATGTCCTTGGAAATGGTAGAGACACTTCTTTGTGGTTTGACTCTTGGCATCCTTTTGGTCCCCTGTGCAATCTTATTTCTAAAAGAGAGATCTATGGGGCAAATCTTAGTTTGAACATGAAAGTGGCTGACCTTGTGTCAGATGGATTTTGGATGTGGCCATTGGATCTTTGGTGTAAGTATGGTCATATTCTAAGTCAATTTATGCCCAAGCTAAGAGAAAATGTTAAAGACATTGTTAAGTGGAAACTCAATGATGGAAACCTTGTTGATTTTAAAGTTGCTTCTGTGTGGAATGATTTGTTTGTGCATTTGGAGAAGTTTGATTGGCCAAAACTTATTTGGTTCAGTCAAGGAATTCCAAGACATGCTATATTCCTTTGGTTGGCCTCTATAGGCAGATTGAGAACATTGGACAGACTTGCAGCTTGGAGAATCAATGATAGCAGATTATGTGTGTTATGCCATGATGGGGTTGAAACTCATAACCACCTGTTTGTTAATTGTAAATATACTCAAGAAGTTTGGTGCTCCCTTGAAGGTGTGTCTGGAATCTATGGTATAATCCAAAAGCTAAATGGTGTGGAAGATGTGTGGGACAGACTAATCAGAGACCT
Source organism: Arctium minus (assembly GCA_954870635.1). Taxonomy (NCBI): domain Eukaryota; kingdom Viridiplantae; phylum Streptophyta; class Magnoliopsida; order Asterales; family Asteraceae; genus Arctium; species Arctium minus. The sequence goes on from OX941097.1 coordinate 33,311, forward strand.
ATCAAAAATATATGTAAATAAGTCTATATGGAGTGTCATTAATAGACTCATCCTTGCTGCTGTGGTCTATTTCATTTGGCAAGAAAGAAATTGTAGGTTTCATCAGGACAAACAAAGGACTGTTGTGGGATTGGCTATGCAGATATTGGATCTGATTAAAATGAAGCTTTTGGGTCTCAAAGTCAAGAACAATCCTCAGGTCAAAAGGGCAGCTAGTGTTTGGAATTTGGATGTTAATAATGGAGGATTATATATCAAGGATGCCACTCATGATCATGTGTAATGTGTTTATGGTGATGATCAGAATTAATAGCCGTGTTTTGTGGAAAGCTATGGATGTCTGGATGGTTGGGGGGAATTTCAATAATCAGAAGGAAATCTGTTTGGATGATGGATCAGATGAGAATGGTTTTAGAGAGATTTTTCAACAAGCTTATGAGATCCTTTGGGATGGGTTCATTTTGGGAGGAGCTTTGGGAAACACATGGGAAACTCATGGGTATAAATGGGGGGGAGGGGTTTTTCACTTTGTCTATACTAACAATTTCTTGTGCAGGTACAATATCAGTTTATCTGATCCTCATAGGGGCTTTGGGGCTGGATTTTGGGTTGGCGTCACAAGGGGGTGCTGGGTAGTGGAGATAGGAAAATTGAATTTGTTTGGGAGTCATAAGGAGGTCGTTTTGGAGGATTGGAGATTATACTGGAGTTCTAAAATTTTGGTGTACAGAAGTAGGCTCCTTATTTATTTGATATCTGTTAATAGGGGGGATGGGGTCATGTTAGTCTTTGGAGTCACCAAACCCTTAAAAGTGCAATTTTTTGGCTCTTTTAAGTGTTTGGATTCTTTTCTGGGTTTTTGGGTGGAGTTTATTACTCCTCTGTGCAGTTGGGGGTGTGTGAGTAATTTTTTTGCCCCAACCTCTCTGTCCATTTCAGCTACTTTTAGTTGGAATCCCAGTCTGCTTTTTATGTTTTTTGTTTGGCAGTGGGAGTGGTATTGGTGGGTTGGATTTAAAAGGTGGTTTGATCATTGGTTTTTTCATAGTTGGGCCATTTGTTACCTCTCTTGTTACTGTCATGTTTTTGGAAATATATGGGGGAAGTTTATTGACATAAATATCAAATTTCATTGCTACCTGTTGAATTCCATTCTGGGTTTTCAACTTTTGCTTCCCATCTATTCATTTGGTCTTTTCTTTTTAATGCCAATGGCCTTTGGCCAAATTGGCCAGGCCTTATGTTGTTTATGCTGGATGTTTATGTTTAATCCCAATTCTGTTATTTGGGGGATTTGGAATTATGGAGGAATAAGGTGGATTTTGTGGCCTAATGTGGAGAAGAGAGGTATGTGGCTCTGTGAACTATTTTTGCTAGGAACTTTATGGCAGTTTGGTTCTGTGATTTGGAACTTATATGGGCATCTGTGGTTACATAAATGGGGATGGATCTGGAGTGATCACAGTGATTATGAGGATTCTGTTCAATTTCATCTTGTTTGGAGGTTTATGGTGTTCTCTGGTTATGTTGGTTTCCTTTATACCTATCTCTATCTGTTGATTGCCATCTTGGCTTTTCAATTTTGTTCTTATCCTTTTTCTTGGTCTATTCTCTTGATGAATACCACTATGGTTTTTCATCATTTTGCTCCTATGTTCCTTTTTGGTCTTCATTATAACTACCCAATGGCTGTAGGCCAAACTGGTTTATGGTTTGGGGTGTTTGTGGTAAACATTTTGATGAATGCTGGTGAAAAAAGGGGATTGGTGAATGTTACTGTGAATAATAGAAAAAGGAGGAGAAGAAGAATAGATGGGTTTTTATGTGAGAAATTTTGGAAATATGCACCTTTGAAGTCTGAACCTTGGAGAGTTCAATTCCAATGGTTGAAGATGATGATTCCTCACAAATTTTTGTTGAAAACTCACGCTATTTTTTGGGATCAAAGTGACCTGGTTTTGATTAATTCCTGTACCTACTACTGGTGGTTCAGAAGTTTTAAGGGAGATAAGTCTGATGATGGAATTTTTTGGATTAAAGGTGAAAGTGATTTTGGATTTTTTTGTGGCCTTAATTCAATATGGAAAAGGACTATTAGTGGTGGTGTTAATGGCCACGTGGATCTTTTTCATACTAGCTTTTGGACTTTTTTTATTTCCTTGGCACCTAACCGATTTTGGATAAATAAAAAGGATAATGGTCTTTGGGAAAATCAAATGGGCCACGTTTATTATTTTAAGTATGGTTCTATTATGGTGGATGAGATTGGAGTTGGGTCTAGTGGGATTATAAAAGATAGTGGGCCTGGAGTCAATGTTGAAATTGTCTTTTGGACTATCAATTCCAATTTGCCGTGGGAATGTGTATGGAGGAATTGGAATATGGGCTGCCAATCTCATTTTCATAAATTTTTGATGGAGCTGGGATTTTTCTTGATTCTTGGGCTACGTGACTTTGGTTGGGCCACTTTAAGGATTTGTATGCTGCGCCGTAATAATGTCAGCGACAACATTACCATATTAAAGCTTCAAGTGGACTTGGATCTGGAAGGTTCTTTGGGCTCTAATTCCCTGGTGGACTCCCTCAACATTCCTAATGTGGTTTATTTTAGGGATTTTTATTGTATGGGTCTCTTGTTGGGCTGTTGCTCGTTTGATTTTTGGGCCTTAAATCCTTCTTTGGTTTTTAGATTTTGTCGTCTTTTATGGTTTCTTCCTAAGCATATTTTAGGGAAACATTTTGTTTTTCTTGGGGTATGCCCCTCGTAGTTTGTCCTGTTTTTCTTGTCGAATAAAGTTTTCCGGGGTTCTGTCCCCTTTTCCAAAAAAAAAAAAAAAAAACCCTAAACCCTAAACCCTAAACCCTAAACCCTAACCCTAAACCCTAACCCCAACCCCCAACCCCCACCCCAAACCCAAACCCCCAACCCCAAACACCCAACCCCCCAACCCCCACCCCCCCACCCCCACCCCCCAACCCCCTACCCCCTACCCCCTAAACCCCAACCCCCATAACCCCCAACCCCTAACCAAACCCCAAACCCCAAACCCCTAACCCCCCAACCCCCCAAACCCCAAACCCCAAACCCTAAACTAAACCCAAACCCTAACCCCAAAGCCTAAACCCTAACCCTAACCCCTAACCCCCAACCCCCAACCCCCAACCCCCAACCCCAAACCCCTAAACCCTAAACCCTAAACCCTAACCCCTAACCCCTAACCCCTAACCCCTACCCCTAACCCTAACCCCTAACCCCTAAACCCAAAACCCCTAACCCCTAAACCCCAAACCCCAAACCCCTAAACCCCTAACCCCTAACCCCAAACCCCTAACCCCAAACCCCAACCCCGAAACCCGAAACCCGAAACCCGAAACCCGAAACCCGAAACCCCGACCCCCGAACCCCCGAACGCCCGAACCCCTGAAACCCCGACCCCCCAACCCCGAACCCCCGAACCCCGAACCCAAACCCCCAACCCCCAACCCCTCCAACCCCCAAACCCCCCACCCCCAAACCCCAAACCCCCAACCCCCAAACCCCCAACCCATCAACCCCCATAACCCCCAACCCCCAACCCCAACCCCAAAACCCTAAACCCCTAAACCCCTAACCCCTAACCCCCTAACCCTAAACCCTAAACCCTAACCCCTACACCCCTAACCCCTACACCCTACACCCTACACCCTACACCCTACACCCTACACCCTAACCCCTAACCCCAAACCCCAAACCCTAACCCCCAACCCCCACCCCCAACCCCCAAACCCTAAACCCTAAACCTAACCCCCTAACCCCCAAACCCCCTACCCCCTACGCCCTACCCCCAACCCCCCACCCCCAACCCCCCAAACCGCCAACCCCCAACCCCCCAACCCCCCACCCCCCCCCCCCCACCCCCAAACCCCAAACCCCCACCCCAAACCCCAAACCCCTAACCCCTAAACCCTAACCCCCTAAACCCCTAACCCCTAACCCCCTAACCCCCACCCCCCACCCCCAACCCCCAACCCCCCAACCCCCCAAACCCCAACCCCCAACCCCCAACCCCTAACCCCCCCCCCCCCCCCCAAACCCCCCCAAACCCAAACCCCCCACCCCCAAACCCCAAACCCCCACCCCAAACCCCCACCCCCAACCCCCAACCCCCAACCCCAAACCCTAAACCCTAAACCCTAAGGATCCTCATTTGCTTGATATTTTTCTCTCTCTAACTTTCTCTCTCTAGAATTCTCTCTCAACTTTTTTTCTTCTTTTTTTGATTTTTAACCTATAGATCTGCTGTATTTCTCCCTGATTAACAACTTATGTGAAAGCCGTTTTGAATTCGCTGCATGGATCCTCCAGATTTGAGCAATTTTTGCTCAACTTTTGATGGTGGCACGTCTGATTTGAAAAACCCTAGATCTGGGCTGATTTCTGAAGATGGAAAGGTGGATTTAACTTCTGGAAACTCGCTTATGGTCATGGATTCTTCTAATGATTCTATTGTTGATGGGGATCTCAATTCCAAAGAGAATCTGGATCCAAAAGCGTATATGAACCCTATTTTTTCGAGTTCTGAATTTTCAAACTCGATGTCCCAAAAGCGTGAACAATCAAGGAAATTGAGTAGGAAAAAGGATTCGAGAAGAGATCCAGTAAGAAAAAATGATCCATCCTTGGGGAAATCGATTTCTGAAGATATGAAAGTGGATAAAGGTGCGCCGACCAGAACTGTTCATCGAAAAAAAATTGGCAGCGTGATGGGTGAAATTGGGAGTAATTCTGCTGGCAATCTTACTAGTTTTATGGGTTTTGGTGATCGATCTATAGCCAACACCTCAATCCCTTCTCCAATTTTTCAATCTTCTGATTTCAATTCTCGGACTGAAGAGGAACGTGTGAAAATCCTTGGTAATTTCTTAATCGACTCTGAGCATTCTATTAAAGATGTGATTAATATTTTTGAAGCTAGAAATGGGAAAAAACCTACTGGACTCTCTAATATACAGTCTGATGTTGTGAACGGTTCGAATGGGAATATGGGAAATATGAAGAACAGTGTGGAAACCAAGCCCAGTGGTTCGATTGAGCAAAGTATCCCTGGTTTTGATAGTTCTGGATTTGGTTCTCCTATTTTCTCTTTAGGTGGTGATGGCAAAAATTCTTCTGATAAGAATGTTGGGGCTGATAAGAATCAAACTGGAGATGGTCAGAAGCGATCTATATTCAGCAATCCTAATTTTTTTTCATCTGGTGGTTTGTCTGGATGTGCAGGAGGAACAGGGGGTTTTGTTTTTTCATCTGGGGGTAATGGAAAAAAAGTAGGGGAATCCAATGGAAAGTTGAGAAATAAGCAAGGTACTGTTATTCCTGGTAAAGATGTGGAAATGTCAGAAAATGGTGTTAAAGACGGTCCTGAAGTGGTTATGAATCAGAAGGTTCAACAGGTTGGTGGTGGTAATACTGATTCTGGAAAATCCCAAAATAATCAATGGAAGATGAAAGGAGTTACTTTAGCTGATAAAATCAGAGGAAACACAGAAAATAAAGTTGTTTTAAAGTTCAAACCCCCTATTCTTCTTGGTGATGGAAGGATGGCCATTAGATTCTCAAAAGAAGTTGTTCTTGAAGGTGCAAAAGCTAATTCCCTTTTACTAATTGGTCATTTTGTTGGAGTTAGAATGCCTTTCTTTGTTGTTAATAATATCCTTAATCGAATGTGGAAAAAATTTGGTTTAGTGAATGTTGCTTCTAATTATGAGGGGTATTATATGTTGAAATTTAATAATGAAGAGGGAATGAAATTCATTATTGAAAATGGTCCATGGATGGTGAATGGAGTTCCGTTGTTTGTTAAAAAGTGGGAACCTGGTTACTACCTTGGGAAGCCAGAACTGAAGAAGCTGCCATTGTGGGTTAATTTGTATGGGGTCCCTCTTGAAGTTTGGAATGTCCAGGGTCTCAGTGAACTGGCTAGTGGAATTGGGATCCCATTAACCCTTGATCGTGCTACAGAAGAAAGGTGTTTGACTCAATCGGGAAGGGCTGGTTTTGCTAGAATACTGGTTGAGGTTAGTGCGGATAATAGTTTACCTGATGTGGTTGTGGGATTGATGCCTTCAGTTGATGGAATTTCTGAAAAGGAGGTATCTATCAGAGCTGAATATAACTGGAAACCGTCAAGATGCAAGCATTGTAAAATTTTTGGGCATTCTTTTGATGATTGTACAATTCGTCCCCTTAGTGATGAAGAGAAGAAGGCTAAATTAGAAAAAGAAGAGAAGGCTAAGGTCAAGAAGGTGGATGATGAAGGTTTTCAAACAGTTGGGAAGAAAAACAGGCTTGTTCAAGTGCAAGATCAAAATAAGCAAGCTGTTAATCAACAAGTCAGTACTAAGAATTGGGTTAACCAGATATTCTACAAGAGAAATGGTAATAATAGAAATGGTAGTCAGAGTCAAAAGCCAAATGGTGGGAACTTCAAACAGGGGCAGCAGCAAGACAGTGGTACAGCATGGAGGAAAAAGCCAATTCAGAATAATGGTCTAGTGGATTTTGGGCAAAATGTTATTCAAACTGAAGTGGGTCAGTCCAGTGGAAGCAAGCCTGATGTTGCAAGCAACTGCAAACAAGCTGATAAAAGTCAAGAGGTAAAGGGGCAGCCAAAAAGTGTCAATAAAGAAAGTTCAGATCTGAAAGTCTCTTTTGATCAGAGGAAAAATGTTAAAGGAGGAGGTTTTACAGTGAATGTGTCTCATGAACCTGTTCTGGTTCAAGATGAAGTCCTTACAAGAAATCCTTTTGAAGCTTTGAACAATATGGAGGTGGATGTTGGTGAACTTGATAAGCAACTTCTTGAGATGCATGAAGTTGATCCGTTTCTTGAAAAGGGGGAGAATCCTCATAAAGATGTTTTCAAGAACTGGTCTCAATTTCAAAAAGATTATTTCATTGGTGCTAAATTTGGTGGTGATGTTGAAAATAATGATGATGCTCCAGACTTTATGAAATTTGATGTTGAAGACTGGAAAAGAGAAGAGGGTAGGAGTGTGAAGGCCAAGAATGTTATCAATGGTTAAAGTTGCCATGCGGAATATAAGGGGGCTGAATTTGAGCTCCAAAAGAAGAGAAGTTAAGAAAATGATTGTGGAAAATGGGGTGGATGTTTGTGGCATTGTGGAAACCAAAGTGTGTAAGGAGAGATTAAAAGTTGTTTGTGATGAGATCTTTGCTAATTGGAATTGGGTCTCTAATAACTCTGTTTGTGTGGGTAGAACCAGGATAATTCTTGGTTGGGATCCAAATAAAATCAGATTGGATTTTTTTGAGTTTTTTGATCAAGTCATTCATTGCAAAGTTCTTCATATTGACTCTAAAAAGAATTTTTTCTGTTCTGTGGTTTATGCTGCTAATTGTGTCTCTGAAAGGAGGATTTTGTGGAATCAATTGTGTTCTCATAAAGCTTTGGTTAAAGATGATGCTTGGCTCATTGTTGGTGATTTTAATGTGAGTTTAGACCCTGATGATAGTTCAAGAGGTTCATCTGTTATTACTAGAGGCATGGCTGATTTTAGAGATTGTCTTAGTAATATTGAAATGGAAGATTTAAATCAGGTTGGGATTAAGTACACTTGGGTTCAAAAACCCCAATCTGATCTGGGGTCAAGAGGTCTTCTCAAGAAACTTGATAGAGTCCTTGGGAATTTGGCTTTCATCTCTGGTTTTCCTACTGCCTATGCTTCTTTTCTGCCTCAAGGAATTTCTGATCACAACCCTGCTTTGCTCTCTATTCCTAGTCTGGGTTCTTTTAAGCCTAGGCCTTTCAAGCTGAATAATCATTTATGTGATAATCCTGGTTTCTTGCCTCTGGTGGAGAAAAATTGGAAGTTGTATTTCGAAGGCTGTCACATGTTTTCTGTGGTTTCCAAGCTTAAAGAAGTTAAAAAAGACTTGAGGAAGTTGAATATTAGTCATGGGAATGTTTTTGATAATGTTAAAAAAATCAGAGCTGAACTTTGCAGATCTCAGGTGGATATTGATGCTGATCCAGAACATGATGAACTTAGAATGGAAGGTGCTGTCTATATGAAAGCTTTGAAGGATTCTCTTCTTGATGAGGAGAGATTTTTGAGACAGAGATCAAAAATTCAGTGGTTAAAGGAGGGAGATGCCAATACTGCTTATTTTCACAGTGTGGTTAAGGGTAAAGTCAACAGAGGAAGGGTTGATGAAATTAAAGATTTATCTGGTAACAGATTCTTGGGGGCTGCTATCCCTGATCAGTTTGTTGCTCATTTCAAAAATATTTTGGGAACTAGTGCTGTTGTTGATCCTATCTCAAATCCTAGCTCTCTCTTCTTGAAAAGGTTATCTACTTCTCAAGCTGAATTTATGATAAGACCTATTGATGATATGGAGATTAGAGATGCTATTTGTTCCATTGATGACATTAAAGCTCCTGGCCCAGATGGGTTTTCTTCAAGGTTTTTTAAGAAGTCTTGGTCTGTGATTGGTGATGAAATTTGTCTGGCTGTCAAACAATTTTTCTTTAATGGGAAGCTCCTTGGTGAAGTGAATGCGACTGTGTTATCTTTGGTTCCTAAATCTCAAACTCCCAAGAGTGTTGCTGATTTTAGACCAATTGCTTGTTGCAATGTGATCTACAAGTGCATTAGTAAAATTTTGGTTGGAAGAATTAAGGATTTTTTGGGTTTGCTTGTGGATCCAAACCAATATGCTTTCATCCCTGGAAGGCAAATTAGTGATAATATCCTCTTGGCTCAAGAACTTATGAGAGGATATCACAGGCAAAGGGGTACTAGAAGGTGTGCTTTTAAAATTGACTTACAAAAAGCTTATGATACTGTTAATTGGGGCTTTCTGGAGGTTATCTTGAAGTGTTTTGGATTCCATCCTTGTATGATCAGCTGGATAATGAAATGTGTTTCATCTGTTTCGTTTACCATTAGAGTGAATGGTGATCACCATGGCTTCTTCCCAGGGAAAAGGGGCATCAGGCAGGGAGACCCTCTTTCCCCCTATTTATTCACCCTTGTTATGGAAGCTCTGACTCTGATGGTCAAAAGGAAAATAAGGGATAGTGAAGATTTTAGATACCATCCTAAATGTGAAAAGCTTGAACTGACCCATCTCTGTTTTGCTGATGATCTCCTAATGTTCTGTTATGGTGATCCTGCTTCTGTGATTGTGTTAAAACAGGCTCTCTTGGAATTTGGTAATGCCTCTGGTCTAAAACCTAGTATGGAAAAGAGTATCTCCTTTTTGGGTAATGTGGTGGGTTCTAATAGATGTGAAATATTGAAAATTCTTCCTTTCAAGCTTGGTTCACTTCCTGTTAGATATTTGGGTGTTCCTTTGATCTCTTCAAGATTATATCACAAAGACTGCTCTGGCCTGATTGATAAAGTCAGAAAAAGAGTTCTTGATTGGAAGAACAAGTGGTTATCTTTTGCTGGTAGACTTCAGTTGGTTAATTCTGTTCTCTCTTCTCTGAATGTTTACTGGGCCTCTTTGTTTCTTCTTCCTGCTTCTGTGGTCAAAGAAATAGAAAAAATCATGAGAGGCTTCCTTTGGAGTAGCGGTGAGGCTGTGAAAGGGAAAGCTAAACTTGCTTGGAAATCTGTATGTCTCCCAAGAGAAAATGGGGGATTGGGCATAAAAGATCTCAAAATCTGGAATAAAGTCCTTTTGTATAAGAAAATCTGGAAGATTGTAGAAAATGGAGACTCCTTATGGGTTAAATGGATACATGAATACAGACTGAAAGGGAGGAACTTCTGGGAAGTGGGTGATGTGCATGATAGCCCTTGGTTTTGGAAGAAGGCTGTCAAATTCAGAGGAAAATTCAGAGATCAGATAATTCATGTCCTTGGAAATGGTAGAGACACTTCTTTGTGGTTTGACTCTTGGCATCCTTTTGGTCCCCTGTGCAATCTTATTTCTAAAAGAGAGATCTATGGGGCAAATCTTAGTTTGAACATGAAAGTGGCTGACCTTGTGTCAGATGGATTTTGGATGTGGCCATTGGATCTTTGGTGTAAGTATGGTCATATTCTAAGTCAATTTATGCCCAAGCTAAGAGAAAATGTTAAAGACATTGTTAAGTGGAAACTCAATGATGGAAACCTTGTTGATTTTAAAGTTGCTTCTGTGTGGAATGATTTGTTTGTGCATTTGGAGAAGTTTGATTGGCCAAAACTTATTTGGTTCAGTCAAGGAATTCCAAGACATGCTATATTCCTTTGGTTGGCCTCTATAGGCAGATTGAGAACATTGGACAGACTTGCAGCTTGGAGAATCAATGATAGCAGATTATGTGTGTTATGCCATGATGGGGTTGAAACTCATAACCACATGTTTGTTAATTGTAAATATACTCAAGAAGTTTGGTGCTCCCTTGAAGGTGTGTCTGGAATCTATGGTATAATCCAAAAGCTAAATGGTGTGGAAGATGTGTGGGACAGACTAATCAGAGACCTATCAAAAATATATGTAAATAAGTCTATATGGAGTGTCATTAATAGACTCATCCTTGCTGCTGTGGTCTATTTCATTTGGCAAGAAAGAAATTGTAGGTTTCATCAGGACAAACAAAGGACTGCTGTGGGATTGGCTATGCAGATATTGGATCTGATTAAAATGAAGCTTTTGGGTCTCAAAGTCAAGAACAATCCTCAGGTCAAAAGGGCAGCTAGTGTTTGGAATTTGGATGTTAATAATGGAGGATTATATATCAAGGATGCCACTCATGATCATGTGTAATGTGTTTATGGTGATGATCAGAATTAATAGCCGTGTTTTGTGGAAAGCTATGGATGTCTGGATGGTTGGGGGGAATTTCAATAATCAGAAGGAAATCTGTTTGGATGATGGATCAGATGAGAATGGTTTTAGAGAGATTTTTCAACAAGCTTATGAGATCCTTTGGGATGGGTTCATTTTGGGAGGAGCTTTGGGAAACACATGGGAAACTCATGGGTATAAATGGGGGGGAGGGGTTTTTCACTTTGTCTATACTAACAATTTCTTGTGCAGGTACAATATCAGTTTATCTGATCCTCATAGGGGCTTTGGGGCTGGATTTTGGGTTGGCGTCACAAGGGGGTGCTGGGTAGTGGAGATAGGAAAATTGAATTTGTTTGGGAGTCATAAGGAGGTCGTTTTGGAGGATTGGAGATTATACTGGAGTTCTAAAATTTTGGTGTACAGAAGTAGGCTCCTTATTTATTTGATATCTGTTAATAGGGGGGATGGGGTCATGTTAGTCTTTGGAGTCACCAAACCCTTAAAAGTGCAATTTTTTGGCTCTTTTAAGTGTTTGGATTCTTTTCTGGGTTTTTGGGTGGAGTTTATTACTCCTCTGTGCAGTTGGGGGTGTGTGAGTAATTTTTTTGCCCCAACCTCTCTGTCCATTTCAGCTACTTTTAGTTGGAATCCCAGTCTGCTTTTTATGTTTTTTGTTTGGCAGTGGGAGTGGTATTGGTGGGTTGGATTTAAAAGGTGGTTTGATCATTGGTTTTTTCATAGTTGGGCCATTTGTTACCTCTCTTGTTACTGTCATGTTTTTGGAAATATATGGGGGAAGTTTATTGACATAAATATCAAATTTCATTGCTACCTGTTGAATTCCATTCTGGGTTTTCAACTTTTGCTTCCCATCTATTCATTTGGTCTTTTCTTTTTAATGCCAATGGCCTTTGGCCAAATTGGCCAGGCCTTATGTTGTTTATGCTGGATGTTTATGTTTAATCCCAATTCTGTTATTTGGGGGATTTGGAATTATGGAGGAATAAGGTGGATTTTGTGGCCTAATGTGGAGAAGAGAGGTATGTGGCTCTGTGAACTATTTTTGCTAGGAACTTTATGGCAGTTTGGTTCTGTGATTTGGAACTTATATGGGCATCTGTGGTTACATAAATGGGGATGGATCTGGAGTGATCACAGTGATTATGAGGATTCTGTTCAATTTCATCTTGTTTGGAGGTTTATGGTGTTCTCTGGTTATGTTGGTTTCCTTTATACCTATCTCTATCTGTTGATTGCCATCTTGGCTTTTCAATTTTGTTCTTATCCTTTTTCTTGGTCTATTCTCTTGATGAATACCACTATGGTTTTTCATCATTTTGCTCCTATGTTCCTTTTTGGTCTTCATTATAACTACCCAATGGCTGTAGGCCAAACTGGTTTATGGTTTGGGGTGTTTGTGGTAAACATTTTGATGAATGCTGGTGAAAAAAGGGGATTGGTGAATGTTACTGTGAATAATAGAAAAAGGAGGAGAAGAAGAATAGATGGGTTTTTATGTGAGAAATTTTGGAAATATGCACCTTTGAAGTCTGAACCTTGGAGAGTTCAATTCCAATGGTTGAAGATGATGATTCCTCACAAATTTTTGTTGAAAACTCACGCTATTTTTTGGGATCAAAGTGACCTGGTTTTGATTAATTCCTGTACCTACTACTGGTGGTTCAGAAGTTTTAAGGGAGATAAGTCTGATGATGGAATTTTTTGGATTAAAGGTGAAAGTGATTTTGGATTTTTTTGTGGCCTTAATTCAATATGGAAAAGGACTATTAGTGGTGGTGTTAATGGCCACGTGGATCTTTTTCATACTAGCTTTTGGACTTTTTTGATTTCCTTGGCACCTAACCGATTTTGGATAAATAAAAAGGATAATGGTCTTTGGGAAAATCAAATGGGCCACGTTTATTATTTTAAGTATGGTTCTATTATGGTGGATGAGATTGGAGTTGGGTCTAGTGGGATTATAAAAGATAGTGGGCCTGGAGTCAATGTTGAAATTGTCTTTTGGACTATCAATTCCAATTTGCCGTGGGAATGTGTATGGAGGAATTGGAATATGGGCTGCCAATCTCATTTTCATAAATTTTTGATGGAGCTGGGATTTTTCTTGATTCTTGGGCTACGTGACTTTGGTTGGGCCACTTTAAGGATTTGTATGCTGCGCCGTAATAATGTCAGCGACAACATTACCATATTAAAGCTTCAAGTGGACTTGGATCTGGAAGGTTCTTTGGGCTCTAATTCCCTGGTGGACTCCCTCAACATTCCTAATGTGGTTTATTTTAGGGATTTTTATTGTATGGGTCTCTTGTTGGGCTGTTGCTCGTTTGATTTTTGGGCCTTAAATCCTTCTTTGGTTTTTAGATTTTGTCGTCTTTTATGGTTTCTTCCTAAGCATATTTTAGGGAAACATTTTGTTTTTCTTGGGGTATGCCCCTCGTAGTTTGTCCTGTTTTTCTTGTCGAATAAAGTTTTCCGGGGTTCTATCCCCTTTTCCAAAAAAAAAAAAAAAAAAAAAAACCCTAAACCCTAAACCCTAAACCCTAACCCTAAACCCTAACCCCAACCCCCAACCCCCACCCCCAACCCCAACCCCCAACCCAAACCCAAACCTCCAACCCCAAACACCCAACCCCCCAACCCCCACCCCCAACCCCCAACCCCCTACCCCCCAACCCCCAACCCCCATAACCCCCAACCCCTAACCAAACCCCAAACCCCAAACCCCTAACCCCCCAACCCCCCAACCCCCAAACCCCAAACCCTAAACTAAACCCCAACCCCAAAGCCTAAACCCTAACCCTAACCCCCAACCCCCAACCCCCAACCCCCAACCCCAAACCCCTAAACCCTAAACCCTAAACCCTAACCCCTAACCCCTAACCCCTAAACCCTAACCCCTAACCCCTAAACCCAAAACCCCAAACCCCTAACCCCTAAACCCCAAACCCCTAAACCCAAAACCCTAAACCCTAACCCCAAACCCAAAACCCAAAACCCGAAACCCGAAACCCGAAACCCGAACCCCGAACCCCGAAACCCCGACCCCCGACCCCCGAACCCCCGAACGCCCGAACCCCTGAAACCCCGACCCCCCAACCCCGAACCCCCGAACCCCCGAACCCCGAACCCAAACCCCCAACCCCCAACCCCTCCAACCCCCAAACCCCCCAACCCCAACCCCCAACCCCCAAACCCCCAAACCCCCAACCCATCAACCCCCATAACCCCCAACCCCCAACCCCAACCTCAAAACCCTAAACCCCTAAACCCCTAACCCCTAACCCCCTAACCCTAAACCCTAAACCCTAACCCCTACACCCCTAACCCCTACACCCTACACCCTACACCCTACACCCTAACCCCTAACCCCTAACCCCAAACCCCAAACCCTAACCCCCAACCCCCAACGCCCACCCCCAACCCCCAACCCCCAAACCCTAAACCCCTAACCCCCTAACCCCCTAAACCCCTACCCCCTACCCCCTACGCCCTACCCCCAACCCCCAACCCCCAACCCCCCAAACCCCCAACCCCCCACCCCCCCCCCCCACCCCCACCCCCAAACCCCAAACCCCCCACCCCAAACCCCAAACCCCTAACCCCTAAACCCCTAAACCCCTAACCCCTAACCCCCTAACCCCCTAACCCCCACCCCCAACCCCCAACCCCCAACCCCAACCCCCCAACCCTCAACCCCCCAACCCCTAACCCCAAACCCCCAACCCCTAACCCCCCCCCCAAACCCCCCCCAAACCCAAACCCCCCAAACCCCCCAACCCCCAAACCCCAAACCCCCAACCCCAACCCCCACCCCCAACCCCCAACCCCCAACCCCCAACCCCAAACCCTAAACCCTAAACCCTAAGGATCCTCATTTGCTTGATATTTTTCTCTCTCTAACTTTCTCTCTCTAGAATTCTCTCTCAACTTTTTTTCTTCTTTTTTGATTTTTAACCTATAGATCTGCTGTATTTCTCCCTGATTAACAACTTATGTGAAAGCCGTTTTGAATTCGCTGCATGGATCCTCCAGATTTGAGCAATTTTTGCTCAACTTTTGATGGTGGCACGTCTGATTTGAAAAACCCTAGATCTGGGCTGATTTCTGAAGATGGAAAGGTGGATTTAACTTCTGGAAACTCGCTTATGGTCATGGATTCTTCTAATGATTCTATTGTTGATGGGGATCTCAATTCCAAAGAGAATCTGGATCCAAAAGCGTATATGAACCCTATTTTTTCGAGTTCTGAATTTTCAAACTCGATGTCCCAAAAGCGTGAACAATCAAGGAAATTGAGTAGGAAAAAGGATTCGAGAAGAGATCCAGTAAGAAAAAATGATCCATCCTTGGGGAAATCGATTTCTGAAGATATGAAAGTGGATAAAGGTGCGCCGACCAGAACTGTTCATCGAAAAAAAATTGGCAGCGTGATGGGTGAAATTGGGAGTAATTCTGCTGGCAATCTTACTAGTTTTATGGGTTTTGGTGATCGATCTATAGCCAACACCTCAATCCCTTCTCCAATTTTTCAATCTTCTGATTTCAATTCTCGGACTGAAGAGGAACGTGTGAAAATCCTTGGTAATTTCTTAATCGACTCTGAGCATTCTATTAAAGATGTGATTAATATTTTTGAAGCTAGAAATGGGAAAAAACCTACTGGACTCTCTAATATACAGTCTGATGTTGTGAACGGTTCGAATGGGAATATGGGAAATATGAAGAACAGTGTGGAAACCAAGCCCAGTGGTTCGATTGAGCAAAGTATCCCTGGTTTTGATAGTTCTGGATTTGGTTCTCCTATTTTCTCTTTAGGTGGTGATGGCAAAAATTCTTCTGATAAGAATGTTGGGGCTGATAAGAATCAAACTGGAGATGGTCAGAAGCGATCTATATTCAGCAATCCTAATTTTTTTTCATCTGGTGGTTTGTCTGGATGTGCAGGAGGAACAGGGGGTTTTGTTTTTTCATCTGGGGGTAATGGAAAAAAAGTAGGGGAATCCAATGGAAAGTTGAGAAATAAGCAAGGTACTGTTATTCCTGGTAAAGATGTGGAAATGTCAGAAAATGGTGTTAAAGACGGTCCTGAAGTGGTTATGAATCAGAAGGTTCAACAGGTTGGTGGTGGTAATACTGATTCTGGAAAATCCCAAAATAATCAATGGAAGATGAAAGGAGTTACTTTAGCTGATAAAATCAGAGGAAACACAGAAAATAAAGTTGTTTTAAAGTTCAAACCCCCTATTCTTCTTGGTGATGGAAGGATGGCCATTAGATTCTCAAAAGAAGTTGTTCTTGAAGGTGCAAAAGCTAATTCCCTTTTACTAATTGGTCATTTTGTTGGAGTTAGAATGCCTTTCTTTGTTGTTAATAATATCCTTAATCGAATGTGGAAAAAATTTGGTTTAGTGAATGTTGCTTCTAATTATGAGGGGTATTATATGTTGAAATTTAATAATGAAGAGGGAATGAAATTCATTATTGAAAATGGTCCATGGATGGTGAATGGAGTTCCGTTGTTTGTTAAAAAGTGGGAACCTGGTTACTACCTTGGGAAGCCAGAACTGAAGAAGCTGCCATTGTGGGTTAATTTGTATGGGGTCCCTCTTGAAGTTTGGAATGTCCAGGGTCTCAGTGAACTGGCTAGTGGAATTGGGATCCCATTAACCCTTGATCGTGCTACAGAAGAAAGGTGTTTGACTCAATCGGGAAGGGCTGGTTTTGCTAGAATACTGGTTGAGGTTAGTGCGGATAATAGTTTACCTGATGTGGTTGTGGGATTGATGCCTTCAGTTGATGGAATTTCTGAAAAGGAGGTATCTATCAGAGCTGAATATAACTGGAAACCGTCAAGATGCAAGCATTGTAAAATTTTTGGGCATTCTTTTGATGATTGTACAATTCGTCCCCTTAGTGATGAAGAGAAGAAGGCTAAATTAGAAAAAGAAGAGAAGGCTAAGGTCAAGAAGGTGGATGATGAAGGTTTTCAAACAGTTGGGAAGAAAAACAGGCTTGTTCAAGTGCAAGATCAAAATAAGCAAGCTGTTAATCAACAAGTCAGTACTAAGAATTGGGTTAACCAGATATTCTACAAGAGAAATGGTAATAATAGAAATGGTAGTCAGAGTCAAAAGCCAAATGGTGGGAACTTCAAACAGGGGCAGCAGCAAGACAGTGGTACAGCATGGAGGAAAAAGCCAATTCAGAATAATGGTCTAGTGGATTTTGGGCAAAATGTTATTCAAACTGAAGTGGGTCAGTCCAGTGGAAGCAAGCCTGATGTTGCAAGCAACTGCAAACAAGCTGATAAAAGTCAAGAGGTAAAGGGGTAGCCAAAAAGTGTCAATAAAGAAAGTTCAGATCTGAAAGTCTCTTTTGATCAGAGGAAAAATGTTAAAGGAGGAGGTTTTACAGTGAATGTGTCTCATGAACCTGTTCTGGTTCAAGATGAAGTCCTTACAAGAAATCCTTTTGAAGCTTTGAACAATATGGAGGTGGATGTTGGTGAACTTGATAAGCAACTTCTTGAGATGCATGAAGTTGATCCGTTTCTTGAAAAGGGGGAGAATCCTCATAAAGATGTTTTCAAGAACTGGTCTCAATTTCAAAAAGATTATTTCATTGGTGCTAAATTTGGTGGTGATGTTGAAAATAATGATGATGCTCCAGACTTTATGAAATTTGATGTTGAAGACTGGAAAAGAGAAGAGGGTAGGAGTGTGAAGGCCAAGAATGTTATCAATGGTTAAAGTTGCCATGCGGAATATAAGGGGGCTGAATTTGAGCTCCAAAAGAAGAGAAGTTAAGAAAATGATTGTGGAAAATGGGGTGGATGTTTGTGGCATTGTGGAAACCAAAGTGTGTAAGGAGAGATTAAAAGTTGTTTGTGATGAGATCTTTGCTAATTGGAATTGGGTCTCTAATAACTCTGTTTGTGTGGGTAGAACCAGGATAATTCTTGGTTGGGATCCAAATAAAATCAGATTGGATTTTTTTGAGTTTTTTGATCAAGTCATTCATTGCAAAGTTCTTCATATTGACTCTAAAAAGAATTTTTTCTGTTCTGTGGTTTATGCTGCTAATTGTGTCTCTGAAAGGAGGATTTTGTGGAATCAATTGTGTTCTCATAAAGCTTTGGTTAAAGATGATGCTTGGCTCATTGTTGGTGATTTTAATGTGAGTTTAGACCCTGATGATAGTTCAAGAGGTTCATCTGTTATTACTAGAGGCATGGCTGATTTTAGAGATTGTCTTAGTAATATTGAAATGGAAGATTTAAATCAGGTTGGGATTAAGTACACTTGGGTTCAAAAACCCCAATCTGATCTGGGGTCAAGAGGTCTTCTCAAGAAACTTGATAGAGTCCTTGGGAATTTGGCTTTCATCTCTGGTTTTCCTACTGCCTATGCTTCTTTTCTGCCTCAAGGAATTTCTGATCACAGCCCTGCTTTGCTCTCTATTCCTAGTCTGGGTTCTTTTAAGCCTAGGCCTTTCAAGATGAATAATCATTTATGTGATAATCCTGGTTTCTTGCCTCTGGTGGAGAAAAATTGGAAGTTGTATTTCGAAGGCTGTCACATGTTTTCTGTGGTTTCCAAGCTTAAAGAAGTTAAAAAAGACTTGAGGAAGTTGAATATTAGTCATGGGAATGTTTTTGATAATGTTAAAAAAATCAGAGCTGAACTTTGCAGATCTCAGGTGGATATTGATGCTGATCCAGAAC
Source organism: Arctium minus (assembly GCA_954870635.1). Lineage (NCBI taxonomy): Eukaryota > Viridiplantae > Streptophyta > Magnoliopsida > Asterales > Asteraceae > Arctium > Arctium minus. The sequence continues at coordinate 51,844 of OX941097.1, forward strand.
ATGATGAACTTAGAATGGAAGGTGCTGTCTATATGAAAGCTTTGAAGGATGCTCTTCTTGATGAGGAGAGATTTTTGAGACAGAGATCAAAAATTCAGTGGTTAAAGGAGGGAGATGCCAATACTGCTTATTTTCACAGTGTGGTTAAGGGTAAAGTCAACAGAGGAAGGGTTGATGAAATTAAAGATTTATCTGGTAACAGATTCTTGGGGGCTGCTATCCCTGATCAGTTTGTTGCTCATTTCAAAAATATTTTGGGAACTAGTGCTGTTGTTGATCCTATCTCAAATCCTAGCTCTCTCTTCTTGAAAAGGTTATCTACTTCTCAAGCTGAATTTATGATAAGACCTATTGATGATATGGAGATTAGAGATGCTATTTGTTCCATTGATGACATTAAAGCTCCTGGCCCAGATGGGTTTTCTTCAAGGTTTTTTAAGAAGTCTTGGTCTGTGATTGGTGATGAAATTTGTCTGGCTGTCAAACAATTTTTCTTTAATGGGAAGCTCCTTGGTGAAGTGAATGCGACTGTGTTATCTTTGGTTCCTAAATCTCAAACTCCCAAGAGTGTTGCTGATTTTAGACCAATTGCTTGTTGCAATGTGATCTACAAGTGCATTAGTAAAATTTTGGTTGGAAGAATTAAGGATTTTTTGGGTTTGCTTGTGGATCCAAACCAATATGCTTTCATCCCTGGAAGGCAAATTAGTGATAATATCCTCTTGGCTCAAGAACTTATGAGAGGATATCACAGGCAAAGGGGTACTAGAAGGTGTGCTTTTAAAATTGACTTACAAAAAGCTTATGATACTGTTAATTGGGGCTTTCTGGAGGTTATCTTGAAGTGTTTTGGATTCCATCCTTGTATGATCAGCTGGATAATGAAATGTGTTTCATCTGTTTCGTTTACCATTAGAGTGAATGGTGATCACCATGGCTTCTTCCCAGGGAAAATGGGCATCAGGCAGGGAGACCCTCTTTCCCCCTATTTATTCACCCTTCTTATGGAAGCTCTGACTCTGATGGTCAAAAGGAAAATAAGGGATAGTGAAGATTTTAGATACCATCCTAAATGTGAAAAGCTTGAACTGACCCATCTCTGTTTTGCTGATGATCTCCTAATGTTCTGTTATGGTGATCCTGCTTCTGTGATTGTGTTAAAACAGGCTCTCTTGGAATTTGGTAATGCCTCTGGTCTAAAACCTAGTATGGAAAAGAGTATCTCCTTTTTGGGTAATGTGGTGGGTTCTAATAGATGTGAAATATTGAAAATTCTTCCTTTCAAGCTTGGTTCACTTCCTGTTAGATATTTGGGTGTTCCTTTGATCTCTTCAAGATTATATCACAAAGACTGCTCTGGCCTGATTGATAAAGTCAGAAAAAGAGTTCTTGATTGGAAGAACAAGTGGTTATCTTTTGCTGGTAGACTTCAGTTGGTTAATTCTGTTCTCTCTTCTCTGAATGTTTACTGGGCCTCTTTGTTTCTTCTTCCTGCTTCTGTGGTCAAAGAAATAGAAAAAATCATGAGAGGCTTCCTTTGGAGTAGCGGTGAGGCTGTGAAAGGGAAAGCTAAAGTTGCTTGGAAATCTGTATGTCTCCCAAGAGAAAATGGGGGATTGGGCATAAAAGATCTCAAAATCTGGAATAAAGTCCTTTTGTATAAGCAAATCTGGAAGATTGTAGAAAATGGAGACTCCTTATGGGTTAAATGGATACATGAATACAGACTGAAAGGGAGGAACTTCTGGGAAGTGGGTGATGTGCATGATAGCCCTTGGTTTTGGAAGAAGGCTGTCAAATTCAGAGGAAAATTCAGAGATCAGATAATTCATGTCCTTGGAAATGGTAGAGACACTTCTTTGTGGTTTGACTCTTGGCATCCTTTTGGTCCCCTGTGCAATCTTATTTCTAAAAGAGAGATCTATGGGGCAAATCTTAGTTTGAACATGAAAGTGGCTGACCTTGTGTCAGATGGATTTTGGATGTGGCCATTGGATCTTTGGTGTAAGTATGGTCATATTCTAAGTCAATTTATGCCCAAGCTAAGAGAAAATGTTAAAGACATTGTTAAGTGGAAACTCAATGATGGAAACCTTGTTGATTTTAAAGTTGCTTCTGTGTGGAATGATTTGTTTGTGCATTTGGAGAAGTTTGATTGGCCAAAACTTATTTGGTTCAGTCAAGGAATTCCAAGACATGCTATATTCCTTTGGTTGGCCTCTATAGGCAGATTGAGAACATTGGACAGACTTGCAGCTTGGAGAATCAATGATAGCAGATTATGTGTGTTATGCCATGATGGGGTTGAAACTCATAACCACCTGTTTGTTAATTGTAAATATACTCAAGAAGTTTGGTGCTCCCTTGAAGGTGTGTCTGGAATCTATGGTATAATCCAAAAGCTAAATGGTGTGGAAGATGTGTGGGACAGACTAATCAGAGACCTATCAAAAATATATGTAAATAAGTCTATATGGAGTGTCATTAATAGACTCATCCTTGCTGCTGTGGTCTATTTCATTTGGCAAGAAAGAAATTGTAGGTTTCATCAGGACAAACAAAGGACTGTTGTGGGATTGGCTATGCAGATATTGGATCTGATTAAAATGAAGCTTTTGGGTCTCAAAGTCAAGAACAATCCTCAGGTCAAAAGGGCAGCTAGTGTTTGGAATTTGGATGTTAATAATGGAGGATTATATATCAAGGATGCCACTCATGATCATGTGTAATGTGTTTATGGTGATGATCAGAATTAATAGCCGTGTTTTGTGGAAAGCTATGGATGTCTGGATGGTTGGGGGGAATTTCAATAATCAGAAGGAAATCTGTTTGGATGATGGATCAGATGAGAATGGTTTTAGAGAGATTTTTCAACAAGCTTATGAGATCCTTTGGGATGGGTTCATTTTGGGAGGAGCTTTGGGAAACACATGGGAAACTCATGGGTATAAATGGGGGGGAGGGGTTTTTCACTTTGTCTATACTAACAATTTCTTGTGCAGGTACAATATCAGTTTATCTGATCCTCATAGGGGCTTTGGGGCTGGATTTTGGGTTGGCGTCACAAGGGGGTGCTGGGTAGTGGAGATAGGAAAATTGAATTTGTTTGGGAGTCATAAGGAGGTCGTTTTGGAGGATTGGAGATTATACTGGAGTTCTAAAATTTTGGTGTACAGAAGTAGGCTCCTTATTTATTTGATATCTGTTAATAGGGGGGATGGGGTCATGTTAGTCTTTGGAGTCACCAAACCCTTAAAAGTGCAATTTTTTGGCTCTTTTAAGTGTTTGGATTCTTTTCTGGGTTTTTGGGTGGAGTTTATTACTCCTCTGTGCAGTTGGGGGTGTGTGAGTAATTTTTTTGCCCCAACCTCTCTGTCCATTTCAGCTACTTTTAGTTGGAATCCCAGTCTGCTTTTTATGTTTTTTGTTTGGCAGTGGGAGTGGTATTGGTGGGTTGGATTTAAAAGGTGGTTTGATCATTGGTTTTTTCATAGTTGGGCCATTTGTTACCTCTCTTGTTACTGTCATGTTTTTGGAAATATATGGGGGAAGTTTATTGACATAAATATCAAATTTCATTGCTACCTGTTGAATTCCATTCTGGGTTTTCAACTTTTGCTTCCCATCTATTCATTTGGTCTTTTCTTTTTAATGCCAATGGCCTTTGGCCAAATTGGCCAGGCCTTATGTTGTTTATGCTGGATGTTTATGTTTAATCCCAATTCTGTTATTTGGGGGATTTGGAATTATGGAGGAATAAGGTGGATTTTGTGGCCTAATGTGGAGAAGAGAGGTATGTGGCTCTGTGAACTATTTTTGCTAGGAACTTTATGGCAGTTTGGTTCTGTGATTTGGAACTTATATGGGCATCTGTGGTTACATAAATGGGGATGGATCTGGAGTGATCACAGTGATTATGAGGATTCTGTTCAATTTCATCTTGTTTGGAGGTTTATGGTGTTCTCTGGTTATGTTGGTTTCCTTTATACCTATCTCTATCTGTTGATTGCCATCTTGGCTTTTCAATTTTGTTCTTATCCTTTTTCTTGGTCTATTCTCTTGATGAATACCACTATGGTTTTTCATCATTTTGCTCCTATGTTCCTTTTTGGTCTTCATTATAACTACCCAATGGCTGTAGGCCAAACTGGTTTATGGTTTGGGGTGTTTGTGGTAAACATTTTGATGAATGCTGGTGAAAAAAGGGGATTGGTGAATGTTACTGTGAATAATAGAAAAAGGAGGAGAAGAAGAATAGATGGGTTTTTATGTGAGAAATTTTGGAAATATGCACCTTTGAAGTCTGAACCTTGGAGAGTTCAATTCCAATGGTTGAAGATGATGATTCCTCACAAATTTTTGTTGAAAACTCACGCTATTTTTTGGGATCAAAGTGACCTGGTTTTGATTAATTCCTGTACCTACTACTGGTGGTTCAGAAGTTTTAAGGGAGATAAGTCTGATGATGGAATTTTTTGGATTAAAGGTGAAAGTGATTTTGGATTTTTTTGTGGCCTTAATTCAATATGGAAAAGGACTATTAGTGGTGGTGTTAATGGCCACGTGGATCTTTTTCATACTAGCTTTTGGACTTTTTTTATTTCCTTGGCACCTAACCGATTTTGGATAAATAAAAAGGATAATGGTCTTTGGGAAAATCAAATGGGCCACGTTTATTATTTTAAGTATGGTTCTATTATGGTGGATGAGATTGGAGTTGGGTCTAGTGGGATTATAAAAGATAGTGGGCCTGGAGTCAATGTTGAAATTGTCTTTTGGACTATCAATTCCAATTTGCCGTGGGAATGTGTATGGAGGAATTGGAATATGGGCTGCCAATCTCATTTTCATAAATTTTTGATGGAGCTGGGATTTTTCTTGATTCTTGGGCTACGTGACTTTGGTTGGGCCACTTTAAGGATTTGTATGCTGCGCCGTAATAATGTCAGCGACAACATTACCATATTAAAGCTTCAAGTGGACTTGGATCTGGAAGGTTCTTTGGGCTCTAATTCCCTGGTGGACTCCCTCAACATTCCTAATGTGGTTTATTTTAGGGATTTTTATTGTATGGGTCTCTTGTTGGGCTGTTGCTCGTTTGATTTTTGGGCCTTAAATCCTTCTTTGGTTTTTAGATTTTGTCGTCTTTTATGGTTTCTTCCTAAGCATATTTTAGGGAAACATTTTGTTTTTCTTGGGGTATGCCCCTCGTAGTTTGTCCTGTTTTTCTTGTCGAATAAAGTTTTCCGGGGTTCTGTCCCCTTTTCCAAAAAAAAAAAAAAAAAACCCTAAACCCTAAACCCTAAACCCTAAACCCTAACCCTAAACCCTAACCCCAACCCCCAACCCCCACCCCAAACCCAAACCCCCACCCCCAAACACCCAACCCCCCAACCCCCACCCCCCCACCCCCACCCCCCAACCCCCTACCCCCTACCCCCTAAACCCCAACCCCCAACCCCCATAACCCCCAACCCCTAACCAAACCCCAAACCCCAAACCCCTAACCCCCAACCCCCCAACCCCCCAAACCCCAAACCCTAAACTAAACCCAAACCCCAACCCCAAAGCCTAAACCCTAACCCTAACCCCTAACCCCCAACCCCCAACCCCCAACCCCCAACCCCAAACCCCTAAACCCTAAACCCTAAACCCTAACCCCTAACCCCTAACCCCTAACCCCTACCCCTAACCCTAACCCCTAACCCCTAAACCCAAAACCCCTAACCCCTAAACCCCAAACCCCAAACCCCTAAACCCCTAACCCCTAACCCCAAACCCCTAACCCCAAACCCCAACCCCGAAACCCGAAACCCGAAACCCGAACCCCGAACCCCGAAACCCCGACCCCCGACCCCCCGAACGCCCGAACCCCTGAAACCCCGACCCCCCAACCCCGAACCCCCGAACCCCGAACCCAAACCCCCAACCCCCAACCCCTCCAACCCCCAAACCCCCCACCCCCAAACCCCAAACCCCCAACCCCCAAACCCCCAACCCATCAACCCCCATAACCCCCAACCCCCAACCCCAACCCCAAAACCCTAAACCCCTAAACCCCTAACCCCTAACCCCCTAACCCTAAACCCTAAACCCTAACCCCTACACCCCTAACCCCTACACCCTACACCCTACACCCTACACCCTACACCCTACACCCTAACCCCTAAACCCTAAACCCTAAACCCTAAACCCCAACCCCCACCCCCAACCCCCAAACCCTAAACCCTAAACCTAACCCCCTAACCCCCAAACCCCCTACCCCCTACGCCCTACCCCCAACCCCCAACCCCCAACCCCCCAAACCGCCAACCCCCAACCCCCCAACCCCCCACCCCCCACCCCCCACCCCCAAACCCCAAACCCCCACCCCAAACCCCAAACCCCTAACCCCTAAACCCTAACCCCCTAAACCCCTAACCCCTAACCCCCTAACCCCCACCCCCCACCCCCAACCCCCAACCCCCCAACCCCCCAACCCCCAACCCCAAACCCCCAACCCCTAACCCCCCCCCCCCAAACCCCCCCAAACCCAAACCCCCCAAACCCCCAACCCCCAAACCCCCAACCCCCAAACCCCCACCCCCAACCCCCAACCCCCAACCCCAAACCCTAAACCCTAAACCCTAAGGATCCTCATTTGCTTGATATTTTTCTCTCTCTAACTTTCTCTCTCTAGAATTCTCTCTCAACTTTTTTTCTTCTTTTTTTGATTTTTAACCTATAGATCTGCTGTATTTCTCCCTGATTAACAACTTATGTGAAAGCCGTTTTGAATTCGCTGCATGGATCCTCCAGATTTGAGCAATTTTTGCTCAACTTTTGATGGTGGCACGTCTGATTTGAAAAACCCTAGATCTGGGCTGATTTCTGAAGATGGAAAGGTGGATTTAACTTCTGGAAACTCGCTTATGGTCATGGATTCTTCTAATGATTCTATTGTTGATGGGGATCTCAATTCCAAAGAGAATCTGGATCCAAAAGCGTATATGAACCCTATTTTTTCGAGTTCTGAATTTTCAAACTCGATGTCCCAAAAGCGTGAACAATCAAGGAAATTGAGTAGGAAAAAGGATTCGAGAAGAGATCCAGTAAGAAAAAATGATCCATCCTTGGGGAAATCGATTTCTGAAGATATGAAAGTGGATAAAGGTGCGCCGACCAGAACTGTTCATCGAAAAAAAATTGGCAGCGTGATGGGTGAAATTGGGAGTAATTCTGCTGGCAATCTTACTAGTTTTATGGGTTTTGGTGATCGATCTATAGCCAACACCTCAATCCCTTCTCCAATTTTTCAATCTTCTGATTTCAATTCTCGGACTGAAGAGGAACGTGTGAAAATCCTTGGTAATTTCTTAATCGACTCTGAGCATTCTATTAAAGATGTGATTAATATTTTTGAAGCTAGAAATGGGAAAAAACCTACTGGACTCTCTAATATACAGTCTGATGTTGTGAACGGTTCGAATGGGAATATGGGAAATATGAAGAACAGTGTGGAAACCAAGCCCAGTGGTTCGATTGAGCAAAGTATCCCTGGTTTTGATAGTTCTGGATTTGGTTCTCCTATTTTCTCTTTAGGTGGTGATGGCAAAAATTCTTCTGATAAGAATGTTGGGGCTGATAAGAATCAAACTGGAGATGGTCAGAAGCGATCTATATTCAGCAATCCTAATTTTTTTTCATCTGGTGGTTTGTCTGGATGTGCAGGAGGAACAGGGGGTTTTGTTTTTTCATCTGGGGGTAATGGAAAAAAAGTAGGGGAATCCAATGGAAAGTTGAGAAATAAGCAAGGTACTGTTATTCCTGGTAAAGATGTGGAAATGTCAGAAAATGGTGTTAAAGACGGTCCTGAAGTGGTTATGAATCAGAAGGTTCAACAGGTTGGTGGTGGTAATACTGATTCTGGAAAATCCCAAAATAATCAATGGAAGATGAAAGGAGTTACTTTAGCTGATAAAATCAGAGGAAACACAGAAAATAAAGTTGTTTTAAAGTTCAAACCCCCTATTCTTCTTGGTGATGGAAGGATGGCCATTAGATTCTCAAAAGAAGTTGTTCTTGAAGGTGCAAAAGCTAATTCCCTTTTACTAATTGGTCATTTTGTTGGAGTTAGAATGCCTTTCTTTGTTGTTAATAATATCCTTAATCGAATGTGGAAAAAATTTGGTTTAGTGAATGTTGCTTCTAATTATGAGGGGTATTATATGTTGAAATTTAATAATGAAGAGGGAATGAAATTCATTATTGAAAATGGTCCATGGATGGTGAATGGAGTTCCGTTGTTTGTTAAAAAGTGGGAACCTGGTTACTACCTTGGGAAGCCAGAACTGAAGAAGCTGCCATTGTGGGTTAATTTGTATGGGGTCCCTCTTGAAGTTTGGAATGTCCAGGGTCTCAGTGAACTGGCTAGTGGAATTGGGATCCCATTAACCCTTGATCGTGCTACAGAAGAAAGGTGTTTGACTCAATCGGGAAGGGCTGGTTTTGCTAGAATACTGGTTGAGGTTAGTGCGGATAATAGTTTACCTGATGTGGTTGTGGGATTGATGCCTTCAGTTGATGGAATTTCTGAAAAGGAGGTATCTATCAGAGCTGAATATAACTGGAAACCGTCAAGATGCAAGCATTGTAAAATTTTTGGGCATTCTTTTGATGATTGTACAATTCGTCCCCTTAGTGATGAAGAGAAGAAGGCTAAATTAGAAAAAGAAGAGAAGGCTAAGGTCAAGAAGGTGGATGATGAAGGTTTTCAAACAGTTGGGAAGAAAAACAGGCCTGTTCAAGTGCAAGATCAAAATAAGCAAGCTGTTAATCAACAAGTCAGTACTAAGAATTGGGTTAACCAGATATTCTACAAGAGAAATGGTAATAATAGAAATGGTAGTCAGAGTCAAAAGCCAAATGGTGGGAACTTCAAACAGGGGCAGCAGCAAGACAGTGGTACAGCATGGAGGAAAAAGCCAATTCAGAATAATGGTCTAGTGGATTTTGGGCAAAATGTTATTCAAACTGAAGTGGGTCAGTCCAGTGGAAGCAAGCCTGATGTTGCAAGCAACTGCAAACAAGCTGATAAAAGTCAAGAGGTAAAGGGGCAGCCAAAAAGTGTCAATAAAGAAAGTTCAGATCTGAAAGTCTCTTTTGATCAGAGGAAAAATGTTAAAGGAGGAGGTTTTACAGTGAATGTGTCTCATGAACCTGTTCTGGTTCAAGATGAAGTCCTTACAAGAAATCCTTTTGAAGCTTTGAACAATATGGAGGTGGATGTTGGTGAACTTGATAAGCAACTTCTTGAGATGCATGAAGTTGATCCGTTTCTTGAAAAGGGGGAGAATCCTCATAAAGATGTTTTCAAGAACTGGTCTCAATTTCAAAAAGATTATTTCATTGGTGCTAAATTTGGTGGTGATGTTGAAAATAATGATGATGCTCCAGACTTTATGAAATTTGATGTTGAAGACTGGAAAAGAGAAGAGGGTAGGAGTGTGAAGGCCAAGAATGTTATCAATGGTTAAAGTTGCCATGCGGAATATAAGGGGGCTGAATTTGAGCTCCAAAAGAAGAGAAGTTAAGAAAATGATTGTGGAAAATGGGGTGGATGTTTGTGGCATTGTGGAAACCAAAGTGTGTAAGGAGAGATTAAAAGTTGTTTGTGATGAGATCTTTGCTAATTGGAATTGGGTCTCTAATAACTCTGTTTGTGTGGGTAGAACCAGGATAATTCTTGGTTGGGATCCAAATAAAATCAGATTGGATTTTTTTGAGTTTTTTGATCAAGTCATTCATTGCAAAGTTCTTCATATTGACTCTAAAAAGAATTTTTTCTGTTCTGTGGTTTATGCTGCTAATTGTGTCTCTGAAAGGAGGAATTTGTGGAATCAATTGTGTTCTCATAAAGCTTTGGTTAAAGATGATGCTTGGCTCATTGTTGGTGATTTTAATGTGAGTTTAGACCCTGATGATAGTTCAAGAGGTTCATCTGTTATTACTAGAGGCATGGCTGATTTTAGAGATTGTCTTAGTAATATTGAAATGGAAGATTTAAATCAGGTTGGGATTAAGTACACTTGGGTTCAAAAACCCCAATCTGATCTGGGGTCAAGAGGTCTTCTCAAGAAACTTGATAGAGTCCTTGGGAATTTGGCTTTCATCTCTGGTTTTCCTACTGCCTATGCTTCTTTTCTGCCTCAAGGAATTTCTGATCACAGCCCTGCTTTGCTCTCTATTCCTAGTCTGGGTTCTTTTAAGCCTAGGCCTTTCAAGCTGAATAATCATTTATGTGATAATCCTGGTTTCTTGCCTCTGGTGGAGAAAAATTGGAAGTTGTATTTCGAAGGCTGTCACATGTTTTCTGTGGTTTCCAAGCTTAAAGAAGTTAAAAAAGACTTGAGGAAGTTGAATATTAGTCATGGGAATGTTTTTGATAATGTTAAAAAAATCAGAGCTGAACTTTGCAGATCTCAGGTGGATATTGATGCTGATCCAGAACATGATGAACTTAGAATGGAAGGTGCTGTCTATATGAAAGCTTTGAAGGATGCTCTTCTTGATGAGGAGAGATTTTTGAGACAGAGATCAAAAATTCAGTGGTTAAAGGAGGGAGATGCCAATACTGCTTATTTTCACAGTGTGGTTAAGGGTAAAGTCAACAGAGGAAGGGTTGATGAAATTAAAGATTTATCTGGTAACAGATTCTTGGGGGCTGCTATCCCTGATCAGTTTGTTGCTCATTTCAAAAATATTTTGGGAACTAGTGCTGTTGTTGATCCTATCTCAAATCCTAGCTCTCTCTTCTTGAAAAGGTTATCTACTTCTCAAGCTGAATTTATGATAAGACCTATTGATGATATGGAGATTAGAGATGCTATTTGTTCCATTGATGACATTAAAGCTCCTGGCCCAGATGGGTTTTCTTCAAGGTTTTTTAAGAAGTCTTGGTCTGTGATTGGTGATGAAATTTGTCTGGCTGTCAAACAATTTTTCTTTAATGGGAAGCTCCTTGGTGAAGTGAATGCGACTGTGTTATCTTTGGTTCCTAAATCTCAAACTCCCAAGAGTGTTGCTGATTTTAGACCAATTGCTTGTTGCAATGTGATCTACAAGTGCATTAGTAAAATTTTGGTTGGAAGAATTAAGGATTTTTTGGGTTTGCTTGTGGATCCAAACCAATATGCTTTCATCCCTGGAAGGCAAATTAGTGATAATATCCTCTTGGCTCAAGAACTTATGAGAGGATATCACAGGCAAAGGGGTACTAGAAGGTGTGCTTTTAAAATTGACTTACAAAAAGCTTATGATACTGTTAATTGGGGCTTTCTGGAGGTTATCTTGAAGTGTTTTGGATTCCATCCTTGTATGATCAGCTGGATAATGAAATGTGTTTCATCTGTTTCGTTTACCATTAGAGTGAATGGTGATCACCATGGCTTCTTCCCAGGGAAAAGGGGCATCAGGCAGGGAGACCCTCTTTCCCCCTATTTATTCACCCTTCTTATGGAAGCTCTGACTCTGATGGTCAAAAGGAAAATAAGGGATAGTGAAGATTTTAGATACCATCCTAAATGTGAAAAGCTTGAACTGACCCATCTCTGTTTTGCTGATGATCTCCTAATGTTCTGTTATGGTGATCCTGCTTCTGTGATTGTGTTAAAACAGGCTCTCTTGGAATTTGGTAATGCCTCTGGTCTAAAACCTAGTATGGAAAAGAGTATCTCCTTTTTGGGTAATGTGGTGGGTTCTAATAGATGTGAAATATTGAAAATTCTTCCTTTCAAGCTTGGTTCACTTCCTGTTAGATATTTGGGTGTTCCTTTGATCTCTTCAAGATTATATCACAAAGACTGCTCTGGCCTGATTGATAAAGTCAGAAAAATAGTTCTTGATTGGAAGAACAAGTGGTTATCTTTTGCTGGTAGACTTCAGTTGGTTAATTCTGTTCTCTCTTCTCTGAATGTTTACTGGGCCTCTTTGTTTCTTCTTCCTGCTTCTGTGGTCAAAGAAATAGAAAAAATCATGAGAGGCTTCCTTTGGAGTAGCGGTGAGGCTGTGAAAGGGAAAGCTAAAGTTGCTTGGAAATCTGTATGTCTCCCAAGAGAAAATGGGGGATTGGGCATAAAAGATCTCAAAATCTGGAATAAAGTCCTTTTGTATAAGCAAATCTGGAAGATTGTAGAAAATGGAGACTCCTTATGGGTTAAATGGATACATGAATACAGACTGAAAGGGAGGAACTTCTGGGAAGTGGGTGATGTGCATGATAGCCCTTGGTTTTGGAAGAAGGCTGTCAAATTCAGAGGAAAATTCAGAGATCAGATAATTCATGTCCTTGGAAATGGTAGAGACACTTCTTTGTGGTTTGACTCTTGGCATCCTTTTGGTCCCCTGTGCAATCTTATTTCTAAAAGAGAGATCTATGGGGCAAATCTTAGTTTGAACATGAAAGTGGCTGACCTTGTGTCAGATGGATTTTGGATGTGGCCATTGGATCTTTGGTGTAAGTATGGTCATATTCTAAGTCAATTTATGCCCAAGCTAAGAGAAAATGTTAAAGACATTGTTAAGTGGAAACTCAATGATGGAAACCTTGTTGATTTTAAAGTTGCTTCTGTGTGGAATGATTTGTTTGTGCATTTGGAGAAGTTTGATTGGCCAAAACTTATTTGGTTCAGTCAAGGAATTCCAAGACATGCTATATTCCTTTGGTTGGCCTCTATAGGCAGATTGAGAACATTGGACAGACTTGCAGCTTGGAGAATCAATGATAGCAGATTATGTGTGTTATGCCATGATGGGGTTGAAACTCATAACCACCTGTTTGTTAATTGTAAATATACTCAAGAAGTTTGGTGCTCCCTTGAAGGTGTGTCTGGAATCTATGGTATAATCCAAAAGCTAAATGGTGTGGAAGATGTGTGGGACAGACTAATCAGAGACCTATCAAAAATATATGTAAATAAGTCTATATGGAGTGTCATTAATAGACTCATCCTTGCTGCTGTGGTCTATTTCATTTGGCAAGAAAGAAATTGTAGGTTTCATCAGGACAAACAAAGGACTGCTGTGGGATTGGCTATGCAGATATTGGATCTGATTAAAATGAAGCTTTTGGGTCTCAAAGTCAAGAACAATCCTCAGGTCAAAAGGGCAGCTAGTGTTTGGAATTTGGATGTTAATAATGGAGGATTATATATCAAGGATGCCACTCATGATCATGTGTAATGTGTTTATGGTGATGATCAGAATTAATAGCCGTGTTTTGTGGAAAGCTATGGATGTCTGGATGGTTGGGGGGAATTTCAATAATCAGAAGGAAATCTGTTTGGATGATGGATCAGATGAGAATGGTTTTAGAGAGATTTTTCAACAAGCTTATGAGATCCTTTGGGATGGGTTCATTTTGGGAGGAGCTTTGGGAAACACATGGGAAACTCATGGGTATAAATGGGGGGGAGGGGTTTTTCACTTTGTCTATACTAACAATTTCTTGTGCAGGTACAATATCAGTTTATCTGATCCTCATAGGGGCTTTGGGGCTGGATTTTGGGTTGGCGTCACAAGGGGGTGCTGGGTAGTGGAGATAGGAAAATTGAATTTGTTTGGGAGTCATAAGGAGGTCGTTTTGGAGGATTGGAGATTATACTGGAGTTCTAAAATTTTGGTGTACAGAAGTAGGCTCCTTATTTATTTGATATCTGTTAATAGGGGGGATGGGGTCATGTTAGTCTTTGGAGTCACCAAACCCTTAAAAGTGCAATTTTTTGGCTCTTTTAAGTGTTTGGATTCTTTTCTGGGTTTTTGGGTGGAGTTTATTACTCCTCTGTGCAGTTGGGGGTGTGTGAGTAATTTTTTTGCCCCAACCTCTCTGTCCATTTCAGCTACTTTTAGTTGGAATCCCAGTCTGCTTTTTATGTTTTTTGTTTGGCAGTGGGAGTGGTATTGGTGGGTTGGATTTAAAAGGTGGTTTGATCATTGGTTTTTTCATAGTTGGGCCATTTGTTACCTCTCTTGTTACTGTCATGTTTTTGGAAATATATGGGGGAAGTTTATTGACATAAATATCAAATTTCATTGCTACCTGTTGAATTCCATTCTGGGTTTTCAACTTTTGCTTCCCATCTATTCATTTGGTCTTTTCTTTTTAATGCCAATGGCCTTTGGCCAAATTGGCCAGGCCTTATGTTGTTTATGCTGGATGTTTATGTTTAATCCCAATTCTGTTATTTGGGGGATTTGGAATTATGGAGGAATAAGGTGGATTTTGTGGCCTAATGTGGAGAAGAGAGGTATGTGGCTCTGTGAACTATTTTTGCTAGGAACTTTATGGCAGTTTGGTTCTGTGATTTGGAACTTATATGGGCATCTGTGGTTACATAAATGGGGATGGATCTGGAGTGATCACAGTGATTATGAGGATTCTGTTCAATTTCATCTTGTTTGGAGGTTTATGGTGTTCTCTGGTTATGTTGGTTTCCTTTATACCTATCTCTATCTGTTGATTGCCATCTTGGCTTTTCAATTTTGTTCTTATCCTTTTTCTTGGTCTATTCTCTTGATGAATACCACTATGGTTTTTCATCATTTTGCTCCTATGTTCCTTTTTGGTCTTCATTATAACTACCCAATGGCTGTAGGCCAAACTGGTTTATGGTTTGGGGTGTTTGTGGTAAACATTTTGATGAATGCTGGTGAAAAAAGGGGATTGGTGAATGTTACTGTGAATAATAGAAAAAGGAGGAGAAGAAGAATAGATGGGTTTTTATGTGAGAAATTTTGGAAATATGCACCTTTGAAGTCTGAACCTTGGAGAGTTCAATTCCAATGGTTGAAGATGATGATTCCTCACAAATTTTTGTTGAAAACTCACGCTATTTTTTGGGATCAAAGTGACCTGGTTTTGATTAATTCCTGTACCTACTACTGGTGGTTCAGAAGTTTTAAGGGAGATAAGTCTGATGATGGAATTTTTTGGATTAAAGGTGAAAGTGATTTTGGATTTTTTTGTGGCCTTAATTCAATATGGAAAAGGACTATTAGTGGTGGTGTTAATGGCCACGTGGATCTTTTTCATACTAGCTTTTGGACTTTTTTTATTTCCTTGGCACCTAACCGATTTTGGATAAATAAAAAGGATAATGGTCTTTGGGAAAATCAAATGGGCCACGTTTATTATTTTAAGTATGGTTCTATTATGGTGGATGAGATTGGAGTTGGGTCTAGTGGGATTATAAAAGATAGTGGGCCTGGAGTCAATGTTGAAATTGTCTTTTGGACTATCAATTCCAATTTGCCGTGGGAATGTGTATGGAGGAATTGGAATATGGGCTGCCAATCTCATTTTCATAAATTTTTGATGGAGCTGGGATTTTTCTTGATTCTTGGGCTACGTGACTTTGGTTGGGCCACTTTAAGGATTTGTATGCTGCGCCGTAATAATGTCAGCGACAACATTACCATATTAAAGCTTCAAGTGGACTTGGATCTGGAAGGTTCTTTGGGCTCTAATTCCCTGGTGGACTCCCTCAACATTCCTAATGTGGTTTATTTTAGGGATTTTTATTGTATGGGTCTCTTGTTGGGCTGTTGCTCGTTTGATTTTTGGGCCTTAAATCCTTCTTTGGTTTTTAGATTTTGTCGTCTTTTATGGTTTCTTCCTAAGCATATTTTAGGGAAACATTTTGTTTTTCTTGGGGTATGCCCCTCGTAGTTTGTCCTGTTTTTCTTGTCGAATAAAGTTTTCCGGGGTTCTGTCCCCTTTTCCAAAAAAAAAAAAAAAAAAAACCCTAAACCCTAAACCCTAAACCCAACCCCAACCCCCAACCCAAACCCAAACCCCCAACCACCCAACCCCCCAACCCCAAACACCCAACCCCCCACCCCCCAACCCCCATAACCGCCAACCCCCTAACCCCCAAACCCAAACCCCAACCCTAACCCCTAAACCCCCGACCCCCGACCCCCGACCCCTAAACCCCAAACCCCTAAACCCCTAAACCCCTAAACCCCAAACCCCAAACCCCCAACCCAACCCCCAAACCCCAAACCCCTAAACCCCTAAACCCCTAACCCCTAACCCCCTAACCCCTAAACCCTAAACCCCTACCCCTAAACCCCTACCCCCTAAACACTAAACCCCTAACCCCCTAACCCCCTAAACCCTAAACCCTAAACCCCTAACCCCTAACCCCTAACCCCTAAACCCAACCCCAACCCCCAACCCCCAAACCCCCAAACCCCCAACCCCCAACCCCAAACCCCCAACCCCCAAACCCCAACCCCAAACCCCAAACCCAAACCCCCAAACCTAACCCCTAAACCCTAAACCCTAACCCCTAAACCCCTAAACCCTAAACCCTAACCCCTAACCCCTAACCCCTAAACCCCAAACCCCAAACCCTAAACCCTACCCCAACCCCTAACCCCCTAAACCCCTACCCCCTAACCCCCTAAACCCCTACCCCCTAAACCCCAGCCCCCAACCCCCTAACCCCCAACCCCTAAACCCCCAACCCCTAAACCCCAACCCCTAACCCCTAAACCTAACCCAAAACCCCCCAACCCCAAACCCCCAACCCCAAACCCGCAAACCCAACCCCCAAACCCCAACCCCCAAACCCCAACCCCAAACACCACCCCAACCCTAAACCCTAAACCCTAAACCTAACCCAAACCCCCAACCCCCAAACCCCCCTAACCCTATACCCTAAACCCTAACCCCCTAACCCCTAACCCCCTAACCCCCTAACCCCCTAACCCGCTAACCCTAAACCCTAAACCCTAACCCCCACCCTAAACCCCTAACCCCTGACCCCATAAACCCCTAAACCCTGACCCATAAACCCCCGAACCCCGACCCCCGACCCCCGACCGCCAGACCGCCCGACCCCCCGACCCCAAACCCCCAACACCCCACCACACACCCAAACCCCAACCCCCAACCCCCACCCCCCACCCCCAAACCCCAAACTCCCAAACCACCTAACCCCCAAACCCTAAACCCCTAACCCCCTAACCCTAAAACCTAACCCCTAACCCCCAACCCCTAAACCCTAACCCCAACCCCCAAACACCAACCCCAACCCCCAAACACCCAACCCCAACCCCCCAAACCCCAACCCCCAACCCCCCAACCCCCAACCCCCAACCCCCCAACCCAACCCCCCAACCCCCCAACCCAACCCCAACCCCAACCCCCAAACACCACCCCCAACCCCAAACCCCAACCCCCAACCCCAAACCCCCAACCCCAAACCCCAACCCCCAAGCCTAAACCCTAAACCCAACCCCTAACCCCTAACCTCAAACCCCCAACCCCCAACCCCCTAACCCCCAACCCCCTAACCCCCCCTAACCCTATACCCTAAACCCTAACCCCTAACCCCTAAACCCTAACCCGCTAACCCCCTAACCCCTAAACCCTAAACCCTAAACCCTAACCCCCTAACCCCCACCCTAAACCCCTAACCCCTGACCCCATAAACCCCTAAACCCTGACCCATAAACCCCTGACCCCCGACCCCGACCCACGAACCCCGACCCCCGACCCCCGACCGCCAAACCGCCAGACCCCCCGACCCCAGACCCCCAACCCCCCACCCAACCCCCAACCCCCAAACCACCAAACCCCAAACCACCAAACCCCCAAACCCTAAACCCCTAACCCCCTAACCCTAAACCCTAACCCCAACCCCCAACCCCCACCCCCCAAACCCCAACCCCCAAACCCCACCACCCAAACCCAACCCCAAAACCCCCAACCCCCAACCTCCCTAACCCCCCAACCCCCTAACCCCCGACCCGGACCCCGGAACCCGGAACCCCGAACGCCGAACCCCGAACCCCGAACCCCAACAACCCCCAACCCCCAACAACCCCCAACACCCAACCCCAACCCCCAAACCCCACCCCCAACCCCCAAACCCCCAACCCCAAACCCCCAACCCCCAACCCCAAACCCCCAACCCCAAACCCCAAACCCCAACCCCCAAGCCTAAACCCTAAACCCAACCCCTAACCCATAACCTCAAACCCCCAACCCCTAACCCCCTAACCCCCAACCCCCTAACCCCCCTAACCCTATACCCTAAACCCTAACCCCTAAACCCTAAACCCTAACCCGTTAACCCCCTAACCCCTAAACCCTAAACCCTAACCCCCTAACCCCCACCCTAAACCCCTAACCCCTGACCCCATAAACCCCTAAACCCTGACCCATAAACCCCTGACCCCCGACCCCGACCCACGAACCCCGACCCCCGACCGCCAGACCGCCAGACCCCCCGACCCCAGACCCCCAACCCCCCACCCAAACCCCAAACCCCAAACCACCAAACCCCAAACCACCAAACCCCCAAACCCCTAACCCCCTAACCCTAAACCCTAACCCCTAACCCCTAAACCCCTAACCCCTAAATCCTACCCCCTAACCCCCTAACCCCAACCCCAACCCCCAAACACCCAACACCCAACCCCCCAAACCCCCCAAACCAAACCCAACCCCCAACCTCCAACCCCCCAACCCCCCAACCCCCAAACCCCCAACCCCCAACCCCATAACCCCAACCCCCCAACCCCCCAACCCAACCACAACCCCCCAACCCCCTAACCCACCTACCCCATACCCCCCTAACCCCATAACCCCCAACCCCCAAACCCCAACCCCAACCCAAAACCCTAACCCAAACCCCTAACCCTAAACCCCAAAACCAAAACCCGAAAACCCCCACCCCCACACCCCAACCCCAACCACCCAACCCCAACCCAAAAGCCCAACCCCCACCCCCCAACCCCCAACCCCCAACCCCCACCCCCCAAACCCCAACCCCCAAACCCCCAACCCCCAAACCCCAAACCCCCACCCCCAAACCCCAACCCCAATCCCCAACCCCCTAACCCCCCAACCCCAACCCTAACCCCCCAAACCCCACCCCCCAAACCCAAACCCCAACCCCCCAACCCCCAAACCCCCAAACCACCTAACCCCCAAACCCCAAACCCCTTACCCCCTAACCCTAAACCCTAACCCCTAAACCCTACCCCCCAACCCCCAACCCCCCAACCCCCCAACCCCCAACCCCCAAACCCCCAACCCCCAACCCCATAACCCCAACCCCCAAACCCCCAACCCCCCAACCCAACACCCCCAACCCCCTAACCCCCTAACCCCTAACCCCATAACCCCAAACCCCAACCCAAAACCCTAACCCAAAACCCTAACCCAAACCCAAAACCCCTAACCCAAAACCCCTAACCCAAAACCCCTAACCCTAAACCCCAAAACCAAAACCCCAAAACCCAAAACCCCAAAACCCGCCAACCCCAACCCCCAACCCCCAAACCCCAACCCCCACCCCCCAAACCCCACCCCCCAAACCCAACCCCAAACCCCCAACCCCCTAACCCCCCTAAACCCCCCAACCCCCTAACCCCCGACCCGGAACCCGGAACCCCGAACGCCGAACCCCGAACCCCAACAACCCCCAACCCCCAAACCCCCAACCTCAAACCCCGAACCCCAACAACCCCCAACCCCCAAACCCCCAACCTCAAACCCCCAACCCCCTAACCCCCTAACCCCCAACCCCCTAACCCTCCTAACCCTATACCCTAAACCCTAACCCCTAAACCCTAAACCCAAACCCCTAACCCGCTAACCCCCCAACCCCTAAACCCTAAACCCAAAACCCTAACCCTAACCCCCTAACCCCCACCCTAAACCCCTAACCCCTGACCCCATAAACCCCTAAACCCTGACCCATAAACCCTCGAACCCCGACCCCCAAACCCCCAAACCCCCAAACCCCTAACCCCCTAACCCCTAACCCCTAAACCCCTAAACCCCTAAACCCTAAACCCTACCCCCTAACCCCCTAACCCCTAACCCCAACCCCAACCCCAACCCCCAAACACCAAACCCCCAAACCCCCAACCCCCCAAACCCCCCAACCCCCAACCCCCCAAACCCCAACCCCATAACCCCAACCCCCAAACCCTCAACCCCCCAACCCAACCCCAACCCCCCAACCCCCACCCCCTAAACCCCACCCCCCAAACCCCCAACTCCCAACCCCCCTAACCCCCCAACCCCCTAACCCCCGATCCTAACCCCCGACCCGGAACCCGGAACCCCGAACGCCGAACCCCGAACCTCGAACCCCAACAACCCCCAAACCCCCAACCCCCATCCCCCAACCCCCTACCTCCAAACCCCCCAACCCCCCAACCCCAAACCGCAATCCCCAAACCCCAAACCCCAAACCTAACCCCCAAACCCCTAACCCCCCAACCCCCAACCCCCAAACCCCCACCCCCCAAACCCCAACCCCCAAACCCCCAACCCCCCTAACCCCTAACCCCCTAACCCCCGACCCGGACCCCGGAACCCGGAACCCCGAACGCCGAACCCCGAACCCCGAACCCCGAACCTCAACCCCCCAACCCCCAAACCCCCAACCCCCAACCCCATAACCCCAAACCCCAACCCCCCAACCCAACACCCCCAACCCCCTAACCCCCCTACCCCCTACCCCCCTAACCCCTACCCCCCTAACCCCAACCCAAAACCCTAACCCAAACCCAAAACCCCTAACCCAAAACCCCTAACCCTAAACCCCAAAACCAAAACCCCAAAACCCAAAACCCAAAACCCCAAAACCCCCCAACCCCAACCCCCAACCCCCAAACCCCAACCCCCACCCCCCAAACCCCACCCCCCAAACCCAACCCCAAACCCCCAACCCCCAACCCCCTAACCCCCCTAACCCTATACCCTAAACCCTAACCCCTAAACCCAAACCCCTAACCCGCTAACCCCCTAACCCCTAAACCCTAAACCCTAACCCTAACCCCCTAACCCCCACCCTAAACCCCTAACCCCTGACCCCATAAACCCCTAAACCCTGACCCATAAACCCCCGAACCCCGACCCCCAAACCCCCAAACCCCTAACCCCCTAACCCCTAACCCCTAAACCCCTAAACCCCTAAACCCCTAAACCCTAAACCCTACCCCCTAACCCCCTAACCCCAACCTCAACCCCCAAACACCAAACCCCCAACCCCCCAAACCCCCCAACCCAACCCCAACCCCCAACCCCCCAAACCCCAACCCCATAACCCCAACCCCCAAACCCCCAACCCCCCAACCCAACCCCAACCCCCACCGCCTAAACCCCACCCCCCAAACCCCCAACTCCCAACCCCCCTAACCCCCCAACCCCCTAACCCCCGATCCTAACCCCCGACCCGGAACCCGGAACCCCGAACGCCGAACCCCGAACCTCGAACCCCAACAACCCCCAAACCCCCAACCCCCAACCCCCATCCCCCAACCCCCTACCCCCAAACCCCCCAACCCCCCAACCCCAAACCGCAATCCCCAAACCCCAAACCTAACCCCCAAACCCCTAACCCCCCAACCCCCAAACCCCAAACCCCCACCCCCCAAACCCCACCCCCCAAACCCAACCCCAAACCCCCAACCCCCAACCCCCCTAACCCCCCAACCCCCTAACCCCCCAACCCCCTAACCCCCTAACCCCCGACCCGGACCCCGGAACCCGGAACCCCGAACGCCGAACCCCGAACCCCGAACCCCAACAACCCCCAACCCCCAACAACCCCCAAACCCCCAAACCCAACCCCCACCCCCAAACCCCACCCCCAACCCCCAACCCCCAACCCCAAACCCCCAACCCCAAACCCCAACCCCCAACCCCCAACCCCAACCCCTAACCCCCAAACCCCCAACCCCCCAACCCCCAAACCCCAAACCCCCACCCCCCAAACCCCACCCCCCAAACCCAACCCCAAACCCCCAACCCCCAACCCCCCTAACCCCCAAACCCCCTAACCCCTAACCCCCTAACCCCCGACCCGGACCCCGGAACCCGGAACCCCGAACGCCGAACCCCGAACCCCGAACCCCGAACCCCAACAACCCCCAACCCCCAACAACCCCCAAACCCCCAAACCCAACCCCAACCCCCAAACCCCACCCCCAACACCCAACCCCCAACCCCAAACCCCCAACCCCAAACCCCAACCCCCAACCCCCAACCCCAACCCCTAACCCCTAACCTCAAACCCCCAACCCCCTAACCCTATACCCTAAACCCTAACCCCTAAACCCTAAACCCTAACCCCTAACCCGCTAACCCCCTAACCCCTAAACCCTAAACCCTAAACCCTAACCCTAACCCCCTAACCCCCACCCTAAACCCCTAACCCCTGACCCCATAAACCCCTAAACCCCGACCCCCAAACCCCCAAACCCCCTAACCCCTAACCCTAACCCCTAACCCCTAAACCCTAAACCCCTAAACCCTAACCCCTAACCCCTAAACCCTACCCCCTAACCCCCTAACCCCCAATCCCCTAACCCCAACCCCAACCCCCAAACACCCAACCCCCAAACCCCCAACCCCCCAACCCCCAACCCCATAACCCCAACCCCCAAACCCCCAACCCAACCCCAACCCCCTAACCCCCAACCCCCTAACCCCCCTACCCCCCTAACCCCATAACCCCCAAACCCCAACCCCAACCCAAAACCCTAACCCAAAACCAAAACCCCTAACCAAAAACCCCTAACCCTAAACCCCAAAACCAAAACCCCAAAACCCAAACCCCAAAACCCAAATCCCTAACCCAAAACCCCTAACCCTAAACCCCAAAACCAAAACCACAACCCCCAAACCCCAAACCCCCAACCCCCCAACCCCCCAACCCCCAACCCCCCAAACCCCACCCCCCAAACCCAACCCCAAACCCCCAACCCCCAAACCCCAACCCCCCTAACCCCCCAACCCCCTAACCCCCGACCCTAACCCCCGACCCGGACCCCGGACCCCGAAACCCGGAACCCCGAACGCCGAACCCCGAACCCCGAACCCCAACAACCCCCAAACCCCCAACCCCCAACCCCCAAACCCCAATCCCCAAACCGCAATCCCCAAACCCCAAACCTAACCCCCAAACCCCTAACCCCCCAAACCCCAAACCCCCACCCCCCAAACCCCCCAACCCCCAACCCCACACCCCCCCAAACCCCCAAACCCCAAACCCCAACCCCCCAACCCCAACCCCCCAACCCCCAACCCCAAACCCCGACCCTTGACCCCCGACCCCCGAACTCTGACCCCTGACCCCCTGACCCACGACCCCCCGACCCCCGACCCCCAACCCCCAACCCCCAAACCCCCAACCCCACCCCCCACCCCTCCCCCTACCCCCTAACCCCTAACCCCTAACCCCTAAACCCCCCTAAACCCCCTAACCCACCTAACCCACCTAACCCCCCAACCTCCCCAACCCCAAACCCCCCACCCCCCCCACCCCCAACCCCCGAACCCCGAACCCGGAACCCCCGGAAGCCCCGAAGCACCAAACCACCGAACCCCCGAACCCCAGAACCCCCAACCCCAGAACCCCAGAACCCTAAACCCCAAACCCCTACCCCCTAACACCAACCCCAACCCCAACCCCAACCCCAAACCCCAACCCCCAAACCCCAAACCCCCAAAACCCCCAAAACCCAAAACCCCAAACCCCTAACCCCAAAACCCACCACAAACCCCGAACCCCAGAACCCCAAACCCCAAACCCCCAACCCCGAACCCCGAACCCGGAACCCACGGAAGCCCCGAAGCCCAGAACCCCCGAACCCCCGAACCCCGAACCCGGAACCCCGAACCCGAAACCCCCGGAACCCCCCCGAACCCCCGAACCCCCGAACCCCCAACCCCCAACCCCTAAACCCTAAACACTAAACACTAAACCCTAACCCCTAACCCGCTAACC
The DNA here is from genome assembly GCA_954870635.1 of Arctium minus. NCBI lineage: Eukaryota > Viridiplantae > Streptophyta > Magnoliopsida > Asterales > Asteraceae > Arctium > Arctium minus. Next base: position 75,639 of record OX941097.1, read on the forward strand.
CCCTAACCCTAAACCCTAACCCTAACCCCCTAACCCTAACCCTAACCCCCTAACCCCCACCCTAAACCCCTAACCCCTGACCCATAAACCCATAAACCCCCGACCCCCGAACCCCGAACCCCGACCCCGACCCCCGACCGCCAAACCGCCAGACCCCCAACCCCCCACCCCCCCGACCCCCCGACCCCCACCCCGACCCCCGACCCCCAACCCACAACCCCTCCCCCCTAACCCCCTACCCCAAAACCCCAACCCCCAAACCCCAAACCCCAAACCCCTAACCCCTTAACCCCCCTAACCCCCCTACCCCCCCAACCCCCCCAACCCCCAATCCCAACCCCCCAACCCCCCCACCCCCAACCCCCGAACCCCCGAACCCGGAACCCAGAACCCCCGGAAGCGCCAGAAGCCCCGAACCCCCGAACCCCCGAACCCCCAACCCCAGAACCCCAAACTCCAAACACCAAACCCCTACCCCCTACCCACTAACCCCTACCCCCAACCTCAACCCCCAACCCAAACCCCCAACACCCAACCCCCAACCCCCCAACTCCCCAAAACCCCAACCCCCAAACCCCAACCCTAACCCCCTAACCCCTAACCCCCAACCCCCAAACCCCAACCCCAAACCCCCACCCCCCTAAACCCCAAAACCCCCAACCCCCAAAACACAACCCCCAACCCCTCAAACTCCAAACCCCACCGCCCACCCCCCAACCCCAACCCCCAACCCCAAACCCCCAACCCCAAACACGCAACCCCTAAACCCTAACCCCCTAACCCCTAAACCCCACCCCCCTAAACCCCAACCCCCAACCCCCAAAACCCCCAACCCCCAAAACCCAACCCCCAACCCCCTACCCCCCAACCCCCAACCCCCTAAACCCAACCCCAAACCCCCAACCCCCAAACCCCAAACCCCAACCCCCCTAACCCCCCAACCCCCTAACCCCCGACCCTAACCCCCGACCCGGACCCCGGACCCCGGAACCCGGAACCCCGAACGCCGAACCCCGAACCCCAACAACCCCCAAACCCCCAACCCCCAACCCCCAAACCCCAAACCCCAACCCCCCAACCCCAATCCCCAAACCGCAATCCCCAAACCCCAAACCTAACCCCCAAACCCCTAACCCACCAACCCCCAAACCCCAAACCCCCACCCCCCACACCCCCCACCCCCCCCCCCCCAACCCCACCACCCCACACCCCCCCCCCCCCCCCCCCCCAAACCACAACCCCCTAACCCCAAACCCCGACCCCTGACCCCCGACCCCTGACCCATGACCCCCGACCCCCGACCCCCAAACCCCCAACCCCCAACCCCCAACCCCTACCCCTACCCCCTACCCCCAAACCCCTAACCCCTAAACCCCCCTAACCCCCCTAACCCACCTAACCCACCTACCCCCCCAACCTCCCCAACCCCAAACCCCCCACCCCCCCACCCCCAACCCCCGAACCCCGAACCCGGAACCCCGAACCCGGAACCCCCGAAGCACCAAACCACCGAACCCCCGAACCCCCAACCCCAGAACCCCAGAACCCCAAACCCCAAACCCCTACCCCCTAACACCAACCCCAACCCCAACCCCAACCCCAACCCCCAACCCCCAAACCCCAAACCCCCAAAACCCCAAACCCCTAACCCCAAACCCCACCACAAACCCCGAACCCCAGAACCCCAAACCCCCAACCCCCAACCCCGAACCCGGAACCCCCGAAACCCCCGGAAGCCCCGAAGCCCAGAACCCCCGAACCCCCGAACCCCGAACCCCGAACCCCGAACCTGGAACCCCCGGAACCCCCGACACCCCCGAACCCCCGAACCCCTAAACCCTAAACACTAAACCCTAAACCCTAACCCCTAACCCGCTAACCCCCTAACCCTAAACCCTAACCCTAACCCCCTAACCCTAACCCTAACCCCCTAACCCCCACCCTAAACCCCTAACCCCTGACCCATAAACCCATAAACCCCCGACCCCCGAACCCCGAACCCTGACCCCGACCCCCGAACCCCGAACCACGACCCCGAACCCCCGAACCCCCGAACCCGGAACCCGGAAACCCCGGAAGCGCCAGAAGCCCCGAAGCCCCGAACCCCGGAACCCCCAACCCCAGAACCCCAAACCCCAAACACCAAACCCCTACCCCCTACCCACTAACCCCTACCCCCAACCTCAACCCCCAACCCAAACCCCCAATACCCAACCCCCAACCCCCCAACCCCCCAAAACCCCAACCCCCAACCCCCAACCCTAACCCCCTAACCCCTAACCCCCAACCCCCAAACCCCAACCCCAAACCCCCACCCCCCTAAACCCCAAAACCCCCAACCCCCAACCCCCCAAACCCCCAAACTCCAAACCCACCGCCCACCCCCCAACCCCAACCCCCAACCCCAAACCCCAACCCCAAACACGCAACCCCTAAACCCTAACCCCCTAACCCCTAAACCCCACCCCCCTAAACCCCAACCCCCAAAACCCCCAACCCCCAAAACCCAACCCCCAACCCCCCAAACCACAAACCCCAAACCCCACCCCCAAACCCCACCGCCCACCCCCAAACCCCAACCCCCAAACCCCCAACCCCCAACCCCCAATCCCCCAACCCCCCACCCCAAACCCCCCAAACCCAAACCCCAAACCCCTAAACCATAAACCCTAACCCCAAACCCCAAAACCCCAAACCCCAAACCCCAACCCCAAACCCAAACCCCCAACCCCAAACCCCCAACCCCAAACCCAACCCCAAACCCCAAACCCCCAACCCCAAACCCCCAACCCCCAACCCCCCTAACCCCCCTAACCCTATACCCTAAACCCTAACCCCTAAACCCTAACCCCCTAACCCCTAACCCCCTAACCCTAAACCCTAAACCCTAAACCCTAAACCCTAACCCTAACCCCCTAACCCCCACCCTAAACCCCTAACCCCTGACCCCATAAACCCCTAAACCCTGACCCATAAACCCCTGACCCTCGACCCCCGAACCCCGAACCCCGACCCCCGACCCCCAGACCGCCAGGCCGCCAGCCCCCCCGACACCAGACCCCCAACCCCCCACCCAACCCACAACCCACAACCCCCACCCCCCAAACCCCCAAACCCCAAACCCCCAAACCACCTAACCCCCAAACCGCAAACCCCAAACCCCCTAACCCCCTAACCCTAAACCCTAACCCCTAACCCCTAAACCCTACCCCCTAACCCCTAACCCCAACCCCAACCCCAACCCCCAAACACCCAACCCCTAAACCCCCAACCCCCCAAACCCCAAACCCCAAACCCAAACCCCCAACCCCAACCCCAAACCCCAACCCCCAACCCCAACCCTAACCCCAACCCAAACCCTAACCCCTAACCCTAACCCCCAAACCCCAACCCCCAACCCCACAAACCCCACAAACCCCAAACCACAAACCCCAAAAACCACAAACCCCAAACCAAACCCCAAACCAAACCCCAAACCCCCAACCCCCAACCCCCAACCCCAACCCCAACCCCCAAACCCCAAACCCCCCAAACCCCCAAACCCCCGACCCCCGACCCCCGACCCCCAACCCCACCCACACCCTGACCCCCGACCCCCGACCCCCAGACCCCCGACCACCCAACCCCCAACCCCAACCCCAAACCCCCAACACCCAACCCCTAACCCCCAACACCCAACCCCCAACCCCCCAATCCCCCAAAACCCCAACCCTAACCCCCTAACCCCTAACCCCCTAACCCCTAACCCCCAACCCCCAACCCCAAACCCCAACCCCCAAACACCCAACCCCTAAACCCCCAACCCCCCAAACCCCCCAACCCAACCCCAACCCCCCAAACCCCAACCTCCAACCCCGAAACACCCAACCCCATAACCCCAACCCCCCAACCCCCCAACACAACCCCAACCCCCCAACCCCAACCCCCAACCCCCCTACCCCCTACCCCCCTAACCCTTAACCCCATAACCCCCAACCCGCAACCCCCAAACCCCAAACCCCAACCCCAACCCAAAACCCTAACCTAAACCCAAAACCCCTAACCCTAAACCCCTAACCCTAAACCCCAAAACCAAAACCCCAAAACCCAAACCCCAAAACCCAAAACCCCAAAACCCCCAAACCCCAAACCCCAAACCCCCACCCCCAAACCCCAACCCCCCAACCCCCCAACCCCAACCCCTAACCCCAACCCCCAACCCCCAAACCCCACCCCCCAAACCCCAACCCCAAACCCCCAACCCCCCTAACCCCCCAACCCCCTAACCCCCGACCCGGACCCCAGACCCCGGAACCCGGAACCCCGAACGCCGAACCCCGGACCCCAGACCCCGGAACCCGGAACCCCGGAACCCCCAACCCCCAAACCCCCAACCCCAACCCCCAAACCCCAACCCCCAAACCCCACCCCCCAAACCCAACCCCAAACCCCCCTAACCCCCCAACCCCCTAACCCCCGACCCGGACCCCAGACCCCGGAACCCGGAACCCGAACGCCGAACCCCGTACCCCAGACCCCAGACCCCGGAACCCGGAACCCCGGAACCCCCAACCCCCAAACCCCCAACCCCAACCCCCAACCCCCCAAACCCCCAACCCCAAACCCCAAACCCCAACCCCAACCCCAAACCCCCAACCCCAAACCCCCAACCCCCAACCCCCTAACCCTATACCCTAAACCCTAACCCCTAAACCCTAACCCCCTAACCCTAAACCCTAAACCCTAAACCCTAAACCTTAACCCTAACCCTAACCCCCACCCTAAACCCCTAACCCCTGACCCCATAAACCCCTAAACCCTGACCAATAAACCCCTGACCCCCGACTCCCGAACCCCGAACCCCGACCCCCGAACCCCGACCCCCGACCCCCAGGCCGCCAGACCCCCCGACCCCAGACCCCCAACCCCCCACCCAACCCACAACCCACAACCCCCACCCCCCAAACCCCCAAACCCCAAACCCCCAAACCACCTAACCCCCAAACCCCAAACCCCTAACCCCCTAACCCTAAACCCTAACCCCTAACCCCTAAACCCTACCCCCTAACCCCTAACCCGAACCCCAACCCCCAAACACCCAACCCCTAAACCCCCAACCCCCCAAACCCCCCAACCCAACCCCAACCCCCCAAACCCCAGCCCCCAACCCCAACCCCCCAAACCCCAAACCCCAAACCCCAAACCCAAACCCCCAACCCCAACCCCAAACCCCAACCCCCAAACCCAACCCTAACCCCAACCCAAACCCTAACCCTAACCCCTAACCCTAACCCCCAAACCCCAACCCCCAACCCCCAACCCCCAACCCCACAAACCCCACAAACCCCCCTAACCCCACAAACCCTAAACCCCAAACCCCAAAAACCCCAAACCACAAACCCCAATCCCCAAACCCCAAACCAAACCCCAAACCCCCAACCCCCAACCCCAACCCCAACCCCCAAACCCCCCAAACCCCCCAAACCCCCGACCCCCGACCCCGACCCCCGACCCCCACCCCCACCCCGACCCCCGACCCCAAGACCCCCCAAACCCCCAACCCCAAACCCCAAACCCCCAACCCCCAACACCCAACACCCAACCCCCCAAAACCCCAACCCCCAAACCCCCAACACCCCAAAACCCCAACCCCCAAACCCCAACCCTAACCCCCTAACCCCCAAACCCCAACCCCAAACCCCAACCCCCAAACACCCAACCCCCAACCCCCCAAACCCCCAACCCCCCAAACCCCAACCCCCAAACCCCCAAACCCCCAACCCCATAACCCCAACCCCCCAAACCCCAACCCCCTAACCCCCCTACCCCCTAACCCCCTAACCCCATAACCCCCAACCCGCAACCCCCAAACCCCAAACCCCAACCCCAACCCAAAACCCTAACCCAAAACCCTAACCTAAACCCAAAACCCCTAACCCTAAACCCCTAACCCTAAACCCCAAAACCCAAACCCCAAAACCCAAAACCCCAAAACCCCCAAACCCCAAACCCCCACCCCCCAACCCCAACCCCCAACCCCCCAACCCCAACCCCTAACCCAAAACCCTAACCCCCACCCCCCAAACCCCAACCCCCAACCCCCAAACCCCACCCCCCAAACCCAACCCCAAACCCCCAACCCCCCTAACCCCCCCAACCCCCCAAACCCCCAACCCCCTAACCCCCGACCCGGACCCCAGACCCCGGAACCCCGAACGCCGAACCCCGGAACCCCGGAATCCCCAACCCCCAAACCCCCAACCCCAACCCCCAAACCCCCAAACCCCAAACCCCCCAACCCCCCAACCCCCCACCCCCCCAAACCCCCAACACCCCCAAAACCCCCGACCCCCCGAACCCGAAACCCGAAACCCAAAACCCGAAATCCTAAACCCTAAACCCTACCCCCTAAACCAAACCCCAAACCCCAACCCCCAACCCCCCAAACCCCACCCCCCAAACCCCCAAACCCCAACCCCGAAACCCCAAACCCCCAACCCCAACCCCAACCCCCACCCCCAAACCCCAAACCCCAAACTTCCTAACCCCCCAACCCCCCAAACCCCCAACCCCGAAACCCCAAACCCCCCAACCCCAAACCCCCAACCCCACCCCCAAACCCCAAACCCCCTAACCCCATAACCCCTAACCCTAACCCCCTAAAACCCCTAAAACCCTAAACCCTAACCCCTAACCCCTAACCCCTACCCCCTAACCCCAACCCCTAGACCCCGACCCCTAGAACTTGACCCCGACCCCTAGACCCCCAGACCCCCCAACACCCAATCCCCAACCCCCAAACCCAAACCCCCAAACCCGCAACCCCAAACTCGCAACCCCAACCCCCAACCCCCAAACCCCAAACCCCAAACCCCAACCCCAAATCCAAACCCCCAACCCCAAACCCAAAACCCCAAACCCCAACCCCCAACCCCCAAACCCCCACCCCCCAACCCCAAACCCCAAACCCCAACCCCAAAACCCACCCCCCAAAACCCAACCCCCTAACCCCAACCCCCTAACCCAACCCAAAACCCAAATCCAAAACCCAAACCCCAAACCCAAACCCAAAACCCAACCCCCAACCCCCCTAACCCCCCTACCCCCCTAACCCCCAAACCCCTAACCCCAAACTCCCAACCCCCAAACCCCAACCCAAAACCCTAACCCAAAACCCTAACCCAAACCCAAACCCAAAACCCCTAACCCTAAACCCCTAACCCTAAACCCCAAAACCAAAACCCCAAAACCCAAACCCCAAACCCCAAAACCCCAAAACCCCCTAACCCCAAACCCCAAACCCCCACCCCCAACCCCCCAACCCCCAACCCAAAACCCCAACCCCCAACCCCCAAACCCCAACCCCCAACCCCCAAACCCCACCCCCCAAACCCCCAACCCCCAACCCCCTAACCCCCCCTAACCCCCCAACCCCCCAACCCCCAACCCCCAACCCTCTAACCCCCTAACCCCCTAACCCCTAACCCCCTAACCCCCGACCCCGACCCCAGAACCCGGAACCCCGAACGCCGAACCCCGAACCCCAACAACCCCCAACCCCCAACAACCCCCAACCCCCAAACCCCCAACCCCCAAACCCCAACCCCCAAACCCCAACCCCTAAACCCCTGTTGGTCCCGAAGGTGCTTAACAAGTTTGTAGAAGGGGGGGGGGTTGAATACAAACACAGAAATTAAAGTTTAATAAATTGTTTATTGATAAATCAAAATACAATTTACAAGTTTGTTGCGGAATAAGATTAAGACAGAATCAATCTAAACAAACTTAAGAAACACTAAGATGGTTGCACAAGAAATTCAGAGAATGGGGAATTTTAGAGAGATAGAAAACAAGGGTTTCTATTATGGAGTTCAAGGATTGAGCACACCTTCAGATGAAGGGGTGAGCTTCCTATTTATACCCTATGCATTAAATGCATGGCAGGGTACTTTACACGTGGCGTTCATAGATTGGCTTTGGGAGTCTTACTTTTGGAGACATGCTTTTAGCCGTTTTATGAACAGTGTAGTTGACAGAGTTGTTGTACGATTTGTGGCAGAGACGTGTCCGTTCTGACACATCGTACTGGTTGTGCAAGGTAAGACAAAAGAAAACTTGAGGCATAAGCTTTGTGATCGTTGATCGCTGAGTATCTCTTCTTCCAGAGATAAAGAAGTTCAGCTATCGCTGAAGCTTTTCCTCAGGCTTCTTCGCGTAAGTAGATTTGTCTGGTCTTCGCTGATATCCGCATCAGGTCACTAGTAGACTTATCTATTGTTCAGTGGCTTCGTCTTTGATTCAGCTATGAACTATGTTGACGCGAGACTTGTCTTCAGGGATTACGTTGACTGTGTTACATGGGAAACGATCAGCGATGACTGAACAGACTCAGTTTGATCGCTGAAAGTGAAACACTAATGCATATTAAATGTTTACAGAAAGGTCATCAGCGATAACTGAACAGACTCAGTCTGATCGCTGATGGTGAAACACTAATACATATAATAACGTAATTTTTACTAAGTATAAAAGAGGGTCGTTATCAAATCACTGAGAGAGTTTGGATCAACAATCTCCCCCTATTTGATAATGACAAAGTAACAAAAGAAAATTACTTTATGATTCAAAATATAGGAATAAAAAGGACTCATAGAATGCATGTCCCAATTACTATTTTGAGGGATCTTTTACAGTACTGATAGGGTTAAGTACATCACTGCAATTTTCATTTAATTCAGGGATAGAATTACAAGATATGAAAAATCATAAGTACAAGTGAGTAACTAACTACTGTAAGTATAACTAATAGATTACAGAGAAGGAAACTAATCTATCAGCTATTAAAAGAAGATTTAGGAGGATTGATCATATACTCAGGTATTTCTTCTCCTTTCTGTCTTCGTTCCAAAGATTCTTGACTGATAATTGCTTTAATTTTTTCAGCAGCAGGGAAGAAGTCACACCATAAGCATAAGAGATCCTTGAGATGATTCAGAGGACAGATAGGAATCTCAGAGATTCTTTGAAATCTGAGTTCCTCATCATCATCTCTGAAGAATATTCCATAAGGATTGTCAATTACTTGACCAGCTTGGAAAGGACCACCAGGAGGCAGAGATAAATCCAGAACTGAAAGATCGGGAGGAGGACCAAACAGTGCATCTCTTGAAAATTTGATAGAATTTTCATTCCTGATGATGGCGACGTCTTCAGAGGAGGAGGACCAAATTCTTCTCTTGAGTTTCAAAGATTTGGGAGGAAGAGGAGATGGCAACTTCAGTACAGAGGTGACTCTATTTATGAGGGCTTGAAGAAGTCCTTCAACGTAACCTCTGTATGTAGATTTGGATTTCTTCAGCGCATCCCAGAACTCTAACCATTCCGTAAATCCGAAGCTCTCAAGTTTTGATACGTACATTGCTTTTTGGGTTCCATCCTCTCTGGTAATCTCCATGGTCACTGAGAGTTGATCTTTCTTCTTGCGAACAGAGATAGTCACGGCTGATATTTGAAGAAGATCATAATGATAATCCATCTTTTGTTTGCACCATTCGATAGACCTATCGTTGATCTCTTGTTCTTTGGAGCGTTCCTCTTCAATTTCTTTCAGTAGTGCAGCTTGAACTTCCACAAGTTTGCTTTTCAGCTTTTTGTCCTTGACTTGAGAAGATTGAATCTTTAAAGCAAGTTGGGCATCTCGTTTGCATTCAGCGATCAGCTTCTCAGCTTTGGCAGATTCTTCTCTTTCGGCTTCAGTGAGGAAGTCGAGCTCTGTGGATGTTTGAAGAGGGATTTTCAGCCGTTGACTTTCTAGTTGAGCGATCATTTCAACTCTTTTCTTCACCACTTCCTCTGACCAATGAGATGGTCGAGAGGGCCTTCCTGGATGGACCAGGGAATCTTCTTCTTCTTCTTCATCAATCTCAGCGATAGAGATTGGGATTATTTCTTCAGCGATAGTAGCTGGAATTATTTGTAGTTCAGAACCCTTAAGCAGAGGTGAGAACTGTCTGGATAGAAAAAGAAGGAAAGAAGGGATAAGTGTATTTTTAGAACGAGAGAGATAAAGGCTAGAAGGAAATAGGGGTTTGGGAAAGAGTAGGAGAGTGGTACAATTGAAAGACATACCTGAGAAGGATGCTCCCCCTCAGATTTTGATCCAGTCCCCAAGCATTCTTCAGCGATTGGTTGCTTGTCTTTGCTTTGCGAAGGAACGCTTGAAGATGTATCACCTCTCACCCCTGTTTTGACAACCTCTTGCGAAGTTGTCCCTGATGCGACGTTCGGCTTAGAGAACCACATAGATTGGTCTTCATCGTCGTCGTCGTCATCGGAGGGCTGATCCTTTTCTTGATCATCAAGATCTAGATCATCTTCCTCTTCATCGTCTTCTTCCTCATCCTCTTCAAAGAGAATAGAGTGAATAGATGAGGATTCTTTTGCCTTCTCCCCCTCAGATTGAGAGGGAGGTTCCTTTGGAGTCTTAGCTTCCCCAGCAGCAGCGATAGAAGTTTCTTCAGCTTTCTCCCCCACTTTGTCATTATCAGCGGTAGGGGATTGTTCAGCTGCTGGAGTAGCTGTTGAAGCTTTTAGCACTTGGACGTCAGCCTCCAGACGCTTAATCCGGTCTTCAACCGCAGGGATGTCGCACGTGGCATCATTAATGAATTCCACAGCGATGTTGAGGTTGGTACGATCATCTTCAGTGAAGGAGGGAGGCAGCGTTGGAGCTGGTGCATTCACTTTCTGTAGAATTTGCTGAAGAAGGGACGTGCAGAGGTCAACCTTTGAAGAGAGACCCTAAACTTCAGCGGTAAGAGACTCAAATCGCCCTTGAAAGAGTCGAGAGGACTCTCTGAGTTGGACGACTTGTTCTTCAACAGCTGAAAGTTGTGAGTTCTCAGCTTTAGATGAGCAAGTGGCGGTCAACTTCTTCAGCTCCTCACCAGCCTGATTGACGGCGCTGGTGGTTTTATTGATGGTGTTGGTGAGTGCGTCCACCTTTTCTCCCAGACTGTTGACATGCGTGTCAACAAACGCCAAGCTAGGACCTGAAAATAATGTTAGTTCAGATATGGGCTTATTTGGAGAGGGGGGGAGAGAAGTGTTTAGGATTATAGGTATACCTGACATATCAAACATTTTGTAGAACTGCATAGATTCCTCAAAAGTTTGATGCTCAGGTCCTATAGGGAAAGAAGAGGTAGCGGGTTCAGAGACCAAATGAGGAGAAAAAGGAAGAGTTTTGGGGATAGAAGTAGGGATGGGGTTAATCTCAGTGAATGAGATAGTAGGTGGGGTTACTGATGATGTGACAGCGAGCGAGATCGCTGACACGGCAGTATGAGTGACTGCTGAAGTTGTGGAGGAAAGACCCACAAATGCATCTAAGGTAGCTTGTTGAGAAGCTCCCTCAGGTATAGTACTAGAGGGTGTACTTTCCTTAGTCTTTTTGGCCTTTTTGGAAGGACCAATCGGACTAGCTGATGGTCGTTTAGAAGTAGTGGTAGCGACAGGGATAGCAGACGAAGGAACCGTCTGCGTGGTCGCTGAAGATGAAGAAGAATGGAGAGAGAAACGAGAGCGAAGGAGAGATATACTTACCTCGTCGGCGAGTGGCTTGACCTCCAGTGATCGTTGACCTACCCTGACAAAGGTGCCATCATATTTGGTGGGATAGGTGTTGGGATAGAGGAACTTGATGTACGTACATATGAAACGTACGTACGAGATCTTGGGATCTCGTTCAGGCTTCTCTAATCTCGACCTCAAGTCTTCAAAGATTGTGGTGGCGTAGTCAAAGTTTTGACCAGCGATAACGGAGTAGGCCATCTGCAGTTGTGTTTTGCTGGCTTGATCCAGTGAACCACTCTTCCCACTCATGCACTGAATTATGTGCGAGAAGATAAAGTTCAGTTGAGATGGCATCTGAGCTTTGAGGATCTTGGTGAGCTTCTTGTTGGGAATAGAAGATCGCGGTTTGTTTTCCCAACAATAGCCCATTGCGTCCAGGAATGATATCAGCTCATCATCAGTGGGGAGTGCGTCGAACCCACTCTTTGGTTTGTCAGGGAATCTTAAAGATTTCCTGAGGCTAAGAGCGGCCATGCTCCCTGGCCCCAATTCTGTGCTGAAAGAGATAGCAGGGACTCGTTCACCTTTCTTGTTGGTGAGTTCAGTTGCATCAGCAGTGAACCAGAACTGCTGGAGTAGAGTCTTGGAGGGCTTAGGATCCACAGTGATCGCGTAAGCTATGCATGACTGCTTGAGGAATTCAGCAGCTTCCACCAGATGTGGGTATTTGTCAGCTTTGAACTCAAGTCTGGCCAAATGATTACATTTAGTAATCTCAACTTCAGTGAGAGCGAATCGTACATGCTTGGAAGCAACGATTGAAGAAGGTGTCATTTCTGTTATGGAAAGAGGCATAATAGAAGAAATGATTTAGATTAAAAATAATATGATTACCAGTTTCCATAGAAGAAGGGAAACTGGAAAACTATCAAGTTATTTTTAGGAGTAGAAAAATAGTGTTCTGGGTAGAAAGAACGAAGAACACTTTAAAACCAAAAGGTTTTTATTGAAAAACATAAAATCAGAAAGAATGATCTTTAGTTTTTGAAAAAAAAAACGTTTTATAAAATCCATAGAAAACGAGCAGGATTTTAAAAAGAATAAAAAGCATACGAACAAAGCACATAAACATGAAATAAACCTGTGTATCTTAAAGAAAAAGAGTTGCAGATTCAATATTCTGGGTTTACTTGCTTGAGTGTTCTTGAGAGAGAATGTTTCTTGCTTTGAAAGTTTTGAAAGCGTAAACCGTATAAAGGAGAGAAGAATTCCTTTTATACGAAGAGAGAGGAGAGAGAGAGAATGAAGCGGGAAAAGAAAGGATCATCATGACATTGACACGTTCCACGAAGTTGATTGGATAGAAGGGCAACGGACGAACATGTCAGAAAAGGCATGTCGTGGATTGTCGGTTCAAATGACGTCATAGAAGAGAGAGACTGTACATTTGTCCGTTTTGAAATGATCACTGAAGAAAAGTCAGCGATAGATTTTCCTTTTTAAAAGTATCCCTGATTGTAAAGATAGGGATAGATTTTCCTCTTAAAGGATCACTAACTAGAAATATCAGTGATTAATGTATTTTTCAAAAAGCTTTTAATCATTTGAAGAAAGTTCAGTGATTAAAGTTTATATTTTGAAGAAAAACATATTTGAGGGAAAGAAAACATACCTGAGAGTCAGAATGTTTATCAGAGAGAATGATGAGAGGGGAACTTTTGATTACTGACACAATACATGAACGCTGAAGAATTATTCTTCGAGGTTCAGCATTCCAAGCTCACTGATGAGAAAGTTGAACCTTGTCTCATCAAGAGGTTTGGTGAATATATCAGCAAGCTGAAAGTCAGTAGGGATAAAGTGAAGTTCAATATCACCATTCATCACATGATCTCTGATAAAGTGATATCTGATCTCTATGTGTTTTGTCTTTGAATGTAGCACTGGATTATTTGCTATAGCGATAGCACTAGTGCTGTCGCAATAGATAGGAATCTTTGACAGCTGAAGGTCATAATCTAATAGTTGATTTCTCATCCACAAGATTTGAGAACAACAGCTTCCAGCGGCTACGTATTCAGCTTCAGCTGTGGAAGTGGACACTGAATTTTGCTTCTTGCTTGTCCAGCTTACCAGCTTTCCTCCCAAGAGTTGACATCCACCAGTGGTACTCTTTCTGTCGAGTTTACAGCCTGCAAAATCACTATCAGAATAACCAGTTAGATCGAACCCTGAGTATTTGGGATACCAAAGACCGAGGTTAGGAGTTCCTTTCAGATATCTGAAAATTCGCTTTACAGCGATCAGATGGGATTCCTTGGGTTCAGATTGATAGCATGCACATAAACAAGTAGAGTACATGATGTCAGGTCGGCTCGCTGTAAGATACAACAATGAGCCTATCATTCCTCTATAGGCAGTGACATTAACAGGTTTTCCAGATGGATCCTTGTTAAGTGTCAGCGGTGGTGCCATAGGAGTTTTCATCACTGAAGTTTGTGTGAGATCAAACTTCTTTAGCATATCTTTAACATACTTACCTTGGCAGATAAAAGTACCTTTGTCAGATTGTTTAATCTGAAGACCAAGAAAATATGTCAGCTCACCCATCATACTCATTTTATATTCTTTCTTCATTCTTTCAGCGAAGCGAGTACATAGAGATGGGTTAGTAGAACCAAATATTATGTCATCGACATATATTTGTACAAGAATTATATGACCTTTTATCTTCCTGAAAAATAACGTATTATCAATCTTGCCACGTTCAAAATTTTCAGAGATAAGAAAAGATGAGAGAGTGTCATACCAAGCACGAGGGGCTTGTTTTAGACCATAGAGAGCCTTATCCAATTTATAAACATAATTTGGATGCTTAGGGTCATAGAACCCTGGTGGTTGTTCTACATAAACTTCTTCATTCAGCTTTCCATTCAGAAAAGCTGATTTTACGTCCATTTGATAAACGATGAAGTCTTTATAGACTGCATAAGCTAAGAATAGTCGAATTGCTTCGAGCCTGGCCACAGGGGCAAAGGTTTCATCATAGTCTATGCCTTCCTCTTGTCTGTATCCCTGAGCAACAAGTCGAGCCTTGTTGCGGGTTACAGTTCCATGTTCATCTAACTTGTTTCTAAACACCCATTTGGTGTTTATTACAGTTTTATCAGATGGTCTAGGAACGAGATTCCAAACTTTGTTTCGAGAAAATTCAGTCAGCTCTTCTTGCATAGCGCTGACCCAGTTTGGATCTCTGAGGGCATCATCAGTCTTCTTTGGTTCTATTAAGGAGAGAAAGTTTACAAAGAGACAGATATTACCTGAGCTTCGTCGTGTCTGAATACCTGCATCTGGATCACCGAGAATTTGATCTATTGGGTGATCTCTTGTCCATCGCTGAGCAGGAGCATGATCGCTTAACTCAGAGGTTGGATCAACAATTGGGATGTTTACTGATGAGGACGTTTGAGGTTCATCAGCAATTAACTGTTGAGTAGGTTCACTAGAGAGGTTTCCAGACGAAGGCAGATTTAATGGTGGTAATGTGTTTAGAGGTTCAGCTGAAACCCATGAGGTGGATTCAGCGGTGGGAGGTATGATACTTGGTTCTTCATCAGCAGCTGGAGTTTCAGTGTGCTGATGGTTTGAGAAGAAAGGTTCAGTTCCTCTATAGTGAGAGAGCATCCAAGTATTCAGTTCTTCATTGTCAGCGATTGGTTTAGAGTTCGCTGAGCGCGTTTCATCAAACGTGACATGAATGGTTTCTTCTACGGTTTGTCTTCTCTTGTTGAAAACTCTGTAGGCTTTGGAGATGGAGGAATATCCTAGAAATATTCCATCATCGGCTTTTGGGTCGAACTTTCCAAGTTGATCTTTGTTGTTTAAGATAAAGCATTGACAACCAAAGATATGAAGAAAGCTGATAGAAGGCTTCCTTCCAAGAAAAAGTTCATAAGCTGTTTTCCCAAATCGCTTTATTATCAGCGATCTGTTTTGAGTAAAACATGCAGTGTTTACAGCTTCTGCCCAAAATTGAGTAGGGAGGTGAGAATCGCTGAGCATTGATCTAGCAGCTTCTATGATTGTTCTGTTTCTTCTTTCAGCGACTCCATTTTGCTGAGGTGTTCTTACTGAAGAGAAGTTGTGAGAGATTCCCTTGTTCTCAAAGAAATTGTCCAGGGAACTATTTTTGAATTCAGTTCCATGATCACTTCTTATTGATCGAACAGTAAGATTATTCAGCACTTCCATCTTTTTGACAAAAGATATTAGTTCTTCTGGAGTATCACTCTTACAGCGAAGAAAGATAACCCAGGTGTAGCGAGAATATTCATCTACAATGACAAGCGTATATTTCTTTCCAGCTATTGATTGGATGTTGACAGGGCCAAATAGATCCATATGCAAGAGCTGAAGAGGACTTGTCACTGAGGAAACTTGTTTCGACTTGAAACTAGCTTTTGTTTGTTTTCCTTTTTCACATGCTGAGCAGAGAGATTCTTTAGCATATGAGTGCTGAGGAAGACCAGAAACCAGTTCCTTAGATGAGAGAGAATTCAGGGTTTTGAAGTTTAGATGAGAGAGCCTTTTATGCCATAGCCAGTTGACATCAGAAGAGGCCTTAGAGAGAAAACATAAATTTTCAGTGATAGTAGAGTCCATATCTATTACATAGACATTTTCTCTTCTATAACCACTGAGAGCAAGTTTTCCTTTTTCATCTACCACTGAACATGCTTTCTTAGAAAAGCGAACTTCGTAGTCTTTGTCACATAGCTGACTGATGCTTAGAAGATTGTGCTTCAGTCCATCTACATAAGCGACTCTTCGAAAGGTAGTTGTCCCATTGCTGAGGACACCAAACCCTCGGGTAAATCCTTTTCCATTTCCACCAAAGGTAACAGAGGGGCATTTCTCTTCCTTGTATTCAGTGAGCAGGTCTCTTTGTCCAGTCATATGACGAGAACATCCACTATCGAGATACCAGATGCCCTTTGATCCCTGCATACATAAGGAAGATTAAGCGTTGTTTGGTACCCACTTTTCAATGGGTCCTTCAGAGTTAGTGGATAAGGAAGATTCAGCAGTCTTCACAGCTGATGAAGATTCAGCTTCAGTGGTAATCTTCACTTTGGTTAATTTCTTAACTTTGGTGACTTTATTTGCCTTAGAGGCATTTTTCTTCACTTTAGCTGTTTTATCAGCTTCGGTGGTATTTGGACACTTGCTCGCAATATGGTCAGTAAATCCACAGTGATAACATTTTCTATATCTGATGGTGGTTTTATAACCAAAAGGTTTTGAAAACTTAAGATGAGCAGGTTCAGCTCCAAGAATGCCTTTAGCACGAGATCTGGGAGGAATTTTTATTTCTTCAGGTCTCACGGGCTTTAGATCAACCTTTAGCTTTGGAGGACAGATATCAAAGATTTCTGTCACTGATCTAGAAGGTTTATCCACTGAAGGTTTGGAAAGAACTTTCAGTTTGGTTTTCTTGGAAGCTTTCTGAGGAGGGAGAATAGACTTTCCTTTATCTGCAGGCTTAGATCTTGCAGATATCTCCTCAGGGATGGGATTTGAAGAAGAACAGGGATAGAATTGATTATAAGAAGTGTCAAAGAAAGATGTGACAAAAGTTCCAAACTTAAGCGAGGAACTTTCTTCTTTAGGATCATCCTGTGGTGTCCAAAAACCAAGACCAGTTCTATCACTTTCAGGAGTTTGAGCATTTATTATCTCAGAGATCTTTGTTGATGATTTGCACCATTTTTCAACATGAGCCTTTTCTGCTTTTAGAGCAGCGATGGCTTGTTCGCGTTCAATGCTGATGATTTCATTTATAATGACTTGATCTTTCAGCTTTTCTTCTAAAAGATTTAGTTCACTGATCTTTTCATGACATTTCTCTAGCTCTTGTGTTAAATAAACATTTTTATTTTCAGCTTGAGTTTTGTCGTTTAGAGCATTATAAAGGTCAATCGTCAGCACATCAACAGCGCGACTTCTCTCAGCTTCAGGCAGAGAGGGATTTGTTGAGATAGATACCTGAGATGATATGTAGCTCATAGAAGGTTCACATGATTCTTCTACTTCTTCTTTAATCTCAGCCATGAGGCAAAGATTAGCGACTTCTTCTTCATCAGAAGATGATTCTTCTGATTCAGCCCAGTCATGTTCTTCAGCGATGAGACCTTTACCTTTTCGCTGATAGCTTTTCAGCTTTTGATATTTTTTCTTCAGCTTATGGTGTTTGTCATCACTGGATCTTCTTGAGGTAGAAGGTTTGAAGACCTTTTTCGACCTGCACTCACTAGCAAAATGTCCAATTTTTTCGCAGTTATAGCAAGTGGCTGTAGCCTTATCAACTGGAGTTGATTTTGGCTTTTCAGTAAGAGAGAGAGGTTTACTTCTTCGGAAGTTACTCTTTCTTGCAAATCTCTTAAAAGAGTTTGTCAAGAGTGTTAAGGACTCATTAAACTCTGAAAGATCAGGGTCTGATAAATCCTCAGATTCAGAATCTAACTCAGTGATGGTGAGAGTAGATCGCTGGGATGGAATTATCTCTGACGAGACTAAAGCAACAGCAGTGCTTTTGGAGTCTTTAGAATCTTTTACAAGATTCTTCTTCAGGAGATTAGATTGCTCATAGTTGAGCAATATTCCATATAGAGTGCTTAGAGAGAGAGTATGTAAGTCTTTTGTCAGCTTAAGACATATTGAATAACTGTCCCAGCTTTCAGGAAGACTTTCCAAGAATTTTGTTAGGACCTCAGAATTAGAATAGGTCCTTCCAACAGTTCTTAGGTCAATGATCAGGCAGTTAAACCGATGATGAATGTCAGAAAGTGATTCATTCTTACCAGCGATAAAACTTTCATATTGTCTTACCAAGTTAATCTTTCGGGTCACTTGGATTTCAGTGGTGCCCTCATATTGAACACATATGGTTTCCCACATTTCTTTAGAAGTTTTTAGATGCATGATGGAATGGAAAACTTCATCAGGCAGAGCCATTGATATAATGGTCTTTGCTCTTGCATCTATGCCTACCTTCTTTTTATCTTCATCACTCCACTGTCTTATTTCCTTAACGACATATCGTTCAGGGACAGCTTCAGTGGTGGCAGTAGCGGGAACCGCAGCTATAATTCTAACAGGTTCATAGGGTCCGTTTTCTATATATTCAGGTATAGTAGGATCCGCACCTTCAAGAAATAGCATCATTCGATTTTTCCATAGAGAAAAGTTATCTCTGCTAAATCGAGGAGGTTTAGAAAGTGAACCATTATCATAGTAGTTTGTGTTTGAGTTTAGTGCCATTTTAGAATAGCAAGGAAGAGTATACAGCAAGATCTTGTTTATTAGATTAAACAAACTGCTCTGATACCACTTGTTGGTCCCGAAGGTGCTTAACAAGTTTGTAGAAGGGGGGGGTTGAATACAAACACATAAATTAAAGTTTAATAAATTGTTTATTGATAAATCAAAATACAATTTACAAGTTTGTTGCGGAATAAGATTAAGACAGACTCAATCTAAACAAACTTAAGAAACACTAAGATGGTTGCACAAGAAATTCAGAGAATGGGGGATTTTAGAGAGATAGAAAACAAGGGTTTCTATTATGGAGTTCAAGGATTGAGCACACCTTCAGATGAAGGGGTGAGCTTCCTATTTATACCCTATGCATTAAATGCATGGCAGGGTACTTTACACGTGGCGTTCATAGATTGGCTTTGGGAGTCTTACTTTTGGAGACATGCTTTTGGTCGTTTTATGAACAGTGTAGTTGACAGAGTTGTTGTACGATTTGTGGCAGAGATGTGTCCGTTCTGACACATCGTACTGGTTGTGCAAGGTAAGACAAAAGAAAACTTGAGGCATAAGCTTTGTGATCGTTGATCGCTGAGTATCTCTTCTTCCAGAGATAAAGAAGTTCAGCTATCGCTGAAGCTTTTCCTCAGGCTTCTTCGCGTAAGTAGATTTGTCTGGTCTTCGCTGATATCCGCATCAGGTCACTAGTAGACTTATCTATTGTTCAGTGGCTTCGTCTTTGATTCAGCTATGAACTATGTTGACGCGAGACTTGTCTTCAGGGATTACGTTGATTGTGTTACATGGGAAACGATCAGCGATGACTGAACAGACTCAGTTTGATCGCTGAAAGTGAAACACTAATGCATATTAAATGTTTACAGAAAGGTCATCAGCGATAACTGAACAGACTCAGTCTGATCGCTGATGGTGAAACACTAATACATATAATAACGTAATTTTCACTAAGTATAAAAGAGGGTCGTTATCAAATCACTGAGAAAGTTTGGATCAACAACCCCTACCCCCAAACCCCCCAACCCCCCAACCCCCAAACCCGAACCCCCAACCCCCAAACCCCCAAACCCCCACCCCCAACCCTCAACCCCCCAACCCCCAACCCCAACCCTCAACCCCCAACCCCCAAACCCCCACCCCCAAACCCCCAACCCCCAACCCCCACACCCCACACCCCACACCCCTACCCCCTAACCCCCCAACCCCCTATACCCCTACCCCCTACCCCCTCCCCCCTATACCCCTACCCCCTCCCCCCTATACCCCTCTCCCAACCCCCAACCCCACCCCCCAACCACCCCCAACCCTAAACCCCCTAACCCCTAAACCCCTTTAACTTCTTAACCCCTAAAACCAAACCCCCAACCCCCAACCCCTCTCCTGAAGGTGATCAAGAACATGTGCACCTCTGCATGTCTCCTCCTTTAACTGAGGAAAACGTTCCTGTTTTCAATATGGGAAGGTATGTCAAAGATAAAGATGAAAGTGAAAAAGTTGGAGCCATCCCTCTCCCATCTATTGTTTCTAAAACGTTGAATCTAACTACCAATAATGGTTTTGGAGAGGTGGAAATGACGAATATGTCGATGGATATTCATAGCTGCCTTTCTGTTTCCATCGATCCAAAATCTGGAAAAGCTTTGGAGAGTTGTCAAAGGTTTAAAAATGGTGCTCCGATCTCTGTTGTTGATTCTGCGTCCATGCATGGGCAGAACGTCATGGCACCGTCTACTTTCTCTGGGGAGGAGCCACATGTCCTTGAAGAAAATATGGTTGAAGTCTTTCAAAGTACAAGTTCTGGAGATTGCATGAAGATGAACGATGAAGATGATGATCCAACGGCTCTCAAATTCAAAAGTCACCCTATTGTTTATTTTGGCAACCTGCAGTGTACAGTAAATCGTGAGGATATTATGTCCTTTTTTAATTTGTCTATGGAAAAAAACAAATCGCATAAGTGTATGGATCTTCATATGTCTGATATGGATGGGTCTTCCGAAGAGGGCTTCGACTGTCAGCGTTTGTCTCCTTCGATTGCTACACATGTGCAGGAAAAAGGAAATAATATTGAGCTACCATCTATGGAGGGGATGTGCATGGAAAGTCAAATTTTTGAAAAAGGTAAGTCTGACACTGAGCCGTGTATAGGGTTAGAGGCGGTCACTGCTAGTTTGGAAAGAAATAGAGGGATACAGCTGGATGTTGCTCCTGGGTCACGTGGGGAAGATCAAAGTATTTCTGATGGTCCAACTTTTTTGTTCAAGCCTAAGTGTTTTAATTATTTTAACTCCACTCTTGGTGAGGATGCTTCTTCTCTCACGGTTTTTAATGGCCTAAGAATGGAGTCCATTTTTGATGACTCCAATATTAAGGAAATGAGGTCCACTAGTTCTTTAATTGGTGGGCCTAATGTGGTGGATGTTTTAATTAGCAAAAAAAAAATTCAGCCCACTTTCGGTGCCTCCATTTTAGAGGAAAAAAGGTCCACTAATTTTTTTATTGGTGGGCCTAATGTGGTGGATGATGGTATCGACGGTTTGGAGCAGGCTAATTTCGGTGGTTCTTCTTTTGAGGAATTGAGATGGGCTAACTATTGTAGGTCTAATGTGGACGGTGGGCCAAATATGGACGGCGCTCTTAATAGTTGTCTTCCAAATGTTTCGGTTGGCCCAAAGAATAATAAATATGTTTTTGGTAGTGGGCCCATTTTCAGCAGGCCGCAGGCCACTACTTTAGATGACGGTCAAGGGCTCCCTTCAATTTTAGGCAAACCACCTCACGGCCCAGGTAAGTCTTCTTCTAAATTTTCTGCTAGTCCTAATATTTCGTCTTTCGGTCATATTACCCCCTCCAATCTTTCTGTTTCTGAAACTGCTTTGTCTAAAGACAAAGTCCTTGTTTCTAACCCAAAAATTCAAAAATCCAAATTTTTGGTTGACAATTTTGATTCCTCTAAATCTTCTTGGGAAGGAAAAAACAAAGCTATTCTCCCTCTCTCGTTTGCTAACGTTATTAGTGGGTCTCAAAAGCACACCAATGCTAATTTTAAATTTGTCCCAAATTTAAGTGATGACGGAGATACTCCGGTGGACTTACCTCTTTCGGTTGTTAAAAAAAGTTGCGAAACGTATGCTAAAACCCTTTGTGGGTCAAAAAATTCCTTTTTCGGTGGTCCGTTTTCATGCTTCAAAGCTTTGCTCACAATTTGGTTTGGAGGATGTTCTTTTAAACGGTCATGGTTTTTATTTATTTAAATTCAATGATGGTAGTGGTCTCCAAAATGTGATTGATAATGGTCCTTGGACCATTAAAAATGTTCCTATCTTTATTAAAAAATGGAGGCCCGGTCTTAGCTTAAATTCGGCTACGCATGATTGTATTCCGCTTTGGGTCAAAATCCATGATATTCCTTACGATGCTTGGACTGACGAGGGGTTAAGTTACATAGATAGCAAAATTGGCAAACCCCTTGCTATGGATTCTTGGACGGCCAACATGTGCACTTATGCGGCGGGTAAATCGGCTTTTGCCCGGGTTCTTCTTGAGGTTCCCGTCCAGCAAAATTGGCTTGATGAGGTTAAGATTCGTATCCCGAACCCTGAGAGCCTTACCATGGCTTTGCATGTGCTTAGAGTTGAATATGATTGGAAGCCTCCGATGTGCTCTCACTGCAAAATTTATGGCCATTCGGATTCTTCATGCATGATTGCTATTACTAAAAATGTTACTACTAACTCTTTTCCTTCTGAGCATGGTAATGTTCATGGTGTGGATAAGGACGGTTTCCAAACTGTCACGCGAAAGAGCTCTCAAACAGCTCATGCTTCGTCTTCAATCGGCCAAGCGGGAAAGCAAAAAAAGGACAACCACCCCGCTGTGGAGAGTGGAAAGCTTACTACAGATAAAATGAAGTCATAATCGAAGGTTCCTTCTCGCAAGGAATTCAGGCCGGTCCAAAAGAAGATTTCCCCCCCAGTTGTTAACCCCCCCCCCCCCAGTACAATCCCCCACAAGGGTTCAAACTTAAAAACTACCCCTCTCCCACCTAAACCAAAAAGCCCAAAGCCCCAACCTCAATCTAAAACCAAGGTAGTATCTCTTTCTTCTAATCATTTCTCTATTCTTGGTGACCCGTCTTTGCCTAAAGACCTTGGGTCCTCTAGTCTCTCCTCCCCCGTCCATCAGGCTTCTCTTGAGCCTATGGATGTTTCGTTTGAGCAGGATGACCTGCTCAATGAGGATGATGTGAATGAGGTCGAATCGGATGATGGTGCCACTGCCTGGTTCCTCACTCATGACCATATTCCTTCCCAGGTTGATCCTCTGCCTACTCCGGAGCCCGAGCGGATGGACTCCACCTCCTCCCTTGTTTCCTTATGATGAGGCTTGCCTCGTGGAACTCCCGTGGTCTCTGTAAGCGATCTCACCAGAAAGCTATGAGAGACCTTGTTCGGGATAATAACCTTCATATTTGTGCGGTTCTCGAGTCTCGTGTTCTTGTTCCTAATCTTCCTCGAATTTGTGACAATGTTTTTGGTCCTTGGTCATGGGTCTCTAATGGCTCTCTTAGCGCTAGAGGCACCCGTATCATTGTTGCATGGGATCCTTCCCATGTTGACATGATGCTCCTCAATGCCACTGACCAAGTGATGCACTTCAGTGTCAAAATCCGGGATTCTAATAAATCTTTGTTTGTCTCTTTCGTCTATGCTGATAACTACCATATCACTCGCCGCCTTCTTTGGGCCTCTCTTAGTGCCCATAAGCATGTGGTTAAGGACTCCCCTTGGGTCATCCTGGGAGATTTTAATGTTGCTCTTGACACTAGAGATAGCACTGCTGGTCGGTCGGGAGTCACGCGTGGTATGGATGATTTCCGTGTTTGTGTTCGTCAACTTGAGGTTGAGGACATCAACTTCAAAGGTCTCTTTTATACTTGGACCAAAAACCCCAATGGCACTAGTGGTCTCCTTAAAAAGATTGACCGTGTCCTTGGGAACTCCCAATTCATTTCTCAATCGCCTTCTGCTTCTTTCATTTTTCATCCTTATCGTACTTCTGACCATAGTCCGACGATTCTTTCTATCCCATCTAGTGTGTCTCATAAGCCTAAACCGTTTAAATTCCCCAACTTCCTGACCCATAAGGAGGGCTTCAAGCAGGTTGTTGCCTCGAGCTGGGATCCCAATATTCCTGGTTATAAGATGTATAGAATTTACCAAAATTTGAAACATCTTAAAAGCCCTATGCGTAAATTCTTAAGGGACCAGGGCAACATTTTTACGAAGGTCACTAAACTTCGGGTTGAACTTGATAGGGCCCAGATTGCCCTTGATAGGGATCCTGAGAATTATGAGCTTCGCGATGAGCATAGTAGGTACCTTTTCGCCTATAATGAGGCCTGTCTTGATGAGGAGAGATTCCTTATTCAGAAAGCGAAGATCGATTGGCTCAGTGAGGGAGACAAGAACTCTGCTTTCTTCCATAAATCTGTTAAAGGTCGTGTCAGCCGGAATCGCATTGATACCATTCAGGATGCTGACGGTCGTTGGGTCGATAGCGAGGAGGTTCCCAATCTTTTTGTTTCTTATTTCCAAAATTTCTTAGGCTCTGCCCAGTCTACCTCTTCCATCCGTGATCTTATGTCTCTTTTCTCTAATAAACTCTCGGAGGAGCAACCAGCTTCGATGCTTACCCCTCTTTCCGATGTTGAAATTAAAAATGCCTTGTTCCAAATGGGTGATGACAAAGCCCCTGGGCCGGATGGCTTCACAGCTAAATTCTTCAAATCCTCCTGAGACATTGTTGGAGCTGATGTCTGTGCCGCTGTGCGTGAGTTCTTCTCGTCTGGGAAACTTTTAAAGGTTCTTAACAATACATGTCTCGCCCTTATTCCCAAGACTGCCGCCCCAGCTAGAGTTACTGATTTTCGGCCCATTGCTTGCTGCAATGTCTTGTATAAATGTATTAGCAAGATTATCGCGGACCGGATCAAAGCTCACCTTCCTTCTTTGGTCAATGAGAATCAGTCTGCGTTTATCCCGGGACGTCTCATCACGGACAATGTCTTGCTTGTCCAAGAGCTTATGCGCGGTTATCACAAGCATCGGGGCCCGCCTCGTTGTGCTTTTAAAATGGATATTCAGAAGGCTTATGATACCGTGGACTGGTTCTTTCTTCGCACTGCTCTTTTCGGTTTTGGTTTCCCTCTGACCATGATCGACTGGATTATGACGTGTGTTTCTACTGCGTCCTATTCGGTTAGCGTTAATGGTAATCTTCATGGTTTTTTCAATGGCCAGAGGGGCCTTCGGCAAGGGGATCCCCTATCCCCCTACCTCTTCACTTTGGTCATGGAGGTCCTCAACCTTATGATCAAAAGGAAGATTGTCGAGACCGACACTTTCACTTTCCACCGTAACTGCGAGGACCAGGAAATCACTCACCTTTGCTTTGCTGATGATCTTATCCTGTTCTGTCATGGTGATAGTGATTCCGCTCAGATCCTCAAAGATTCCATTTCTGAGTTCTCTGCTGTCTCGGGCCTCTACCCTAGTGCGTCCAAGTGCGAGGTGTTCTTTTGTAATGTTGGTGAGCACTCCAAAACTGCTATCACCGACATCATGCATTTTCCTGAAGGTTCCCTTACGGTCAGATACCTGGGTGTTCCGCTCATTACCACTCGCCTCTACCACAATGACTGCAAATGTCTGGTGGATAAGGTGAAGTCTAGACTTAATGACTAGCGGAACAAGTCTTTGTCCTTTGCTGGTCGGCTCCAGCTTATCCTCTCGGTCCTGTCCTCTATGCAAATCTATTGGGCCTCTATCTTTGTCCTCCCAATCTCCATCTCCAAGAAGATTGAGAAGCTTATGCGCGGCTTTCTATGGTGCCACGGTGAGCTTAAAAGAGGAAAAGCTAAAGTCTCTTGGAAGACCGTCTGCCTGCCCAAGTCTCAAGGCGGCCTCGGTATCAGGAGTCTTGCCAGTTGGAATCTTGCCCTGATGGCCTCCCACACGTGGAGAATCCTTACCATAAAGGATTCCCTATGGGTTAAATGGATTCACTCCTACAGACTGAAAGATCGTAACTTTTGGGATGCCCCAATCCGAAGTGATGTCGGGTGGGGTTGGAGGAAAATCCTAGGTATGCGGGATAAGATTCGAGAATGTATTGTCTCTCAGATTGGCAATGGTTTGACCACCTCTGCCTGGTTTGATAACTGGCATCCTGTCGGTCCTCTCTGTAGGTCTATTACCTCTCGCAACATTTTTAATGCTAATCTTTCGATGAATGCGAGGGTTAAAGACATTATTCTTAATGGTAATTGGGTTTGTACTCAGTTGCGGGATAACCCTACCTCCCCTCTTGGTCGTCTCGCTCCCCCTGTCCTTTTTCCTTCTATCCCGGATAAAATCCTCTGGAAAAAACGGGATGGCAACTTTACTCATTTCTCGGTGCATGAAGTCTGGCTCAGCATCCGCCCAAATGAGCCTGAGAAGGATTGGCACCACATGGTCTGGTTCTCGCAGAATATTCCCAGACATGCTTTCCTCCTCTGGGTTGCCCTGCATCAGCGTCTTAAGACGCATGATAAGCTCCGTTCGTGGGAGGCCTACTCGAATCTTACGTGTAGTTTCTGTCAGAATGGCCCTGACTCTCATAATCATCTCTTCTTCGAGTGTTCTTTTCCTAAGTAGGTTTGGATTGGCCTCAAGCCAAAGCTCAATCTCCCTTTTGTCCCAGACAACTGGACGGACATTATCAGACTTCTTCAGTCGGCCACCAAAGGCAAGACCATTTGGTCTATTATTCGCAGATTAGTGTTGGCTGGGACTGTCTACCACATTTGGAATGAAAGGAATAATCGTATCTTCAAAAACAAGCGAATATCGCATTATACGGTGATTAAGACTATTACTGATGATGTTCGGTCTAGGCTTCTTAGTTTGACTATGAAGTCGTCCCCTAATGTTGTGCATGCTATACATGCCTGGAACCTCCCCTAATGGGTGGTTTTATCTTTTCTCTCCCTTGCCTCTTTTCTTTCCCCCCTGTTTGCTGTGAGCTTTACTCTTTTCTGGTGGTTGCTTCGTTTTAGCTTCCACCCGAGTGCTGCCTTGGTTTTATGTTTCTGTCAAAAATTTTAAAAAATTCCTAAAAATTGTCGTTTTTTTCTTGATCGGAGGGGTCGCCCCCCTCTGTATCAAAAAAAAAAAAAAACCTAAACCCCAAACCCCAACCCCCAACCCCTAAACCCCAAACCCCAAACCCCCAAACCCCCAACCCCTAACCCCCTAACCCCTAACCCCAAACCCCAAACCCCAACCCCCAAACCCCCAAACCCCAAAACCCCTAAACCCCAAAACCCCAAACCCCACGACCCCCGACCCCCGAACCCCGAACCCCGACCCCGGACCCATGAACCCTGACCCCTGACCCCTCAACCCTCAACCCCGACCCCCACCCCCAACCCCCCAAACCCCCCAACCCCCACCCCCACCCTAAACCCTAAACCCTAAACCCTAACCCCCTAACGCCCTAAACCCTCAACCCCCACCCCCACCCCCAACCCCCAAACCCCACCCCCCAAACCCCCAACCCCCAAACCCCTAACCCCTCAAAACCCTAACCCTCCAAAAACCCCAAAACCCCAAACCCCCCAAAACCCAAAACCCCAAACCCCAAACCCCCAACCCCCAAACCCCCAACCCCCAACCCCCTAACCCCAACCCCCAAACCCCAAACCCCTAACCCCTACCCCTACCCCTAACCCCTAACCCCTAACGCCTACCCCTACCCCCTACCCCCTCACCCCTAACCCCCACACCCCCACCCCTAACCCCTGACCCCTGACCCCAGACCCCTGCCCCTGCACCCTGCCCCCTGCCCCCTAGACCCCTAGACCCCTGACCCCTGACCCCCGACCCACGACCCCTAGACCCCTGACCCCTGACTCCAGACCCAACCCTAACCCCCAAACCCTAACCCCCAAACCCAAAACCCCAAACCCAAAACCCCAAACCCAAACCCCAAACCCCAAACCCCAAACCCCAAACCCAAACCCTAACCCTAACCCTAAACCCTAACCCTAAACCCTAAACCCTAAACCCTCAATGGCCTTGGGCCAAATTGCATACTCTATTTGGTTCTGCACAGTCTGCTGTGATTGGATTGATACAGTTATACAGATGATAAAATGGAGGAATAAAGTTTGGTACTGGTTGTGGGATTTAGTTTATATTAAATCCTTGTTGTTGATTGATCAACTGATGATGGTCTCTGATCTCAAGAAAAGGTGCGGGAATTGGAAGAGCACAATTGACTATGTGGGATGGATGTTCTGGATGGAAAGTATGGAAACCATAGATATTATGCCCATTCTTCAGATTGCCTTTTCTTTATTTCTTTTGGGGGCTAAATTGGCTCTTCAATTCTTGTTCTTTTCTATATTTGTTGGTCTAAGAGGTACTAAACTGGTGCCTCATTTTTTTATTCTTACCTATTCAATTGATCTATTCTGCATATTGAGGACTATACAGGTTCCTCAATTTTTGAATTCTTCCTTTTCTTTTGGTCTCAAAATATGGGCAATGATGTCTTTTTGGTTGCTTATATGGATTGCAATGGCCTTAGGCCAAATTGCCATTGATTTGATGAATGATTGTAGTAATCGAAGGTTTGATGATTGTCGATTTGGGATGGTGTCTTTGCAGATTTCAAATGTTAAGGATCTTATACTTCGATCTGGTCTGTTACTGAATTATCATCTGCTGGTTTTGATCAATATGTTCAACTATAGAGGTATAAGTTTGGATCGATTGACTTATGCTTTGTTATTGATTTCTTCTTATGTTGCGTTCATTGATTGGGAGAACTGGTATGGCTCCTGGACTGATTTTGCTATCTTTTCTATTTGGATTTTGATTAGAGATTGGCCCAATTTGGTTTGGAGTAGTATTGGGCTGATATTAATTTTGTTGGGGTTAATTGTGCTTTGGATTGGTGGAGTGGGATTGGACCTACGTTATTTTTGAAAATTATGGATTGGACTAAAGGAGATTCTAATAGGATTATGGGCTTAAACAAAGATTGGGCTTGGTATTCTTATAGTCTTGAAAAGGATGGGGTTGTTTTTGAGTTTGGGCTCAACATTTGTCTCAATTTCTTGGGCTATGGAGTTTGGGCTGCTCATTTTTGCTACATGGACTATGGATCCTCTTTGATTTTATCTTGGTTTAACTATGATGATTGGGCTTTTTGGGAGGCTATGTGCATGGACCATCATGTTTGGGCTTCTACAAAGCTTATGGCTAAGAAGATTTTGGGTTCCAAAATGTATATTTGGCCTTGGTTTTTTTATTGGATTTGTAAGGTGTTTAGCTCTTTTTTAAACTTTAGAGTTAGGCCTTTACTTGTGTTTTTTCCGAAGCATTTTTTAGGTCGTTGTTTTATCTTGGGGTATGCCCCTCGTAGCATGTAGTCTCTTTTTTTCTTTTTTGAATAAAGTTTTTCCTGGGGTTCCGTCCCCTTTTTCCAAAAAAAAAAAACCTAAACCCTAAACCCTAGACCCTAGACCCAAACCCCAAACCCTAAACCCCAAACCCAAACCCCAAACCCCAAACCCCAAACCCAAACCCCAAACTGTCAGGATCGAATTCTTAACAAGAATTAATTCTCAGAAACAATATCAAAGAAGTTTGCGGAATAACACTTTGATATTTAATCAAAACAGTAAATCAACACAGTAGATATGAAGAACAAACTGTAAACTTGTATTGAATGCTTTGAAGTCACAAGATTACACACTCAACCTCAATATTGATGAACAGGCTCACCAATACGAATTCTACTTCTCTAGAATTAGGATCTATGCCTTGAGATTGCCTTTTCTTTATTTCTTTTGGGGGCTAAATTGGCTCTTCAATTCTTGTTCTTTTCTATATTTGTTGGTCTAAGAGGTACTAAACTGGTGCCTCATTTTTTGCTTTATTCCTCCAAACCCCAAACCACAAACCCTAAACCCTAACCCCTAACCCCAACCCCCAAACCCCAAACCCCAACCCTAAAACCCCAAAACCCCAAAACCCCCACCCCCCAACCCACAACCCACAACCCCCCCAACCCCCCAACCCACCACCCCCAACCCAAACCCCCCAACCCCCCAACCCCCTACCCCCAACCCCCCAAACCCCAAACCCAAACCCCTAACCCCTACACCCTACACCCTACACCCTAACCCCTAAACCCTAACCCCTAACCCCTAAACCCTAAACCCTAACCCCTAAAACCTAACCCCTAACCCCAAACCCCTAAACCCCAAACCCCCAAACCCCCGACCCCCGACCCCAAACCCCCGACCCCCGACCCCCACCCCCTGACCCCCGACCACCGACCCCCAGACCCCCACCCCCCAGCACCCCGCCCCAACCCCAGCCCCCCGCCCCCGCCCCCCGCCCCCAAACCCCAAACCCCCAACCCTAAACCCTCAACCCTCACCCCTAACACCTAACCCCCAACCCCCAAAACCCCAAAACCCCCTAACCCTAAACCCTAAACCCCCAACCCCCTACCACCTAATCCCTAACCCCTCACCCCTAGACCCCCCGACCCCCGACCCCCAGCCCCCAGCCCCCAAAACCCCCAAACCCTGACCCCGGACCCCTGACCCCCGGACCCCCCGACCCCCGACCCCCGGACCCCCGACCCCCGACCCCAGACCCCAGACCCCGACCCCGACCCCAGACCCCCACCCCCACCCCCAACCCCAACCCCCAACCCCAAACCCCAAACCCCCAACCCCAAACCCCAAACCCCAAACCCCACCCCCTACCCCCACCCCCCAACCCCCACCCCCACCCCCCAAACCCCCAACCTCCAACCCTAACCCCCAACCCCCAAACCCCAACCCCCTAACCCCCTAACCCCTAAACCCTAACCCCTAAACCTTAACCCCTAACCCATAACCCCAAACCCTAAACCTTAACCCCTAACCCCTAAAGGATCCTCATTTGCGCGTTTTTTTTCTCTCTCCACTTTCTCTCTCTAAAAATTTTCTCTCTCTAAAATCTTCGAATTTTTGGAATTTTTTTGCAGATCCTTGTTCCTCTGTGATTGAATTAAAACTTTTGTAAAGGTAGTTTGTCTTATTTTTCATGGATAATCCGGATCTGGAGGATATTCCTCCAGATCTACGTGAAAATTTTTTGGCGAACTGTAGAACTGCTACTATGCCAGTTTTTGTTGATCGTAAACAACAAATTGGATCTGGAGTATTGTATGAAGGTGCAGATCTTCCTGGAAAAACGAATGGTACTAAAGTGAAGGAGGTGAATTTGATTAAGGAAAAATTATCGAACTCACTAGGTTCTAAGGTGTCTTCGTCAATTTCAAATTTGATTAAAAAGCGTGATTCTAAACGAATTGTGAAGAAGAAGGGATCAATCACTGGATCAAAGGAGATTGATGCTGCTATGGATTTGGTAAAATCGAATTTGGTGAACAAAATTGATCGATCGACTGTGGGGATAGGAAATGATCGAACAATGGAAATTGATGAGAAGAAAAAGTCTTCTGAGGTAAATGATACTCTTATTAATGATTCTACTGTTGATTTGGTTAATAGCATGGATCCTACTGGATTGAAGTTTTCTGGAAATGACTCTGTTAATTCATTGAATGTTGATTCTGATAAATTGGATTTAAATTCTACTTTTGTGGACAATCGTGCTGAAATATTGGGAAATTATGTCATTAATTCTGATCGATATCTTAAGGAGGTTATTCGGATGTATGAAGCTAGGAATGCTAGTATGTCTCAATCGAATACAGTAAAAGGTGTTGTTCCTAATGCTAATAAAACTCTGAATGTGAAGTCTATTCAAAAAGTTGATGATGGATCAATGATTGTTGAACCTGGATCTGAATATGATAAACAGCCTGTGGTTTCTACTGGAAGTCTATTTGGTGCTGTTAATGTTGAGAAACTATTTCCAGTTGATTTGAGTACTGGCCAGGGGCCAAAGTCTGGATTGAGTGAGGCTAATGATGCTAATAGAGAAGAGAATTTCATTAAGTGTGGTATTGGTGCTGAATTTGGTAATTTAGGAAACAGAGGATCTGATTCTAGTGGTCCTTTATTCACTCTTGGAAACAGTCCAAAGGTTACAAGTTTAAGTGGAAGTGCGGGGGTTCTTGGAAAAAAGGATAATAATCATATGAGTCCATCTGAAGATTTTCAGTCTGGTGAAAAGGTACTTGATGTGGTTATGGCAGAAAATGTGGAAAAAGTCTCTTCAGTTAATGTTATACCAGAAGTTAAAAAGGTTGAAAATGCTTGGAATCTGAAAGGGGTTACATTGGCAGATAAAATAAGAGGTAAGACTGAAAATAAGATTGTTTTGAACTTTAAACCGCCTCTTCTTCTTGATGATGGAAGAGTTGCAATAAGATTTTCAAAGGAAGTGATTATGGAAGGAGCTAAAACTAATTCAATGTTGTTAGTGGCTCATTTTGTGGGTGTGAATATGCCTTTCTTTGTGGTGAACAATAATCTTAACAGAATGTGGAAAAAATGTGGATTAGTAAATGTTGCTTCTAACTATGAGGGGTTCTATATGTTGAAAATTAATAATGAAGAAGGAATGAAGTATGTGATTGAAAATGGTCCATGGATGGTGAATGGTGTCCCATTGTTTGTCAAAAAATGGGAGGTGGGTTCTTGTTTGGGAAAGCCAGAATTAAAGAAACTTCATCTTTGGGTTAACTTGTATGGTGTGCCTTTAGAGGTCTGGAATGTTGGTGGTTTGAGTGAACTTGCTAGTGGGATTGGAGTCCCGTTAGCTTTGGACAGGGCTACTTAAGAAAGGTGTATCACTCAGATGGGTAGAGTTGGGTTTGCTAGAATATTGGTGGAAGTTTCTGCAGAAAGGAGTTTGCCTAATCAAATTATTGGACTGGTTCCAACTCTGGATGGAATAACTGAAAAAGAAGTGATTATTAGAGCTGAGTATAATTGGAGACCTGCAAGATGTAGTCATTGCTGTATTTTTGGCCACTTTTTTGATGTATGCAGTATTAGACCTCTTAGTGAAGATGAGAAAATAGCAAAGCTGAAAAAAGATGAGATGAGTAAGAATAATTCAAATGATGATGGATTCCAGGTTGTGGGAAGGAAAAACAAGCCTGTCCAATTTCAGAATAAACCTATTGGTATCAAACAGTATAGTACAAAGGAGTGGGTTATTCAAAAGTTCAATTTTCAAAGACAGAATTCAGTTCAAACTAATGTGAGGCGGAATCAAAGTAATCAGAGAAATAGTTATGGTGGAAGTAAACAGGGGCAGCAAATTAAAGATGGGAAGGTATGGCAAGTGAAGCCTGGGAAAGAAGAAAAAGGTAAAGCAGAGTTTGTGAAGTTTATGTTTGGGCAGAATCATAGAGAAAATGAGTTTGGGCAATTTAGTGGCAGTAATGAAGGTAAGGGGAATGATGGAAAGGTTGATATGGGTTTTACAGGGCAGAAGAATCAACAAAGTAATAGGGTTTTTTTGGGAACAGTTGAGGAAAAAAGTCAGCAAGATCAGGGGGGAAAGGGGCTGTTCAAAAAAGTAAAAATAATGGATCCATCAATGGGGTAAAGGAAGATAAAGTCCAGCAGAATAAAGTGTCAGAAGTTAAGAAGGGTGGTATGAAAGTTGAGATTATGAGTAATGGTGATAATCAAAAAAGAGTAATTTCAGAAGTGATGAAAGAGGATGTGTTAATTCAAAATCCATTCAGTGTCTTGGAAGATATGGAGGAGGATACAGAAGATCACAAGTGGTTTATTGAAAAACAGGATGCCAATCATTATTTGGAAATGGGAGTCAGGCCTCCAGATGCTATTTTCAAATCATGGTCTAAAAGGTTACAGAGATATTTCTGGGCTATTCATAGTGGAGAAGATGTTTATGAAAATGAAGATGCACCTGGTTTTATGAAATTGGATAAGGAGGATTGGAGAAGAGGGGGTAATAGGGAGGTAAAGGCTAAAAATGTTTCCAATGTTTAAAGCAGCTATATGGAACATTAGAGGCCTTAATTTGGTCTCTAAAAGAAAAGAGGTAAAAAGATTGATTGTTGAAAATGGTTTGGAAGTTTGTACTATAGTTGAAACAAAAGTATGCAAGGAAAGATTGAAATCCATTGGAGATGAAGTTTTTTATAATTGGAAGTGGGTCTCTAATAATTCAGTTTGTATAGGGAGGACAAGAATTTTGGTGGGATGGGATTCAGGAAAAGTTAGAATGGGTTGTTTTGAGTTTTTTGAGCAGGTAATTCATTGTAAAGTAGAGCATTTGGAATCAAAGAAAGTGTTTCATTGTTCTTGGATATATGCTGCAAATGATGTTACTGAAAGAAGATTGTTATGGGATCAGCTCAGAGTTCACAAAGCCTTGGTCAAAAATGAGGCTTGGACTGTCTTGGGTGATTTTAATGTAAGCCTAAATCCAAGTGATAGTTCCAGAGGATCTTCTGCAATTTCTAGGGGTATGTTGGATTTCAGAGATTGTGTGGCAAAATTGGAAGTGGAGGATATTAATCAATCTGGGATTAAGTTTACCTGGATCCAAAAGCCTTTATCTGATGATGGTTGTAAGGGTCTTCTAAAAAAACTTGATAGGGTGATGGTTAATATGGGTTTTCTGGATTTGTTCCCATCTGCGTATGCTTCATTCTTGCCATATGGATTTTCGGATCATAGTCCAGCTGTTCTTATTATTCCAAAATTATCTTCGTTTAAGCCAAGGCCTTTTAAATTCAATAATCATCTTTGTGAAAATCCTGGTTTTCTTCTTTTGGTTTCCAAAGCCTGGTGCAATGTGTTTGAAGGATGTCTAATGTATTCTGTGGTGTCCAAGTTGAAAATTGTTAAAAGTGGCATAAGAAAGTTGAACATTGAGCATGGTAATGTTTTTGATAAAGTCAAGAAATTGAGGGCTGAAGTGTGCAGATCTCAGATTGATATTGATGCCAATCCTGAAGATGGTGAAATAAGAATGGAAGGGGCTGTTTATATGAAAGCTTTAAAAGATGCTATTTTGGATGAGGAAATTTTTCTCAGACAAAGATCTAAAATTCAGTAGCTAAAAGAGGGAGATGCTAATTCTGCTTATTTTCACAATGTGGTTAAAAGTAGAAGTAATAAAGGCAGGATTGAGGAGGTTGAGGATATGAATGGAAACAGGTTTATGGGGGTTGCTGTATCTGAGAAGTTTGTGACTCATTTCAAGATGATGTTGGGATCGAGTAAAAAGGTGGATGTTATTTCTGATCATAATTCTCTCTTTATAAAGAAATTGTCAAAAACCCAAGCTGAATTCATGATCAGGCCCATTGATAATAAGGAAATAAAGGAAGCCATTTTTGATACTGATGACATAAAAGCGCCTGGACCTGATGGTTTTTCAGCTAAGTTTTTCAAAAAAGCTTGGCCTATTGTTGGTGATGAAATATGTGAAGCTGTTCAGCAATTTTTCTTTAATGGGAAGTTGCTTGGTGAAGTTAATGCCACTGTGATATCTCTTGTACCAAAGTCTCAGACCCCAAAAAGTGTTGTTGATTTTAGACCTATATCTTGTTGTAATGTGTTATATAAGTGCATTAGCAAGATTTTGGTTGGAAGAATTAAGGAGTTTTTGGGAGTACTAGTTGATCCCAATCAATCTGCATTTATTCCAAATAGGCAGATTTCTGACAATGTATTACTTGCTCAAGAGTTAATGAGGGGTTATCACAGACAGAGAGGAGCTAGAAGGTGTGCTTTCAAGATAGACATTCAAAAGGCATATGATACAGTTAATTGGGAATTTTTAGAGTCAATTTTGAAGTTTTTTGGGTTTCATCCATGTATGATAAAGTGGATAATGAAGTGTGTTACATCTGCCTGTTTTACAGTGAGAGTAAATGGTGATCATCATGGTTTTTTCCCTGGAAGGAGAGGGATTAGACAGGGAGATCCTTTGTCTCCTTACTTGTTTACTCTTGTTATGGAAGTTCTCACACTGATGGTGAAAAGGAAAGTTCAGAATAGTGAGGAGTTTAAATTTCATCCAAAATGTGAGAAATTGGGATTGACACATCTATGTTTTGCAGATGATTTGTTAATGTTCTGTTCTGGGGATGTGGAATCTGTTAATGTGATAAAAAATGCTCTTTTGGAATTTAGTGGTGTATCTGGATTGAAACCTAGCATGGAGAAGAGTACATCTTATTTGGGGAATGTGGTTGGGCATAATAGAGAAGAAATTATGAAAATCCTCCCTTTTAAATTGGGTTCTCTTCCAGTAAAATATCTTGGGGTCCCATTGATTTCTACAAAGCTTTTTCATAAAGATTGTGTGGGTTTGATTGATAAAGTAAGGAAAAGAATCTTGGATTGGAAAAATAGGTTATTATCTTTTGCTGGCAGATTGCAGCTTATCAATTCTGTGTTGTCATCTATTAGTGTGTACTGGGCAATTATGTTCTTACTACCTGTTTCAGTTGTGAAGGAGATAGAAAAGATGTTAAGAAAGTTCTTATGGAGTAGTGGTGAAGCTGTTAGAGGCAAAGCGAAAGTATCATGGAAGGTTGTTTGTTTTCCAAGAGAAAAAGGAGGACTGGGAGTTAGAGACTTGAAGCAGTGGAATAAAATTTTAATGTCAAAGCAAATATGGAAAATCATTGATAATGGTGAATCATTATGGGTCAAATGGCTTCATGAATACAGATTAAGAGGAAGAAGTTTTTGGGATGTGGGTAATGTGTATGATGCACCATGGTTTTGGAGGAAAGCAGTTATGATAAGGGAGATGTTTAGAGGGCAGATTGTGCATGATATTGGTGATGGAAATTCAACTTTTTTATGGTTTGACTCATGGCACCCTGCAGGCCCTTTATGCAAGTTATTATCAAAAAGGGAGATATATATGGCTAATTTGGATGTTAATATGAAAGTTTGTGATATTGTGATTGATGGACAATGGATGTGGCCTTTGGAAATCTGGTGTAAATATGGGATGGTACTGCAAAAGTTTATGCCTTCTTTGAAGCCCAATGTAAAAGACAAGGTTATGTGGAAATGTAAAAATGGGAATATGGTGGATTTCAAAGTTTCTGCAGTCTGGAATGATGTTTATGTGGAAAGAGAGGATGCTAGGTGGGCTAAACTAATCTGGTTTAGTCAAGGAATACCTAGGCATGCTTTTTTCTTGTGGCTAGCTATAAAAGAAAGATTAAGAACAAGAGATAGGATACTTTCATGGAATGTGGTTATGGACAGTCTGTGTCCTCTTTGTCATAATGGAGCTGAAAGTCATTGTCATTTATTTGTGGAATGTGAATATGCAAAAGAGGTGTGGAGATGTCTTGAAGGATTGGTTGCAATTTATGACTATTTGTATGGGTTGAATGGTGGTCAGAACAGTTGGGCTACTTTGATTGATAATTTATCAGTTGTATATGTTGGTAAGTCAATTTGGAGTATAATTCATAGGCTCCTTTTAGCTGCTACTGTGTATTTCATCTGGCAGGAAAGAAATCAAAGAATTCATTCAGATACTTATAGATCTGCTGTGGGTCTTGCTAGACAGATTATTGATGTGGTAAAAATGAAGCTAATGGGGCTGAAAGTCAAGAATAATATGCAAACCAAAAGGGCTGCTATGGTCTGGGATCTGGAGATTAAAAATGGAGGTTTTTATGCCAAAGAAGCAAATTATGGCAGAGCCTTGGATTAATGTTGAAAGGATGTTTTATTTGAGTTGGATTTTGTGGTGGTCAATTCAATATTTGAAGATAAAGTCTATGGGAGCAATTTTGGATGAGAGATTTGATAGAGAGAGAATTTTGAGTGCTTATGGGATCCTTTGGGGTGGGTTTTCTTTGGGGGGTGCTTTGGGATATATATGGGAAACACTTGGGATAGTATGGGGGGAAGGGTTCCTGCACAATTTTATGCTAATAAATTTTTGTGCAGATGTCTACTCCTTTTTCTTCTCTCAATCTGGGTTTTTGGGTTTGGTTTTTGGGTTGAAGGTATAAGGGGGTGCAGGGTAGTGGAGATAGGATCATTGAATTTGTATGGGAGATATAAGGAGGTTTATTGGGAGGTTTGGTGGTGCATATGGTGTCTTATTATTTTAGTGTACAGGAGTTTTTCAAAAGGTGAAAATAGTTTTTTTGGGGGAACTGGGTTTAGATATAGGTTTGTTTTAACCAACTCTATTTTAGAACATTTTATTGGTTCTAATTGGAGTGTGGATTCATTTCTTGGGTATATATATTTCATTTGGTTATTTTTGTGTGAATTAACTATATTCATCAGGTTAAAGGGCAAGGTGTTGTCATGCAGGAGATCAAGGATTCATAATTGGAGCTATAAGGAGGTATATCTCTGGATGTTGCAGCTTATTTTGTACTCAAGTAAGCTCAACAATTCTTCTATGTTGATTGCTATTTTGGCTTTTCAACTGTTGGTTCTGCCCCTCTTTTTTGGTCTGATGAACAATTCATGGGATTTTGGGAATGGGTTAAGGGATGGTGATATAAGGGGGTGCAGGGTAGTGGTGATAAGTTCTTTGTATTTGTTTTGGAGTGGTATGGAGGTTTTTCGGGGGAATAGGTTGGTTTACTTGTGGAATTCAAATGTGGTGTACAGGGGATTTATATTGAAATCTTATTTCAAGTTTGGTGAGGGTGGTGAGATTTTCTATTTTATTGCTTTTATCATTCATAGATATGAACAGGTTTTTGGTTCTGTCTATGTTTTGATTTCTTTTCTTGTTGAGAGAGGATTATTTCTGGATATTGGATATTGGATTTGGTGGAGGGAAATATTGGTTTTTGCAATTTGGCATTCTGCCATTCCATACTTGAGTTCAATATGCAGCCTATCAAAGAGGAATCAACAGGACCATATCAGAATGAAGCAGTACCATGACTTGCATCAGTATGCAATGGCCTTTGGCCAAATTGCTATTTTGATAACATATCAGTATAATTCAGCTTATCACCAGCTTCAGCAACTGGTATTATTTGAAGCTTTTTACCCTTAAGCAGGGGAGAGAACTATCTGGTCAGAAAAAGAAAAAGGTTAGATTTATTTTTAGGTAAGAAGAGAGATAAAGGCTAGAAAGAAACAGGGGTGGGATTTTTATAGAAGGATAAAGGAACAAGAGTAATGCATACCTCAGAAGGATTCTCCTCAGGTAGTGAAATCATCTTCAAGGTTCCCTCAGCAGTTGCACCTTTGATTTGGGAAGGGGTTCCTGAAGGTGTCTCTTGACTCCCCCCTGCTTTGATAACTTCTTTCGAAGTTATCGCTGATGAAGTGACGGCTGAAGAACACCATAAGGATTGATCTTCTTCATCGTCATCATCATCATCTAGAAGAGGTTCTTCCACTTGATCTTCAAGATCAAGGGCTTCATCATCATCTTCATCCTCTTCCTCATCATCAACTAGATCAGCGATGGTAGGAGGGGCTTTCTCAGCAGCTATCTCTCCCTCATCATGAGAGGGAGTTTCCTTCAGTTGTTCAGCAGCATCAGCTTCTTTCTCCTTATTTTATTCAGATGCTTTCTCTCCCTCTTTGTCATTATCACGGAGGGAGAGATCTTGGGAAGGAGTAGAGGTCTCAGCGGTGGACAACTTCTGGACTTCAGTCTCCAGTCCTTTGAGCCGGTCTTCAAGTACAGGGATATCGGACGTAGCTTGATGAATAAACTCCACAGCTACGTCTAGAGCGGTGCGATCGTCTTCTGTAAATGAAGGAGCAGGAGTTGGAGCTGGTTCCTTCAGGCTGGTCAGGATCTGCTGAAGAAGGACCTCACAGGCATCAACCTTTGTAGTCAGAGCTGCAAACTGTTGCTGTGAGTCCTCCCTGACTTTGATAATCGCTTCTTGGAGAGTAGCGATTTGAGAAATGTCAGCTTTGGAGGCGCAGTTGGCTGTCAGCGTCTTCAGAGCTTCACCAGCTGATTGAACAGCATTGGTGGTGGTGTTGAGAGATGCAGTCAGAGCCTCCACCTTGGTAGTCAAACTGTTAACATTGGTGTCAACAGTCGCCAAACTAGGACCTGAAATATAAGTTAGTTTTTGAGAAACAGGCTTATATGGTGAGTTGGGAGAAGTATTTAAGGTTATAGGGATACCTGAATTATCAAACATTTTGTAGAATTGTAACGATTCCTCAAAAGATTGATGTTCAGGTCCTATGGGTCCAAACTGTGGTTGAGTAGAAATAGATGGAGAGTTAGAGATCAAAGAAATAGAAGGACTAGAGATGGGGATAGAATATGTAGGGATAGGGGTAGTTACCTCAGGTTGTTGTTGAACTGAGATTGTAGGTTGCGTCACTGTTGTTGTGACAGCGACCGAGATCGCTGGCACGGTTGAAGTGGTTATCGTTGAGGATGTGGAAGAGAGACCCACGAAAGCATCTAAGTAGGTTTGTTGAGAAACATCCTTAGGTCTTGAACTAGTGGTACTTTTCTCCTTGGTCACCTTGGCCTTCTTCGAAGGACAAGGGGAACCAGTTGATGGTCGTTTGGAAGGGGTAGCGGCAGGGATAGCAGAAGAAGGAACCTCCTGCGTGGCCGCTGAAGACGAAGAAGTGAGGAGAGAGAGACGAGAGCGAAATTCAGAGATACTTACCTCATTGGGGAGCGTCTTGACCTCCAGGGAGCGCTGACCCACTTTCGGAAAAGATGCATCCGATTTAGTGGGGTAAGTAGCAGGGTAGAGAAACTTCAGGTACGCGCAGATGAAGCGTACGTAGGGGACCTTGGGATCCCTTTCGATCTTCTCTATCTTTGACTAGAGATCGTCAAAGATAATTGTTGCGTAGTCGAAGTTTCGTCCAGCGATCACTGAGTAAGCCATCTGGACCTGAATCTTGCTGGCTTGGTCCAGTGACCCACTCTTTCCACTCATACACTTAATGAAGTGTGAGAAGATGTAGTTAAGCTGAGAAGGCATCAGTGCCTTCTTCACAAGAGTCAGCTTCTTGTTGGGAATCATCGTTCTTGGCTTGGGTTCCCAAGCGTATTCCATGGCATCCAGGAATTGGATGAGTTCAGCATCAGTTGGCAAGGCATCGAATCCATTCCTGGGTTTGTCAAGAAAACGCAGAGCTTTCCTCAGCCCTAAGGCAGTCATCATCTCTGATCCTAGTTCAGTGCTGAAGGAAATGGCAGGAACCTGTTCACCCTTTTTGTTGGTGATAGAGGTTTCTTCAGCGGTGAACCAGAATTGCTGGAGAAGAGCTCTGGAGGGTGTGGGATCCACAGTGATAGCGTAAGCAATGCAGGATTGTTTTAGATATGTTGCGGCTTCCTTCAGATGTGGGTACTTGACACCGTCAAAATCGAGACGTGCGAGATGATTGTTCTTTGGAAGCTCTGATTCAGTGAGTGTGAATTTGACGTTCTTAGAAGCGACAAGTGCAGATTGAGCCATTCTGAATATGAGTAGATAAAAGAGTAGAAGAAATATCAGTGATGAATGTATTTTTCAAAAAGCTTTTAATCATTTAAAAAAAATTCAGTGATTAAAGTTTATATTTTGAAAAAAAATTTAACCGACTGATGATTCAGTTATAGGGATTGAGAAAACATACCTGAGAGTCAGAATGTTTATCAGAGAGAATGATAAAAAGGGAACTTATGATTACTGACACAATGCATGAACGCTGAAGAATTATTCTTCGAGATTCAGCATTCCAAGTTCACTGATGAGAAAGTTGAACCTTGTCTCATCAAGAGGTTTGGTGAATAAATCAGCAAGATGAAAGTCAGTAGGGATAAAGTGAAGTTCAATATCACCATTCATCACATGATCTCTGATAAAGTGATATCTGATCTCTATGTGTTTCGTCTTTGAATGTTGACAGGATCGAATTCTTAACAAGAATAAAGTCTCAGAAACAATATCAAAGAAGTTGCGGAATAACACTTTGATATTCAATATAACAGTAAACAAACAGTATATGATTAACAACTTGTAAACTTGTATTCAATGATCAAATCACAAGATTACACACTCAACCTCAATCTTGAAGAACAAGCTCTTTCAAGACGAATTCTACTTCTCTAGAATTAGGAACTATGCCTTGAGGTTGATTCTCTCTAAAACAAAACTTAATTCAATCTGTATCTAAACTATTCTGTCAAATCTATATATAAACTGAACAAAAAGATAATTACAATAAATAGAATATCTTCAGTATATCTTCCATGAATATCTTCAGAATATCCAGCTGTCATTCTTCTAATTCAAATCTTCATCTTATAAGCAGCACTAATCTGCTTGGCAGTATTAACTACTAAGCAGTACTAACCACTAGCAGCACTAACTAGCTAAGCAGTACTAACTTTGTTCAAGCAGCACTAACTTTGACTAGCAGTAGTAATACTCAGCAGTATTAACTATTGAAGTCCTCTGACAGTAGTAATCTTGTACTAGCAGCATTAACCATACTTGGTAAATTCTTCAGTTCCCAACAATCTCCCCCTAACTTGACTTTTAGGAAGAGAAGTCAAGTTCTTCAGATCTGATCTTCAAGATGCTTTCAACACCTCAGGTTCAGTTTCCCAAATTTGGATCTAGCCCCAGACTTTGATTTACAGTTCTTCTTACCACAATTTTAGCCATCTCTGAATCCTTTGTGCATACCAGTGTAGCTTTAAGCATCCCTTCTAGCTTCTCCTTGCTATGCTCATAGATTTTGTCCACCAGGTAGTATTCATGATAACAGTTGTCAATAGTAATCATGTATACTCCACAGTTTTCAAATAGTATCCATTTATCAATCTTCTTGAATATAAATTCATGATTATGATCTTTAATCTTATAAGCCACTCTTTCTGGATCAAACATCATGCACAAGTATTCCAATGTGTTAGATCACATAACTATTGAATTGACGGATCAGAGACTACAAGTGGTTGACATTTCTTACTCAAAGTTTTGATGAAGTCGTCGCACTTTCCATCAAAAAGGGGGAGAATCTAAAGCTTGAAGAAATGTTCAGTCCATTACATTACAAGACCAAGAACTGCGAGATCAAAGTATTCTGAAGACATGCTGATTTCAGATAAATTTTCTTTGAAGATACTTTGCTAAAGCATTCTGATCTAGAGAAAGAGATTGCATCTTCTGTGCTGAAAGAGGAGATCGTATTGACAAATCATTTTCGTAATGATCTTGATCCAAAGGGGGAGATTGTTAGGACACAGTCTCATTGGATTCAAGATCATCCAAATACGAAGATCGCAATCTGAAGTTAAAGCTGAAAGTTACTCTCAACCAAAGTCTAGGGTCTATTCTGTAATAAAGTCAAAGTTGTTTTAATATCTAGATATTATAGTTTTAGATATTAAGTTTTATTATTATTTTATGTTTTGATAATATCTAGTTATTAGATATTATCTCTCTCTCTCTACAATCGATCAGTTCAACAATCTAAGAACACACACATTACACATATTCAAGGTGTAGAACATCAGAGAGAGCTCAACACTGTAAACCATTATCAACCCTTTGTAATCCGCGTTTATAATCTAAACAGGTTGGTAATCGTTATATGTTTGTTATTTTATTTATCTGGTAACGATCACGGACTCACACAATGTTACCTTGAGAAGATTTTCTTCAGTACCTTTCAACACAGGCTCATAGAGTTTCATCCCCACTTTGTACAATTCTTCTATATCAGCTCTTGAACAACTTCTGATAACTCTCCCCCATGTTGAATATGCTTCAAATGAACCATCAGCTCTCTTGATTCTGAAGAAATTCTTTCCACTATCTCTTAGAATGTCCCAGAAAATGATCTCTGGAGCTTGCATAGAGATTGGAACAGCCTTCAAAGGTTCTACTATAATACTATTGTCATGTAGAGATCCATACCCTCATCAGTTTGCTTATTGAACTGTTCTGGAATTTGTATTGATTCTGCTAAAGGTACATCTGAAGGCTCTGCTGCATATTCTGATGTTTCTTCCACTCTAGGCCTTTTAGACTGCTTTTTGGAAGCAATTGTCTTCATCCTCTTCCCAGATTTGGCTTCTACACCAACACTCTCAGGTTCTTCCTTCATCTCCTCAGCTTTGTCTTTTGAGGGTGTGGTCTCCTCAGGGAATGGCTTTTGAATATTAAGGTCATGCCTTTCCTTCATTCTTCTCTCAGCCTCTTCCCTTTGGGTTTCTGGTACAACTCTTCAACCTGAGTGTATGCCATGTTGGTGAACATCTCCCCCTTAACACCAATTGCACCTTTCAGGAAATTTATCATTTTTCTTCTTTCCTGATTGGCCAAAAATGTTTTGGAGGGTTGTCTTTTCTGTTTCTGTTTCTGAATTTGCATCTTTTTGTCTTGAAGTTTCTTGGCTTGAGCTGCTTCTTTGATGCTTTTCTGATATTCTGCATTCAACTTTCTGGCCATGAGCTTTTCCAGTTCTCTATCTGTTTCTGTTTGAATCTGCTCCTCCTTTTCCAATTGATCTTGAAGCTGCTTTGCTATTTCCTCATCTATTTCAATCTGAGTCTTCTTCTTTGTAGGCAGTTAAGCTTCTTCAACCATCTTTTCCTTTCCTTTTCCCTTTATATCCTTCAAGACTTCCTTCTCTTTTTCCTTCTTTGAGATCCCTCCTTCATTGATGACTACTCCCTTGGCCTTTTGAGTAGCCTTAGGAGTATCATTTTTGGCTTTAACCAAAGTTTCTGCTATCTCCATTTCCTCTAAAGAGAGCCCTGTTTCTGTTGCTTCTGTTTCTGCTGCTTCTTGTATTTTAGCAGCATTAACTGTTTCTTCTGTTGTAGCAGC
This sequence comes from Arctium minus, assembly GCA_954870635.1. NCBI lineage: Eukaryota > Viridiplantae > Streptophyta > Magnoliopsida > Asterales > Asteraceae > Arctium > Arctium minus. The sequence goes on from OX941097.1 coordinate 120,372, forward strand.
ATTAACAGTTTCTGTTGTTGTTCCATGTTCTGTCTCCCCCTCAACTTCAACTTCCTTTACAGTTGAGCTTTCTTTCTCTGTTTCTCCCTCTGGCTTCTCCCCCTTGTTGAAAGTATCTTGAACATTTGCCCTCTTCTTCAGCACAAATTGCTTCTTTTTCTTTTTAAGTACCAACCTCTTCACCAGCTTCTTGAGTTTGGTAATTTGCACTTGTTGGGACAAAATTACTAGCTTAATTTCTTATATTTCTTTCCCTTGTTTAAGAACATCTTGGTTGATGTTGCCCATTGTTTCCATCAATTCATAGTAGTTATATATGTCCTCACCTTCTCCAGAAGTGTTACCCTCTATTGAAGGATCATGGGATCTTTTAGTAGTGGAAGTCTTCTGCCTAGCAGAAGCACTATCCACCCCCGTGGTTTCTTGGCACCTGGGACCTTTGAATGATTGCTCATTCAAAGTTGCCATGGGGGAGGTCTTATTTATGTTACCACTGTCCTTCTCTGTGCTAGCAGAAGTAGTGGCAGCCTGCTCACCCATATGCTCTTCCTCCTCCTCAGAGAGCACCTCCTTGGGGTTGGGAGACACCCTTGTGGTTTCCCTGTAGATATTCTCTAAAGGAGAATTCTCCCTTAGAGGGCTTAAAGGTTGAGTGGGTGAAGGTACAAGAAGGGAAGGAGCCTTCTTTACCTGTTTCCTTTTGTATGTTTGGGTGATTGGTGAAGTTGGTTTATCAAGAAGAGACTGGGGAATTGATTTAGGGTGGGAAGGTTGGGATTGGCTAGCAGTGGGTTGGTCTAATGGGGGCCTTGACCATGCTGCCATACCATCATCAGTGTGGGACACTACCATCATTATAGAGAACAATGGGGTGTCAACTCCTTCCGAGTCCCCAGCAGATCTTCTCATATTTGAGAAAACCTTGCCTTTAGGGGGTTTAGGTACATATACCCCATAAAAATGAGGCATATCCGTTAATTCGTGGGTGATAACTTCTTGGACAAACCTGGGGTACATATAAAAACTCTTTTTACTTCCCAGGTTTGAGACAAGATCATTAAAAATCATTTGGGAAAAATTATACTTTCTGGCAGTGGCTAAGCACACCAAAGCATAAGCTATGGTGCTACTGAACTCACTCCATCCAGTAGTCTTTTTAGAGATACAATGCATAAGGGTATGGACAAAGAACCGCCATTGAGGTGAAAATTTTGCTTTTGAGAACTTGAACACACCCAATGGGCCTTCATACCCCATTCTTGTAAGAGTAGAAAACAGTTCATCATTAGAGATAGAAGTTATACCAGAGGCATCGTCTAGACGTAGACTAATGCGAATTACCTCTTCAGTAACTGTCAAGGGCTTGCCACACACCTTTGTCTTGATCATTTGCACACCATTCTCAGTAACAATGGTGGCATTTGCCCAGAATTGCCTTTGATGCTCGATATAGATTGGTGGCGATACAGTGAGAGCATGGGCAATATGGGTTGTCTTGAGGAAATCCACAATCTGGTGGAAACCAGCGGCCTGTTTGGGCTTCTGTAGCATTGCGATTTCATTGTGCTCGTCTATGAATGCCATTGATGCCATTGTTCTTGAAAGTTCGTGCCTGAAACCTTTGAACTTGAGAGATAAAGGGTTTAGAGCGCAAGTGAACAGTATGCAAAGAGTCGTTATGAACTTTTAGGCGGGCAAAGAGTATTTATAGTATTCGGGACATAAGCAGTATTAACCTAGAGCAGTATTAACTGAAAACAGTATTAACTGAAAGCAGTATTAACTGAAAGCAATATTAACTAACTAGCAGTATTAACCACTAGCAGTATTAACTAACTAGCAGTATTAACTACTTAGCAGTATTAACTGTGCACTGGCAGTATTAACAATGCACTGGCAGTATTAACAATGCATTGGCAGTATTAAAGATGCACTGACAGTATTAACAATGCACTGGCAGTATTAATAATGCACTGGCAGTATTAACAATGCACTGGCAGTATTAACACTACTTACTCTTTTAAGCTTGTGATGAACTGAGTACTGCTATGTATTCCCTGAAAAGGAAGATTAGTAACACCAAGAGTAAATAATATACAGGTATGTAACCACTTTTTGAGAAGGAGCTTATTCAGAGTTGATCATTCCCACACTTGTTACCAAGAAAGTGAATCTACCCACATCAAATGCTTTGGTGAATAGATCAGCAAACTGGTTAGCAGTATGAACTTTTACAACTTGAATAAGTTTCTTTTCATTGCAGTCTCTTATGAAGTGATACCTGATCTCAATGTGCTTTGTCTTTGAGTGCTTGACAGGATTATTCACAATGCTAATAGCACTGCTATTATCAATAAAAATTGGAGTGTGTAGAAAGGTTACCCCATAGTCCAGCATTTGATTCTGAATCCATAAGACTTGAGAACAGCAACTTGCAGTTGTTATGTACTCTGCCTCTGTTGTAGATATGGACACTGTGGTTTGTTTCTTGCACTGCCATGACACTAGTCTTGCACCCAAAAACTGACATCCTCCAGAAGTAGATTTCCTGTCCAAGTTTGCTCCACCTAGATCACTGTCTGAGTATGCAAGTAGGTCAAATGATGAGTCATGAGGATACCAAAGTCCCAATCTGGGTTGCCCTTTGAGATATCTGAATATCCTCTTAACAGCTTGATAGTGAGATTGCTTTGGCCTAACTTGGAATCTTGCACATACACAGACTGGAAACATTATATCTGGCCTAGAGGCTGTAAGATACATGAGAGAGCCAATCATGGATCTATAATGATGAACATCCATATCCTCCCCCTCAAGATCTGCTGTTATTTGCTTGTGTGTCTCCATAGGTGTGCTGGCAGGTTTTGAGTCTGAGAAACCAAACTTGGTTAGAATGTCCTGCACATACTTGGACTGACAAATAAATATTCCATCTGACTTCTGTTGAACTTGGAGGCCAAGGAAGAAAGTAAGTTCCCCCATGGAACTCATTTTAAACCTTTGATGCATTAGTTCCTCAAACTCCTTGCACATGTTGTCTCTTGTAGATCCAAAGATGATATCATCAACATAGATTTGGACTAGCAAGATATCCTTCTTCTTTCTCTTGATAAATAGAGTCTTATCAATGACTCCGCTTTCAAATCCATTTTCCAAGAGATAGGATGACAGAGTGTCATACCATGCTCTTGGAGCTTGATGCAGTCCATAAAGTGTTTTCTTCAATTTGTATACCCTGTCTGGATAGCTTGGATTTTCAAACCCTGGTGGTTGACAGACATATACTTCTTCTTCAATTGAGCCATAGAGAAATGCATTTTTCACATCCATTTGATAGACTTTGAATTTCATATACGAAGCATAAGCCAGGAATAATCTAATTGCTTCTATCCTGGCCACAGGTGCAAATACTTCATTATAGTCTATTCCCTCTTCTTGTGTATACCCTTGAGCCACCAGCCTTGCTTTATTCCTTATCACTATACCTCTTTCATCTCTCTTATTCCTGAAGACCCATTTTGTTCCTATTGCTCTTTGGCCTTTAGGAAGGTCTACCAGATCCCAAACATCTTGCAGCTTGAATTGCAGTAGCTCTTCTTGCATGGCTTCTATCCAACTGGACTCTTTCATAGCATCATGTGCCTTCTTAGGCTCAAGCTGGGATAAAAAGCAAGAAAGCACTGTGTGCTGTTGGTCTTGCATTTCTTGCAGCCTGCTTTGATTTCTAGTCATCATAGGAGAGGATATGTCTCCTATTACCAGCTGTGGAGGATGATTCTTTTGAATTCTGGTGTGATGATTAGGTTCTTCATTAAGTCCCACCTCTAGATTGGAGTCATTCAACTCAACTGGGGTGTTTTCAGCAGCTACTTCTGATTCTTTATTGTCTTGAGTCTCCTCATCTCTACTTTCTTCTTCACTCTGACTTGGTCCAGTAGATGGTTCCTTTTCACAGTCTTCAACAGGATCCACTGTGGGTATGGGAAAGATCACAGATTTAGATATACTGTCTTGAACTTGGGTAGTTCCTGATCCTCCACTCCCTGAACCTGCATAATCATTACTACTGAAACCAAAAGAGTTAGTTAGTGAATCAATGTCAAATAGCCACTGAGGACCAGACCCAATAGGATTTGGTGTGTTCTCATTGCATTTGACATTGTCACTTTCTTCAATTATTCTAGAAGAAGAGTTAAAAACTCTGTAAGCCTTACTCTGAGATGAGTAACCAACAAGAAATCCATCATCTGCTTTGCTATCAAACTTACCTAAGTGAGATTTAGTATTGAGAATTGTACAAGGACACCCAAAAGGTTTGAAAAATCCAATAAAGGGTTTTCTTTTATTTAAAAGCTCATATGGGGTCTTGTTCTTTGGATTGACCACTAGAACTCTGTTTTGGACATAACAGGCAGTATTAACTACTTCAGCCCAGAAGGTAATTGGCAGTTTTGAATCAGCCAACAGAGATCTAGCAGCCTCTATTAGTGTCCTATTTCTCCTCTCAGCAACTCCATTCTGTTGAGGAGTCCTAGGGGCACTATATTGTCTCTCAATGCCTTTCTCTTCACAAAAGGTGTTTAGATCAAGATTTTTAAATTCAGTCCCATTATCTGATCTAATGACTTTTACTTTTTGATTAGTTTGGTTTTCAATTCTTAGAATAAAGGATTTGATCAGTCCACTTGTCTCATCCTTAGTCCTTAGAAAATATACCCAGGTAAATCTAGAGTAATCATCAACAATAACTAAGCAATAAGATTTCTTGCCTATACTCATGACATTTGTAGGACCAAACAGATCCATATGCAATAACTGGAGACAAGAAGAATTTGTATTTAACTCTTTGGTCTTATGAGAAGTTTTGTGCTGTTTGTCTTTAAGACAAGCAACACAATGATCATCACATGAAAAGACTTTTGATGGTAAACCTCTTACAAGGTTGTTTTTAACAAGTTTATTCATAGTCTTGAAATTCATGTGACACATCCTTCTGTGCCATAGAGAGGATTCATCCACAGAAGCTTTTGAAACCAGACAGTTCAGGGATGAATCACTATCAACATTGTCCATATCTAGACAATAAACATTGTCCTTTCTTGGAGTTCTAAATAGTACCATGCTTTCATCAACTACCTTGAACCCTGGAGCAAGGATCATGCACTCTGTATTAGTAAATAATATGCTATGTTGTTTGTCACAAACCTGTGATACACTTAACATGTTGTACTTCAATTGATCAACATAGTAGACATCCTCAAATGTCATCTTACCTTTTGTAACATTACCTTTTCCACTTATTTTACCACCAGTAAGATTATCTCCAAATGCAACATGTCCTCCATTGATATGCTTGAAATTCTGAAGGCATGACATGTTGCCTGTCATGTGCCTAGAGCAACCACTATCAACATGCCAAATGCTCTTTCCCTTGAGCTGTTGGTTGCCCTGCACATAAGATAAATCAGTTAGTATGAATTAGGAACCCAAGCCAAAGTGGTCTTGGGTACCCCTTTCTCATCAAAATACTTGCATTCTTTCTTGACAAGATTTTTAAACTTTGACTCCTCATTTCTGGAGTACTTTGTCACAATGATAGGCTTGGAAACACTTTTGCTAAAAGCAGTACTGGTTTTAGAAGTACTAACTGCCTTAGCAGCACTTGCATGCTCAGCAGTACTAACCTTGTTAGAAGTAGTAACTGTGTTGACAGTATTAACCTTTGAAGAGGTACTAACAGTATTAGCAGCATTAATATTTTCAGCAGTACTAACACTGGTAGCAGCAGTAATGCTTCCAACAGCACTATCCCTGTCAGCAGTACTAACAGTTTTAGTGCTTCTAGGCACCCACATTTTAATACTTTCTTTTAAAACCTTTTTCTTTATGGGGCCTTTAGTTTCAACAGATTTCTTCATCACATGTTTCTTTCCAGCCTTCCTATAACCAACAGGTTTTTGCACAAATCTTTGAAAGTTCATCTGTTGGTTAATAGGGTTAAAGAAACAGTACTTAGCCAAATGGTTTAACTTTCCACATATGAAACAAGGCTTTGGTCTATTGATTTTACTCAGATCAATGCCTTGTTTTTGTGCCCATTGGTTATTCCAGTTTCTCTCATTTCCCCTTGGTTTATCATGTTTTTGGGGCTTAGATTTATTGCATGCACACTGCTTGCAAGGGATAGGGTTCACAACAGTGGTCTGCTTATAGTGAACCTTCTTGTGCTTTCCCTCAGTCTTCTCTGTCTCATTGGATTTGATCCAATGCTTTCCACATCCCTCATTGGTGATTATGTGGTTTTCTATAGGAATCTCACCACTCACAGTGTTGTCCTTATCCTTGACCACTTCTTTCTCAGTTTTATCCTTAACAACTACTTCATCTAAGGGATCTATCTCAGTGGCTCCCTTAGGTAGGTCCTTCCTATCCTTTGTTTCTAACAAATCTGAAATAGGAGGGATGTAGTTGTTGTTATAGGGTGGTGGTGTGGTATTGTACCCTATTCCTCTTCTCAGTTTATCATGAATCTGAGTTTGTAGCAAAGAATCCATTGCTTTGGAAGCATTGGAAAACTTTTCTACATCTAATTTGACTTTAGCTAGCTCTCCTCTTAGCTTTTCACTCTCTTCTTTGGATCTGGTCAGTTGAAGTTCTAAATCATTCTTCTCCCACTTCCAGTAGTTTGTGTCATAAGAGTGTTGAAGCTCATTGTCTTGAAAACCCTTAATCTGCTCTTCAAATCTCTCAACTATCCTCACATAATCTTTTATGTCCTTTTCCAATCTCTTAAGGTCATCACTCATGTTCTGATTGTGATTCCTATACCTTTTAACAGTGTTAATGCAATTTTGAGAACATAGATTGGAAGTTACCTCTGTTGGGAGATCAGACACCTCTGCCATTAGAGCTTGGTTTTGAATGGCCTCTTCAGCTTGATCACTCCAATCAAACCCCATACCTTGTTGAGAGACAAGGGCTTGTGCAGAGTTTCTGTTATTATTTAAGCTTCCAGATTGTATCTGCTGGAGGTTGTTGTTGTGAGACACTCCACTTCTGCATTCCCTAGCAAAGTGTCCCTTTTGATGGCGTTTATAGCATTCCACCTTAGACTTGTCAAAACCTGCTCCATCTTCTCTTCTTTGAGAGAAGTTATTCCTTCCAGTTCTTTTGATGAACTTCTTAACTCTCATAGAGAGCATAGCCATCTGCCATTTAATGTCCATCTATTCAAGATCATCTGGATGGAGTTGTTCTAAATCATCATTAACAAGAGAAGAGTTTCCATGACTTGCCATAAAGGCTTCAAATACAGTTTCATTGCCTTTCTCTTGATTTGCTCCATTGGCAGCACTAACTGATTCAGGGTTGGAAGTAGAATCAGTTGATGCTGAAAGGAGTGCAGCATTGTGAACATACCCAGAAGGCCTCTTCTTAGCCTCTACCTCAGATTCAAAAACTCTTAGATCATTATATAGATCATCAAGTTCCTTTTCTTCCAGTTGATCATTCTGTCTGAAAGACACAGTATACATGGTCCATTCATCACTCAGGGACCTTAGAAACTTTCTGTTCAGATCATCTTGATCAATTTGTACTCCCACTGTAGCAAGTTCACCAATAAGCTTGTTGAACCTGTCAGAAGTTTGAGTCATGGACTCATTCTTGGTTGACATAAAGTTCTCATATTGTTGCTTCAGAATGGCTTTCTGATTTCTCTTGGTACTTTTGGTACCTGAGAATCTCTTCTCTAGAGCATTCCAGAGCATCTCTGCATCAGTGCAGTTGGAGAACTGATGTTGATATTCATTTGGAATAGCCAAGAGCAAGGTGCTCAAGGCTTTCATCTCAGTCTGTCTAGCCTTTCTTTCTGCATCAGTTTTTGGTGGAGTTCTCTTTCCATCTGCACCAATCTTTCCTGCTTCAGAAGGACCATTCTCTATGATATCCCACATAGAATAGTCAGTGAGGAGTATGTACTGCTTGATTCTGATCTTCCACATATCGAATTCATTGGGTCTGAGCATTGGAACCTTTGAGACCAGAGTACTGTTTGATTCTGCAAAGTTTTCCATGATGAATTAATAGATGTTTCTGAGAGAACAGGCTCTGATACCACTTGACAGGATCGAATTCTTAACAAGAATAAAGTCTCAGAAACAATATCAAAGAAGTTGCGGAATAACACTTTGATATTCAATATAACATTAAACAAACAGTATATGATTAACAACTTGTAAACTTGTATTCAATGATCAAATCACAAGATTAAACACTCAACCTCAATCTTGAAGAACAAGCTCTTTCAAGACAAATTCTACTTCTCTGGAATTAGGAACTATGCCTTGAGGTTGATTCTCTCTAAAACAAAACTTAATTCAATCTGTATCTAAACTATTCTGTCAAATCTATATATAAACTGAACAAAAAGATAATTACAATAAATAGAATATCTTCAGTATATCTTCCATGAATATCTTCAGAATATCCAGCTGTCATTCTTCTAATTCAAATCTTCATCTTATAAGCAGCACTAATCTGCTTGGCAGTATTAACTACTAAGCAGTACTAACCACTAGCAGCACTAACTAGCTAAGCAGTACTAACTTTGTTCAAGCAGCACTAACTTTGACTAGCAGTATTAATTCTACTAGCAGTAGTAATACTCAGCAGTATTAACTATTGAAGTCCTCTGGCAGTAGTAATCTTGTACTAGTAGCATTAACCATACTTGGTAAATTCTTCAGTTCCCAACAAATGTAGTACTGGATTATTTGCTATAGCGATAGCACTAGTGTTGTCGCAATAGATAGGAATCTTTGACAGTTGAAGGTCATAGTCTAATAGTTGATTTCTCATCCATAAGATCTGAGAACAACAGCTTCCAGCGGCTACGTATTCAGCTTCAGGTGTGGAAGTGGACACTGAATTTTGCTTCTTGCTTGTCCAGCTTACCAACTTTCCACCCAGAAGTTGACATCCACCAGTGGTACTCTTTCTGTCAAGTTTACAGCCTGCAAAATCACTATCAGAATAACCAGTTAGATCGAACCCTGAGTCTTTGGGATACCAAAGACCGAGGTTAGGAGTTCCCTTCAGATATCTGAAAATTCGCTTAACAGCGATCAGATGGGATTCCTTGGGTTCAGATTGATAGCGTGCACATAAACAAGTAGAGTACATAATGTCAGGTCGGCTCGCTGTAAGATACAGCAGGGAGCCTATCATTCCTCTATAGGCAGTGACATTAACAGGTTTTCCAGAAGGATCTTTGTTAAGTGTCAAGGGTGGTGCCATAGGAGTTTTCATCACTGAAGTTTGTGTAAGATCAAACTTCTTCAGCATATCTTTAACATACTTACCTTGGCTGATGAAAGTACCTTTGTCAGATTGTTTAATCTGAAGACCAAGAAAATATGTCAGCTCACCCATCATACTCATTTTATATTCTTTCTTCATTCTTTCAGCGAAGCGAGTACATAGAGATGGGTTAGTAGAACCAAATATTATGTCATCGACATATATTTGTACAAGAATTATATGACCTTTTATCTTTCTGAAAAATAACGTATTATCAATCTTGCCACGTTCAAAATTTTCAGAGATAAGAAATGATGAGAGAGTGTCATACCAAGCACGAGGGGCTTGTTTTAGACCATAGAGAGCCTTATCCAATTTATAAACATAATTTGGATACTTAGGGTCATAGAACCCTGGAGGTTGTTCTACATAAACTTCTTCATTCAGCTTTCCATTTAGGAACGTTGATTTTACATCCATTTGATAGACGATGAAGTCTTTATAGACTGCATAAGCTAAGAATAGTCGAATTGCTTCGAGCCTAGCCACAGGGGCAAAGGTTTCATCATAGTCTATACCTTCCTCTTGTCTGTATCCCTGAGCAACAAGTCGAGCCTTGTTGCGGGTTATAGTTCCATGTTCATCTAACTTGTTTCTAAACACCCATTTGGTGCCTATAACAGTTTTATTAGATGGTCTAGGAACGAGATTCCAATCTTTGTTTCGAGAGAATTCAGTCAGCTCTTCTTGCATAGCACTGACCCAGTTTGGATCTCTGAGGGCATCATCAGTCTTCTTTGGTTCTATTAAAGAGAGAAAGTTGACAAAGAGACAGATATTACCTGAGCTTCGTCGTGTCTGAATACCTGCATTGAGATCACCAAGAATTTGATCTATTGGGTGATCTTTGGTCCATCACTGAGCAGGAGCATGATTGCTTAACTTAGAGGTTGGATCAACAATTGGAATGATTACTGATGAGGACATCTGAGGTTCATCAGCAATTAACTGTTGAGTACTGGACATGTTGTTGTTATCAGAGAGGTTTTCAGACGAAGGTAGATATGATGGTAGTAATGTGTTAAGAGGTTCAGCTGAAACCCATGAGGTGGATTCAGCGTTAGGATGTATAATGTTTGGATCATCATCAGTGGCTGGAGGATCTGAATGCTGATGGTTTGAGAAGAAAGGTTCTGTTTCTCTGTAGTGAGAAAACATCCAAGCATTTAACTCTTCATTGTCAGTGATTGGTTTTGAGTTCGCTGAGAGAGTTTCATCGAATGTGACATGAATTGTTTCTTCCACAGATTGTCTTCTTTTGTTGAAAACTCTGTAGGCTTTGGAGATGGAGGAATATCCTAGAAATATTCCATCATCAGCTTTTGGGTCGAACTTTCCAAGTTGATCTCTGTTGTTTAAGATATAGCACTGACAACCAAAGATATGAAGAAAGCTGATAGAAGGCTTCCTTCCATGAAAAAGTTCATAAGTTGTCTTCCCAAATCGCTTTACTATCAGCGATCTGTTTTGAGTAAAACATGCAGTGTTTACAGCTTCTGCCCAAAATTGAGTAGGGAGATGAGAATCGCTGAGCATTGATCTAGCAGCTTCAATGATCGTTCTGTTTCTTCTTTCAGCGACTCCGTTTTGCTGAGGTGTTCTTACTGAAGAGAAGTTATGAGAAATTCCTTTGTTCTCAAAGAAATTGTTCAGGGAACTGTTTTTGAATTCAGTTCCATGATCACTTCTTATTGAATGAACAGTAAGATTATTCAGAACTTCCATCTTTTTAACAAAAGATATTAGTTCTTCTGGAGTATCACTCTTACAGCGAAGAAAGATAACCCAGGCATAACGAGAGAATTCATCTACAATGAAAAGCGTATATTTCTTTCCAGCTATTGATTAGATGTTGACAGGGCCAAACAGATCCATATGCAAGAGCTGAAGAGGACTTGTCACTGAGGAAACTTGTTTAGTCTTGAAACTAGCTTTTGTTTGTTTTCCTTTTTCACATGTTGAGCAGAGAGATTCTTTAGCATATGAGTGTTGAGGAAGACCAGAAACCAGTTCCTTAGATGAGAGAGAATTCAGGGTTTTGAAGTTTAGATGAGAGAGCCTTTTATGCCATAGCCAGTTGACATCAGAAGAGGCCTTAGAGAGAAAACATAAGTTTTCAGTGATAGTAGAGTCCATATCTATTACATAGACATTTTCTCTGCGATAACCACTGAGAGCAAGTTTTCCTTTCTCATCCACCACTGAACATGCTTTCTTAGAAAAGCGAACTTCGTAGTCTTTGTCACATAGCTGACTGATGCTCAGAAGGTTGTGCTTCAGTCCATCTACATAAGAGACTCTTCGAAAGGTAGTTGTCCCATTGTTGAGGACACCAAACCCTCGGGTATATCCTTTTCCATTTCCACCGAAGGTTACAGAGGGACCTTTATCAGCAACAGTGTAATCATTCACGAACTTCTTCCTTTCTTCCGGCTTCCTTTCCATACCGGTTCTCTTCATGTCACTTTCCTTCAACTCTTTCTCGATGCTCATGATTCTCGGAACTTGATGAAGAGTACCTCTATGAGTTAGATCCCGGCTCTTGTAAAACTTTTTCTGGAATGCACGGGTCAATAGAAACATAGCATGTTTGAGGCTTTCTCCATCATCTCCATCTGATTCAGATTCCGACTCAGAACTTGTAAGCACACTCTTCTTTTTCTTCTTTTCTTTCTTTTCTTTCTTCTTCTCTCCGGCTACCAACGCAATAGGATCGGAAACTTTTTCTGCCTTCTTTTTCTCATCTCTTTTCTCTTCTACTTCTTCTTCATTTTGCCTCAGAGTCTCGTAAACCTCATGTAACGGGATGTCATTCAGATCCTTCATCTGCTTCATCCTACGTGTATGCTTCTTCCATTCTGGTTGTAGGATACTCAGAAATTTGACATTGTTCTCAAGCTGCTTCTTTTTGACTTTGTTCTTTGACAATTCATTTAACAGCAAGACAAACCGTTCATAGGTATCTTCTAAGCTCTCATTCTCTTTGGCTTTGAATTCCTCATAACTGTTAATGCAGTTAGCCACTTTCATCTGATTCCCTACTTTGGATCCCATCATCATTTTTTGCAACTGATCCCACATCTTCTTAGCATCATCCTTGTAGCTATCAATCTTGATGTAAATCTCATTGGGAATGCTTTGAAGTAGAAGAGATCTTGCTTGCTTGTCAGCTTTATAACGATTTTTCTGTTCTTCAGAATACTGTGATAAATCCACTTTAACTGGTTTTGTCTTTTGTTCTCTTTCTTCATCACCATGTCCACTATCAGAAGAATCATCATCAGCAGGTACTTGAACTATGATGGGTTTCATAGGACCTTCTGTAATTGACAAAAGAATATTCTCCTCATTTGCATGTCGGTCTATGAAATCCAGGAATCTATCCTTCCACTGCTCATACTCTCCTTTAAACAGAACAGGAGGTTTGACATCAGTGTCAATTGAAAGTGCATCTTTAGAAGTCATCTTGAAAAACCTGTTTGAAAAATATATGCAATAAGAAACTAGAAACTGATCGTTAGTCCAAATGAAACAATCAAGAAAACTTGAAATATAAAATCAGAAATTTTGATCACAACCAAAAATATGTCCCCCTTCGCAGACTTAGCACGGGGGTCCCGCTACCCGGTTAGCGGGTGAGGTCAAGGGGCAACGCCCCTAGAGAAAAATTTTCACTATTAAAAGCCATAATACTATTTTGAAAAATTTTGTCTAAGTCCTGGAAAATCGCAGCACTGTTTGCGTTACACGTTACTGGCACAAGATGGTAGTTTGCGTTACTAGCGTGAGGCGCAAGACACACTTTGCGTGACAAGAAGCTAACGCAAACCAGACTTTGCGTGTCGTGAATAAGGCATAAACGATGAACTTCGCGTTTCCCGTTACAGACCCAACTTTGCGTTTGTAGTTAAAGACGCAAACCCAACATTGCGTTTGTAGTTACAGACGCAAACCCATCTTTGCGTTTGTAGTTAAAGACGCAAAGCTCACTTCTCGCTTCTTGTTTAAGACGCAAAGCTGGCTTCTCGGTTCTTGTTGAAGACGCAAATCTCACTTGTCATGTCTCGTTGAAGACGCAAACATCACTTTGCGTTTCTCATTGAATACGCGAACCTCTGATGAATAAAACATTACTTTACGTATCTGAAGAACTTACACAAATCTTGATGAATGAAACGCAAACCTTGATGAATGAAACGCAAACCTTAATGAATGAAACGCAAACCTCTGAAACAAACAAATTTTCACCAAAAAGACATCTAGACCTCGAAATCTAACTCAAAACTTCGACAATTTGATCGTTTAACCATCTAGAACACAATCTTAACAACTAATTTCGATCAAATACACAAAAATGTATAAATCGACTCAATTACAGTGCACAGGACTCGTGAACTTTGAACTCAACTAAAATCAAAATTAACGATCGATTACAATGCAAATTGATCTAAAACTTATACAGACTCGATCGATAACACTTTTCTAACAAAACCTAATCATTTACAACTCCAAAAACACACTAAAACTCAAAATCAAATCTGGACGTGAAGAACACAGTGTCGAACATTTCTTGATTTGATTTCAATTTGGATCTGCTCTGATACCAATTGTGTGCCCAGATTCTAGTTTCTAAACACAATTAAACAAACAAAAACACAAACAAGAATCAATTACCTGTTTGATTTCACTTTCAAATTCAAGATTACAAACTTTCTCTCTCTAGAACTTCTCTTTCTCTCTCTAACGTATTCTCTCTCAACTATACAACTTCTTCCAATCTTACAACTGAATACTACTCTTACAAAAACAAAGACAACAAAGGTATTTATACCCTTGACAATTACAAAGGAAAACAAACAAATACAAATACATTGACTTTTACTTTTATTAACAAAAGACTTTGACTTTAATGAGATTTGACTTTCTCAGCTTTGACTTCTGTCTTCTTGATCTTGTATCCAACATATTTATGCTCTAACATATATAGTTTCCAATTTTTATTTTTTAATCTTTTCTATTTATTTTTTTTACTATTGTTGTTTAGTAATTTAAATAAATTAATCAAAACATAATAACTATATAAACTAATATTTGAGGACAATAAAGTGAAAATTTAAATAGCATAAAATAAAATTTAAAGAATGAATAAAATAAAAAAAAGATGTATGTAACACCCAGAAAATCAAGGTAAGTGTTCATTACTCATAATTTAATTTTTGCTCTTAATTGTAGCTTTGAGACCATTAGCATAATAGAATTCGTAATTTAATCTTGTTTATATCAAACCTTGTGGGAAGTTAAGTCCATGCGACCATTTGCGAGATCGATCGACAGTGACTTGCGATAGTGACTCGCGATAGTGCCCTTGGGCACAATCGCTTGTCACGATCGCCGATGGTGTACCGAGACCCATAGGACGCGCGCGACTATGCACTGCGATAGTGACATAGGGCATTATCGACTGTCACTATCGCTTGAGGTGTACCGTGAGGGGGTGAACGCCTGCGACAGTGTCGGCAACTATGTCACTTGGGCAATGTCGTCGGGGATAGTCAGCCGATGTGTCTGAGGGTATAAAAACCCATTTAGCCGATTTTATCCTCATTCTTCCCTAAAAACCAGATTTGTTACTTTTTGAACAAGGGTTTTGGGCGATTTTCTTCCCTCTACTCCCTCTCCTCATTAAATTCTAGGGTTTGGTTGGTGAGCATCGTTAAGTGGAGTTAGTTGGGTGGATTAGAAGCATTTATTGTGGCTCCTGGCAAAGTTTCAAGCTTCAAGACCTCAAGCATCCATCTACCTCATCTTCTAGGGTTTCCAAGTTTTCTAGGGTTTTACATAAAACCTAGTTAGTGAGTTCTCTAACTATTTTCAAAAGAGATACATGTCTAAATATGTTTTTACCATCATTTTCATGCTTTCCTTCATTATATTTATCATGTGACAAAATAGTCATAAATTGATATATTTGGTAAATGTTTGGGTTTGGTCACTAATTATTTATGAGCATATTGTTGAGGTTATTTTGATGACAAATGTTGGAATGCATTCATGTGATATGTTCATGGTTGTTGTATGTCGTATGGGGACCTTTCATGATTTAGGTTTTTGACCTAAATTGGAGTTGGAACTAATTGGGATCTTAAACATGCATCTTGCTCGATGTGGAATGTGTATGATGATGAATGGTATATTGGATGAACCACGAGTAGGCACTAAGAGGATGTAGTCTTGGGGTGCCACCTTACCGGTATGTGCCTAGATCCCTACCATTTGGAGTAATGTCTTGGAGGTAGTCTTATCGCTCTAGAGCCGGAAATTTCCGTAGACACGCATTGGCCAAACCGAACGAACGTACATCGTGCAGTTTATCAAAACGCACTCAAATCATGGTGTATTGTCATAAAAAGACCTACCCATTGTATGGTAGACCTTCCGATGTCCGTTTTGACTGGTCATGGGCCTAAAACGGAGTCACGTAGCAAAAGTTATGCACAGTTAAGCATGACACCCATTTTTTGCTGATAGGCCAAAGGCGACGGTATTGGAGGTTTCTCATCCGGACCGACCGTGTCGGATTTCCATGAAAATTTAAATGGGCCATATACAATGTTAGTTAGAAGATTTTCACCATATATAACTTGTAAAAAACCGCTCTAGAGCCGGAAATTATCGTAGACACGCTTTGGCCAAACCGAACGAACGTACGCCGTGCAGTTTATCGAAACGCACTCAAATCATGGTGTATTGCCAGAAAACGACCTACCTATTGTGTGGTACACCTTCCAAGGTCCATTTTGACTTGTCATGGGCCTAAAACGGAGTCACGTAGCAGAAGTTATGCACATTTAAGCGCGACACCCATTTTTTACCGATCCGCCAAAGGCGGCGGTATTGGGTTTTCTCGTCCGAACCGACCGTGCCGGATTTCCATGAAAATTTACGTGGGCCATCTACAATGTTAGTTAGAAGTTTTCACCATAAACAACTTGGAGAAAACCGCTCCAGAGCCGGAAATTGCTGTAGACACGCATTGACCAAACCGAACGAACGTACGTCGTGCAGTTTATCGAAACGCACTCAAATCATGGTGTATTGTCAGAAAATGATCTACCCTTTGTGTGGTACACCTTCCAAGGTCCATTTTGACTGGTCATGGGCCTAAAACGGAGTCACGTAGCAGAAGTTATGCACATTTAAGCGTGACCCCCATTTTTTGTCGATACGCCAAAGGCGGCGGTACATTGCAGCATGGGCGGACCTACTAATGACCGAGCGGGGTCCCATGCACCCGCTCACTTGATTATCGTAAATTAAAAAATAGTAGGCGTATCGATGGTGCACCCGCTTGATTTTTTATGGTGCTCTTAAATACTTTTGAAACCAGATTTGGAACATAAGTCTGTGCTAGGCGGAATAGGCTGTGTTCTCGCTTGTAACATCCTCCCAAGATGTGAGGTATAGGGTCTAGGGCTGGCAACGGGTAGGGTATGGGTAGGGTAAAGGTTAATCCGTTATCCAATCCATTTAAAATAGCGGGTAACGAAACGGATAATTATCCATCTCATAAAACCCTTATCCGTATCCTACCCTACCCATTAAAAGTAGCGGGTAACGAAACGGGTAATGGATAAACGGTAAAACAAAATTTCATTTTGAATTACAATTGATATTGTTAAACCTCAAACATATAAGTAAAACATAAGTTCATAAATATAGTTATTATTTTATATCTAATTTGTTGTAGTAAACATTTAATTACTCTAAATATAATCATAGTATAATATTTTAAAAATAATTTAAAATGTGTAAGACTAAAAATTTTCGTTGTATTTATTTTCTAAATCCGTCTTGTTTCTCATTTAATAAGCATGAAATCTTTTACTCGATAAATATAAAATTAAATTAAAGTACACGTTAATGTACGACAACATTATTAAAAAACATTAATAATTAACTTAATATAATTATGTATATATATACACTAATATTTAAATTTATATAATTATACATATATATATATAATATCATAACGGGTAACGGGTAATGGATAACGAAAAACCATTTATCCATATCCTACCCACTAAAATTTCGGGTAAACGGGTAATGGATAAGTGAATAAATGGATTAAATTTTCTTTATCCATACCCTTATCCAACGGGTCGAAACATAACGGATAACGAGTTTACCCTTATCCATTGCCAACCCTAATAGAGTCGATTCTTACTTTCATTAAGAATTTCAATTTTAACTTTTAATTCTAAAACAATAACTCCTTTTATCACTTTCAATTCTAAATCGACTTTTACAAATATATAATATTAAATACTCGTGTCATATTAATTTTGTCTTCATTTTCAAATTTGTTTCCAGTTTTTGTTGATTAACTTTATTTTATCTTTGATTATTAATTTTCAAAATATATATATATATATATATATATATATAAGTTTTTCTTGTTGATTTGTTTATATTTTTTAATTTGCTTTTAGTTATTGATGTGGTTATTGATACTCGAAATTCTAGATGTATAAGAATCAAAATAAGATACATATTTAATTTTGATTTGCAAAACATCTTATTTAATAATAGGAGTTCTAGATGCATAAAGAATCGAAATTGAAAACCTATAAAAAAAAAAACGACAATCAATATCACATACAAAAAATTTGAAAATTTTATGAAATGAACCAAAAACACAAAAAAATTCCCAGTAACGGTGGAATTCAACCTAAAACATGTTGGACATAAGACATAGCCTTGTCTTTTGCTTCAAAACTCAAGGTCGACTCAACTGGAAAAAATGTATAATTCTCGAAATTGACATAATTGACTTTCCCTCGGGTCAAACTGTGTCAACTTTTCCATCTGATCGAACCCACAACTTTACATGACTTTGATCCATAAAGGTGCACCCGCTCAAGAAAATGTATGGGCCTGCCACTGCATTGCAGATGAACCCTGTAAATCTTCATAGACATCCGACAAGGTCGGTTCGGACGACAAAACCCAAAGGGTGCCCCATTTGGTGTATCGGCCAAAAATGGATTTCGCACTTAAACTTTCATAACTTTTGCTACGGGACTCCATTTTAGGCCAATGATCAATCAAAACAAACCTTGGAATGAGGAGCATGCCATATCGCCATGGGTAGGTCGTTTTCTAGAAATACACCATGATTTGAGTGAGTATCAATAAACTGCACGACATACGTTCTTTCGGTTAGCCAATACGTAGCTCCAGCAATTTCCGGCACTAGAGCGGGGGTTTTCAAGTTTTTTATAGTAAAAATCTTCTCATTTATATTGTAGATGGACCATGTAAATTTTCATGGAAATCCGACAAGGTCGGTACATACGAGAAAACCCAAAAGGTACCCCTTTGGTATATTGGCCAAAAATGAGTGTCGCATTTAGGGGGTGTTTGGGATTGCTTATTTAAAACAACTTATGTTTATTTTGAAAAGTGTTTATCAACTTATGTGGTGTCAAACCGGAGTTTTCTAAAAAGTGTTTGGATTAGCTTATTGTGGTACCAAAATGTAATAAGCAAGTTGTTATTTAAGGGTGTTTGGGATTGATTATACATATAAAATAACCAAAAAAGTCATAAGCACTTTTCAAATAAGTTGATAAGTTAGAACCACATGACTTATCAAAAACTCATTTTCAACGATTTGGCACCGCTATAAACCCTAATTTTTCTCCATCCAAACACTAGAAAGTGCTTATCTCCAGTGCCACACCGCAATAAGCTAAAAAAACACTTCAAATAAGCAATCTCAAACATCCCCTTAAACATCCATAACTTTTGCTATGGGACTCCGTTTTAGGCTCATGACTAGTCAAAAAAAACCTTGGAACAAGGAGCACCCCATGATTTTAGTGGTTTCAATAAACTACACGACATGCGTTATTTCGGTTTGACCAATGCGTGGCTCTGGCAATTTCCGACAGGTATTTTCAAGTTAAACTAAGTGGTCCGGTCTAGTCTAAAAAGTAGCCAAACCAAGTTAGTTTTCACTTCTTAATTGTCCTTGTTCCTGAAATCCACCAAATATCAAAATTCAAAACTTCAAATCGTCATTCATTTCATTAAATCGAAATCCGAAACTCTTACGGTTGACGAACTCGTAAAAGAAAGGTTTCCGATATTCTAGTCAACAAGCCTGAAGATTCCAAATTTTCTTTAACTTGTTCAATGTGTGTTATAATTTTGGAGATGGATGGTTCTTTTATAATTTATCTTTTTTATATAATGATATATTAGTAGAAGTTTAATTTTGATAATAGATGTGGTTTTATTGGTTTAAACCCTAAAACAATTTCTCCACTGGGGTCTAGTTGGTCCTCCAAATCCTGATATGGTGAGGTTTGTTGACATTGAGAGGGAGTAGTCAATCTAATCCTCTCCTTTCCATGCCAAACCCTACAACAATGGAGCCTTTTCTTGCTCCCAATGCAAATCGACTCCAAATGTTCCCAATTCAGTATGAAAAAACAATACGAAATGTACACAATCACACTTTTTGGACACCATACAACTGGAATTCACTGTCGAAGAGAGACTTCATTGCCTTCCTAGCTACATCCGGCAGCATGCATAATCCAGGAGATCTTATTTGGACTGATGATCGACATACATATATAAGAAATAGAAATAGTTATCTCTCGAAAACCCCAAGGAACTTGTTCACATTCAAATGTATAACGAAATTTTGGATTCATACATCAAAGATTGAGAGTACAAGAAGAAACTAATAGAGAAAACCCATGCATTTCGTCCTTTGTACATTGCTATTGTGCCAAACTCAGGCCTAGCACAATTGACCAAATACATTATGACGGATTGGATTCTTCTATTTACTCAAAGAAAGAGACAACATTATGGATGATATATGGTATGTTGAACACTAAATTGATAGAAAAGAGAATGAAGGAAATTGTCTCAGACGCTGTCAAAGAAGGGATCGACTTCGTCAAACAGGTCTTAACTTTCCATCTGTTTGGAATGAAAGACCTTTTGATCGCACATATTCAATCCGTTACTTATTCGATTTTATGCAAGTCCGGATACACCACAATGTATGATGTGAATAATCCATTTGATTGGATGGTACCGAATACATTGCGGGTGAAAGAAGAGTTCCTCTATGAGGAAAGACGGAAATGGCAACAAATTTAGTTCAGCATACCACAGATCCATAATGCAAAATTTAAATCCATAGTGTTGTCTCTCCTATGAATACATAAGAAAAGTCCAATCCAGGCTCAACAAAAGTACAAAATTTAAATCCTTCTTACAGATTTAGGTGCTATTTGTTTTTTAAGAGGTCTAAAGTCTGAAGTCTTATTTTAGTTATGATAATAAAAGTTGGTGTGTAAAATTGTCTGAACGATTCAAACTTAAGAGCAATTAAGAGGTTTTTTTTAAAAAACAAACAACCCCTTAGTGTATCCACCATTGCTGAGAAATTTGGTACCAAAATAGAAGTTGAAAAGGGAAAGATGAATAAAAATACAAAACTTACATTGTTTCAAGTTTCCCATACGATTGCT
The DNA here is from genome assembly GCA_954870635.1 of Arctium minus. Lineage (NCBI taxonomy): Eukaryota > Viridiplantae > Streptophyta > Magnoliopsida > Asterales > Asteraceae > Arctium > Arctium minus. The sequence goes on from OX941097.1 coordinate 141,290, forward strand.
TGATACACCAATCCGAATAATGAATCATCATCATGTTCCAATGTTACGATGAGTATCAACAAATTCCCGAAATAAACACTTGAGCATCCTGCCACCCTTTCCCTTTCCCTTTCCCTTTCCCCACATATGTCCATCACTGTTTCTGCTCTCGACATAATCAACTGCTGCATCAGCTAGAGCCTTTAGCCATACTGGTGCTAGACTTTCTGCTTCCCCCTGCCTTAAGTACTCGCCAGGTAGACTCCGCACCTGCTAAATAAATTCCCATTAACCATTTTTTCTTGTCTTTATTGATAAAAAAGTTTTATATCATACTTTTAACCAAAGGGTCATTGTACAAACATATCGTAGTAGATAAAGGTATTCGCTGTTACGTATTTGTGGGTGTGCTAAATGTTGGTTTTACTACTAAACACAATAGCCTCACTCCAACCTACAGACTTTCCAGTTACCATTTGACACGGCATTTTATCCAACAGCTCATACCCAAGATAATATCATGAGTTTGTATGTCAAATAACAAACAAATATGAGTTGGTATGTCAAATAACAACAATTGTAGCAAGAAAAATGATGTAATTCTGACCGCAGAATGTAGCCATCCATGTAGAGAATCCCAACAGAGAATAGACTTCCACGTTGTTTTCTCGCTAAAACTGCATACTGCGGCCAGCTGTTGTAAGATAGTTGCAGACTTGTGAACCTACAAGGACAGACAGAAAAGAATTACTAATTTCTGTGACAAAGGGATGTTAAAAGTTACAAGACTCGAGGGAATTTGAATATCTGAAGAATGATCTGAGTCATGATAAATAATATACAACCACATATCATGTTACCATCACCTTGTGCTAATTTGAATTGGACTCCGTGAATTATTTTATAAAGCCGTAACAAGTTTGAGAAAATGAATGATTTTGACGGCAAAGGCATTCACTAATCACCTTGATCAGATCAATATCAACCAGTAGAAGAAGAAAAGTTATGGTTGCGACAAACATTCAGAAACAAGATAAAATTTGGTTGTTCATCCAATATGCAGATGGCGGCAACTGCAAAGTCCTCCGATAAACTATAAGTCGTACATACCATTCAAGACGGTACGGTTTTCTTATTAGGAGTGACATGTGACAGCACACAACCAGGACAGCAGGTGCCCACGTGGCTCATCTAGCTGTCACAAGAAGACACATATGCACATAATATATATATATATATATATATATATATATAAAGGATTGCATGTTTACCCTTGACATTGCTGAAACACCAAGTAAAGCATACACCACATTCGATACAAGTCCCTCGCCACTGTGAGATATTACATGAACCGCCATGGATGTAATTAATGATTCAGAGTTACATGTGACTGATTCCAGCAACGAATTCAGGCCAAGCTCTAGAAAACCTAAAGCACAAGGAACAGTTAGAAAATTTACATCCATCACATACCTACGATATTACTGATACGAGCGGTATGTTTCAACCAAATAAAATATAAGTTCGTACGGATCTCTAGATGCAATTAAGAGGAGGCCTTTTCTCTATCCACTTCTTCCTCTCCCCAAGAATGAACAGTTGGAAAATAAAAAGAGAATATATATATAGAGAGAGAGAGAGAGAGTGTCAGGTTCATATGAGCACAGTAACCAAATAAGAGAATAAGAAAATTGTCGAATCACATGTGATTTTAGACTAAAATCACGTGTAAAATTACATGTGATTCACGCGACTTTGGCCGCGACCTCAGGTGGCGAATCACGTCGCCTGCACCCCCTTGCGTTGACTATTAGTGTAAAATCACATGTGATTTGGCCGTATTCTTATTCTCTTATTTCGTTACCGTTCTCGTTTGAACCTCCCTCTATGTATGTATATCTTTTTTGATAGATATAAAATTATATGTTTTATGGTATAGAAATATGAGGTTATGCAGGCGGCCTTTCACAACGGACGTAGGCTCTCTATTTGCTTGCAATGCTGGCTCTTCGCCTAGAGGGAGCCGTTTATCCCATACTTCAGGAAAAAAAATTAAAAAATGGAAGAACTAAGAGAAAGTACACAAGGAATGAAAAAGAAAAACTTAATACATAACCAAAGGTTAGACCAACCACTTTAGTGTAGCTTACACCTGAAAAAATGTATTTCTACACTTCCCTTCTGTCAATGTTGCCAATTCCTAGAAGACTAATGTACCCTCGTGTATACAGTTCTCAAACTACTTTCTTCCTCTTGAGTTTTTAGCGACTTCCGGCTTCCCCACATCCACATCTTTGTATTCAGAAGATCTAGGTTTGTGGCAGAGCATTCAGCATTCCAAAGAATCTGGTAAGGAATGGCAGTGTGGGACATTTTAAGGTGGGAAATGCTGGGATTCCTGCTCATGAGATTGGGCAAGGGAATCGGAAATGGGATCATAAACCAGGCTTCTAGACGTACTATGCTTTTCATTTCCTCAAAGCACAAACTTGAACGGAAGTAGAAACAATGACGCAGCAATTATATTGTAAGGGCACAAAACCATAATGAGAGACTGGTACAAATTAAGCTCCACATAATTCAGATAGATTACGAGTAACCTCTTTTGCTAAATGTCGTTAAAAACGGTAGCAAGAACATGAGAAATTGTAGAAGAATGATGCTCACAAGACATATACGACATTGCTGCAAGCGCTGCTCCACGATGCATTGCTGTACAACATATAGCTGCTTTCTGAAGCGAAACTTCAAGAAGAGGGCCAGAAGAAGCCACTACTTGCTGTAATGCATGAAAAATCCTAAATAAGCATGTGTTTTGTAGTACTAACCCACAAGCCACACCATGAAGAAGAGAAGTAGAACTGTTCACATCTATGAGTGTATGATGAAAGAGAGTTGATTAGACCTTTGGAGAGCTACGAAGAAAGATCGTTGTGAAACTACAATAGGCCTCCACAAGATCAGGCTCTTGATCACATACGTACGAAGAATTTAGAGCCAGTACTGATGATGCATGTGTAAATCTTTCAAGCGTACTAATGAATAGAGGTCCATATTCCTCCTTATTACCAAATTCTTCAACGACAACAGAAGCTGTAAAAGGAGTGATAAAATGAAAGAAATGTAATTCATTGCCAACAGGAGAAGGTAAAAGAGGATCATATCCTTATCCTGCAACTTAAGATACCATTGAAAGTAGTTTGGATCAACTAACTGTATGTAAAAGTGAGTGAGTGACCAAAAGATTCCTATTGCTAGAATAGATAGTGGTCCAATTATGTTTTTTTTGTTATTTGAATGGCGTAAGTATAGGATGGAATATACGGTGTCAAAGATTGTATCTCTTATCCCAAGGTACGTTCCTACTACTTCCTACCCTTCCTCTCACTCTCTCCCTTACTGGACTTGCAGGATAAAATTGCATGCATATTAATATTCTGTAAAGTCATCAGAGAAAAGAGAAGTTGAACATTATTTGCAATTACAGAAAATAGTTAATAATAATCCCATTATTTCCACATTCACCTAAATTGTCCTTATGTGTTTCCAACAATCTCCCCACACAACATGCACCTTAATTCAGGTCAAAAAAAAACAAAAAAAAGAAGAGGGAACTCTTTTGTTGTGAAAACAGAAGGTCATCATGCAATGCCTATGTGATTGACTATTTCTCTTGATGACAATTCCCAAGTCTTCACATTTGTTGTTCAGATTTAATTTTAAGGAAACCATTACTATTGCACTTGTTTGTTATCTTAATCAAGTTGATAAAATATTAGACAGGAGTTATAATTACCAAAATGAAACAGAATACTGAAGGGTGCCCTTTTGCATGCTATAGTGGCAAACCAAGTCACTGTCTATGTCAGTTCTCTAAACAGGCCACTGCATACAACGATTCACCTTCACACTGAAGAATAACGCTTAGGTCCATACACAAAAGTCTTTGCTTTTAAGGACATTAGTTTAACAATGAAAATCCCCAAGTGCAAGGATCTGATACATCGGTGACTTATACATGTACAACAAGGCAATGCTACTAATAGAGGCTCGTAACTTTTTTGCCAACTCCAGCAACAATGTGGCTTGATGGACATATTGACTTGGCTACCCGGTATGAAAAGCAAACCTTTTTTGTTTTATAATCATGGTGAAATATAACATAAAATGTTTTATTTCAGAATCAGGATGAATGACAATCACTGCGATATTATAGCAGACTTCGTTTCAGGCTAAAGAAAAAATTTAGAGCGGGGGAGACAGCAGGCATCTCCTGCAACACAAGCAGCAATTTTCACCAATGGGGGGTCTAGGAATTTCAACTTGGGAGGCACTACCAAAACAAATATAAATTGGATATGCAGAGTCTATGATAAATTGTTTTTAGCCTACATTATACTTCCAGGTATGTATGTAGGTCCACCGGTGTTCTTCACCACCATCCGAGAAGATACCATATGCATGTGCATGTGCATGTGCAAGAGTAAGAACCAACACCACTACGTTATCACTAGGCGTATTGCCTTGATCTTAAGATCATTTTTTATATATGTGTGATGTTCCTAATTCAGTAATTTTATAATTACCCTAAATGCATTGGCATATTTCGAGGAATACGTGGAGGAAAAAATGGTAGTGGCATAAAACATTTAACTAGCCAAAGAAAGAAATTAAGATTAATGTCAGAGATGTAAATGAGTTCACAGGAGGTTTTTCTAGCATTAACAATTAAGCATATAATCGATTGTTAGGAAGGGAATTTCTCTGCTTTTTAACATATTTCAAAGGTTTCAATTATTGCCAACAGATCGTAATCGAATTATGAGAACAGAAAAGTGGCCAATCAGTGTGGCAATGCCAATGAATGGCAACATATATTCATCATCATAATGCACATGTCTAACCTGTTTTAATGTAGCACTCATGAGTTTGAAATGATGCAAAATTTGCTGATAGATAATCTAAAACTTTGGGCAACAGTGTCACAAAATGAATGCCTGCAAATCAACAAACACTTTTCAGAATTCGATTCTTTACAACTGCCCAATGTTGAAATCAGCAGGATAACCACCTGAGGACTTGATTGCCTGTGAGAGAGCCCTACATGCCGCCATGGATAAGCTTGCATTTTCAATGTGCTCTGACTGAAAAAATTTCTCAAGCAGAGGCCAGAAACTCCCAAGAACAAAAATTACAGAATTGTCGATATCATGACATGTAGAAAGTGGGATTACAAGATGACCGAAGACAATTCCTATCCTGAAAGCATTTATTTCAAGTTTAATCAAATAACCTCAGATGTAACTAAACCTGAATGTTTTGACAGTGGACGAATTGAGGAGCTTGTATTTGGCATTAAGAATGAAAGCAAGCCAACATCCTCACCAAATTGTTGCTTTTAACTATGAATATAAATGCAAGCCACGTATATTTTAAGGAATATAATTATTAACAAGTGATAAAGGCATCTCCAATCAAAACTATATCAATGTACCTAAAACAGTTCATGCAAGAGAGGTCTAACATATGTATCTAGTATGTCAGTATGTGATCATTTATGAATAAATAATTAAATATCAATATTGCTGAAAAATTATGGAGATGGTAGAACAAAAATTGGGACCAACTCCGATACGGCTTAACATCCTGAAGATGAAACAACGCAAACGAGAATATCAACAATATGAGTAATTTTGGGGCAACTAATGGTTTACATCTTATTGGTGAGAGTGTGTTGGTTTGCACAACATTTTCACGTATTCATTTAGCATATAACTCTATCTCGGATTGAACTAGTCACGATATCATTATAAAGATGCTAATGCATAAAGTCTTTCTCTAAGAAGAGAAGTATCATCTTGGGTAAGTCATGGTTAAAGGAAAACAAAACCACCTAAGCCCTAACTTCATACAGATAAAATATAAAATAAAATAAAAAAGCAGCCTGAGCAAGTTCAAGAGAAAACCTGAAAAAACCCCTCCCTGCAGAGTTGACAAGATGAGTATAAGCAGCTGGTAGTTGCCTCAAAGAATGGGCATCCCCGTCAATCTGAATCGTAGCAAGTGATGGATTTACCAATGCAAGCACAGAAAACTTAGAGTTGATTTACAACATTAGTGCTTAGACATTTTTCTAATTATGAACACCTTTGGCTACTGGACCTTACAGGCAGTAAGCACCTCACATACCTTGCAGATTCTATTGCCTATCTGGGTGGATTACAGCAAAAGTTTTCTATTTATTTTTCCTAAAGAGGGAGCAGAAGAAATCTTACAAGTTTGCCAATTGATCCAAAGCTAGGAGAAAGCAACTTAAGCAACAAATTGTTTCTTAACTCCAAGCTAGGAAGGTAGCCAAGTATCAGAGTAACAGCACCAATAACATCTTCTTCATCTTCCAGAGGTAAGTGTCTCTTCTCCAATCCCTGAAATTGTCTCACAATGGCATACAAAAGTTTTAGCTGTCAAATAAAGAAATAGACAACATTGAGAAACAAAGGGCTGATATACAGAGTAGAGCTGTTCATAAGATGAGGTAACTAACCTCTCCAATCCACATTAACATTTCTAAACTTGAAGGTTTGTGCATAACTGTAGTAGCATCTTCACAGAACTTTCTGAAGGCAGTTGCACAAGCATGTGAACACAAAGGTTCTGCCATACCAGCTGCAAAAAATAAACTGAAAACAAGAGATCAGCAGAAAACACGAAAGCGGGGAAGTTAGAAAGGCCAACAAGAGGTGGATCACGCTAAGAAGCACAACATACAGAATAATCTAACAAGTTCTGTTGAACAGAAAAAAGTTAGAAGATCATTAGTAGTTCACGATGTTAAAAATCATGAACATCTGCGAAATTTTCTTCAATTCTGATGAGCGACAGATTCTGACTCTATTTTATCAATTTTTTAAAGAAGAGAATCCTTACAGCAATGGTCTGGCATTAGTTACGTAAGAAGACATCCACTTCGAATAGGAACCAATAACATCAGCAAGTGACCTGTGTACCTAAAATGAAAGCAAACATCCAAACGCAAGAATACATATCATATTCCAGTTCTTCATTATGAAGTTTCTTAAGAACTAAAACATAGTGCAAAGCAAGAAAGTACTAGCAAACGACATACAATGCACATAAAGCCTTTTGGTTCGTATGATGCCCTATCACACAAAATTGTCACCAAGTGCAAGACCATGGAGAGATCAAATGTTTGGCCTTCATGCAGTACTACATCAGCAACCTGGCACAGAAAATGAATTGTAGAAACAAGAACAATGATAACGGAAACCAACTATAGCAGCTGACTCCGTAGCAGTGAACTTCACATAAATTATATTTGACAATAAGAGATTCGCTACGAGTATAGATCCATATAAATACACTTGTATGAGTATTAGGAAACTCATCCATAACATAAAATGCATTCAGATTCATAAATTAAAATGAAGTCCAATGGAAATCATAAAAGAAATAGTTTTCATTCAGCATTTACAAATCAACTGTCAAGAAGTTTATCAATTTCATGACCAGATATCGTAAAGGTATCTTTTCTCTTGCAAGATTACATAATAACATCTGTGTAAAAAAATAGATATTTGTATATCCAATTTTATATTTTGTATTATTGGCCCTCAATTCTCCTTTTGAAAGATATCATTGTAGGATCCAAAGAAACTGGTGAGTGGTGAGTTTGACTCATAAATGCAGCCGCAAAAGATTGGCACAAATTGGTTCACAGTTATAGGATATATGTGTATCAGACCCGCCTTGGCTCTAATACCATGATATGATTTGGTGTAGTAGATGCCCAAAGACAGATTCTACCAGCTATAAAGCTATGCATAGTAATTGTAATAGCCAGAGGTTATATTAAGGATTTCCAAAGATCTAAAAAGAGGAAGCACTAATCCTAAGAGAAAATAGTTGAAAAACAACTAACGAAATAAATCTAATGAATATGGTATCTAAAGGTATCTCAACACACTGTAAATGATAAATCATAGTACGATCAGTTTTAACATGTATGATTAGACAAAGAGAGTTATTTATAGTTTTATTACAGATGAGTGCCAAAGGTTGTGTTTGGAAACCTCTGAATGAGTTCCCAGTCAGAGGCTCTGACTCAAATCCCCATTCAGTTGTGTGTGAAAACTAAAAACAGCTCCTCTGAAAATGCCAAGCACCTTTGACCGAATCCAGCAACTTTCCCCCTCCAGACGCCTCATTTTCCAACTTTACCCCATTGTTGCTTCGCTCTGCATCAATCTGGTCCACTTGCGGCTGCTCGATCTATGCTTCCCACAATTTATTGCATGTTTGTGCTTACTATTACTTATCTTGGTGTTAAGTCCTATATTGGGCACCTGTTGAGTTTGGTAAAACAGGTGAGACCCAAACCATCAGATCAGTTATTGAGCCTGATGAGATCACAGTTGTTACAGACGTTTCGACTCTTTCTAATTCTTGTTATAATTACCTTGTTTATTCTATATTAGTTTAGATATTCAAGTTGATTGGACAAAACAATGTAATGCAATCAGATTGTCCTAGAATACAAGAGTGATGTTATGATTTTTATTTGCAAAGATGGTTTCATTTGCAGCAGGTACCACCAATTGATGTTTTAAAAGTCGAAGAAGATGAAGCAATTGAACTCTTTGAAAGGAAATCTCAAAACTATGCAGTTTCTTGGAGGGTTTTGTTAAGTGGATGTGTTCAAAATGGAATGGCATAAAAGCCTATGGAGACTTTTGTAACATGCTGTTCAAAATGGAATGGTATACAAGTCAATGGAGCTTATGGTAAAAATCCTCACAACTTGATAACAAGTAGGAGTTCTTCTACACGTTGGGCTACAAATTAGTCGAATTCGATTTTAGCTATCCACAAAATCCTCTCATCCTCTTTAGAATTATGTTATACTTTTTAGGTTCTCTAGATTAACCTTCTTATGTGAAGTTGTCATATTTTTGTCAATATCAGAAATTAACAGATGCATTCCTATGCTATGGTAGAACTTTTTGTTGGTTATGTAATTCAAGCAATTTGTCCCTTCTTATATGTATAAGTTGGCTTTTGGTTCAACCAACTTTAGATATTGAGATTTGGGGTTCAAACAAAGTTTTATTTATCTATTTAAAATGCTAATGATTACAGACATCTTTGCAAGGATTGAAGAAAATAATTTCTTACAAATGATTTATGAAATTTGAATGGGTTCTTTTACCAATGCAAATATAAACAATTCACTTGGAAACCATCGAGTGGGTGTTCCAAGGACAAAAGAGTGTCAAAGTGTATGTTATGCACTTGTTATATAGCACCAGTTACTACCAAGAAATGTAAATCACGGTGTGGTAGCCAAGATAAACTTTTTCCTAACATATTTGGAGTTATTATGTCGAAATTCAAATTATATTATTTGGTTTCATGTAATATTTGTTATATTGCAAGTTTATAAATTCAGATTGTTTGTCAGGACGTATTTCATTTATCAATATATCATTTAGAAGGTTAAAATTGCAATTTTCAGCCATTCAAACTGTCCATTTAGACCATTTATCAAACGCTCATTTTTCATTCAATACTTGATCAAGGAAGAGGCTCTTATTTATTCCGGCTCTTTAATCAATCAGCACATAATCATTCAGTTTTATCAAATAGCCCCCAAGGCTTTAAGCTGGAGGCTTGTCAAAGCTGAATTGCCTAAATAAATGCTATAACAAACTGCTGTTAAAAAATATGAAAGTTACACAAGTCCTTGGCACCAAAACAGATTTTCATCTCCAAATTCCCATAAGCAAGGGAATCTTCTCTGGCTAAAGAGAATGCAGATTGCTATGTCAGCCTAGCCCCCTTGGGCGACCTAGTTGTTATGCTACCCAGAGGATGGCCATGACTCCAAGTAATGGAAAAGGTTAAACCAAGACTACTAAAAGATAAAATTAGAGAGCAGTTAGACTGGATTTTGTTTGTAAGCATGGACTGTGTCTTGCCTACTTCCATTATCTTGAAATTAATTACTAATGAGTTTGCGAATGCAAGAAGAAACAGATTCCCATCCAAACTACAGTAAGAGCCATAATTAAGATTAGTAAGATATCCATATTATAATACAATCCAGTAAAATGAACTAGAAAACCACAAGGGCTGTGATGTGGTGGTAAAGGCTTGGGGAGTTCATAGCGCTCAACCCGGGTTCAAGCCCCACTCGCAGCACTTGTGGCCACTGAGGATAAACTCAGGGCTGCATGCTTTAGCAGCTGGGCCAAAGGCCCTAATTGCCGAGGATTAGTCTGGGCCATAGGCCCAGGATACCCTTTCCAAAAAAAATGAACTAGAATCTAGCAGAAGCAACTGACCACATTAAGAGCAGACATTCTGGTTTCCACCTCCTTCCAAGGAATTTGTATGTTTGAAGACAACCAACCACCAAAAAAAATCTGATTCACAATTACAAACTAATATTATCATTTAATATATGAGATGAAGAAATTATAACCTTCAAATGTAAGGCATATTATATTTGGACTGATATATATATTGGAATAGATGCATGTTGGTTCAGAGATACATGTCAGTTAAAGTTACTAAGAATATGAAAACATGAGTAAAATAAAAGGGTTATATATCTTTACAAAGCTTAGGCAGGCAAATGCAACCTTTTGTATTGTCAGATGAATTACTGAAATTGCAGAAGTATGAACACTAATAATGTGAGATCTAATATATTAGTCCCTATACTGAGACCATCTAACCTTTCGACATTCTAATTTTCACTTATTTGGTTTGAGGAATGAAGATGTGTCGTGATCTCATTCACTTTATCCAAAGCGAACAATGACGGGTCCACAAAATAGAGAATGAAGAATGAAGGTAATTTGTGCAAAAGAAAAGGATGTGGCATCTCTATGCTTATTCCAAGACAACAAAGGGGTCTTTGACTAAAACAGGATCCTCCTACACAAGGTAAAGTCAAATTAAGCAACGATGGTGGATGTTCCAGTATCTCCGTATATATTCTAACGGCTAGGTCATGCCCTATGCTTTCCACGCATTCAAATGGGTGCTAACATGCATGGGGAACCCAAAGTTATTCTAAGAGGCTTAGAAATGCAAAACGGAATGGGATAGCGTGTCTTGAATATTGAAATTGAATCTGAAGTCTACATGTGATGGGGTTTTTTTCTATAACTGTCACTGTTGATGGAGGACGGGTGTTTATCAGCATTTTTTCTCTATTTGCTTACAAGGTGGCATCACATGTAGAAGTACGGTTCTACGTGGTGACCAAATTACACATCATCAGTGAAATATGCTAAAGAAGTGCGGGTGATTTTTAGCCGGAAACTGTAAAGCTTCAAAAGCTAACTTTGGAATAGCATCAAGGATTCAAGAAAGATGGTTTACCCCTAGTACTGTGACCGTCCATCTATATTGTGGGAACTTACCATGGCGAATGCAGGGAATCATCAAGGTGTCGCCTCTAGTAGAACAGAGAAACTATATCCACATCAAACGATAGATCAATGGTGTAGATTCTTTTTAAGCAGCAAAGTGGGAAGGGAAATGCAACCAGGGGCCCTTCTGGTATTACAACCTACGAAGCAGGTGAGAAACTATTCAAATAAAGCACCTAATAGTAGGATGGATGCATACATTATGTGCATACCTATTACTTCTGAAAATCTAGCTAGCAAAACAATAAAATGATTCATTCAACATAGACCAAAATGACACATTGCATAAAGACAAAGCATAAAACAGATGTAAGTAAGTCTCAATGTCTACCAACTATCCCATCTTAATCCAAGCAAACACATGCATTGCCATTACTGCACAAGAACTAGGAAAAGTTTTTATTCAATTAAAATATCCATTTGAGGCACTTATCAGAACAAAAAGTTTCTATCAGGAGCAAGGAAGAGAAGCGTTGAAAAAAATTCCAACAAGCACCTTTTGCAAAAACACAGCAGGCTTCAAAAGCTGGCAAATCTCCACCAAGAGCTCCACTAAATTTAACCTAAACTGAGCAAGACCATCCGGTAAGTCCCTTGTTGCAGTTTCGCCGGTATATGTTGAATCATCCACCTACCACAGAGAATGTCTACTTTTATGTTATTAATAATGAAATGGATGGTTGATACTATAGGATGACATGAAGTAACTACTCTAAAAGAGTTTAGAATCCAAATAAACATGTCTTCAACAAAATTTAATAGGAAGAAGAAAACCAATGGGAAGATTCAAGCCAATACTGAAGAGAGAGAGAGAATCAAGTTATATAGAACCATCCCTCCTAATCCACTAAAAGTTTCAGTATGCTTTAAGAATTTTCCATTTCACGTTATCTCTATAAGAATGATATCTTGTTACTAATGACCAGTGAAAACCATCTAAGCCATAATGTACACATGCATGAGCTGCATTGGAGTTAGCAAATGCGAATACAATGGTTATAATGGTGTACTTCTGATACTTGTTTTAGAACACCATTTCTAGTCAGGCAAATCGATTCACTACTATTACTATCTTTTCTTGCCAAGTTAGAGATAAAATATAACCCCCTGGTTCTAGGACATATTTTGTAATTAAATATTAATAAAGCAGGTCTCTTATCATATAATTTATCTAGTTGCTCTCTTTTTAAAACAAGAAGAAAACTATTCAAGAAAAAGATTTTCTGATCCCCTTACGAAAATGTCTCGGAGCCAGGTCAACTCAGAATTTGACAATTCGAACTAGCAAAGAAAAACTAACTTTCATGGACAGAAGGAAGTATAGTTATGCTTTATTTTTTTTAACACGTGGAGAATTAGAAAACTCCTAGGAGGGTATAACTGCTGGTTAGAAGATTCTAGGCACAAAGAGAAGAATTTTGATCATCGGCTATGGTTATGGGACCATGGTATTAAATAAACTGATAGAGAAATATTAGTATCACTACAAGAAGAGTATAAAAACTTACTAGACACTGTATTACCTAATGTAAAACCAGTACGCAGTAAATAGGAAATACCTGAGAACGCATCAGAAGAGCATCAAGCAATGCTGAAAAAACTGGGGAAAAAACATCGTGGACATGTTTTCTATTTTCTGTTATCCCAACATCCAATCGAACAATATTGCTCGCAAGACTACACCTAAAAGTCAAAAAGAACTGTAATGGTTTACTTATGTAACATAAGTACTATCATTCCTCATGTAACTACACAACTGCATCTTTGATGACTGCTTTTTTAATATTGACCAAGTGAAAGAAAAAAAAAGTTACCAGAACTGCAAAGTTGAGTCTGCAATCTCCCAATCTTGACTTGGAAATGATACACAACTGCCAAAAATACATAAATATACATGTAACATGGAAGAAATTTCATGCATGAGAAAAGCTACCAGGTGGAACCATGATCTTTATGCAGTTTGGACTTTGGATATCTAGAAGTAGATAACACAATTTGTAAAACATGCTCCACAAGTCAAATGTCTCTATTGGTTTCATATTTGAAGTATATCAGCTTTCACAATGCAACTATTTAATGTTCAAGAAGACCAGAGAAAATGCCAGTACTTTAATGAAAAACACCTTCTCTGGTATGTTTTGATGTTCATAGAATGCAGCATGTAGAGCCACTGCTTCCCATTAGAGGGCATGCCTTCTATTCTCATGCAAGGTATTGTCATAGAAAGGAATTAATTTAAGTTCTGACCTCAAAAGTGCATCCACGAGCACAAGTGCTTCAGAATGGGCTTCCATAATCAAACTTGGATCCTAAATACCAATAAATAATAAGAATTTGTTGTATAGAAGTTGGAGAAGGTGGAACCTCCTACTTGTAAGATTTTCGGGTCTTATTCACTACAAGAAAATTGAAATTTCTTCGTGTAAAATATGAACATAATATGGAAAGCAAGATACTGAATAAATTACTTACAGCCTGGCCAATCTCCGACATCAAGCATGCAAGACCACTAATTACTTTCTCATCTCCACCACTGAACGCTCGAAGAAGAACATCTTTAAGAAATCCTACTTTGCATATAAGAACTTGTGGCAGTCCCTGTAGAATGGAGAGAAGGTGAAGTAATACAATATAGATTTTAATTTTCAATGATGCAACGTCAATATATATAGCTGCTTAGCATAGCACTACTTCAGTGAGAATCAGAATCTGAAAAATAGAAGGAAAGTTGAGATGTGAGATTGATTAATTTTAATTTCACAACACAGATATATGAGTGGGTAAGAGGTACAAGGAATTTCTAAAATGCCTTATCCATGAAAGGTACAAAAAGTAGGCAACTTCAAACGATGATAAGCACGGTAACTACAAAATTGAGACGAAAGCCATACGAGAACCTGTCAAATTATACAGGGCCTTGTACATAGAAACTATTTCTTTTTAATATTGGAAACATATTGATACTGGAAATCAACAATTCTCAATACTTAGAGGTTGCATTTAGAATTTACGCTTCCACCATGTCAACTCAATTTTTATGATCAAAAGATTAACTTGCCAGCTTTTTTTCTTGCTATTTATTTGATCAAGTCACTTGGACTATCATGCTTTATATTTCCTATTTGCCAGCCAAATCTGTTTTAGCCACTTTGTGATAGAAATAGAACTGGTTAACAATTACCATTTACCAAACATAAGAGAAACAATGAGCATTCTACTACATCAGATAACATTAAGTATTGTTTATTGATACACATTACTTAAAATTCAAGATTATAAGTTATGATGCATGAGTACAAATTTCCAAAACTATATGTTTGAATTCATAACTAACCGATAAACATAATCAAAACAGGATAAACATCTTAATTTAAATATAAAGAATTTAAAATATATAAGATAAAAATTTAAAAAAAAACAAAAAATAAAAGAAAATTTTAAAGTCGTGATGTATCTAGTATTTATATAATTATTTATTTTATTAAACTAAAAATCATCAAACTATAAATATTTTTTTATTAATACTTTAACAAATGTAAAAATGAAAAAATCATAAGATTATTGATGCACATAGAGTTACAAAACTTCAATACACATTTTATAAAAGAGTAGATATACAAATCAATTTTATAAGTAACAAAATAAAAAACTACCTTAAAAAATATTTTAACAAACATAAATACAACTATTTGAATGAATGTTTTATTAAACTATAAAATAATTTATATAATTACTTTTATTCTTTGACAAAAATTATTATATTAATATTAGGTAATTGATTAATATTTTGGTAATGAAGTATAGTAAAGAATTATATGCAATTTTTTAAGTTATAATTGATTAATTAATAATTTAATATACATACATATAGTTTTTAAGCTAATGTAGCACTTAAGAAATTGTTGATGCAAAGAGTAATTGCAGAGTAACTGAAAAAGCTATACTCAAAGGACGCAACCTCATCCAAAATCAAGTCTCTGTAACAATGACCAACTTAAAATAACAACGTTGGCCAAGTCAATCAAGCTTGTCATAGCTTATGCTTTTATGATTTATGGTATATGCATACCTCATGTCGACCAACTAGTTCAATCAGAACCTCAATTGCCAGATCAAATGAGGACAAAACCTACAACCATCAGGGCAAAGAGATGTAAGTGCAATCATGATATCATTTATAAGAGCATCTCCAACAAATTCTCCAAAATGGAGAATTAAAAGTTAAAATCTCCAAAGAAAATTTACGTCTATCTCCAACAGTTTCTCCATTTTGGAGATTACAATATTAATTATATTATTAAAATATTTGATACAATTCATAAAATATTATTTTTCTCTCCTAAACATTTAATTTCAAGGATTCCATTGGTAGGAAGAAGAAAAAATCGTTTCTCTTTCCTAAGCAATCATTTGTGGAGAGTTCTCCAAATTTGGAGAATTTCATCCTCTCTCTCCTACTTTCTCCATTTTGGAGAAGATTTTGGAGAAGGTTTTGGAGAATTTGTGGGAGCAAAAACCCCCCAAAATCTCAATTTTTGGAGAATCTGTTGGAGATGCTCTAAGGAATCTGTAATTGACACAAAAAAAAAAAGCATAAGAACGGGTTTTCACCTGCACAGAGTTGAAAACAAAATTAAGAAGGGGATGGGCTAGTAACGAGACTGGTAAAATTTCTGAGAAGCATCCTGCTCGAACCTAACAATAAGCAGGCATGATTCAGATGTGGAAGTGTGAAAACAAAACTATTTTTCTCAAATGGACATTCAACACTGGTATGCTCAAACAGAAAATTCCTAAGCACGATTACTATATATAATATATCAAAGATAAAAGTTAGGAATAAGTGCCGAGTCCTGCCAATAAATCTCAGAACAATATATACCACGTATTTTCATCTGTTGACGGATTTATAAGACTAAGTAAACCTTTGAATGTCATAGACTTGTCCTACCCAACTTAACAAACAACGCAGTATCTTTCTGCTCCTTTCATGTAGTTGAATGACACCATCAAAACTTTCCTCAGATTGCTGCAGTAGGAACTCTAGCACTGCTGGTGTATGTGAGAGTAGCTGCTAGAGCAAGGGAATATGTTAGTTGCTAGATTACCAAAATTAGAGTGAATGCAAGGAATAGAAAGGTATAGTACCTCTGGGCCATAGTCACTTCTTTGACCTGACTTGGTTTTATAAGTAGCAGATTCATCTTCAACAACTTCTGGTAAGACTGTGAGCATTTCCAAAACAGCAATATTGCCATCATCCTGACCTTGCAGATTCTGAAGACTGTAAAAGAGCTTCTGGATTGGCTTGTAGTACTCCACAGCATGAAGTACAAGAGTGGATAGAGCCAGACAAATTTGTGTTAACAGCTACACCAATCCACATCCCCATACCCCCAAGAAAAGAAAACAACACAAACATCAGTTTGTTACCAAACCAACAGAACTCAAAAGATTGGACCCATCTTACGTATACGAATATCATGAAAGCTACATAGAGAAAAATGCCACAACATTGCAAGACGTATGAGTACCAGAAATTCCTTTCAGAAGAAGAGTACCTGTGGTGGACCCAAGCTAAATTTTTTAGCAGCCAGAAGGAGAGCATTAACAAGAGATTCCTTTGCTTCCAGCTGCAGACAATGTCCTTCATTTTGGATCTGAAAGTGACAGAATATAGTCAAGACTCATTCTACTATACGTAATATTGGTACAATGAAAGACTATACATAGTTAATTAATGGACATCTGGAACACCACATTCCACAACACTACAAGATAAATATTGGAAAAGTTACAAATATATGATGTGGGCATTCATTGATTATAACTTTGAGGGGTCTTCTTTTGATACTTCCAAACTTGATCTAATACATTTGGATTAATACTACGTCAATTGTAAGACGCCATACAGATAAGCCTCCATCATGGTCGTCTTGTCCCCATCCCTACAAATCGCAACCATCTAATTTAGTTTGAACACCGCGCTCGTTGCAATCACAAACTGGCATCATTTATTCAGGCAAAGAGAACTTGGCAAGGAGCTAGATGAACTTCAATTCAATTTGCAAGAATTATCAGATCTCCAGTTTTGAAGAACCCATTTTCTAGAATCCAGTAACCATTTGTAGATGTGAGTAGGGGTTTCAATTTTTGGGTTGACTCAAAAAGACCAAAATTCAAACCAAAGCAGGCTCTAATTCAGAAAAACTGAACTCAATTTATGGTTTTCAATTCAGTTTAAAAATTCAAACTGATATTGACATTCAGTTTTCGATTTGAGTTTCGAGTTGACTGTTCTCAAAGCAAGCCACCGAAAAACTGAATTTTATAAACATATGCACATATATATACATAATATATACTTTTTAAGTACTAGATCTCTCAAATATCATCTCTATTCTCTCAAGCAGGCAACCTCACTGCCTCATCCCTCAAGAGCAGAAACTCACTAACCAAGTCTCAGTGTCTAACGACTCGGCTCTCTAATTCTGATAGTCATGTACCGACTCCCTCTCCTTTCCTGATCTAGCGTTTGCGACAGCCTACAGGTAAATTCTTACTTTTAGTCCACATGTAGACGTAGTATTGTGATTTGTGACAGTCCAATAACTGAGTGCATGTCCAAAATAGTAGTTGTTGGTTTGCACATAGATATTCTTAGTTCTTTGTTTGAATTCCCTAGTATCACTTTTCTTATTAATATAATAATGTGAGTTGTTGGTGATGCTTGACGGGTATGTGTTGTGGGGTTGGTGTGATATCAATTTTGGCATTTCCTGTGATGCCTGATGCATTTTCAGTATCCTCATAAATGTATGTGTAACAAGAAAGCAACATTTGAGTGTTTATGTCCAATTTGTAATGATATTTTTTGGCATAAGTTGCATTTGAATCTGGTGAAGCATTTATGTGTATCAGCATCTGAATCAACATTGTCAGTATCTTGGTTTTATTAGGGTTTTTTTTTTGTATATCTTCTGGTTCCAAGGTTGGTCTACAAGCAAGATGTCATCAGCAATGAGGGCCAAAGAACTGCCGGTGAAGGCATAGGGTCTACTACAATAATACGTTGAGAGGCCCCAAAAATGCAAGGACTATAGTAAGAGGTCAGTTCTATAGAATCATTTTACTGAATCTGTTGACGTTGACGGTAAAATAAAATGTAGGTGCAACTATTGTGGTTAAAAGTATAATTGTGCATCCAGATCTTGTGAAACTACCAGTTTGTTGAATCATATGAAAAGTTGTGCCACAAATCCTACCAACCTACCTTCAAATCAATCTCAATTGACATTTAATACTTCTAAAGTTGAAGAAGAAACTGGGGAGCCGAAAGATGATTTAGTTGCTTGGAAATTTCATCAACAAATTGCTAGGAGTTTGTAGATAATGAAGGTTTTAGACTATAATGATAGGCGAAATGTCTATGTTTTATTCTCTTGAAGGCGGGAGAAAGATAAAACTAAAATAGATGCAGTCCTCGATCTTCCTATCCTATCTTGAGCATTAAGTCAATAACACAGGGATCACTAGGTAAGAAGTTGTGAATCTTGGAATTTTTCTAATCATACTTAGAGCATAAACTATCCAAAATTGCATCTGAATGTTTCAGTGGCCAAAAATAGCCAATATCAATCAGAGCTTAAGTGGTATGAATTCTTGTTCACATAAGAAAACAAACAACTTACTAAATCAGCTCAATCAGCCAGATTAATAACTTAAAGTCTATCTGCAAAAGAAGAAACAGCATCAACGTTTTTAGCCCCACTGTTGACAAGTTGGACACACCACCAGATCAGTCTAAGCAAATCATTAATCTACAATAAAGCTTGATCCTATCCGCTATTCTTTCTGAATTCTGATCTTATTAATAAAATCATAACTATTCTTTCTAAGGCACTAGAACATCAGCAGGTATGAACATGGAGGATGACAGTTGGTTCTATTCTCTAAATATCCCAGAACCCTTGTAATGATGAAGCAAGTTATCTTGTTTGGGCTCAAGCTGATCCAATTGGTCATTGTAGTCATTCCATCGTAACTTGTAAATGGCCTATGGCAGTAAGAAGAAAGTACAAGAGGTGACACAACTAAGTTGTTAAGTAGCCTGGTATTATTGGATAGAGACTTGAATATGCTTGCGGCTAGATGTTAAGAAATTGGAGAGCAATTGGGTAATTGACTAACGGCATGTTTCTATGGAGAATAGATTCTGATCAAACAGGGGATGGCTTTTTAAACTAAACCTGTTCTGACTTGGTCAGAGACTTGAGCATTTTGGGGATATAACGAGAGAGTTCCATTCCATCTTAGCAGATGGCGTCCACATGAGCAGTGACAAACCTAAAAGAAGCTGTTTGCAGTCACTGGTTCCTGATGAAAACATGTTCATGCTATTTGACAGGAATGTGTATGTGGACTGTGGTGGTATTAAACTGGATAGATAATTTTTTTTTTAAAAAAAAAAAGGATATAAATATAATCCAGATAAGGGAGGGAGGCTAACCTTTCGCTTAAGAACTTGAGCAGCAAAAAACTCAACTTCGAAGTCAGAAACGTAGGGTGTAGGATGGGCAGAGGTGAGGATTGAGGTGGCGATCTCCCAAGCAGCATCTGTCTGCTGGAACTGAACCAGCCACTGATTAGCAGAAACACGATTGCAAGATTGAGCATCGTGATTTAAGACGTGAACCGCCTGCGCCACCTGGATTTGTAACTCCATCTAAAATTTGATGACCATAGGATTCACCAGGTTTTGTTATAGACACATGCCGTCGTCGGCTGTTAGTTATGATGAAAAGAATATCTCCAATCAATTGGATACCTCCTCTCCTACCTGAAGTAAGTATTGTACGGGATTCGCCTGATTTAGTTTTCTCGCTCAACTCTTTCGTCGTCAGTCATCCACCGGTGGAATTCAGTACCCTATTCCTATTATTAGGTTGCCGGAAGGAAGAGGAGATGGAATTACACCTTTGGTCCCTGTACTTTGATCCTTTTAACACCCTGAAATAATTAAGTGAAGGGGCTATGTGGTTTATCAATCAACACATTACACATGTGTATTTTGGTCAAAAATTTTGATAACTTACGAGAGGTTTTTGTATTTTTTTTCAACATTATCTATATCTATATCTATATCTATATCTATACTATATTATAAAAGAGACATAAAAATCTCTTAATTACAGTATCTAAAGCACAAAATACAACTAATTAAAGTCAATTACTTAATTTACAACGGGAATCGTTAATTCCTTTTATTTCAATTCAACTGACTTCACAGACATTTCTTCTCCTAAGTTCGATTGTTGGATGATACAGATGGGTTTTTGATCTAATGCATCTGTTCTGTCGTTTGCACACTTGTCATGAAGCAGAGTTCAAAAGTTGTCGGTCCTTGGTAACTCCTTGTTCTTGTTCCGGAACTGTCAAGGTATCTGCTTTCTTTCACTTCCATTTCCCCTTTTTATTATGCATTTAATTTTATTCAAATTTACAAATCCAATTGTATTATTGGAGACTGTCGTATCACACCAAATGGTTATTCTATAAGAAGGTTACATTGCAAGAAATCGAGGAATGTATTATCAGTTTAAACGAATAGAGCATGTCCTAAAAATAAGTGACATCACTCTGTTTATTGTATGTTCACTCCATATTTCTCCCATTTGTATAGTTGATGCAGCAGGGGAAATAGCTTGAGGTAATTTTTCCTTTCCAGAATCCTTGTTTCCATGGATCATCTCGATTTGATTTTTGCATTTTTTTGGTTTTTACCCTATTTTGTGTTTTAGAAAGTTATGATTTTGTTATTTCCTTTTTTTGCTTTGCAGATGTTATATGATATGGATTCTTTGATTTCTTCCCACTAAATTAGATAGGTTATCATGGAAATTGATTGAATCTCCTTGCGATGGTTTTTCGGGTTATAATTTACTTGTGTTATTCTCTCTTCACTGTCTCGCTCTCCACCGCTCTCTCCTCCCTCTACCGTTGTTCCTCCTTTTTCGTCCCAAATCCGGTAACTGTTATTTTTGTGTTGCCTTTATTCTTCTTCTCCTTCAGTTCTATGTTTTGGAATCTTTTTTGCAGAAAGTTTGGTCAGATTGTAGATACTTGAGCTGGACCGCAAGTTTCATTTTTTATTTCTCTGTTTCTGGTTTGCTCTGGATTCCTTTTGTAATGTTCATAATTTGTTATTTGTTGTTGCATTTTTTTTTCCATTTACTCACAAAAAAACCTATTCAACACAGTTTACAAAAACCAAATTCAAGAACATCAATGTCATTTCTCCATCTATTTCAACCGAACCCACATCCCCCTTCGAAGAAGAATTTGAAACCCTTGATCAAAATAAGAAATTTGACTGGTTTTCTCAGTGGTATGTACTCATACCTGTTTGTGATCTGGACAAGAGAGTTCCCCATGGAAAGAAAAAAACGATAATGCCTGGAAGGCGTTCGACGATAGTTGTCCACACACATTGGCTCCACTTTCTGAAGGAAGGATTGATCAATGGGGTAGGCTGCAGTGTGTGTACCATGGTTGGTGCTTTGGTGGCTCCGGTGACTGGAAATTAATTCCTCAAGCACCCCTTGATGGTCCTCCGGTAAATTGGATCATTTGTTCTTTTCTTTCTTGCAACATAATTATGTTATGATCTTTCTGATGTTAAAAACTCTTGAAATTGATAATGGTGAATCTATGATGGCAGTACTGTTTAGATTAAGGTGTTTTTGGATTAAAATATGTGCAGGTTCATACTTTCCAGAAAGCATGTGTAGCTGTTTATCCAAGCACTGTGCAAAATGGAATTGTTTGGTTTTGGCCGAACACCGATCCTCGGTACAAAGATATCCTCACAGAGAAGAAACCTCCTTACATCCCTGAACTCGGCGATCCTTCATTTAACTGTCAAATGGTTACTAGAGATGTACCATATGGGTATGCAAGTTTCCCCTATATTTCTCTTTAAACTTCAATTTAACATATGTTACAACAACATTTTGCATCTATTCACAATGAATTCACCATAAAAGATAAGTTCTTACTTAATGACTAAAATTCTTTCTTATTCTTGATAAGCATCTAACTAACTAACACAAGTTTCCTTCACTGTTAAGCTTGATCGGGAAGGGGTAGATGTAACACGCTAAAATTTGGGTAAAATAAAACTTAAAATTTCTGCAATATAACGCCTAAAATAAGACGAATCCAAAACCTGTAATTGTACTGACTAAAACCCAACAGAGTCGGGGTAGTTCAAAAGTGAAGTAGCGGAATACATAAGACATATACATGACAACCTATTCAATCTAGAATAATTAACAACTAGATTAAAGTGGGTGTCACTACGACTTCAAAACGCTCTTTCTCTTTTCCCCAAAATTATGCCCGGTCCATGGAGGAATCCTAGGTGCGATCCCGACCGATCAAGGCATCCTACTCGCACCGCTAACGGAACCTGTGAACCATTTAAACATGAACACAAGTGTTAGAACGAAGTCTATTGGTTGATATACCGATACCTATTAATATGCAAACAAGTACAATAATTAGATGTTACCGGCTCCCAATGCGTGGAGGTCAAAGCCAAACCTCCCAATAGGGACAATGTAATTTCCTGTACAAAAGAATACACAAATATCCTCCATATAAAGCGGGTGACCCGCGATCTAGATTGGATTTCACCGTCCAGCCCGGTTCTAGTTCCCATGCCGCGCCGGACATCACAATCCTCAAACCCTCTTTGCCTCTAGTGCTTACCCCGTCGGGTTACACCTCAAGGTCTTACAGGCAAGGGTGCCTATCCAATCTAGCCTAGTATACAACTAAGGGACTTGCGCCCCCTATTGTCTACTCAAAATGCTCAACGGCAATAACCATGCAATAACCATGCATACCATCTAAATCCTCGTGCACAAGGAAATAGATATAAGACTCCCAACAAGAGTTATGAACAATTATAGATGACAATCTTCATGCAAACATATTATTGGCCCAAATAGTGTGATCATGCTTGATACATATTCACCATAAGAAACTACATCTCATTTAATCACATACAAAACCCCAACTAGTATAGTGATCCTAACTGCTGATAAGAATTTAGTCATTTGACATTTCCTTATGTATAGACGTAGACCTTCTCCATAATTTACCCCTTTTCTATAAGACTTGTAAATAACACTCTTCCACATATTTAAACACTTCCACCAACCCCCAAAACCTCATTTATTGAAGATAGCAAAACCCTAGTTTTTAGGACAACTTCATGCATTTCATATATTTCATATAAGCAAGTAATGGTGCAAGTATGCATGTTCACAAGTTAAGAAAACTTACTTAGATTGCTCCAATATCCCAAACCCTAGATGGTTCAAGGAGATGAGAAGTAGGTGAGGAGAAACCTTGGTTCACCAAATGGCTAGAACTTGACTACCAAAGGAGAGAAACCCTAAGTTAGCATTTAATACACCCAACAAGATTCTAGAGAGGATTAAATGTTGAAGAGATTGAGTTTTGAGGTGAAGATATCTTACCTAGCAGAGAGAAATCGGCTGCCTTCAGAACCCTAAATGAAATAAATGAACCCCACACTAGAAATCAGACATTTAAGGCTAAATCCCCCATCGGCGATTGTGACATCGCGATAATGACAGGGCACTATCGCCAGTCACTATCGCCGAGGATGTACCGCGGCTCCCACGACTCCCGCGATTGTGACACGCGAGAGTGACCCTGGCACTATCGCCGGGCACTCTCGCCGAAGGTGTACCGCGGCTATCGAACCCCCGCGATTGTGCCCTCCGCGAGAGTGACCATGGCACTCTCGCCAGGCACTCTCGCCAGACTGCTCTTCCCTCCAAAATTCGACGTTTTTCCATAACGCACTCACGAGCAAACTTTGACGATAAAAGCTGAACAAAACCATATATATATATATATATATATATATTACAATATAAAATTACCAAAAGTCCAAAATTCGGGGTATTACAGTAGACCTCTTGATATAAAGGTAAACAAAATAGACAAAAATGGTTTTATTTGGGTGTTTAAGTGCATTGGACTTTCACATATTTTAGGTTGAAGTTTTTATTTATGTTGCTTCAAAGGGATCAGGGAATGTGGCATTCTAAGTAAAAGGTAAATAGATGTGTGTAGGATCAATGGAAGCTGCAGATAGTGTGGCACCAATGCTCTATTGGAGATTCTGATGGCCTTAGTTCTAATTCTTTCTACTGCAGGTCTCAATGGAATTAGCAATTCCCACCTAGAGTAGTTTAAGTTTCCTATTTGATATTGACAACTAATCTGTTTAACTGTTGTGAGATCAGTTGAAATTTCTTTTTAGCTTGTTTGTGTTCTCCAAACTTGCATTAAAGTTTCTTATTTTTTCCCGTTTGGGGGGGGGGGGGGAGGTGGATGGAGAGAGTATAAGCTTATGAAGTTTTCTGCAATGTGTTAAATCATTTTTTGTTTGAAGTTGCATTCAATGTTTCTCACCTTCCATACTATTATGAAGTTGTCACTGGTGTGTGCTTGCATTAGATTAACAATTGTTTACCCATCTTTTAACTTAGGGTGATTAAGAGCTTATGTTGCAGATTTTCATTTATCTTAAAGACACCTTTTGTTCTTTTTGATTCTTGTGCACGTGTAAGGGATCTCTTACTGGTCCATTTTTAATTTGTTTAGTTGAGAAAAGACTTGTGGAGGAGGTCCGGAAAATGATATTTTGATAATTGTTGGTGAAACGGAAAGTGGGAAGACAACACGTGAGTTTTCACAGTCTTTAATCTTCATTTTTCAATTTAGCTTCATTTAAGAATCAATATTTTTAAATTGGTTAAATTAGTATTCTTGTTTTTGTGTTCCATATCAGACTTGTAGTTCATATGTTTAATGTATATCTTCCTTGTTAAGATTAAAGATTTTGGAAAAATATGTGTCAAATGTTTTGTTCACTTGCATCACTTAAAATGATATAGGTTGCTATTCATACATCAAATATCGAAGAATTGATGTATCTCTCTGTCAGTTACACTAGCTTTGAGTTGGTATCCAAACTGTCTGTGATCAGCACTCAATCTCTTGTATGAAAATCAAGTATACAATTTTGATGCAAGCAATGAAATCGCATGGTCGATATCCTTTGTTTGATATTTCAAAAGTATGGGTCACATAAATTTGTAGCAGATATTCCAGTTTTGAAATCAGAGAGGTTGAGATTGTATGACAAAATGACCAGGGATTTGGATGAGCCTGGTGCACTTTTTCTTAAACAGGGAGAGACTTCACAGTCATTGTCACTTTCTGATCTCTTTGATATGATGAATGGATCTGTGACTCCAGTTTTGAAGGTAATTATGTGAGTATGATAAGTTGGTGATATCACATATTTCCATGGTATCATTGCTTGCTAATTTTCTTACTTCTGCAGGCTGACAATCCTCATGCTAGAGCTAATGTATTATATATGAGTGCTGAGTACTCACGTCCTATCTCGTAAGGAAATTTCAAACTTTCATAACCTTTTATGTGTTTCTGTGTGATGCACATTAGTGTGTACAATTAAAATACTCAACTTGATAGAAAGAAGTGATGACAGGTTAAAATTTGATGAAATGGCCAAGCTTAAACAACAAGTTTTTTGGACCTTAAAATTGTCATGCACAGGCATGCATTATATTCCAGAAGCATGCATCCTGTTAGAAACAAAATGCAAAAGAGGATTTTGATATTGAGAATCTTAACTAATTTGGAGGAATAACATGTCTAAGAATTAACTCATACATCTGAATGAAATGATCTATTTCTGGTTACCATATGGTCTCTTGGAAAAATTTACATTTCTTAAGGGGGCCACCATAATGTTCTGTTGCAGGCCCCTATATTTAAAAAAAAAAGAAACTTACGACAAAAGTTTCTTTGTGGCTGATTTGCTTTACATTGCCGGATTGAAGCTTCATGTCCGAAAGGGTTCGGGTTCGAATCCTGTGTTTAGCAAATTTCTTATTTTTCAGCTTTTACTTTGGGATTTTTCTATAGATTTTTTTTTTGATTTTTTTCTTGAGAAGTGGGTTGTGAGAAGGATAGAACACGAGATCTTTCCTTGCTAATGCAATGAACGAACCAATAACTCTAATGATTTTGTGGAAAACTTTTATAGCTTTCATCCTTATAGTCATATGGTGTCACCGCTTGAAAAAATTCCTGGGTCCGCCTCTGCTTATGAGACATGTATGGGGTTTGCTGCAATCTACAAGCAAGTTGTGTTGTTGTCTTATTTGTCTCTTGTGATGCTTAATCATTTTTGGGTTAGTAATCACCTGCGCTGCATCGCGCGGGTACACCACTAGTATGGTAAAATAGAAAATGAAAATCTCTAAAACTCTATACAAGAAAGAAAAATAGTATTTTAATTATAGTCCATTAATAAAAAAAATATTAAAAATAAATGTCTATGAGAAAAAATAATAATATTTTATAAAATGTATTGAATATTTAATGTTAAAATAGAGTAATTGTTAGTGTCGGATATAAACTTTTTAGAGATTTTGATTTTTTATTCTTTGTTTTAAAAAATAAATTGTAGCATAGCCATTGGAAATGCTTTAATATCCTTATTTTTATTGAAAGATCAAAAAAAACATGTTATTATTATCATCATTATTATATTATATTGTATATTATTATTTCATATACACTAGTCATATACCCGCGCACGTTGCGGCGCGAAAAATCGTGAAATCGAAGGAACAATTGACAAAGATATGTATCCGCTCGCAAAACATCTCGAAATCAAAATGATAACAACGTTGTATTTTAAGTTTGTATTCTTCGTCCTTATCAATACTTTAGTCTATGAAAATACGGTGTTTGAGTCGTTTGGTGCACTTATATGTGAATCATGCATCGACTCTGAATTAATTTGTTACGTATTTTCAATCATATTTCATTTTTGTTTTATTTTTGTCCATATTGATGTTAGTTGTATACCTTTATAATTTATCTGATTATAAATTTTTAATTAATTCAATAAAAAAAGACCTAATATAGATATGTATAGATTTGTGTACCTCGTTTTTTTTTCTACAATAACTGTTACAAATATTTATCGGTATGCTATCTTATATATATATATATATATATAGTAAATTTGATACGTTTTTATTCTATTTTATAATAGTACTAAATCAATAAATATTCAAAAATAAACTTAATTTGAAAATATTAACGAACAAATAATAGTGGTGTAATTTATAAAAAAAATGAAACGCGTTTTTTTAAATATTTTAGTTGGTCTATGATTATGTGTTTTTAATATGCTAAAAATGAAAAAAACGTATGGATAGAAAACAAATTAATTCGTAGATATTCATGATATTTAATAGTACGGTTAAATTAAAAAAATATTCAATATTAGACTCGTTTTAAAAGTATTGACGAGACGATTATAATGATATAACTTTTAAAAAAAGAAACATATCTTTTCATTGCATTTTTGTTCATATACGATTATTTGTGTTAACATGATAAAAATGTAAAATGAAAAACCAAGGGATAGAGAATTTTCTTTAGCATTTTCGCATAGGACATCAAAAACCCTAGGACCGGCCTTGCTGATTGAATATGATATGGAACAAGAATCTTACCCAGGTAAAAAACATAACAAAGACCTAGAGTCTTACCTGGTAAGTGATGAAAAAGACTTTTACTTGATAAGAGCTTAACAGATTTAACACACTTACCAACAATTGATTTTGATGGTCGAAAATGTTTGTTGGGTCATCTGAAGATTTGAAGATGACCTCCTAATCTTCCATCTTATATCATCCTACTTAGAATATGTTTGAGGTTCTTTTAGCATCTTGGTTTCTATACAAATGTTCGGTGAAGTCGAAGATCAACCGAAGAAGACAAAGAAGGAGAATATCTCTCAAAGCGGATTGAAGATAGACTCCTCAACCTAAAGCCAAGTATGCCCACTTGATCAACACCATTGACCAGGATGGTGCCGATCTCAGTCTTCAGGAGCCGAAGACCTCTTCGGCTGAAGACCTCTTCGGCCGAAGACGTCTTCGGCCGAAGACATCTTCGGAAGCCGAAGACTTCTCAGTCTTAGGAGCCGAAGACCTCTCAGTCTTCAGGAGCCGAAGAACTCTTCGGCAACCGAAGACTCCTTAATCTTCAAGGCCTGAAGATTTCTCCAAACACATTGTACTTTTCTGACAAAGTATATTTGTGATATCTTGCATTGACGTGGACCTCATATGAAGATCAGATAAAGTAAGCTTTGTCTCCTACACCATTTTAAGGAAAGGTCCACACCATCCCTGCAGGTCAACACTTCAAGACAAAGTCACTCCAAGACAAAAGGTACATCATGTACCATGCAGAAGACCTGTGTCCATCCCTTGCTCAACAGGTGTCTCATGCATTAAATGCATGAGGCACTATAAATATGGAGGATGGTTCAACATGCAAGATCAACCAGCTCTACTACCTTCAAGTTCTCTAAGTGCCTGACAACTTTCTCTCTACGAAGTTCAATTGTTTTCTAAGTGTTTTACAATTGTTCTTTATTCTCTATGTGTAAGATTGTTTGAACATATCTCATATGTTCTCTTCCGCAACAATCAAAGTTTTCTATGTGTAATTCTTGATTTCAAATCAATAAGAATTAAATTAAGTGAAAAACTGTGTGTATTGTATTCAACCCCCCCTTCTACAATACTTTGCTTGTTTATTTATTGCTATTTGGGACCAACAAGTGGTATCAGAGCGGTTCAGTTTAACTCAATAAACTAGATCCGCAATGGCAGCCTCTTCTTCTTCTTCTTCTTTGAAAAATGATTCTTCTCAAAACACCACTGCTGTTTCATACGACAATGGCTCTATAGCCAAACCACCAAAGTTTAACCCCAATAACTTCTTCTTGTGGAAAAGTCGTATGATACTCTTCTTAGAAGGAGTTGACAGCAGATATCCTACTATCTTACATGAAGGTCCTTTTCTTCCTAGGGTTTGGGACCGGTACAATGCCAAAAAGGCAGATAAGGGAAATGCTGATGAGGACTCTTCTGAGGAAGAAAGAACTCCAGCAAATGGGAGATACATTGTAAAGGATCCCAGCAAATATAATGATGAAGACAGACGTCTTATAGCTCTTGATACTAAAGTCAGAGCCATCATTGCCCTTTCTCTGCCTGATGAGGTCTATCATTCTCTTGTTAACCTTTCTACTGCAAAAGAAATGTGGTCCACTCTCTGTGTTCTTTATGAAGGTACGTCTGAGGTGAAAAAGAGTAGAAAGATTGCTCTCGTTAGAAAATATGAACTCTTTTCGTATGAAGAGGGGGAATCTCTCTCAGACTACTACAACCGCTTTAACGGTCTTCTCAATGATCTAAAACTTGTGGGTCGCTTTTATGATAATGAGGAAGTCTTGTGCAAGTTCATGGACTGTCTTCCTGAGTTTTGGGAAAACATTTGTACTTGCATCAAGTCTACCAAGGATCTTGACTCTATGCCACTCACTGCTCTTTATGGCACTCTCTTCAACCATGAGCAGACTAAACTGCTTAGGAAGTCTATCACAAAAGACATTAAAAGCTCTTCTCTAGCTCTTGTCAGTGATTCTTCCAAAAATACTGTGTGTATTCCTCGAATCACCTATCCCTCCGATTCTGACCGTGATAGTCAAGAGGACCCTAATGATCCTTCAGAAGCCTACCTTAGTGAGGCTGATGATGAAGGTGATGAGACTTCCAGTAACCCTCGATTCTCTTCTGGAAAATCCAAGTTTTCAAGAAAACCCTCTTCTACTTTTTCTAAAATCTCTCCCTCTGACAAATCAAATGAGGAATGTTACAGGTGTGGGAGGAAAGGACACTTTGCTTCTGAGTGCAGAAGCAGGTCTTCTGATAAATCCAGACTACCCTCCTCTAACCGTACCTCCTCTAGGTTTGTCAGAACCAAGTCTGATTCTTACCAACCTTCTTTCCAAAAGACAAATATGTCTGTCTCCTCAAATTCTGACCGGGGTGAGAAATACAAGGCAAAATATAAGAGAGAGAAGGAGAGAAATGAAATCTTGCTCAAAAAGGGAAAAAGTCAAATGACTGAAACCCATGATTGGGCAGATGAACCCACTTCTGAAAGTGACAAAGAAATGGCCAACCTTTGTTTCATGGCTAAAATAGATAATGTTGATGAACAGTGAAGCTCAATCCTTCTCTATGGCCATTGTGTCTGCTGAGTGCTCTACCTCTTACCCAGGTACATCCCTCTCTCTCTCTCTCTTCTCATCTCTCTCTTTCGGCCTCTTAAACCCACCAAAGAACAAACCTCCCTTATACCTCCCTTCCCTCACCTTCGGCCCTCAACCTCTCCCTCTCTCTCACTCTTCAAAAGCCTACCGAGTCCACCATCTTCAGAGAAACTACATCTACTCATGTGAAGTTTGATGATCTTAAGTCATCATCTCATCTTGAGATGATGATTGGAGGATATCATCATGTGTTGGTGAAGATTCTCATAATCCTTCATCTAACTCAAATCCATATGTTTCTTTCTTCTCAAGGCACATCTCATCATAATGGTGAACTACCTATCTTCTCATCTCCAATCCCTAATCTTCAGATAGTCTTCTCTGAAGATCAAGATCTCTCCTTTCTCCCATCATTACATTTCACACCTACTGATCTCATTTCTCATCATATCACCTTTCCTTCCTCCATCATCAATATTTGATATCTCATTCTCGTCTCAACCTCAAACTTCACCGCAAATCATCTCACTTTCTCAACCATACATTCCTTCTTTACCTATTCCTGTCGATCTTCCATCTATCTCTCACAAAGATGTTCCATCCAACTCTCACCTACAACATTCCTTTCCTTCTCATCTACCGAACATTAAAAAAAAAAAAAAAAAAAAAAAAAAAAATTCCGTCTACCGAAGGTACTGTTCATCGGCCGAACAAAAAAAAAAAATTTTTTTTCCCGTCTACCGAAGATACTGTTCATCGGCCGAAACTTTCAAAAAAAAAAAAAAAAAAAAAAAATTTGCTACCGAAGTCTTAAAAAAAAAAAACAAAAAACAAAAAATTCGGCCGAATTACTGTTCATCGGCCGAAATTTTCAAAAAAAAAAAAAAAAAAAAAAAAATCGGCCGAAGTACTGTTCATCGGCCGAAGTTTTCAAAAAAAAAAAAAAAAAATCTCTTTTCTCTCCCACCTCCCTCCCTCTCCCACTTCGGCTCTCTCTCTCTCCCTTAGCCGAACTCTCCCACCCCCTTAACTGAAACCCACTTCCCCCCCCCCTACCCTCCTCTTCGGCTAACCTCTCCTTCATCCCCTTCCCCTCCCCTTCCCTTCGGCTAATAACCCCTCCTTCTCCCCCCTCCCCTTAGGCTAACAACCCCTCCCTCTCCCCCCTCCCCTTCGGCTAACACACCCTCCTCCTCTCTCCCTCACCTAGCCGAACCAAACACCCTCCTCTCACTCACTCTTCGACTATCTCTCTCACTCTTTTTTTTCTTTCGGCCCCCAACCAACCGACCCCCCCCCTTGTAAATCCCCAACCCACCTCCATTTTTTTGTCCTTTTCCTCCTTTGACCACCTTTCACTTCCAAGACTTCCCTTCCCCATATTCTTTTCTTCTTTTCCCTTCCCATGATTTACCATCCATCCCATCCTATCCTACTATCTTCCCTTACTCTCCTTCTCTTTCCCCATCTCTCCCATCACATTCTATATTTTCTTCCATCTCCTTACAATCCCTCACCGTTTTTTACCATCCCCCCATCTCTTTCTTTTCTGTTTAAAAAAAAAAAAAAAAAAAAAGATCAAAAAAAAAAAAAAAAAAAGAAAAGAAAAAGAAAAGAGCCCACAAAAAAAAAAAAAAAAAAAAAAAAAAGGGCCACTGAATTTATGAGTTTCTTCGTGTCTTGTAATTTTTCTGAGTGTCAGTACCTTTATTTTTTTTCTATGTGTTGGTGTCATCATCAAATAGGGGGAGAAAAATTGTTGTGTCACAAATTGATTTGGTGATGACTCTCCTACCAACACATAGAAACTCAAGAAGTTCTCTCTCAACAAGGGCTCTCTATCCACCAATCAAGCTCTCAACTCAGGTATGTTTTCTTTCATAACCTCTTCCGATCTACAATGGGGTGATGCTCGCGACACTCCGGTGTCCAAGGCTCCCTCATTTGTAGTGGCCCCATCTTCCCTATTCCTAAGTGAAGCCGACTAGTAAGAAAGAATATTCAAAGGCTTTCGGCACCTCCGCACTAGCTAAGATGACCATACGACTGAAAGAACCTTCGGTTGTTGCCCCGGTCACACATCCCTCTTCAAAGCGGAGGCACTCACCTTCTTTCCCTCCCTCTCCTCTCAAGAGGTTGAGGAAGGTTTCAAGGGCCAAGCCACAAACTCCACCCACCGATTCTCCACAATCGGCAGGTGTTGAAATTTTCCCATTCAGGCCCGGGGACTCTGCTAAACCTAAAGCCACCTCCTTTGTATCCTCACAAAAGGATACAATTGTAAAATCGGGGACCCCTATTATTCTCTCATCAACCTTTTCCTTGGTTGATAAGGATGACTTGGACTCCTTCCCTATCCAAGGTGCCTCTTCTCCACCTCACAGCCTATCACCCAGGATTCTCAGTCCTGATGCTTCTGCACGATCCAAGGATGAATCTGCCCTTCCAGGAGCAAGTTCGGAGGATCCCGAAAATCTTCTAACTTCTTTCTTTCTGAACACCATGAATTAGTTGAGGGGGAGTATGAGTTGAGGGGGAGCAACTTACCACTCAGGCTTAAACTCTGTTGAAACTAATTTTGCTATGGACTATGTGATCAAAGCCACCTGACATTAGTTGAGGGGGAGTATGAATTGAGGGGGAGCAACCAACCACTCAAGTTCAAACAATCCCAACTACTGTTTTCTATATCTTTGTATAGTTTTTTTTTCTTTCTCGTTCTTTATTCATTGTATTCATTTATTCGTATGTATAGCTATAGTTTTTCATTCTCTTGTAAATGTCAGTTATACCAAAAAAAAAAAAAAAAAAAAAAAGGTCTATGTGAAAAGAACCCAAAAAGAGTAAAGATGGGTCAAAATGAATTTATTCAGTATACTCTTTGTTTTATTCTTTAGTATGGATGTCATCCTCAAATAGGGGGAGATTGTTGGGTCATCTGAAGATTTGAAGATGACCTCCTAATCTTCCATCTTATATCATCCTACTTAGAATATGTTTGAGGTTCTTTTAGCATCTTGGTTTCTATACAAATGTTCGGTGAAGTCGAAGATCAACCGAAGAAGACAAAGAAGGAGAATATCTCTCAAAGCGGATTGAAGATAGACTCCTCAGCCTAAAGCCAAGTATGCCCACTTGATCAACACCATTGACCAGGATGGTGCCGATCTCAGTCTTCAGGAGCCGAAGACCTCTTCGGCTGAAGACCTCTTCGGCCGAAGACGTCTTCGGAAGCCGAAGACTTCTCAGTCTTAGGAGCCGAAGACCTCTCAGTCTTCAGGAGCCGAAGAACTCTTCGGTAACCGAAGACTCCTTAATCTTCAAGGCCTGAAGATTTCTCCAAACACATTGTACTTTTCTGACAAAGTATATTTGTGATATCTTGCATTGACGTGGACCTCATATGAAGATCAGATAAAGTAAGCTTTGTCTCCTACACCATTTTAAGGAAAGGTCCACACCATCCCTGCAGGTCAACACTTCAAGACAAAGTCACTCCAAGACAAAAGGTACATCATGTACCATGCAGAAGACCTGTGTCCATCCCTTGCTCAACAGGTGTCTCATGCATTAAATGCATGAGGCACTATAAATATGGAGGATGGTTCAACATGCAAGATCAACCAGCTCTACTACCTTCAAGTTCTCTAAGTGCCTGACAACTTTCTCTCTACGAAGTTCAATTGTTTTCTAAGTGTTTTACAATTGTTCTTTATTCTCTATGTGTAAGATTGTTTGAACATATCTCATATGTTCTCTTCCGCAACAATCAAAGTTTTCTATGTGTAATTCTTGATTTCAAATCAATAAGAATTAAATTAAGTGAAAAACTGTGTGTATTGTATTCAACCCCCCCTTCTACAATACTTTGCTTGTTTATTTACTGCTATTTGGGACCAACAATGTTACATGGTAAGATAACGAGGTAATTTCTCTTGTCGATAAGTGTTTATCAATAACGTTTGGTAAACGGCCCCTGAGAGCATCTCCAACAATTACGCTAAAACAAGGATTTTAGAGATTTTAGAGATTTTTGCTCCAAAATATATGCTAAAATAGAAAAACATAAGAGATAGAATGTGGAAATCTCCAATAAGGGGAAATTTCTAAAACTCAATACTTAATAAAGAAAAATAATATTTTAATTTTTCCCACTGATAAGAAACATTGAAATTAAATATTTAATAGAGATAAATAATATTTTATTAAATATATTGAATAGTATTTTACAATAATTTTATTATATCAGTTGCTTTTTTTCTTCCCATTAATGTGATTAAAACTTTATGGAAATAATGAGAAGGAGGGTTTAAATTCAATAACATATCTTGGTTATTCGTTTAATTTAATCAATTGGTGAGATTGGTAGTCGCAATTGAGGGACAATCACAGTATACCCTAAGAAATAAAATTGACGGACTAAATCACAATAAACCTAGAAGCTCATCTTTTTCAAAATAGATGCATTGCTATATTAACAAAATTTCCCAAGGATGTACATAATGTATTTATAAAATTCAACATTTTAGAAAAATAAATAGAGAGAAGTAGATAGACCAACAGACATCATGGATACACAAGAATAATTAAAAAAGTAGGAAATGTTTGGTAAATGGCCCCTAAGTAATTGCAGAATGAGACCAATTCCCAACAAAATGAATCTCACAATAGCAATTGTGCACAAAACCTCATCTCTTCTTCTAGACGCAAGTGTTCACACGTGATTTTTACCATCTTCAAAACCTCAGCATTTCCCAACACGAATTCCATGAACTGTATATCGCACTTTTTCCCCTTGCATTTTGCAAATTCCATGGTTTCAAGGTTTGTTAGCATACACGTGGGAACTGACCGCGGCTCAATCCAACAAGATTAATCCAGCTTTTGTTTCAACACAAACAAGATGGATAACTCAATGTTATATGTAGAAAGAAAATTTAGGAAGCGTAGAATAAAACATGTCGATGCTTTAGAAACAACCCAAGTACTTCTTCAATGCATAAATGCTCCAACTCTAAAGAGGTTTCAAGAATTTGAGGGATTAGTAGCCATCCAGAACGGAAACTACCAGCCTTATACTCCAAGTGCTTCAAATTCGAAAATTTGGGCAGAGGTGAATCCAATGGTACCTTCAACATAAACAAAATTGTAGTTGAATTCATGAAGAGAAGAATCATTCATAGTTTATAACTATATGACCTTGACTAACATTTGTTGGGACCTGTTTATTAGCAGCTTAATGAGTATACTGGGACTCACAGCTTATTCGGTCAGTTATACATGACTATTTGGTAGTGGGTTAATGATATAGACAGTGGCTTATTTAAAAAAGCTTCTAGGAGGGAGCTTTATCCAAATGAAAAAACCCCTCCCAAACAAAAACATTCTCATTCTATACAGACAGATTAATCCACAAAAACAACTTTATCCATACATGACTTAATGGAAAACCAACCAAACAACCCCTTATTATGTTGTAGTTGTTCTACCTGTCTATAAACAGGTGCTCTCTGCTTTGTATTTTTACACACAACAGATTTATATAGATTCTAAACCAAACCAACCAGTATATTCTAGCGATGTTGTTTCCATGAAAACCCCGGCTTGCAAAACAAAAATTAACAAGATATACATGTTGTAAGTAGCAGAAAAGTGTGTGCAAACAGGTAACAAGTACAATTGGACGAAACAACCTACTAAAGCAAGAGGAACACATAGAAGTCTATAAATAGGAAACTTACATCAGTAGTTGAACAGGACCATGAAATTGATTTAGCTCCACTTATTCCATTTAGAAGCTCGACCAACATATCGCTAAATCTAACTTCAAAATACGAGACTGTTGCCTCAACCAGGGATGACAAATCTTCCATCACAGAAAGCGAGCACAAGAGGCCATCGACAAAGAGGTATTTAAGATTAGGGAAATTTAAAACAACTTTGTTGATAACTGGTACACATTTCCATGTTGTTAGTTTTAATCGCTTCAAAGTAGGGATATTGAAATTGTACTCTTCTTCTTCATCGTTGCGCCACATTACTTGCAGATATAAACTTTCAAGTACCGGGCAGTCACGAATGAGTTTGAATGCACTGCCAGAAGGTTCTTTAGAAACAACAATGTCGAGTGTTTTCAAACAAGGGAGATTAACAGGAGATGGACGGTTCCAAATATCCAAATCACAAACATCACATTTTAATCTTAATTTTGTGAGTGTCTTGCAAGTGAGTAGACTGCTAGGCAATTCTAGTAGTTTAACTTGTATATCGAGCTCACTAACGTTTAACCTAACTGCTTCATTAATCCACTTCGATACACTTGACCTTTGAACCTAAATTTCCAAAAGCACAACCTGAATAATTTTAGTTCGGATGTTTGGCAAAGATCCAGTACTCGATCCACAAATTTCGAAAAGCAATCCAAACCATAGACAGGTTGAGTATCATCAAAGTCAAGGTTGTGGATCAGTTTCCAACTGTATCTCCATCTTTTTGAATACTAAATACCACCAAGTAGCTATCCCACCTAATCTTGGCAGCTGACATTGCTCTCTTGGGATCCTAATATAACTATATGCTAAAACTATGTCCACTTAATTATTGGTCACTTGATGAAACCCCAACGAATCTACATAAATGTATAATTAAAGTTGTGCATAAAGGAATAGTACAGTTTGTTTTAAGACATGGTTTACCAACACATGAAAATTATTTGGGTTGATGCCAGACACTTTGGCACAAGCTTGGGTCTTCATGGAAACAGTTGTCTGTATAGATCCTACCCAGGGCCCACCCAGACCCTGCTTTTGAGCGGGATATACTGAGTTATTAGTTGATTAAAAATAAAATAATTACACACCGCTAAACTTGTGTGCACTTTTCATTGAGAACATTTTATTTAGGACGAATGATGTAATATTTTACAGACCTTTTATAAATTTTCTTTTGCTGAACCAACCACATCAACGGACTGGATTATGCCAACGCTCTTGTTAACAAAGAAATCCTCTTGTGACAATCTGCACACTGGGGTTGGCAGAAGACTTGACGCATCAGGTAAACATGCATTACTCAAGTCACTGCAGAAAACCAAAGTATGTGGGTCAACAAAAGTACACCGTCGAATAGATTTGATGCTATTAGAATAGAAGACGATCCGCCAACATGACCAAACTCGGAAATCTGCCAACATGACCAAACTATTAGAACAAAAGACAATCACATGGAACATTTTACCGAATCACGTAAAAGAAATAAGAGATTAAGATTATAGATTGAAAGCAAATATAAATCATATAACAACTAGAAGCGTACTCGCGCAATGCAGCGAGATACATCACGATTTTAATGTTTATTTTTATTTTTTGTTTTTTATTGATTTACAGTACGATTTTGGATGGTTTTTATTGAGTGATAATGATTTTTTTATATATAAATTTGTTTAATTTAGGCTTAACAATATAATGTTTTTTATATAAAAAAACTAAGTAGTTTGTTAAAATTCATTAATTATCTTATATATTTTAAATTTTTTATATTTAAATTGAGATGTTTATCCTGTTTTGATTATGTTTATCATAATTCAAATTTCATAATTTTAAGATTTGGGATTAGAGATAAGGATTTTGGGGGATAAGGATGAAATTTATTAATTAGGGTTAAAAGCATTTAAAAGTAGTACATATTGCTTCATTAATTGTCTTTTAAGAGATTTTAAGTAGATTAGCATTAAATAATAGTACATAATGCTTAATACATCACGATTTTAATGTTTATTTTTATTTTTTATTTTTTATTGATTTACGGTATGATTTTGGATGGTTTTTATTGAGTGATAATGGTTTTTTATATATAAATTTGTTTAATTTAGGCTTAACAATATAATGTTTTTTATATAAAAAAAATTAAGTAGTTTGTTAAAATTCATTAATTATCTTATATATTTTAAATTTTTTATATTTAAATTGATATGTTTATCCTGTTTTGATTATATTTATCAGAATTCAAATTTTATAATTTTAGGGTTTGGGGATTAGAGATAAGGATTTTGGGGGATAAGGATGAAATATATTAATTAGGGTTAAAAGCTTTACAGGTAGTACATTAGGCTTTAGTAGTTATTTTTAAGAGATTTTAAGTAGATAGCTTTAAATGATAGTACATAAAGCTTAGTGAGTTGTAATTAAGAGTTTTTTATGTCATCTTTATAATATAGTATAAATACGAAATTTAGATATTGGGAATCGAAAAAGGAACCTGATGGGATTTAATAAGGAGAATCGTTGGATAACAGAGAGTATGCAAAATAACCATTGGAGAAGTTAGGAAAACCAAAATGAAGAGTATTGCTAATCTCTTCAAACCAAACTATGTATCCCAATTTAAAAGGACATACACTTAAATAACGACATTTTTTGTTGTTTCTTTGACATTATCATAAGATCTTCTAATTCTAATAAAATAGATCTTGATTTAGATCATTTCCTTGTCCGAAAGACTCCTCTCACTATATAATTTCAGCACATTCTAAATCCTAGTGGAACTACACATCCGTTGGACACTATAAATACAAGAGAAATACCACATACATACATCCATCCATAATACATATATACCTTCCACTCATTATAAACCTCCAAATAAAAAGCAAGAGACTGGAAATCATAACAACTTGAAGTGAGACACTATTCACTCACCCAAGGTTGAATTCTAGAACATAAAACCAAAATATAAACAGATTGGAATATTCAATCAACTCTGTAATCAGTCAATTTCATTATACAGACAAACTCAACATACATAACCGATTATCAGACCATAAATAACAAAATTCGAGAAGAAAAAAAAACAACAGAATTACCAAAATTGATGTGAAGAGCAACAGAAACATACCAAAGCAACAAACAAAGAACTGAATAACAATCTCTCGATGCAAATTTAGCAGGAATTGAAGTAGAAGAGATGTAATTGTATTGAAATTGTAGGGTTTTTTGTTTCCAAGGTCAAAAGAAAACACCAAATCGAAAGCAAGAATAGGGCGAGTTCATCCTTGAGGCTTCCGTTCGGTTGATATAGATATTGTAAGTGAGGGGAAGAGGGGGGCGAACGTGGGAGGAAGAGGGTTTCTAAAAACTGTTTTCAAGAACTGAAATTCAAGAACCGTTTAAGGCTCTTAATAATATAGTATAGATATATAACATAACAACGATGAAATAACCTTCCATACACAAGAGAAACCACCCCTCAAATAAACACACTCTATAAAAAGTATTCAATCAAAGAGTTACAAGATTCTTTTTTTTTAGAGTTACAAGATTCTTTATGGAATAATAAATAAGATAAGAGAAAATTATGGATTTAGTCCTTGTGGTTTACACTTTCTATCCACGGTGGTCCCAAAATCAAAATAAATACATGAACGAGATTCCTGGTTTGTATTTTCACAAGCTTCTGGTCCCTCCCTCTAACATTCGTTAAATTTTTTTGTTAGGCCGGTTAATTCTAAGGCATTTCGGTCTTTTTTCACCTTTTTTGTCTTTAACTTACTAAAAAAACTTATCCTTTTTATTTTAATATTGTAATATATAAATACATATGTGTCTCCCCTATACCCCCCCCCCCCGGTTCTTCGCCGGATAATCACACTGCATCACTAGTTTTCACCAATGTGGTCTTCGCCGGAGAAACTCACCTTCCCTCGTTTTCCCCAGTTACAAAATAACCTCATCCCCATGTTTCTTCTTCGTCGAAATAACCTATCCCCCTGTTTTTGTGTCTCCCTTGTAGCCCCCCTTGTTTATGTGTCTTCGTTGTAGCCCCTTTGTTCACCTTATTCACCCCCTTTAGTCACCTTCTCCGACCAACTTTTCTGGCTATCACAAATACATGGATCAAATTTATACAAAACAAAATCTCTCAACAAAACAAATCCCTAGACTATTGAAAACCTTGAATTTAGGGTTCGAAATCGAAACCCTGCATCTTATTCGTGGGAGATTTTGCTACCTTAGGATCCTTCGTTCTTGATCGAAACAAAGCAAAAAGTCCATCGTTTTGTTCAAGGGAGCCACCGGCGTGATCGATGGTTCATTAAGATAGATGAATACAACCAAGGATGATGAGATGAACACGACCAAGGATGGTTCTTCAGAGATGTCTGCCTTCAAGGGATCCACCATTTGTGATCAAAATATACATGGAAGTCCACCATATGTAGACAAGGATGGACGTCGAACCACTTTAGTTTTTCCTTGTATGTTTGTTTAACTTGTATTCGACTTGTTGGACTGTGTTATAGCTTCATCGGTCTTAATATTCACTTGACATGTTCATGTACTGATTGAATTATCAATGTTTATACTAGTGTTGAACATTCTATAAGTACAAACTTGAACGCTAAAGGATGTTAATGTTGAGTGAAAACATAAATAAACTTTTCAAGTGTTTCAAAGTGTCATCATCAAAACACTAATAGGAGGAACAACACTCTTATTCTCACTCAAACCCAACCTCTTGTATATAGCCATAATCATTGATGACTATAAATATTATGATAATCGCGAGAATCAATCTAGTCCATTCATTTTATTTAATAAATAAATAATATGAAAAGGTATATTAGTAAATATTAATTCCAACTACAAGTCTACAACTAAACAATTACAATGGTAATTAATATATTTGATTGTTCCTTATTTAATACTAGAGTAAACTACAAATTTGGTCCCTATGTTTTGTCGAAAATAACACTTTTAGTCCCTATAGTTTCAAAATTATAAGATAGCCATCATGGTTTGTAAAAACTTATGAATTTGATCGCTCACTCTGACGGCCGTTAAAATTTTATTATAAATGAGGAGAATTTTCGTCATTTTATGGATTTTTTTTTGTCTCTTACCCAATCTAAATTGATTTTATGATTTTGGTCTATGTGGTTTTTTAATGGGTAAAATACAAAAAAAAACGATAAAGAAGGAAAAATCCCCTTATTTAACGAAATCTTTTAACAGTCATTAGAGGGATGGACCAAATCCTGACGTTTTTGCAAACCACGGTAGTCGTCTTGTAATCTCAAAATTGCAAGGATGAAAGTGTTATTTTTGACAAACCACAAGGACCAAATTTGTAGTTTACTCTTAATAGTATTCTTAGACAAACATTTGATTGGTTCCACTTTGATGCTCATTACAGCCGATTTTCATAACCATAAAAAAAAAGCTTCATTTCATCCAACGACCTTTTGTCGTAAAACCCAAGGAAGCGGCAATATTGACAACGGTAGGTCTAGTTGTTGTCCTGAAATACAATGATTTACAAAAGGCGTGCTTGTAGAAAGGGGGTTGAATACAAACACCATAAATTTTAACTTTTAGTTTTATATTTTATTTAAACATAAAATTACAAATTTAATGTGGAAGCTATGAAGGTAACACATGTGATCCTAAACACTTTGATTAGTGACAAATTTGCTAATACTGAAAGAGATAATAAAAAAGGTTATATTTCAGATATGAAGAACTAAGATAGCCCTTCAGATAATGACATCAATCTTGCCCTATGAAACTTTCACACATAAGTTATTTCAAAACGGGGGAGTTACATCTAATGACAAGAGTGACCTTTTATAGCCACTATTACGTTAAATGTCATCTTCCAACTTTAACATGTGTTTGCATTTGATTTGTTGATTCATGCATGCTTGTATTTTTCACTTCAATCTTTGTAGTTGATGTAGACACTTGTTAACTCATCCCATCTTTTCGTATGTAGAGGGAACAATAAATAAAGTATGCCACTAATAAAATAGTGTTTTAGAACTTACTTTGGCTAACATGTTTTTGCATGTTCCCATACTATAATAGGAATTTGGGAGAGTTGGTAAACCAAACCTTCTTGGACAAACTTGTACTCCAAAATATGGCTTGCCAGTAGTAGTATTTATCAGACATTTAGTTGACTTTTTTATATATTGATCTTCTTTCAGCTATATGACAAACCAATCAACTTTGGTGACCATCTTGACCTCACTTCAACTAGTTTTCGATTTTGCTAAATGCATTTTGTTCTTTGATCAATACAGATAGTTACAAGACTTTTACAAATAAAAATCCTATTTATGTTTATTCTGAATTATAAGCTATATATCATATTCCAACTATAGACCATTTATGCAGTATATTTGTCGGATGTTAAATATTTTATAATGTTTTGAAGATGAGTTATGAATCCGATATGTTGTAGTGCTAGATACTTCTTATCGGATTCATTGTCTGGATTTGATTTACAAAACATTCTTAGTCAGAGATCCGATGAAGATTCTATATCCGAAACCTTTAGCTATATGTTTATTCATTACAAAGCAAATGTTCGAATGATGGATTGCGTGAGCTATATAGTGTTAGATCCCATTTTAAACAATAAATGAAGAACTCCATATAAATGTAAATATAAGATAGAAATTAACAACAATAATCATCAAAATCATATCTCATATGCTTGGATTAATTAATATGGAGGGAAAATTGTAGAGAATACCACACTAAACATTTAATCGACTCTCATAAACACTTAGGGCGCGTTTGGTTTGCGGGATTGGAATGGATTTGGAGGGATTTGGATTTCAAATCCATTCCAATCCTGCGTTTGGTTTGCAGGAAAGGATTTCGTTGATCGGATTTCAAATCCGTTGACCATTTTAAAATCCCCCATATGATGGATTTGGAAATCCTTGGCATTGGGCATGGATTTGAAATCCAAATCCTATGGATTCTAAAGTGCAATGTTTTAAAAACAGGTTTTTTGGTTGACCCGGTGTGGTGACCGGGCCACGGTTTAACCACCGGGTCAACCCGGTTTCAAGAATTTTTTTGTAATTTTCATTTTCCTACATACATATATATATATATATATATACATATAAAACCAAAAATTTGATGTTCACAAGTTAAAACATTAAAAATACACATAACAACAAGTTTTACATCATTAAAAAAACACATAGGTTTTACATCAATCCAAAAACATCAAAACGAAACATAACGATCAAACCAAATCATGGATCTTGAGACATTGGAGTGTTGGTTTTTAATGCTAATACGTATTGCATATTGGACTATTGGTTTTTAACTTTTGTTACCGGGTCAACCGGTTCGATACTGGTTCGTTATAACTGGTTCAACCGGTTTTTTAATAGAACCGGCCGGTTCAAATCCGGGTCATAAAATGGCATCAACCCGACCACAATTGACCCAGTCTCTTCACCGGTTCAATCGGTTCGACCGGTCGGGTCGACCCGGTTTTTAAAACATTGCTAAAGCAACAATTAATTGATGATTAAATATATAATTTTAGAAAAATCGATAAAAAAAATTAATTTACCAACAAAAATAAATTCTTTATAAAACGAACAAATAATTAAAAAAAAAACTCAATCCAAATCCTATAAACCAAACAAGACTTGTAAAGCAATGGATTTGAAATCCATTCCAAATCCTACAAACCAAACACATGAAGGGATTTCAAATTCCCCCAAATCAAAATCCCTCC
This sequence comes from Arctium minus, assembly GCA_954870635.1. Taxonomy (NCBI): domain Eukaryota; kingdom Viridiplantae; phylum Streptophyta; class Magnoliopsida; order Asterales; family Asteraceae; genus Arctium; species Arctium minus. The sequence continues at coordinate 185,558 of OX941097.1, forward strand.
AAATCCAAATCCCTCCTTGAAATCCAATCCATTCCATTCCAATCCTGCAAACCAAACGCGCCCTTAGTTTGTGCGTGTAAAAATGTATATTCTCCCAAGTTTCACTAATAGCAAATGAACCATGGACATCTATTTATAAAGTCCATTTACAAGACAATTAGCTCAAGCCCATAAACTTCCCAAAAGCCAAAAAATACAATTTTGTATAAAACATTCATCAAATTTGGGCTATCCAATGAATGTTGTTCACTAGATATTCTCATTTCAAGGCAAGTGTTAATAATGTGTTTCTAAGTATTTGGTCATATGTTATTTGTATTATTCACAAATCCGATGGTTGAGACTAACACTAGTTTTAGTTTTGATGGGGAGGTGTCTACAACTGTATGTCTAGTTTTAATTTTGATTGGTTACTTATTGTTCATAGTGGTGTCACAAGGTTCAAAATTGGGTCCACAACGATATGTCTAGTTCCTTTAATAAAAAAACAATAGGTCTAGTTTTAATTTTGTTATGTCTAATTTTAGCTTTGATGGTTATTTGGGGTTCACAATTATTTACACAGCTTTATGGGTTTTATGGCGGAGGGATGATCCCAAAGGTCTAGCGAATGAGAATGTTCACCTTGTATGGGTTTTACGTTGTGTGTGTATGTATGTTACGGCTGTAACGAGAGAGGAATGATGAGAGGGGAGAAAGTTAAGAGGAGGGAAGAAAGACAAGAGAACAAAGAGAATTGTAAAATCTCAAATAATTCCTAAAATCGCCATTTTATTAAATATTGTTGATTTTATTTATATAAAATAGCAAAAAAAACCTTTCTTTTAGTACTAACTCTTGATTTAGATTGATTAGTTCTTTAAATTGCTAATAACAATTATCACAAAATGTAGAGCCCTCACACGACGACCTTCGAAAAATATATCTACATACGTACATACCTACAAAATTATGCGGGTAGGTTTGAATTGGAGTTTCATTATTCATAACCGCAAACCGTAATGTAAAGTGCAGTTTGATAAAAATGTAAACCGCAAACTAGGGGTGTCAATGGGTCATGTTGGGTTGGGTTCGGGTCAACCCAAACCAACATGTTTAATTAAATGGGTTGAGATTTTCAACCCAACTCAACCTGTTACTTAAATGGGTTGGTAGAAGGTTTACCTGTTTATGATTATTTTAACTCAACCTGTTAAATAAATGGGTTGAACTGGGTTGACCCATTTAATTTTAAAATTTTAAATAAAATAAAAAGAATTAAACTACTTAATTTCATGACAAATACACAACCACAAAGTCAAATAAATTGTTCAAAGTTTCAATAAAACACAACCATAAAGTCAAATAAATTGTTCATAGTTTCAAAAAAGTTTCAAATACAGGTCGATTCGTCGTGGAAACCTAAAGTCGGCCAACTCGCCATGAAAGCCTAAAGCCTAAAGTTGCCGACTCGCTGTGGAATTAGAAGTCTGGAAGACTGTAATTAGGGTTTTCAAGGTAAGAGGAGGCGGCGTGTATGAGGAGCAGAGGAGGGACGTGAGAAATTACAAAATAGTGAAAGAGAGAACTAGTCAATAGGCCAAATCTGATTTAGCCATTTATGAAGCATATTTTTTTCTAATAATTTTATTAATTAGTAAACATATATTAAATTATTAATTATGATTAAATACTGATTAATAATTAAAAATAAAATAAAGTTATGTAGTATTATAAATAGGTTGAAAACATGTTGCAAATGGGTTGAAAACATGTCGAAAATTTCAACCAAACCAAACACGTCTACATAAATGGGTTAGGCGGTTTGACCCATTTAACTTAAATGGGTTGAAAATCTCAACCCAACCTGCTAATTTTGGGTTGTGTTCGGGTTGGGTTGGCGAGTTGGGTCACTTTTTGCCACCCCTACTACAAACCACCATACGAAAGTTCAAAAAGTGTGATGCGGTGTGAGCGGTTTAGATGCTTCCCCTACTCCACGATTGTCCATGTCTACCATTTTTTTTTGTTGCAGTGCAATTCCACCCCGATGCTCTTAGGGGGCGTTTGGTTCGCAGAATGATTTCTGAAGGAATGTAATCTGTCAAAAAATTGGAATTTGGAAGGAATTAAAATGGAATGTTATCAGGTTTGACCAAGTGTTTGGTTGATAGGAAATAGAATGTAATCAGCAAATGAATTGGAATCTGTCTGTTTGGTTCACAAAACGTACCTCAGGAATTGGAATGAAATGATAAAAAATGTCCAAAATACCTTTTTTATGATATTTCATAAATTTACCATTAATTTGTAAAATTATGTAAATTATCATTATAATGTACAAAACTATGTCATTTAATTTGACCTTTTATTTTATCTTTTATACCTCATAGGCAAATATCTAGCATAGGTCTTTTTATTTTATATCTAATTAAAATAAGAAGCAGATCTGGATCATATATTGAAGAACATGATCAAAGCTAATGGTGAATGACGATCGAAGCAGACCTGGTGAAGATGGTGAACAACGAAGAACGGCAGGAAGGGAAGGGATGGGCAAAAAAGAAGCATATCTGGAGTCGATTGTGAAGAACACGATCTGGAACAAAAAAGAAGCATATATGGTGAACGATGAAGAACGAAGAACAAGAAGGACAGAGTAGAAGAAGCAGATCGATGAAGGACATGTTCGAAACATTCTTATGCGACAGAGTAGGGAGCAGAAGGAGCAGATCGGAGAAGAACGGGAGGAACATAGTAGAAGAAGATCGATGAAAGGAAGAAAACGACAAACCTGTTACAATCGTAGAGATCGAGAAGATCAATGGAAGAGAAAAACAAGTTTGAGCAGTTATGTTCTTTGAGGAGATGAATGGAGGAGAAAGAATTTTGAGCAAGTTTGTTCTTTGACGAGATGAAGTGAAGAGGAGCATATGTGTTTTAACTTTTAAGGGATTTTTTTGTCTTTGTAATAAATTCCAAAGGAATAGATTTGAATTCCTTCCCCAACATGAAGGAATGGACAATTATGTGAATGGTGGAATTCAAAAGATTTGAGAGATTCCTTCCCTTAAAAAAAAACTAACCAAACATAATGTTGGAATTCGGTCAATGGAATTGACTATTCCAATTCCGTCGGAATCCGACGAACCAAACACCCCCTTAGTTTTTCATTACTCACAACTCACTCCGCCTTGTTCAGGTTAAGGTTCGAGTTTGGAACTTTTTAAATGGGACGAACACAACTTTCTATAATATATAATTTCAAACATAATTGTTGTATGTATTTGTTTATATATTCTGGTTTGAATGACCAATAAGGCAATAACATATATAACAAAGTCTTAAAAATGGAAGAAATAGAGATTCTTGAGCTTTTTGACCAAAATTTTGCTCTAGTAATTTCTAAAGCTTTAACAAAAATGTAGAAAGTAAAAGTTCTCTTTTTTTTTTTAAATTAAATGAAGAACCTGTTAAAGTTGAATTTAAATCTATTTTTTAAGATTTTGATTTTTGATTATCCATTTTGGAGAATTAGAAATACTCAAATAGATATGATAAATTTCTTTCATTTAAATGGTTGATTATATGTTGATACATAAAAAATTGTATATATTTCTTTTGTCTTATAAGTAAAATATTTATTAGCTAAACATTTAAAACATCAAATCTATAAAAAAAATATAAAAAATAAAATTTAGTATAAATAAATAAAGAGTAAACTCTAATTTTAGTCCCTAACGTTTAGTGATTTTTTTAAAAGAGGTCTCTATGGTTTCATAATTCAAGTTTACATCCCCAGGGTTTGGATTTAGCTCTGAAAATGGTCCCTGACCCCTAACGACGTCAAAATGGTCCGTTAGTGCCAGGGGTAAAATGGTCCTACCATGTTTTTATCCTTTTTTTCTACTTTTTTTGTTTCTCTTGTTTTTTTTTGTAAAAAAACATCAACTTAGGGACCAACCTGTAAATATATATATATATATATATATATATATATATATATATATATATATATATATATATATAGGGGCATTCATTTGCTAACCAATCTATTTGTGCTAACCATGCTAACCCATTTTCGGCCAATCAGAATGCTCCTAGAGATTAGATAATGATTTTGTTTATTTTAAACTTACAAGGGTAATAAAGGAATTTATATAAAATCGGAATAATTCAAATTAAGTAATCATTATCGCCTATTTAATGTGTACCATAATTATAGCAATGTTTGTTATGGTAATGATATACCATATTAAATATAAAAGTTTGAAATTTTAAATTATTCAAGATTATCTTAAATCTTAATATATCCTTTACATATATTTTTCATTATATCACAATGAGTGATATATATGGATTTTATGTTATAAAGAGTTAAATCTAATATTTTTAAACGTAACTTTGATATTGTTCCAGATTTTATGTTATTAAGCTTGCACATATGCATATGTGCATATCTTAAACCATTTTTCATATGCATATACAAAAGGCTCATAGTGTACATAAAAACTTATTAATGTGAACAATGCACATATGCACTGAAAAAGCAAATAATTTAATCATTTTGATATGCATATTCAAATTGCACATATGCACATCAAGACTTATTAGTGTAGACAATGCACATATGTACAACACATAAATCATGCACATGTATTTTTGAAAATGTACATTAAGAATTATTAGTTTAAAAAATGCACATATTTACTTGACAATGAACAAATGTCCAAGTGAGCACATATGCATTTTCCGGATTTTATGCTATTAAGTTTGCACATATGCATATGTGCATATCTTAAACCATTTTCCGTATTCATATACAAAAGGCTCATAGTGTGCATCAAAACTTATTAACGTGAACAATGCACATATGCACTGAAAGAACAAATAATCTAATCATTTTGATATGCATATTTAAAATTGTACATATGCACATCAAGACTTATTAGTGTAGACAATGCCCATATGCACAACACAAAAATCATGCACATATGTTTGTTTTGAAAATGTACATTAGGAATTATTAGTTTAAAAAATGCACATATTCACATAAATAGCAAACACTTTAAACTGTGTGGGTCTCTTTTTTTTTTTTTCTTTTTTTTTTTTTTGGTTTAAAAACAAGAATTATTAGTTTAAAAAATCCCTATTTTTGCGCCTTTTTTTTTTGTAAGGTGTTAATATGATTTTGGAAGGCTATTTGCATTTTTACATTTTTAACCCTATGCTCTTATGCACCGTAATTTCCTAGCCTTTTAGTTTAATATTTCTAAAATTAAAATTCTAATTAATTGTGAACCATTGATCTAAATAACCAACGGTCCAGATTGGTTAGCACGTGTTAAGTCTAAATATTGTATCCAAGATTTAATAGGAAAATCAAAGATGTAAAAGTCAACATTGTCTTTGTAATAGTTTAGTCAAAACTTGTTTTGTTTACTTAGCCTTTAAGCTTTGTGTTAGATAGGTGGTATATATAGGTTTGTCTTGTGTAATCTTGTAAGAACGCTAGAGAACTATTCAGGTATTGTATGTGTGAGATTTGTGACTAATGCAAGATCTATTTTCTCTCTCTAGACTCTCTCTCTAGTTCTTGATCATAAATGTCATATATTTGAGTAATTGGCTTGATGTAATTGGGATTTATTGATTAACAATTGGTATCAGAGCTGAACCAAACTTTTTAGAAATGATTTGAATTGAAATCTGGAGTATTTTGGATCGAAAATCAATATTTTCGAAATTTTTTCAAGAAAACGAGTATTGGTATCGTTCATCTGAATTTTGTGTGTAAAATCGTTTTTAGTGCAAGAAAATGGAATCATTGATTTCGATTTATGTTGGTGATTGATTCTTGTTTTGATTTCATATTGTAATTCGTTCATTTTCAATGTCAATTTTTGATTTTTGAATTTTCTTGAAATAACGACTTCGGACTCTGTTCTTGTTCGAATTCATGTGAATTGTTGTTTTAATCGAAAATTGAGTGTATTCGTGTGTTTAGTATTGTTTATCGTTGATACTTATAAGTTTTTGAGTTCAAATTTGCAGGTTTGAATCGATTTGAGAAAGAATCAGTCAATAACTCGATTTGCGCAAGTTCATCTTCGGTTTGCGCAAGTTCATCTGGTTTGCGCAAGAATCATTGAGTGCCATCTACGTTATTACGAAAAGTCCAGTTTGCGTATTCCACGGGTTCCGAAAAGTGTACTTTGCGCAATACATTGATCAAGAGAATTGCACTTTGTGTCTTGTACTCTTCACGAAAAGCTACTTTGCGTTTCAAGGCAAATACGCAAAATCACATTTGCGCATCCTTCAGCGTACGCAAAGCTCACTTTGCGCATCAAGGCTAACACGCAAACCTACTTTGCGCAACACGCTTATCCCGAGAACCTTACTTTACGCAACTCTCTGCTTACGGGAACCTGTCTTTGCGCATCACGTTGATTCCGAAAAGCTTAGTTTGCGCAACTCATTTCTTACGCAAAACTCAATCTTACGCAAACAGTGTCTTTTCCATACTTTGTCAAAATTTTCAAAACTGTAATATGTCCCGTGCTAAGTCTGCGAAGGGGACATTGTTCTGATTGTGATCAAATATTTTCTGATTTACAGTTTGGGAACGATCATTTATATAAAGCTAATTTCTCGTTCAAAATGGAATATTTTGCAAATCTTGAAGAGAAGAATAGAAAGCTGGAAATAGAGAAAGTTAATCTAGGTTATGCTATTGACTTTCATTCTCAAAAGTCAAAAGAGTATTTTGCTGAAATCTTCTCATTGAAAGAAGAAATTTGTGCTTTAAAGACTCTCAATGAAGATCTTCTGAAAAGATCTTCTGGCCTAAATGATGAGAAGATTTTGAAATTGAAATCTGAGAACGATGAGCTTAGAAAGAATATATCTGATTTGAAACAACAACTTTCTGAAAATAAAGTTGATTTTGAAAATGAAAAGAAATTTTTTTCAAAGAAGTTCTCAGATTTCTCTAAAAAGTGTTTTGAAGAGAAGAAGTCAGTGGATCTTAAATGCATAAAACTTTCTCAACAAATTTCTGATTTTAAGAAAGTACTGATTTTAGAAAGAGAGAAATTTGCTAATGAAAAGAAAGCCATAAACAAAAGAATGTGGGATTCTTCAAGGAACAATCTGGCCAAAGAAATGATTCAGAGAAAGGATTTGAAGAAGAAAGGTGCATCTTCGAGAATGAAATAAAAAAGCTGACTTCAAAATTATCTGAACTATCTGCTACTACACTGAAAGAGGAGAAAACGAAGTCTGAATTCAAGACAAAAATTGACCTGCTTGTGAAAGAAAGAGACACCTTTGCTTCAAAGAGCTTGAAAAGTCTGTTTCAAGTTCAAATCAGAAATTTGTCTCGTCACAAAGGTCAGTTAAATATTTTAATCAGATTCGTCGAACTAACATTTTCTTTGATCAATTTTTAGATGGTTCAGATACATATCCAAGGAGAAGAAGTTACAAGAAAGAGAAAATGGTCTGGCAGAAGAAACCAGTTAAAGATGAGATGTCAAATGATTTGAAAGGGAAGACATCATGTGTACATACACACAAAGCAAAGAAGAACAAAGAGCATAAAAGTAAACCTGACCTTATATACTCAAGAGATCAATTATTCAGGTTACTGTTGTACACATGATCATATCCACAAGACCAGTGATCATTTATGGTATGGTTCTTACTCAGTTACCCCTACACGAACTGCAACTAACATTTCTGGACCCAAATACCAGTGGGTACCAAAGAAGAAAACTGATTCTGTATTGCAGGCACCTCAAGTCAAGGGGGAGTAAGAGAACAATGGCTCTTGAATAACACAGTTCAAAACCCGCATTTCAATGTCAAGACTATGGCTTCTAAGCACATCAGCTTAGGACCCGTTCTTCAACGGAGTTTGACTTCTAAACACAACAGTTTAGGACTCGGACCTCAGCGATCAAAAAGACCTTACTCCTGTGTTTTTGAATCCGATGGATATGATGGTCTACATCCCAAGAGAATTGATCTGATCTCTATCCTATACTGTTTTACTGATAGATCTTTCTGATATGATGGTCTACAATTCAAAAGGGAGTGTTTGATCTCTATCTTGTTTTAACTGATATATCTCAGATGCCTAATTTAAGGGGGAGTAAAGATCAGGACCCGTTTTCAACGATCAAAGAAGGATATTTTGTTAATATCCAGGGGGAGCTTAAAAGATATAAATCATTTAATCATGATTTGAGGGGGAGCTGAAAAGGTAAAATATTTTCTGTCCTAGATCTCTGATTGTTTGAAAGATGAACAACTTTCGAACATGAAAAACAATTTCTTAAATGTTCAAACCACTTCTTATTCTCAAAAGATTTCATGAATTTAGAAGTGTGACTTTTAAATGTTTTTCAAATTCTGAGCTTAATGTTTAACTGACCGTGTGTTTCCAAAGATCAATACTTGTGTATTATCTTCTCCATATACTGTCAGGTATTCACACACACCGGTTCAGTATTTTAGTTGAAATTATTATTACCATGTCTCTAAATGAACCAATTTTTCGATGGTAATACCCCCATTTGCTTTCAAAGTTGTTGAGCATCATTCATCTTTTTCATATTTGTGCTTTCATTGATAAATTGTTTATATTTGTTCATATAAACAAATTTCCAATTCTTTGATACCCTAACCTTTTCATTTGATCTGATTGATACATTGTCAGATTCTCAAAACAATTCTTTTGATTTCATTTGATTCATTCAATATCCTTGTTTTGAGAAATCTTCAAAGTTCAATTGCTCAAATATCATGAGCATACATTTTGTCAATGATATTATACACTTTGTGCTTAACTGTTCAGTTAAATTGTTGAACAACCATGCTTTTTAGGACTTACATGGGATTAGTGTGTGAGTTTAAACAGAACTTCCATGGATTCACGTCAACCAGTGTTTCCTACCAAGGAAGTTATCCTTCAGTGATTGAGGGGTGAGGGGTCAAAATCAAAGAGTGGGGGAGATAACTCATCCGGTTGAGTTTTTCTCATTGTGTGGAGCGGAAAAATGGAAAAGAGAGTTTGGTTAGAAATGAGCATAATGTTAAAAAGAAAGAAGGTGTGAGATCAGAGTTAAAAGAATATCAGAACTCTGTACCTACCACTTTTTGTGTCGGGCAACCACATCTACTGATTGGTTCACATTCTTTGGTGACCATCATTGAAAAAGGCAGTGAGCTCATGCCAACTCTTGCTATTACCCCACCAACCACTCATTTCTTTCTTAACAAAGAAATGGTTCATTTTCTTTGGGGACGCAGCATATATGCTATCTAATCTTCATTCGGAAGATTTAGATATTGAAAAAGAAGGAAAGTTGCCCCACCTTCGCACCTCTTTCATGCACACTGAGTCCGTGTATTATCTGTTGCTGTCTCAACGGTTTACACAATTTGAGCCTTAATGAAACACAATCATTGTGCCTGAATTCTTTCATACACAAGCACAAGCACATAGAAAATTTGTTTTTTCTGTCAGAACATTCATAGATAAACCTTGTGTTTTTCAATGATTGAATGGAAGTCTTGGGGAGTCATCATCAAACCAGCTCCTTATATTGTACATTCGTTGTACACAGTAAATTTGTGTTATTGACAGGCATTCCTAACTGTTTCATATGTTGAATCAGGGTTACACGCTCATTATGTCTGAATTTGAAAAGATTCGGATATATACAGTTCATGATTTGGCTCTTCAGATCAAAGTACGACAACTGTCAAAGGGGAGATTGTTAGTTGATCAAAAAGGGGGAAATCAAAGTATGTGCCGAAATTGACGAAGTTTTGATAATTATGATGCTCACATCATCAAAAAGGGGGAGAATTATACAAAGATCAATTTCAAAGTTATGAAGAGTTGTCAAAGTTTGTCAAAGTTCAAGATGCTTCCGCTGATTCAAAGATAAAAGATTCTGAAAAGAAAATTCAAAGATTCAAGAAGGTTTGTTCTTCCAAAGATGGTTCAGAGATCAAAGTGATGAAGATACAATTTCAGGGATTTTTCAAAGATTTCAAAAGTTGTTTCTTTGTTCAAAAGAAGTTTCAAGATTTCTGTTTTGCGTTCAAGGCATGTTGACTTTCCAAAGCTTCAAAGATTAAAAAGACTTTTCAAGATTCTTCAAAGGCCAAAAGACTGAAGACTGTGAAAGCTTCAAAGTTCAAAGTTTAAGAGACAAAAGCTGAAAAATCAAGAGCTGAAGATTTGTATCAAATTTTTATTAAATCTTGAATACAAAGGGGGAGATTGTTAAGTCTAAATATTGTATCCAAGATTTAATAGGAAAGTCAAAGATGTAAATGTCAACATTGTCTTTGTAATAGTTTAGTCAAAGTGGAGAGGAATAGCTTGATGAGAATCTTCACTAGATAAGCTTGGATGAAGCTTAATGCTCACTAAATGACCCTAACAACCCCAAACCCTAGGAAATAAATGAAGTAGGTGATGAAACCCTAAAAATCGTCTCCAAGAAGGTTCTCCCGTTTTGTTGCAAAGTGATAGTGAGAAATGAGGTATTAATTCTTATAAAACAGCAGACTGGACCACGCGGGCGATAGTGCCAATGGCACTATCGCGAGTCACAATCGCGGCCCACTCCGACCTCTCGGTACATGTTCGGCGATAGTGCCCTCCGCGATAGTGCCAAGGCACAATCGCGAGGCACAATCGCGAGCCACTAAAAAACAGTCCAAAACTCAACCGAAAACGATAAGAAGCACAAGGTTTGAACGATTAACGAAGGTAAATTAATTATACGACATTTAGACATAATAATGATCATGAAATGTGCACCAAGACACATATTCTCACATAAACGAAATAAATGCATTTAAGAAGACAAAATACTTACCTTGCGAATTTCCGGGTGTTACAATCCTCCCCACCTAATTGGGATTTCGTCCCCGAAATCTTACTCTCGATTTAACAAGTGAGGATAACGCTTCTTCATATCATCTTCCGATTCCCAAGTAATGTTAGCACCCCGATGGTGCTTCCATTGAACCTTAACCATGACCACGTCCTTATGCTTCAACTTTTTCACTTTCGATTCTAAAATAGATTCTGGTTCTTCTACACAACGATTCCCATTGTCCACCCGAATTTCCGACAAAGGGATCACGCTTTCCTCTTCGGCTAGACACTTCCGAAGGTAACATACGTGAATGTAGGATGTATTCCATCCATCTCCGGTGGCAAAAACATCTCACTGGTACTTGTTGGTGAGTTGACTGGACTTGATATGGGACTCGATGGGCACTGAAAGAACCATTGAGCTTTTGGCCATTTCTTAACACAAGTCCGCCATTCTGAGATACGTGGTCCTCTCTATCCCTTAAACTATCTGAGCTAGCCGTTCTAGAAACAAGAAAAATGTGAAAATTGAATCAAGCCATCTAAAGTGGGGATTTGTGAAAATGAATATAAAAATCATTCTAATGGTAGAATTGAGACATTCAAAGCCAAAGAAATGAAATTTATGATCAGTCTTGTGCAACCATAGTTAATAACAGTAGTCTTGCAGCTGCTAGTTAGCTTAAAGAATGAAAATGGAATTAGCATATGTAGTTCGAATTAAACAAGATTCGCATCAACTCCTTCAAATTCAATGTCTGTCATGACAAAGCAATATAAAATTTAAATTTGGTTTGCTAGAGAATGCTTCTCTTCTCTCAAGGGTTCAGAGGAAATAGACTCGTTTTTCCTCAAGGAAGTACATCAAAGTTTTTTCTTCCATAAACTGGGAACAGGCTTGAACCTAACCTTTGAAACAAAGGTTAAAGGTCCCTGGCAGTATAACCAGATACAGGTCAGTGAAAAATAAGGTGTTTCCATGTTCTAAATCTAGCCACTTTATAGTCCATTTACAAAGTCTTATTATGAATCAAGTTTAATCAATACATAAAAATTAGGTAATTTGTATGAAACATGTTGAGAATATGAGTGGTTACAATCACTTGGATAATTCTTGGATCGTGTATGTGTTGCACTTTCCAATCAAATTTCATTAATCAATTAAATTTCATTAATCTTGAAAAGCTATTATACACACAATAGTGAATAGATGTTCTATTCTACAAGTTCAAAATTGACACAAAGAAGGGAAATGAAGTTTGATACAAGGATTCATAGCCTACTGAATGCTTGATGATGGTGTTTTGATATCAACTCCATTGAGAAGTGAAGGCACATATTTCACTGGTTCGATGATGGTGTTTTTAGAGCTTCAAACTCGTTGTTGGAGATGGGAGTAGCGAGAGACTGAGATGAGAGGATGCAGGGCCGACGATGGTCCCTGTGTTTTACACTCACGCACTATATATATATATATATATATATATATATATATATATATATATATATATCAGAGTAATTAACATATTTGGTCCCTAACGTTTAGTAATTTTATACAATAATAAGAAGAAACCAAAAAGAATGCAAAAAAAGGATAAAAACATGGTAGGACCATTTTACCCCTGGCACTAACGGACCATTTTGACGTCGTTAGGGGTCAGAGACTATTTTCAGAGCAAAATCCAAACCCTGGGGATGTAAACTTGAATTATAAAACCATAAGAACATCTTTCAAAGAAATCATTAAACGTGATGGACTAAAATTGGAGTTTACTCATAAATAAATCTACTGTCAAAATTTACACCTCTAGGGATATGCTTTTTTATGTTTTTGAATAGGTGTAAGATTTGATGTATTATTTGTTGTGATCTCTGCATTGAAGTTAACGCAAATATTTGGAACGAGCTGAGTACCAAATTCAAAGAACCGGCAGCATCAGGTTGGTTGGGTCAACTCCGGCTACACGAATTCAAATCTCCACGATTCCTCCATATTTGTCGCACTAAGAAGAAGAAGAAGAAGAGGAGGAGACTTAACTCCATTCGAATCACGGCTGCCGATCATGTCCACTAGGAAAAATCTGACCACAACTAATCACCTCCGTCATGTGGAGTCAATGGCGACTCTGCCATCGGGTGCTGGCAAGATATCAGAGCTGAATGCTGTGATACTCGGTGAGTCTCTTGCATCCGAGGAGGACGATCTCATCTTACCAGGTCACGATTTCTCCCAACAGGCTCACGTCTCCTCTCCTCAAAAGGTATCATTCCATCCTCTTTCAAACATGAACAGTAACAGATCCTCCCTATGCTATGTATTATTATATCCTCCGTCCGAAAATTAAGATAACAGTAACATGAACAGTAACAGATCCTCCCTATGTATTAGAGTGGGTGTTTAGTGAAATACTTAAGTTTTGAACCATAGATTTCATAAAAAAAAAAAAGAGAGAGTTTGTTTTCATTACTGAGAAAGAATTGATGGCTACATTACCCCTATTAAGATACTATATTACAATGAAAATATTGTCACCTAATAAGACAGAATTCAGATTTCAATGAACGTTTCTACTTTTTGAATTTTCAAAATACCAAGTGAACTCTAATCATAAGAAGGAAGGAAGATTAGGAGTCCTATTCTCCACGATACACTCTGATTTACTATCTTTTAATGAACATTTTCATCATATAACTGAATAACTGATGATCCGGGGCACTATTTCAGTACTTGGAGATGTACAAGAGGTCCATTGAAGACCCTGCTGGCTTTTGGTCTGATATTGCATCGGAATTCTATTGGAAAGAGAAATGGGGTCAACAGGTTTACTCAGAGAATCTCGATGTCACAAAAGGGAATATCAACATTGAGGTAAATACTTCTCTATTTTTCCCGGATTCTGCTTCTTTGATCTTATGTCACACACATAACCAGCCAATGGTCATTCCTATCCATCTCTCTCTCTACTCAGTGGTTCAAGGGTGGTATCACCAACATCTGCTATAACTGCTTGGATAAAAACATAGATTCTGGGAATGGCGATAAAATTGCAATTCATTGGGAAGGAAACGAGCCTGATCTGGATGGCTCATTGACTTACAGACAACTCCTTGAGAGAGTTTGCCAGGTTTTATGCTTTCACAACTTCTTTTACATTCTCTGTTATCGTGCATACACGTTATTAAATTGTTGGTTGTGATTTCATTGTTACGTTTTCCATCCTTTTGACAGCTTGCTAATTTTTTGAAAGACAATGGTGTTCAAAAGGGTGATACTGTAATTATTTACTTACCCATGCTCATGGAACTGCCAATCACGATGCTTGCATGCGCTCGCATTGGTGCCATTCACTCGGTACTGCTTAGCAATGCCTTTCACATCCTATAATCACTATTTTTATTTTATTTCACGGCCATCTAGAAAAATTAAACACCGAATTACATTTGATTTTCAGGTTGTTTTTGCTGGATATTCTGCAGAATCGCTTCTCCAAAGAGTTATGGATTGCAAACCAAAGATTGTGGTAACTTGTAATGCGGTTAGAAGAGGGAATAAAATAATCTATCTCAAAGACATTGTTGATGCTGCACTCTCAGAATCATCTCAAAATGGAATCTCTGTAGGTGAACTTCTGTCCTTAAATTATCAATTTATCATATGCTTGAGCTATTTGTAGAGGTTTAGGTTTCATTAGTGGAGTAAGTACATGTTTGTATGTTAAAAAGTATTGGGATGCAAAAGTTGAGGAACTTAACAAAATGAGATAAAATTAATGGATTTTAAACATTTGCAAACCATCTAATATGACTTCAACAAATTCTTTTATAGTGTATATCCCATATAGCCTTACCCAGGGTCTTGTTTTGACTTGATAATTGGTTTTTAAACCAAATTTTGTTCTCGTATAGTCGGGGAATTAACATGTTTCTAGGTTATGAGGACGATTTTCGGCCTGAAAATATTTGTTGGTTAAGATACACAATTGCAAGATGAAAATAAAAAAACGCCTTTCATGGCAGCTTGAAAAACCAAAAATTCCCCTCGATAAAATCAAGTTAATCCTAAAAGTGAATGCTTACTCTCTGTTCTCATTGTAACCCCCTTAACCACAGGGAAGGTACTGTACTGAACACATTGATATAAAGGAAATAACATAATTTATATGGGACCTTGGGTTTGAACGCTGGATTTAGTTACTGGGAAATAAAAACTTCAATCATGTTCTCGACTCTTGAGTGCGTGTAAATCATTGTTTCCAATCCGTTACAGAAAAAAAAATCCTTACCATGTTTTGGTGTTTAAAGTTTTTCTTTTTACGTAATCGTTTCTCTTACCATAAATTGGTTGGGGGGCATAAATAATGTATAATACAAAAACAAAACTAATTACACTGGCAAACATAGGCAAACTTATGCCAAATAAAAAGTCACTACTTTCTATCGTTTCCCTTGCGCAAAATCACCTAGTTCTTCATTTTGTTGGTACCAAAAACACAGGGATCTGAGTCACCTATACTTTCTCACGGAAAACAGAAATGAGCTGCTCTCTCTCTCTCTCTCTCTCAATTGTGCAAGCACACACAACGCCTTTTATTGCTTATCAACTCCAGAATGTGCTATGTCATGATAGGAGCCTTCACCTGAGATTATCTTATATCAAACCCCATCCTTTAGCCATGAGTAAGAAAGAGAGTTCTCTCCTGAAAGAGTAGTGAGGATGTAAAGTATTTCCTTTTGTTATGTTTCAATTTTATCATACACGTAAGTGTATAAGAGTATTTTGTTAGGTTTTAATTCACTTTACCCTTGAAAGAAGGTCATGTGCACAGAGATGGACATTATTTGTAGTTCTTTCGGCCAGGAAAGAATGGTTTAGAAACACTTAGAAAAGCAAGGAACTTACTTCAGTTTGAAGTGTGACCTTATTAAGCTTAAGCTTTATAGACCACTTTCCATTTAATGTATATGAAAATTAAATACAAATATCTCGCACAATAATGAAGTTTTTAACATAAACTAAATTTCAGAGAGGAAAACAAAGTGTAATGGTAATCAACAAAATAAATGTCCAGAAAGCTACTAGATCGACAATAGTTACATGAGGAATCAAAAGAAGCCAGTATTGAGCAGGAAGTCCCACCTCAGGATACTAATAATCAACAAGATACAAAATAAGAGAGTCTTACCTAGAACCAAAGGCCTGATATAGTACTAACCGTTTCGGAACACGTGTAATGATCTAGACTATAAACAGGACAATGATAAATTTGAACTCATTAAGTCTTGCTGCTAACAGGGACCTCTCATCTCTTGTTGTTTTACTGTCCTAGTAGTTGATTTCTTCACAACACATATTTTACCTTTGCGTAACCTTGCTTTCTCTGTCAAAAACAGATTCATGTTTGACGTACGAAAATGAATCAGCCATGAAGAAGGAAGCTACTAAATGGCAAAAAGGAAGAGATGTTTGGTGGCAGGTAGTAATACTATGCGGTTTATGCTCTACTCTTAACTTCTTTTCTTGCACGGTGTAAAGAACTAAGAATGCCCTATTAAAGGTGGGCATAAGGTGGTCCAAAATATCCAGTCTGGTCAATGACCCGGTCAAAGTGGTCCAAAAAAACCCGGACCGGTATGGGCTTTGGTCTAGTCCGTTTGGTCTGGGCCTTTATCTGATATCTTTTATGTAATAAAACAGCATAAACTATATCGTGGACATTATTAATTTATTATACATGATTAATTTTGCATACGCTGCCTATTACACCCCTTCCTTAGGTTTGGAGACTTCTGATCTTATATTTTTTCTTAACTTTTGCAAGTCTTTCACACATATCCTAAACTATTTAATTTCTAAGTTATCGTTATATGATCATGTGCATTAAACTTTTAGGCCTTTTTAGAGAATGTCTTAGGGCTGTATGGGTAACATGTTTGACTTTTCATATATGAAGTTGGATGCAAAGTTTTCCTTTGATCACTGTTACATTACATCAAGAAGGATCCGTAGAGGCTTTTACAACAGTTTTTGAAGTAAGGGAATGTCTAATCTTGGCATATCATCTCATTTTTTATGATATGTGTTTCTCTGGTACAACACAGGTGGAAATTTTTTATCTTTTATATGTTTGTCATGTCTTCTTGGCCTTGTGGGGATCTGGTTTGTGCCTCTTTTCGTTGAAAACATATGTATTGTTAAAATGTAATTTTTTAATCCTCACAATTGGTATTGGTAGTGGCTCAATGTTCATAAGCAAGATTTATGTTGGACTATCTTTCTGATTGTAGCTCAGACTGCTCAGTAGTTCACTTGCCTTATAATTTTTCCAGGACGCTGTTCCAAAATACTCTACTACGTGTGATGTGGAGTGGGTTGATGCGGAGGATCCGCTTTTCCTTCTTTATACTAGTGGAAGTACTGGAAAGCCCAAGGTATTTAAGTCCCTTATTATCCTGAAGTAGTTATTCTTTTTGGTTGCTGGCCGAGTTCTATAATGAATCATGCCTGTGCATTTGATAGGGTGTTCTGCATACTACAGGAGGATACATGATATACACTGCAACAACATTCAAATATGCATTCGACTACAAAGAATCTGATATATACTGGTAGATCTTGATTTCTGAAAATCTAGTTTATTCTGATTCTGGGAAATTCTGCCGAATGCTCTTATAATACTCTGAAATAAGAAATTACAAGAGACTCAATCATTAGCTTTAGGGAATCTAGAAGCTGGATACAACATCCTTCTTGAATGTAAAATTGCAGAATATAAAAGAGAGAGAAACGATACAGAGAGGAAGAAGAAGATATTCAGGAGAGGATTGAGAGTCTAAATCATTGCCTGCCACCACACTCAACGGTGCCTCCCTTTTATAGCTCACCAGATGAATATTTTATGTTAGGGATTCGTACCCTGCTCCTCCTCCTTATTCCTTGATGGTTTAGATCTGGTGACACGTGTCCCACTACCTCTCCGGCTCTCCCAATTCTGTTATAATAGAAGCTTCCTTGGTATTCTCTGTATTTGGCATAACATGCTAATTTGCAAGTGGCATCACAAATGGACATGTGATCACATTTTCACACTTTTTCAATTGCATACTTCCAAAAGGAAGATTTATCAATTGGATGCCTATGTTCTAATAATAATATTAATTAAAAAGTTTCGTCATATATTAATCAAATTACTTAACAAAAATCATTAGGAAAGGTTGAGCTTAACATTTTTCTCGTCAAATTCCTTTTGTTCTCTTGTCCCGAATTAAGTTAATTTAATCAAAATTGGAAGAAGATGCTGTAACTAATATTATTGCGAGTGTAAGCATGTAGCTAATAAATTTTATTTTGTTTTAGTATGTAGTTATAAAACTGTGAAACTTCGTCGTGCTTATCTATTTTTTCTTTGTAAGTTGATGTTTCATTGTGTTGAGAAGACCCGACAAGGGATTGAGTACATTTTAGTTTCATACATAGGGATGTATCATTCAATACAAGCAGCATTCTAATTTCTAAGTTTGCTTCTTTGTCTTCTCTTGCATGTATGCATAGACTCCTAGGTTCTTTTTCCCCTTGTATACAAAGCATATTCTGATGTCTTTGAGAGCCATCTTGTATAGGATAAGTGAAACTGTGCAAAGGGAAGAGGCTTAGTAAACATGTTAGCCAAATGATACTTAGATCGAATAGGCATTTGTTTTGCAAGTCCGTAAATCACTTATCGCATATCATTATAAACATGTTTTGCTGTGAAAAACGGGGCATTGTGAATGACAGCCGAAGATATGAACAATAGAGCTGATGTTTAGACTGTCGGGAGTCAAGATGTGACCCTCAATCAACATCGGAGAAAGCCTTTAAGTGAAATGACATCAAAATATGCTCATAATTCTGGAGTGGAACTTGAAGAAAACATTTTTCCTTGACCAGGATTGCCTTTGAGATAACGAAGCAAATGATGTACAACTAGGAGGTGAAGAAGACGGGGCTGGGCTATAGACCTAGTAAGTTTATGAACCACAAGAGTAATGGCAGGTCTTGACATGGTGAGGTAAAGTAGTCCAACAAGTATGCGATAGCGTGCTATATCAGTTAGGAGCTCACCATTTGTAGTGGTTAAAGACGCCTTGGGATCCATTGGAATTTTCATTGGCTTGTTGGCTAGTTAAACCGTGTCTTCAAGTAAGTATAGGGTGTATTGATGTTGAGACATAACAATACCATTTTTGGATCTAGCAATTTCTAGTCCAAGAAAGTACTTAAAAGCCAAACCAAACGAACCCTGCGAATCCCACACGGAGTAGGGTCTGGGGAGGTAGGATATATGCAAACCTTACCTCTACCACATTTTAGATGATTTCTTTGTCGTGTTATATAGTGAGTTAGTTCATAGCATCTCCTTGAGTCCTAAAACCGACTGAGATCAACTTCAAGTATCTCAAATGTGCTCTAGAGTGACGTATTTTGTATACTGATTATAGACATACCAGGGTTGCAAGCTTTTCTGGTGCCTACGATGCAGGTTCCCTGTGCAAGAATAGATTAATGTGACACATTGTGTATTCTTGAGTAACCTGACATCTTGGGAAAATAAGAAGCATAATTGTTTCTCAATTGCTGTACAGCACAAGTCTTGAATGTTGGCTTCTATTAGACATAAGGTTTGTTGTATCACTCCTCAAGTTAGAGCATAGATGTCAATCATGCCCAACTACCTTCTCGTGAAGAAAGTGGCAGTTTACTAACAAGTCCGTAAGGTTCAGCGATTTCACTTAACTATGTTAAAGGGCCTAGCCATTGTTAAGAGGTGGAATCTACACCCTCCCAATTTAAACCGTTTCCTTTGGTAGTCGGATTTCTGATTAGTTTTGCTGCTCTGGTGTTATCTTATACATTTTCAGTAGGTTGATGTATATATATTTGTAGATAGTTAAGCGTTTTTCTCTGCTAATCACTTTCACAATTGTATCTGTTCAAGAAATGGACAAAAAGTGCTAACACTTGTTTCCTCTGCAATTCTAGGTGTACAGCCGACTGTGGTTGGATTACTGGACACAGCTATGTTACTTATGGACCTCTGCTTAATGGAGCGACAGTTGTAGTTTATGAAGGGGTAAAGCAATCCAGTTTTTGTGTATTGTCCTGATAACCAGGGGTTCAGCATTCAGGGTTACAGATAATCTAATACAATGGCTATCATCTTATGATGCATTGCATTAAGGACATTTCATTTTTCTGTCACTGCTTTCATGTTGAAGGGAAAATTCTTGGGTCTTCTCAGCACATTAAAATCACTATAATTTAACAATGAAGGTTAAAATGTTAATTGATACCTATCAAGTGTTAGATAGCTGAGATCTTCATGTTATTTTTGGAAAGTACCGGCATATGTACATGTCTACGATTTTATAATAATTTATTTCTGATAGTTCAAATAACCTTAATATATTTTCTTGAACTCCCATTTTAAATATTCGGCATGACAAATGATAAATTTGTGCAGAACTTTGATAAGTTTTTAGCATCATACTCTCACTATTAGTGCTTACTCTATACAATAGATTGTATGCATCATTTCATTGAGCCAAATTTCCAGGAGAGACCCAACTTTCTGTTTCTTAAAAACAACGAGAGACTCCTATAGCCCATTTAAGAAAATGTGAAAGAGAAATTCTCTTGTTGGAAGACCGAATGAGTAGTTTCTACTCAGCACATAGTTTGTGTTACACGACCTTACTTGAACAGGATCTGTTCTATAGGCTCGTACCTCTGTATTCTTGACTCCTAAGAAGGCATAGTTTGTGTTACATGCGTTTTGGTGGTAGTGTGAATGTGTAGTCACAATCAGCTCATAGGTTGTGTGGATTACTTGCAATCTTTGTGGAATTTGAAAATAGACGTAGTTAAAGAAATAGCCATGGATATCAGCACAAAAGAATATAACTAAGATCACCAACACATAAGAATGGACCAATAAGTGAAGTCAAGCCGCTTCTTTTTCTTTGATTGGGTGGCTTGACTTTTGGGTTTATGTGTTTTATTGAACCAGGAGCTTTGATATGATATAACATCTTTTGACACTGTAAATAAATGCTACCTGCAGGTTCCTAACTATCCAGATTCTGGGCGCTGCTGGGACATTGTTGACAAGTACAAGGTGACGATATTCTACACTGCTCCTACACTGGTGCGGTCTCTTATGCGTGACGGCAACGAGGCAAGGAGTCTCTTCTTCTGTGTATATCTGATGTGTTATACCTATCTATGTGAGCCTTTCTGGTTTAGATCTTTTGTTTAATCATATATCTTTTACTCCCTGTTTACATCACGTCTCAGCATCAACAACAAAACAATCAGAAATCTTTTCTATCAACAATATAGATAGATGCTAAATCAAGAAATATAATATTATCATTCTTTGCATTGTTATTCATTATCAGTGTTACTTGGCTAGTCGGCTCTTCTCTAACATCTCCATACCCCACTTCTCATGTAAGTTATTACAGAGGTGGAAGGTCACATCTATGTTACTAACAAAAGGAAAGGAGGATGAAGGAAGGTGAGAGTAGAATCAGGTCAAGGCAAAAGGAACTATGTATACTTCCAATGTGTTGAATTGTATATCTAGTCAGAAGTGCAGTGTTCAGCATGTAGTAGGTACTGGGCCTGCAGCTAACTAAACAAGGGTCTATTTTTCGGCTTGCAGAATGATATCTAGAAAGATAAGTAACTCTTTTGGATTCTGAGTAGATGATAGTAACAAGACATCAAGACCTCATTCATTCACAACAATTAAGGCCTTGAGTTCTGAATACCTGTCCCACCAAAGCCTCTGTAATAGAGCACAATCTCAAAGGATCATCACACCTCTTAGATTTAGTATTACCATAAGAAGTATTTGCACCTAGAAGCTTTGTCTCTACGGCAACAATACCCATTACCACGTTACTGTTAAAACATTAATCCCTGGATAAGAAAGGGCTTAGGAGTATAATGAATTAGAAAGTGGATAGCTTTGAAGAATTCTCCCAAGCTGGATTTTCTTCCAATATTTCCTCCAAAAGTCTGTTGTGCTGGTGTTCTACATGGTGCACCCCTAGGAGTTGCTACCAGATCTGACTTCTTACCAAGGGCAATGGAGGATGGTCAAAATATGATGAATGATGGAAGGTGAAAACTAGTCTGGAAAGCAAAAACGGGGTGGCTTGGCTTAAAAGAAGTCAAAAGGTACAGCCGATAGATACAAAGAACAGTTGCTTGCCCAATGCTTTACCCAGATATGCATTGACAATAGTGAGAGAATATACTATATAAACAACATAGAAACTTTCGTGAAACCGTACCCAACAATGGCTTCTCATCCAAAAGGTGTCAAAATTGCCAGGGATTAGTCTAGGCTGTGCCTAGGATACCCTTTCAAAAAAAAAAAAAGTGTCACAAAATCAACAATGTTTATACATAACACTAGAATCATATTTCACTAAATTATCTTAGTTATGTTTGTAATTTTAAAAATTATTAATTTATGATATTAATGGGACCCTAGATTTGTATAGGGGTTTTCCTAAAATATATTATATTATTGAAATCGGTGATTTTTGCAACTAGCCCAAGTTGGGACCGGAAAAAAAATATTCATCTTAGAGAGTTTATTACTTTACCTGAGTATTAATTCAAAAAGGAGAGAGCATAGAGAGGTGTATTTGTCCATTAAATCTCATATTAATCTTGTGTGTTCTTGACCATGCAGTATGTTACTCGCTATTCTCGTAAATCTTTACGCGTCCTTGGTAGTGTTGGTGAGCCGATCAACCCAAGTGCATGGAGGTTCTTGCCCAAGTCGACTTTCAATTGCTTCTTCAGAGGACGATGTTTTTGTATGTGCTCCATGAAAACAAATTCCTTTTTTGACATGACAGGTGGTTTTTCAATGTAGTTGGAGATTCAAGGTGTCCCATATCAGATACCTGGTGGCAAACAGAGACAGGGGGCTTCATGGTATGCACTCATATAAATTATCTTTTCATCTATCACATGCCATTAATGCCAACTATTATTGGTGTTCACCATCATTCCCTCCAGATTACTCCCTTGCCGGGCGCGTGGCCTCAGAAGCCTGGTTCTGCCACTTTCCCATTTTTTGGGGTTGAGGTATCCTATAGACAATATATAAACTGCATCTGTTTCACCATTATTATTGATCTTCTCTAACTCTCTATCCTACCTCCCTAAAAACATACAGCCTGTCATAGTGGATGAGAAGGGAAATGAAATTGAAGGTGAGTGCAGCGGCTATTTATGTGTTAAAAGCTCATGGCCAGGGGCATTCAGGACTCTCTATGGCGATCACGAGAGATATGAAACGACTTATTTCAGGGCGTTCCCTGGCTATTATTTTAGTGGTGATGGCTGCAGTAGGTAATAACGTGTCGAGTATCATAAAATTTCTTCTATTTGTTAGTTTTCTTATGCTAAACAAGCCCACATGCACACACTCACACTCACACAGCACTTTGTGAGGCTTGAACCACATAGGCACATACCCAGGGTCACTTGAGCGAGGTCGATACTTTTTGTCAAAAAGCCTCTTGGTATATAAGCCGTCATGTTTAGATGATTCTTTCTGATCTGTTTTACGTTTTGTTCTCTTACATCTTCAAATATGTTGTTAGTTAGAATGTTTAATTGTGTTCTAGGGACAAGGATGGATATCATTGGCTCACAGGAAGAGTTGATGATGTAATTAATGTCAGGTATCTTCATTAACTCGTTGTTTATGTATCTATATCTCTCCTATATATCCAAGTACCAATCCTTTTCTGTTAACCGTATTAAGTTTTTGTGGACAACCGTTAGCACCCAAAACAATGAATTTAGACTGAAGAAGGAAAAATAGAAAGAATAAGGTAGAACATGACAAAAATAGACTTGTCAAATCGCCAACTTGGACATGTTGAATTTGGCAATTGAATTGAATAATATCATAAAATGAGTTTTTTGTCATGCTGCATCAATTAGTATTGTATGTGAAGAGGGAAATCATTTAAAATCAAATTTGAATGTGAAGTTAGAGGAAGTTGGATGCATACTAAAGGACACTTGTCATTGTTGGACACTTTTTGATTTTCCATGCTTTGGTAGTACTTAATCAAATGTGTGCAATAATCACTCACTAATAGCAACTAACTTCTACTATTTATCTTTTACTTTCCAATAATTGTAAATTTACTTTTCATGTTTTAGAATCAGGAATGATGGTCTTGGAAGCTATAGAAGATTTACTAATATTTTAGTTAGATCAGATGAAATCTTAAAGTTCAATTCAGGCTAGTGAGTTCATAATCAATTTCAACCAATCCACTTAAAAGACCTTTTGTCCTGCCAAAAACCCTCGTCGATTGAGATAGGCATGCAAACCATGGTGTTGCCACGGTGTAATTTGACAATTTTGCTCTCAATGTTATATCATATTAATCTGTTGAGAAATTTTTTGATGCACCCTTAGTGTAAATTTGTTTACATGAAACAGGTTTAAAAATATAAACTGGTTTTGTGGACATGTATAAGTCATTAAATGAGCCATACATAAACACAGTAAAATGTAGGCGATGGTGAAGACAACCCTAGTGAAAGCCAAACAAAAGAATAAACAAAGATATAGTGATGCAAATAACCTCATATCTAGCACTCCTTAAGTTAGAGCATATATATCAAAGATGCTCAACATGTCACGTATAAGGTTAAGTGCCTCAAAGTGGCTTCCTCATAATCATCAACTTTTTCTTTGGAACTACTCAAACTGGTTCACAGAAAGCGAGAGCCACTTTCTTTCAGAGAAAGTAACAATCAACCTCGGTGGGCATGATATGCTTTTGGAATATGTGGTTTTAGGATATATGCATGAAATCTCCAGACCAACCCCCTGCCCCTTCTCTCCACAATCCATTCCCCACCTATTCTTTCGCAGTCATACCTTATCCCAATGTCTGTATGACTGTATCATGACATCCATGTGTTGATAGAAGCGATGCATGAGTATGGTGAGATTAAGAGTCGGCATATAACCAGGAGGTTGTTCTTGTATCATATATCATGAGTTCTGCGTTTATTTATTAGTTACCCTTTGTAATATGAACAGTGGACACCGTATTGGTACCACAGAAGTTGAATCCGCTCTCGTTTCACATCCCCACTGTGCTGAAGCAGCTGTCGTTGGTGTTGAGCATGAGGTAGCTTTCTGCATGTTATGTGCATATGGTATTGTCTTCTCAGCAAGCGTTGTTGCAAATCGCTAGAGCAATTCCTTATCTGTTTTCTCTTCAGGTCAAAGGGCAGGGCATATATGCATTTGTTACTCTGGTGGAGGGTGTTCCATACAGCCAAGACCTCCGCAAAAGCCTTGTGCTTGTGGTTCGAAACCAAGTAAGTTGTTATTTATTTGGCCTTTCAACCTGGCAAAATCTTTTTGAATAAGTTAAATGGTTACTATGAATGTTACCGTGCAAATCTGTCCCCTTATTTTACCTTTGAGTATCTTAAAATTGCAAAATGGAAAAAAAGAGCCAAGAGACTGATGATTTTGCATTGTTTGGTTGAGACCCAGAAATATGGAGATTATATAAGCAAGCCTCCACATTCCCTTGGGGTCAACTAGATTAGTTTACTTACAGGCATGCACTCAGCATAAGAGAAAGAAGTAAACAAAGAAAAAAATGTAGTTGAAACAGATTTGTAAGCCAACGTGCATGAACATTATGAGTTCAAGTAAAGTGCTTTATATTTCAATGTAGAACTTTATTCTGAAGCTGCATTATTTACATATCAGATTGGAGCATTTGCAGCTCCTGACAAAATTCATTGGGCTCCTAGTCTTCCAAAGACAAGAAGTGGAAAGATAATGAGGAGAATTCTGCGAAAAATTGCCTCTAGGCAGCTAGATGAGCTGGGGGATACAAGCACGCTAGCAGACCCAAGTGTGGTTGATCAGCTTATTGCTCTAGCTGATTCCTAAATTTACCAACTCCATCCCTAGTTCGAGTCAACAAAGTTTTTTGAGATAATGAATGACAGCAGGGATGAAAATCTATGTTGAAGTTGAATTTTTTTTATATATGATTGAATACTTTTAAAAGTATGATCCATAGTGCATATTTTATTTAGACGACCTAAAACTTGTGTATTCAGAGTAAAAAACATGTTCTTTTAAGTCTTGTTGTGCTGATAATAATGTTGATTTCTTTAATGATGTTTTCCTGTAAATTGTAGGGAAAAGGAGTACAATGGACCATTATAACCACTTATAAAGAAGCAACGACCACATCATCGAAAGAAAATATGATGCACCAAGTCCATTGTCATCTCACATAGCCATTTTTTTCCCTCTAGTAATTGAATACATTGTAAAATGTTTAATGCAAAAACATTACATCAAACCATCTCATAGTCGTCATTCATTTTCTTCTTCGTATTAAATTAAATTGAATCGAAATCAAGTTCTAACCAATGGAAACCTAAAATCTTGTATTTGTAATGACTTATAAAAAGAAAGCTTGACCTAATTTACTTGATCAATGAAAATGACCAAAACCAATCTTTAACATAAATTAATAATAAACCCATATCATACAAAATATGGAAATACTTGAAATGTAGGAATCAATCAAATCGCAAAGTATAGAGACACAAAGATTCACATGGGAACCCAAGTCATGAGAAAAGTAACTATAGAAGTTTGGGTGTATATATACTAAGTTGTCAATCCACTAATCTTATCCTTCACTGCATGCATTTTAAGTTCCATTATTAATTTTCACAATGCACTCTAGTGCTAATGATGTTACTGAAGAGAAGCTTCAATAGGCTTCTGATTCATCTTCTTTTTCTGATATTATGCAGCGTAATCATTTTCGGTGATTACTGCTTTTCAAATGACCACATTTATTGATGATACATTACCCAAAAAAAAAAAAAAGAGTTTTAAGTAGTTATGAATACAAATTATCACTAGATTTGAAGTCTAATAATATTGACTGAAGTTTTAGAAACACAGAAACAAAATGTAGAGAGAGAGGGACTATTGCCTGCAAAATTTATTATGTATGGCTTAGATGATTCTAGCTAAGAATATCCAGGAGCAAGAGCATGCGAATGTTTAAGCACCGCCCTCCTGTCTTGCCTTAAGTACCAGCTCTTCTGTGGTGGTGCCAATGATCTCATTCGCACGTTTAAGACCAACACAGTAATACCTTCCTATTGTATCCTAAATTCAGAAACAAACAAAAAACATATATAATAATAATTACTCGTTAATAACTCAGTTGAACAAAAGAAAGTATATATGATCACCTATCGTGTGGTGAGCAAGTAATTTAACCAAATATATATATATATATATATATACCTATTTAGCAGTCATCCATGAGATGAGCAAGTAATGTAAAATAAAGGTGAGTCGTGCTATGAGTATCATAAATCCAATTAAATAACTAAAAAAATGGGGAGATATTTCATACAAGAAAATAATAAAGCTGGCATTGACATAGAAGAGAAAAGAAAAAGAAAAGAAAAGAAGCAATTCACCTTAGCAATAATGCCCAACTTTTCTAATTTCTGGACTGCATCATCCACATCGAAGTTGCATCTCTCACCAAACTCTTCCTTTATTAGTTCCTCGCATTTCATGTCGAGTTCCTGCATCCAACATATTATTACTAACTATTAAGGTATTGTGCAGATCAATAATGATATACAAGGAAGGAGCAATCAATACCTTTAGAGTAGCTTTCCCCTGTTCCATTAAGATAAAGAAAGAAATGATCACCTCTTTTACCTGGAAATTATTAAACTAACTGATATCAGTAGTTATACACGGTGGACCTCATTAATTATATTGACGAAAAAGATAGATTTGTTGAATAAATAAATTACTTACTTCTTGTTGAATCACATCATCACACAAATGAAGAAGAGTTCCTTTTCCACTATCCAATTGTTTGTCATACATGAACTGTGTAATTAAGTTCTGATATGTATCCATATTTGCCTGAAACCTACATCCAGTTGGATCAAGATTGGTAACTAACTAAAACCACCATACTGACACATCCAACAAATTGGAAGACAGAAACAAGACTGACGTAAAGTATATTTTGGCACAGTAACCAACTACTGTAGAGATGACGGCAACAATGACCCAAAAATCAGCTTGAGGAGTCTCAATTGAACCAGTGGCAGCTCCCTGGGGAAAGAAAAAATTAAGACAATTAAACAAGAGTGAAGTTGATCATGGATTATAATTATAATAATTAATAGAGGAAGGAAGGAAGGAAGGAAGGTTAATTAGGAGACTAACCAGTCCCAGTACAGCAGTTGTAAGAAATTTCACCCAGTCCATAGGGGTTAGACTTGGATTTTTCTTCTCAGGCTGTACATACATATACATTAATGTGCAAGAAATTTCACCCTAGTAGTTGAAAAAGATACATGATCACTCACTCACCAGGACTATTTCCATATCTGCCATTGGGATCTGTTTTAAATGCTTCACAAAGATTCCTCGCTCCTTTTTTACCTTGCTGCTACCTGCTCGCCTGCACATCATTTTACACCTCATGATGAAATATACATATTAACTACCAATGCCAATCCAATCATACCTGTAAACCACAATTATCCTGTCAAAAGTAGGTTCTTGGATTGTAATCTTACTCGCCAAATTCTGTAAACTGGTAGAATTTAATGTGTCACTTGTTGAGTGTCATCAAATATACTATTCGCTTAATTCACATCGACTTGAGATAGAAATAATTTGTTACAACACTTCTCAAGAGATAATTAAGCTGATGTAAAGTAGTAGTACTATTTATTATTAAGTAAAGTAATAGTGCAACCTTAGCTATAACAACAATAATAAAGACAGACTTAATTATAAATAAAACCTGAAGTCCAAATTTTCAATCCGGATCCGCTCAACATACAAATCATCCTGAAATTCTTCGTCTTCTGTGGTTTCATCATCTTTCTTAATAGCTTTCTTAAATGGCGCAATTAATTTTCTTGAAAATATCTTTTCTAGTCTGCAAGCACAATTAATTACAACTTCTCTAGATAAGATACTACTCGTCTAATCTTCATTAGAGTTGGAGTTTAAGACGGTAAGTAAATTAGCATGATTTGTTAGGAAACTTGCCTAGTTACTCTCATGATCCACCCCCATATGCGCGCAATTATCATGTCCACCTTCTCCAGGAAAAAGTAATCAGTTGTCCGATCAATTCCAATGCCACGTCGAAAGATTACATACTGCAAACCAACAATAAACAAAAAGACTAAAGGCATTCAGAAAGGATCCAATCCACAAAGTCTATATTCAAGCATTAACCACCGATATGAAGGCAGAGCGATTTTAATACAGCATATACCAAGGTTAGGTATACTATATTAAAGGATGGATGGATACAACAGCAATACCTTATCTGCAAAGTCAGGAAGGTTTTCTCGAGGATGATCCGCAAAGTACTTCTTCAGTAGCTTCTTATCAAGCTACAGTAAATACGAATAACAAATGGGAGGATAAGAAAGAAAGAAGACGAAATATTAATAAAAGCATTGATTAGCAGAATCACCTGAAAATAATTAAAACAACAACATTATTCAAGTGCATGGCTTTTAGAAATTAAGGCGTGTATAAACCTTTGATTCATCGACTGAGATGGGAAGATTGAGAAGATACTGCCCTGATTGTGCAATTGCAATCTCATCATTGGTAGCAATCTTAAAATTACTCTTTTCCATTACCTGCATTGATATGAAAAAATGAACTTGATAGAAGAGAAACAAATTTGAATACAATGACACCAGTATGAAGAGGAACCGTAACCTTCTACCATGTGCTAATTAGGTGTCTGTCACCACTAGATTACATGTATGTATGTATGTATTTGATGCAACTGCTTTTGGTATGATATGAAAATCAAAAGGCAGTTAAATATAACAAGTTGATGGAATTTCATCATATAACTACTCTATACCTACATACATACATATAAAAGGAGGGATAGGAAACTAATTATTTGTAGAGTTGTGTTGTATATGACAAACGGTCAAATCTTAGATTTCATGGTAAGAATGATGCATGTTTAATTATATGATGATGAATACAAAATTTTCCTCTTTTCACGACCTGAAGCATGCTACCTTAAACATATAGTTCAAGAAGTTCTGTTCGAGGACATCAATCTCTTCGGAGGATAATTTCTGCTGCTCCAATTTCTGAGCCCCATAAACAGGATCAAAGAGTGCATATAATTGCTGCAAGGGAATCAAATACAGCATATCAAAGAGAGACAGAGAAGTAAACATGTTGGAGAAGAGAGAGATGTTTGTATGGAATAATTAATACCATAAGATCTTCAAACTGAAGAAGATACCATGCTCGAATCGTGTACTCAACTCTCTTGCAGAGCTTCAAGAACTCTGCCCGGTCAGAACTCTGTTCTGCAAGAGGGGTATAAAGAATTCCAGCAAAGATGATCAAGATATTATTTAAAATAAAAAAACGTTAATTGCAACAGATCAGGATGACAGGTAGAATAAGGTAAAGAGGGATCATATGAATTTATGCATAGCATTATCTTCTCTACTATTATTATAGAATATATATATATATATATATATATATATATATATATATATAATGGATGATGCATGAATATGATAACGAAAACAAAAAACGTCATAACTAACAAAAATAGGGATCTGAAAAGATAGATACCAATGAGATTGGCCAAAGTCATGATGAGCTTAGGCTTCAAAACTGGAATTACCGCTTCACGTTCCAATCGAATGACTTCCCTGTCCTGTTTGGCACGAATAGACATTTCTTATCTTAATGTTTAATCAAATCTCAATCTGCTAATCTCATCTCACACCAAAATGAAATAATTAATGTATTGTTTGGATGGATCAGCAAAGCAAGCATTAACAAAACGAAACTGTCGATGATCAATTAATGGAAGATGGTTTTGCTTCTTGTCGGTCTCCTCATGCAACATTTTTGTTTTTTCTTTTTCATATTTATTTCTCTACTCTTTTTAATTTTATTTAGAGTAAACTATAAATTTGGTCCCTGTGGTTTCTCCAAACTAACACTTTTAGTCTCTGCAGTTTTGAAATTACAGTTTGGCCATCATGGTTTTCAAAAATGACTGGATTCTAACGGCTGTTTTGCAATGATCTCGAGATCTATCGCCGATGCCGAAAGTAGGGCAGTGACCAATGTAGTCATGTGGGTTCTGAAAGACCCGGGGGGTGGCTGCATGTTTTGCAAGTGGAGACACATATATGTTTTATAATATTATATATTATATAATACATATATATAGGTCACTTATTTTACAATCCAGTAAAAGATTACAACTCGTGCAACCCTCATCTAAACCCATTATATAGATAATGGATGGAATATATATTAATTAAAACAAAGGAAAATATGATATAAAAAAAAAAGTGGAAAAGACCAAATTACCCTCATTTAACAGTCGTTAAAGACAGTTAAAATTTTAACTTCTTGTTTTTGCATACTACACTGGCAAAACTGTAGGGACCAAAAGTGTTACAAACCACAGGGACTAAATTTGTAGTTTTCTTTAATAATAAGAGTTAATATTATTTTGTATATTTTAATTCTACACATAGTGATAGTCTATTCTATCATATTACATGAGATAATAAATAAATTTAAAAAAAAAAATCTTAACTTGCTACTTTTGTCATAATATCTAAATAACAATAACATGATTATGCTTATTGTCAAATTTACTATTGTTTGAAATAGCAAGAGAGAAATCAATAATTGAGATTTATACTGAAATCCCATTTGGATGGAATGAATATTAAGCAATGTTTGTAGCCATAAATAAATATAAATACTAATGATAATAAAAATAAAAATAAACGTTTTAAGCTAACAAACGTTCTTCTCTTTTTCTATTTCTCAAATAGACATTGATTGCTATTGCTACACTATTCATTCATCTCTCCCTCCCTCCCTCCCTCCCTCCATTTTCACATAATCCTTCACATCTAGATTCAGAAATGGCAAGCAGACAGACAGACCTTCACCAAAATTTCAAACGCAAAAACAACAAACAAAAGACCAAAACCATTCCCACCTTATTAATCCTGCAAAAGTTTAATCATAATCAGATATACTACTTACTATATGTCCTTTCCATCTATAACTATTGCTTTCCATATTTCCAAACACCTGCTCTCTTTGTTCTGTTCTGACAACATCATCATCCTAACCCCTTATCATTCCATGATTTCCCCCCACTCTCCTGCAATGTACGTGGCACGTTTATCCATCCCAAACTGTTGCCTCCTCTTGCCCCAGCACCAGCACCAGCAGATTGACCTCCGTTGCCACTCATGTAGTTAAGACCTGCTCGAGGATCGCTTGCTGTAGGAGGAACTGCTCCACGCTCCACCCCAACATAGTTCCCAGGCTGAATAAACTCACCTGAACGCATCCCGTTGTTACACTGAGATAAAATGCTAAATAAGCTCTCATCTGCTATCTGACTACCATTCCCTGTCTCCTGGTTTGGTACTGACCACCCATCACACACCATCTCATCATCAGAAAACCAATTTTGACTTGGCACCTCTCCACTGCTGTTTAACCGGTGATGGGATGACGCTAGCATTGGCATGTTAACACCACCATTCCCAGGCCAATCCTGAACATGATTGAGTGGCAACAAGTGTTCTTGCCTTGGAATCGAGAAACGGCCCCCTCCATCTGAAAATATGTTTTCTTGAATGTTCTGATGCATAGTGACGTCACCCAGCCTTTTCTGCCTCAGATCCAACGGCAATGATGATGAGCACAAGTTCCTGGGAAATTGACCACTGCCAGGCATTGCCTCACTGCCTGCTGGGTGGAAACCTCCTAGCCTAGACAGCTTCTGCTCATGAAGATAAGGGGAGTTCCCTGGATCCTTGAAAAGTGAATGCAGTAGTAATTCGTTACGCTCTTGATTAGCATATGGATAAAAGAAAGAATCAACACCATCAGATCGCCTCTGCAGAAAACTTCTAAGAGTATCCTTTTGCTGCATCTCAGATTCTAGGACTATCGCCTGGCTTGATGGGTCTCGCCTAACTTGGGGATGCCCAAGTGACAACGCATTAATAGAAGCATATCCATGGCTTACAGATGTAGGTTGATGATAGTACATACTTTGTAGGCTAACTGCTGGCCATATTTCACTGGCAGCAGCAGAGGGAAGAGGAAATTGTTCACCAACAGGAGCATCTCCATGGTTCATATTTTCAGTATATTCACCTAGATTACAAGGGAAAGCATCTGATTCCGTGAAAACATCATTATTGGCGTCGATGGCCATGGGGCAGAAGTTTTCGCCACCATCCTGTATACCAATCTGTGGCAGATGCTGATTCTGAGCAGAGTCTTGACTAGATTCGTTTGTATGTTCAATCTGCATTGCTTTTACATGATTTGTTGCATTAAGATCTGCCACTGACTGAAATATGGAATCAGCATTTTGTTCCTCATTATCCTGGACATCACATTATAAACCCAAAATTCAACAAACAATAACTTAAGGCCTACCCGGGAGAAACATCCAGGAAAGATATTTCAGTATATAAACTCAAGTTGGATAGTGTTTAGATAACCCAAATGACCCGCAAAAAAAAAAAAAAAAAATTTGACTCCACAAACCTCAGGTGGGGTTGAAAGTTCGTCATCTTTTTCTCCATCAGCCTGTTGTTCATGATGCAGATTACCAAGCAATTGCTCTTTCTCCTCATCCTGATCACCAATTATGAACTCAAATAAGTTATTAAAAAGGTGACACTAAAAGACAGGAATTACATGTTACAGAAAAGATGGCTTGAGAATTTTGCTTAGTCCAAGATGTTTATGACGATCCCCAGTAACCATTAAAGCAAAAACAGACAAGAAAGAGATTGTGTTGACCTTTGTTGCATCCACAATCCCGTCATCTGAAGTTGCATTGTAAGTGCTATTAAGTGTCAAGATACGACTTTCTTCATTCTCTTCGTCTTGATTATACAAATTCAAAACCGACTGATCATTCGACTTCCATTTATCTTCCATTTCTTTCCTCAAAGACTTTGTCAATTGCCACTTGGCAGATCGCCAACTTTTCCAATTCTCAAAGCCTGCAGAGAGATCTTTCTTTGCCAAATGCAACCTGGAGAAAAACAGTGAATCTTGTAAGATCAAATACGCACATAAAAAACCTTTGTCTGTAAGGCAAGGCACAAACCAGTGCTCCCGCAGCTTCTGTCTTTCCTCTTCCTCAAACATTTCATATGGTTGAACACAGAAACTATCAAGATTGCCCAATACATTATTAAGAGACCTCGGCTGAATGCTAGTGTTAGAGTGTTTCATACTGCTCTTAACTCTTTGATGCTGCTCCTTGCTGACCTGACAAAAGCAATGCCAGACTATCAAGGAAAAAAAATCGGACATGTAAAATAAAACATGTCCACTTTCTAGTATCCTACTCAACATGATTTGAAGGTATCAAAACGTTTGAAAATCAAATTTCAGACCTTTTATGATACTACGATTCCCACATAGAATCGGAGGCTTGTATTCCAATTAAATGTGCAAGCCCAGTACTAAGGCTGCTTGGCCATGTGTATGGAGGGGAAGAAGGCTAATTATACCAAAGATTTGTACTGCAGCAAGGAATCAAAATATGCAAAAGTATTGAATCATGGTGCACTTTAGACTTCATTCAATATAGGGATATGTTATTGCTTAGATTGGTTAAGAGAATATCCATTACATTCCAAACCAGAGATATGTGGACTGTGGCAGTATTTTTGTTTCTGAAATCTAAAGTGGTGATATTATTGTGGGCTTTGTTCCATAAAACGCATTGGTATAGGTACGTACCCGTTAGTTACTTAATGTAGTATCCTGGTTTCTTCTGCATCTAAATAAGTCACATATTTTGGACCCCAAAAGTGACACTTGGTCAATAAAAGTCCAAACGTACCAGTTCTTATGCAATGGATGGAGCACAAAGAAGTGAAGCTCCCGAAAGTGAAACTAGAAAATCAATGAGAATGTCTGTTTCTTGTAAAGAAATTCAATGTGCTAAGAAGAAAAAGAACAGAAAATCCATTATGGCACCCAAAATTTTCATATGATTCAAAATAAGATGAACACCTTGATGTATGACATATATTTGGCACCATCACCACACTCTACATTAAGCCTGTGTAATCTGTTTCCTTTTCTCTGTCTTGCTACCGATCTCCATCCACTTGAAGAGTCATAACATTTGTTCTCCATATCCATTCTGGAGACCCTGACAAGAAAGCATAAAATATATTTCTTCAAGTTGGACCAGGTAATGATACCATGCCCACAAACAAGGGAAGTTATGCATTTTTAAAATAAAACACAGGGACAGTACTTCAGAGAATACCAACTGTGATGTATGATGTTATATAAATAGATATAGCATGAGGTATAGAAAGCTGATAAATATACTGAGAGTTTGAGAGGGGAATCCCAAAAAGAGTTTCAATTCAACCTACTTCCATATTACATCTCCATAGCTGCATTGAATACAAAAATGAAAGAGATGATATCAACATCTCATATAAGATCGTAAGTTAAAACTTAAGATCTTCCATCATGCATGAGTATCACGAAACTTTTAGCAAGGGCGGCAAAAAGGATACAGGATCATATAGTATTAGCATCCTTAAGCCTTGATGACCAAACAGATTGTACTTCGGACTATAGAAGGAAAACAAATACTCATTTGATAACTGGTGCCAGAAGATTTTGCACTGAATTCCCAAACTATATAGAGATGACATGAAAATTCTTTTTGGTGCAAAAAACAGTACTACAGCAGAGCAAAAATAAGAACCTAATTACCCAGTAAACCCATGAAAATACAAAGCATGAAAATGCAACAGTGACATATGCCCCTAACTCTGATGGCTTGACTTTTTAGGAGGGCAATTAAGCTCATGTTCAGCATAGAAGACTTACATGCATATAAGCATATTGACCCATGGCACAAAGAAAAAAATAAAATTACAAAAGCTTAACAATAGGAAGTTTGTAAGTTTATTAAGGACTGACTTAATTCTAACACAGCACAGCACATAAGCTCAAGTATACGGTCCCAATAAACAGAAAACAACTAAGCAAGCTAAATAAAGTTAGTAATGGTTAAAACAATTTTAACAGAACAGCTAAACCAGAATCTAAGTTTAAGCAAGTTCTGCATTACCTCATTATAGTTTCTCCATTCATTGTTAAATCTGGGCTCTCACTACTACATGATTTATCATCAGCATCCCAGGAACAAGAATCAGATGTTGCACCCTGACTGTCCTCAGGACCATATAGTATGTCATTTTCATGTGAGCAACCACTTTTGTGAAAATCCTTTCTGGGCCTGCTCAAGACATGGTATATTCATCAATAAATAAAATAAAATAAACAAAGAAATGATCCTATGAAAATATTGAGTCATAACTCATAACACGAGTTTGCCTCCACTTTTTGTTTGTCTAAAAAGTTCAATAATCTTTTCCGACTATCAAAGGTATCATTTGTCATTTGCATCAGATGGATTCCACTGTAGGGAACAAATGAGAAGGCCAGTAGATTTAACAAGCAAGGTGTAAACAATGTCAATCACTTGTGTGGTCGCATATCTTTCTGTTTCTGGTAGTTTTCAGCTGAATGCAATATCAAGAATGGCATACTACATGGCTGGAAAAATGTTTGGAGCTCAAAAGAACCGACACCAGCCAAGTCCCATCCATTGGTGCAGACCAATTCCAGCACAGGAGTGTGATGCCTAAGACAAAAGACCAATTTCCCAAGACCGAACACGAGTCAACACACTAGGTATGTTCGATTGCAGCTGAATGATGGAAATTTCCTGAGACCCGGAAAAGGTGGTGCACAGCGTTAGACCAGGCTCAGCACTTTGAAGGTTTTTCATTTGATGAGATTGATCCGATTTTGCTTCATAGACATACCAGTAACCTTAAACCGCTTACATTATGATATTCTTTCACCATAATTCACCCCCACATCCCCAAGATTGCTCTCACATTCTCCTACTTCAGATTTTAAGCCTAAACACTTAATCACGTTGCATCCATTGATCATTCAGTTGTCTATTTTTCAGTTTCTTTATACAAGACATAATGAAGACACCGAACATGAGTAGTAAAGCTTCTAGCCACTTCAGGAGTAAATGAAATCAAGGGCGTGATAATTTATTTATTCAGCTTTCACTTCCTGTAATTAGCTTTTCTCTAAATGTACCTTTGTAATCATACAATTGTGGGTTTTTAAATAAGTTCAGTTCTAATCTTGCAGGTAACAGTTTCGGTTTTAAACTTGCAGACTGCCTTTCATTGTGCAAGTTTAAAGAGATTTATGACAGTGCTAACTTCTCGTGCTGAGCACATCATCTCAGTCCTCAGGTGTTACAACAGGAGCTGTGAGGTTGCATAGGACATATCGAGGGTTAAGTTCACGTACTTTTCAAGTGACTGTAAGTAGTCATACTCAAACCTTCTAATTACAAAATCAGAAGGAGAAATTGATATTCAACAGCAAGCCTTTGGGGGAGTTGAAGGTTATCCATTATCCATTAAATTCCAAAATATGTTTTTCCTGCACTTAAGTTTCCAGCACCTTACTTTATGTGTTCTTCTGTTAAGTAAGAAGTTATTAAATCATTAACTATTTCCTTCCACTCATTAACTATTTCCTTCCATTCAGACCTTGAGCCGAGCATCCATAAGCTCCCTGTGAAGACAAATCTAATTGCCCTTGCTAGGTCAAACTTGATTCAAAATTGTATCTTTAGTGTACTTCGAAATGCATCAAAACATGTGTCTTTTATCTATAAAAGAATAACTAATGTACAACCACAAGTTGATACAACTGTCCTCTTTTTAAGCATTCTATCAAACCCACTAGTGAATATATGACTTGATTAAGTTTTAACAGAACTTATGTTGCTTTACTTGTCGCTTTTATCAGAATCCTATGAACATGCATCATAACATATAGAAGGACCATAATTGTGGATACAAACCCATAGCGGTGGAGAAACACTCTTGAATTGAAGTGTGTTAGACCAAGATCAATACAAATGATACAAGATACAACTTTAGTGGTGTTGGTATAGATGAAAAGATGTTTTGATCATGGGAAACAACATACAACAGGAGCCTACAAAATATTGCATATTGAACAACGACAGAGAAATTGATGAGTGAGTAAGTGCATGAGGGATAAGGTGGCAGCAAGAAAATTTATGTTGCCAAAAAATATCGCTAAAGTTTGAAGGTTTAAAACATGAGTTGGATGGAAGTGAGACCTACCAAGATTTTGGTATAGGGTAGAAAGCTTGGCCACCAACAGGCATGTACACAAAAACACAAGGAATGTGCAGACACAAAAGACAAAGGGATTAAAAAAATAAGTACATGCTGCAGGTGGCTGTGTTGGCACTGAAACAATGGATACTAAATGCCACTTGAGATGTTCTCTCCAAAGTAGATCTTTAGATTGTACCTGTGAGGATACAGGAGACTTGTAAAGGGAGGGCTTTAAGAACAATCAGGGAAAACCAAGAATAACACAAGGGAAGTTCCAAAGATCGGATACAATTAAGGAGTCAACTTTATATAGGAAACAGGACTGTTTTCATGTTCCAGAGCTTGATTGTTACCTCTTTTTTAAATTCAAATGCATTCAATTTTTTTACTAGGCAAATAAGTTGGAATACAATGATTTTGTTTTTTCACTTGCAATACCCATACACCATAAAACAAAGGAACTTTCATGGTGAGGCTAATATCATTGCCGGCATACAACATTCTATATTCCCCATATTCTGTTTCAGAAAATTTAGCGATTATTAGAACCCAGATTCAGGCTGTTGCGTAACTGAACATTCTATTTATTCTAAGGTTTAGTGATGACTTCAAGGACATTGCAAGACAAACAGTTCCGATTGCTGGTTCAAACAAATCATATGCATGTTTCCTATCAGAGAAGGAAATCTACTTTGCTTGTTTCATAATTGGAAGTATGGAATCAAAATTTTGTTGCCGTTGAACACCCTACCTACATAGTTTCTTGGTATAAACCTCTACAGCTCAGCTTACTCAAGTGAGCAGTAGAAAATCATCCTTCTAGTCCTCGGTTAAGACCATATCAACTATGTAGGAGAAGCTATGTGGCTAGAAAATCTTTCCTTCTAGTCTTAACAACAGGAAAAAAGGCTCACTGAGTTGATTAGAGCTTCAGGGTTTAAAAAATGTGGCTGTAGGATGTTCATAGTCGCTTAGATCTGTTGAACTTATCTTCTCTCTGCATGGATGCATATTCATAGTAGCAAATAGGCTGCAGATAAAGCAGCAGCTATTTGCATTGTCATCATGGCGAGAAATAAAACTAAATCCTACTGAATTTACCGAATGTTAGCAAAAGAGACCTATCATATGATTGGCACACAATGATGTATGAACATGTGCAGTCATTTTGGCAATCGCCCTTCAGGGATTGTGCAACTCTACTACCAAGTGGTGTAAGGTTTAATGGTCAACAGTATAAGAAAGGAAGATTTAAAAAATCAGATTAAGGACTTCCAGCAGGAGAATAAGAAAGGAAGAAACAAGAGTGGAGAAGAAGGGCTAGGTTATCGCAAGTCATTATACCAAAAGACCTGGCTATCGCCAACCAAGAGGGGTAAATGCTTCTTGCTTTCTAACCATGTGTTTGCAAGAAGGGAATAACAATAAGAAAAAGAAAAAGAAAAAGAAAAAGAAAAAGAAAAAGAAGCTTCCAAAATGAATTCAGAAGACAATTAACCTCAGTATCTTTTGCATAAAATCATTTTCTGAATTCATGCAGCTTGCCCATCTTTCCTTCCACAACTGCAGACTGCCAATCATTCTGCCAAACGACATAAGAAATTACTACCAACAAAATAAAAGCGCGAAAGTGGTGAGATAAGAAAAATATATTAAAAGAGACGGGACAAAAGATGACATACTTAGTATGGTACTTATGCAATTCCGAATAATATGCTGTTTTGTTAGCCTTGTTACACTGTTCTTGACGGAGAACAGCATCAGGATGACAATCACCTGAACAAATTGAAGCACCCCTACACAGCAATAACACAGATAACTTGACCAACTGAATATTCTCAGTCAAAAAACAAATCCGTTACAGCTTCCTAATCATAACTAAG
The DNA here is from genome assembly GCA_954870635.1 of Arctium minus. Lineage (NCBI taxonomy): Eukaryota > Viridiplantae > Streptophyta > Magnoliopsida > Asterales > Asteraceae > Arctium > Arctium minus. The sequence continues at coordinate 225,762 of OX941097.1, forward strand.
AAAATGCATTTTCTGTCATGAATCCCACTATTAAGAGTTTGCATAGTCAACAAAATTCTCTAGAAAAGTAAAATAAGAGTAAATTACATAGGCCATGCCATGACTATTGCTTGATGCAAACTTCACCCTAATATTTAAACACTGGGTCCCACAAACGAGTATGATCAACCAAACTGGTTTCATCCATTTATTGTCTATTTTCTCCATTAACTTAATCATGTGCCTCACACATTAATCATGTGCCTCACACATCACTAATAATGAAGGGTATAATTGTCATTTCCCAAGTACTAGTTAGAAGTATAAAAAAAATCCGACCCCAGTTGCTCTCCACCCTCTACTTTCAGTTGGACCTCCTCTTACCATAACCATCGTCATCACCATCACCATCACCCCTACCCGACATAGATTCCACTTGCACTAGTCAACCCGACAGGCTCAACAACTCCTCCAGAAAATTGCTCATTTTAAAACAATTTTATGTAATTCTGAGTCATGCAGACATAGGAAATTCACCCCAAGTCCAACTATTCAATATAAAATCTAAAAATCAAACTCAAAATTGCTAATAAAAAATCACCAACCCAAAATTGTCAGTTAGAATGTGAAATCAAAAAGGTCATTCATTTAAAACTTAGATTTTCTATTTTTCCTGCAATAATGTTTTGAAGTTTTGCAAAATTTGTGTTCAAAGTTATTGTCTAACAGTGACCTTGCCTCCCATCCTAGTTAGAGAAACAAAGAGAATTCATACACATACACATGTAAGATGCAGCCGCACACACATCCAAAACCAAGAGCCATGACCCCATCCACCAAAGTTAATGGCAACCTCTTCATCAAAAATAAAAATGTTAATGGCAACCCACATTTGAGTCAATGGATGCTACAGCGACCAAGACTGACAGAGATGAGACTCAGATGGACACATACGAAAGAGGAAACCGAGGGTTGCTAGGTAGAAAAAAGAAAACTAATATTTCCTGTGATGTGATTCATGTGAACGATGGAGATGGAGATGAAGATGGAGACCAATTGAAAGGTTTTAGTTTAAAAGAAAACAGAAAGCAATAAAAAATTGAAGTACTTTGTTGGACTAATTTACCCCTCATTTCAAGGACATGTGCAGGGCACATGACTAAAGTGATGGAAAAAAAACGTAAAAAACAAATGCATAGAGGGATCAACTTAAGGAATAATTGTCGTTTAAGATACTCCCAACATTAGAAAATTGGTATAACAGACAAAAGCTGCAAATTGAGCAATAGTCCAAGGAGATTCTTATAATCTATACTATATTATAAAGCACGGATAAAAAACTTTTAAATACAAGTTATTAGGCATAAGGTACCATCATTTTATGCAAGATTTTAAAAATCTCTTAATTTACAAGTATCAAAGCACAAGATACATATTACTACTGCAGACTTCTAACACCCACCAATTTGGTATGTGCATGACCTTCCTTTTATACAGACCTTTCCGTTATCACTATTAATTAATATATTATATTACTATAAATTTGTTTTAATTATATTATTAATTATGTAATTGGTTATTTTTGTAAATGTCATTAAAATATATAAGATAATAATTGAATTCTAACAAAATACTTAATTTTTTTATATAAAAAACATTATATTATTAAGCCTAAATTACAAATTTATAAAAAAAAACATCATCACTTTTTCAAAACCATCCAAAATCGTACTGTAAATTGACAAAAAAAATAAAATGAAACATTAAAATCGTAATGTATCTCGCTGCATTGCGCGAGTACGCTTCTAGTTCGCTCTAGTTGAGTGATTGAATTTACCATTTTGGGAATGGATTTCCGAAGTACAAATTATTCCCAGCTAACAATTCATGAACAACTTCATGCGGGTCAGCCCCTTCAGGAAGCAACTGAATCAGAAACTCTCTTTCTTGTACAGACAAATGAGTTTGCCAAACCTATAGCAAGCTCCAAAAAATAAACAAAACATCCAGAGAAAAGAGAACTCTGCAGCTAAAGAAACTAAATCATCCCTTGCAAGGTTAACCTTACCTCATAAGATAGCAAACCCGTCAAGTTATCTAGTTCAAATAATTCAGGAGGAGCTGCAAAGACATCACCCAGGACATTCTGGCAATGTGAAACAAGAGGAAGAAACGGAGTCAACTCTCTGCGTGCAATACTTATCTGCTCCTTCTTAGGAACAACATGTTCCTTCTTATCATCCCACTGGAGAGAAATACTTGATCTCGTGCTTAAATCATAATGAGAAGATTTCTTCTTTTTCGCTTTCTGCAGCCCCCAAGAAGTATGACGGATGCTATTGCTTACTTTATGACGCTTATTCAACTGATCCGCCGCCATTCAAATATACAATCCTGAATTGAAGAGTGAACGTTTATGGATAGGTATTGTATCAATCTCCGCCCACACATATGTATTTTCCATGAGCACACTGAAATTCAAAAAATACAATTCATTTAAATAATTTGTCACCCCTGACTCCTTGTCACAACATAATTAAATTATAAAACACTCAGATTATCTATGAGCTTTCGAGACCTCATGGAATCCATGAATGGAGAGATACAAGAACATATTGAACAAGAAAGTTTTGGAGAAACTATAAAATCTATTGGTGAAGAAAATCATGGACTAACCAAATATATTATTGACTTGCAGCTAGGTAACTAGAAGAAGAAGAAAAAACGCAGGTCCTAAGCACAAAATATTTGCAAGCCCTTGCACCAATTAACAATCTTTAAATAATTACGCTGTGTGTCATTTAGTTGCTGATATTGTTTTCTCCTGTGCACTGTAACATGAGCAATCTTGCTTTGACCAGCTTTTGGTGTGAGTGATATTTAAGGACCATCCTCCACAAGTTGGAGGTGCATTTGATTTTTCTTGAAGGCAAAGCAATAAATATCCAGATTTGATTGTTTTCCAAAGCAGGGATATTTATCCATTGCTTTTACCCATCCATCGTCTGTAAGTGCTAAGCATAAGTGGATTGATCTAACATTAACGGAATAGAGTAATGAGTTGTTTGGCCAATGAGATAAAGCATTAATATACATGTAACTTAGATCTTGGGGTGAATTTGTAGTAGAAGATACAAATACCACCGAGTTGTAGTAGTTAACTAAGCCTGTGAGCTTCTACAATATCAGCACAAGACCAAGATGATATATAGACAGAATACAAATTTGACTTCAAGCCTAGGACGATGGTCACAATGCAAGTTTGACAGTCTCCCGCTAGAAGAAGGTTTGTCTTTTTTAACTTTTGCCATTTTGGAGCTCGAGAGAAAAACTTGGCAGAAAACAATGGTGATAAGAGCCCCAATTTTGACAAAATCTAAAACAAAGTACAAGTGAAGATGAGTTTTGTGTGTTGAAGAAAATAATGAATCCCAAGCGGCTCTGAAAACATATAGCAATTTAAGGCAAGCACAACCTCTTTTTGTGGAGTAATTAAATGGACGAAAGGAACGCACTTGATGTTTATATTGATATAACAAAAGCAACTAGAAACTAAGATCTTCCAGGTATATATATATATATATAGTTTTACCTTGGTCGTTTCCATGACATGTGAATAAATGTGTAAAGGAATATTCGTAAAATAAGTGGTAGAGCAAGTATCTGTCACTGTTTAGCATAGCAGAAAAGAGAGTTGAAAGATAGTGGTGGAGTGGAGATGATAAGGATAAGAGAAACAAGTAACCCTAAAAGTGAAGTTGAAATTAAGCAAGCGTATATAAAGAATAAAAATTGCAAGGAGGGTGCAGAAATCTAATAATACGATGATAGCGTGTAATTGATGTTTACCTAAGAGTCGAAAGCATGAAACTTGAACCTCATTGCGGAATACAAGTAGAAAAGAAAAACGCAATCCGAGAATATGAAAGGTATGAAATTGGTTTCAGGAAACTAAACCCTAAAAAGATTGATGAGAAACAGAAAGGATAACAGAGAGTAATAAAATGGTAGGTGGTGGCAAAGATAATAGTAAAATTATCTGTTTAATTTAGGTCTTAAATACAAATCCCATAAATAAATAATAAAAAGATAAGATGAGGAAGCAGGCAAGGCACAGAAGGAGAAGAAGAAGAAGAAGAAGACGATGTTGGTTCGTGTATGCAGCGACACATGTATGTATGTATGTATGTATGACTACTGTATGTATGTATGTATGTATGTTATGTAGGTAGTAAGACGAGAGACATCCACAACAACCTCAAATATAATTAATTTACTCCATTTTTTCTTTCTTTCTTACACAGGTAGGTGTCTGCAAAATAAAAAATTAAAGAAAATAAATAACAATACAACGTTTTTATAATTATTCACGAATTTGCTCCACATTTACTGTATTGTGTAGCTCGATACATGTAAAGATATGTATTCGTTTAAGTCAATAATATACGTATGTAAATAAATTCTTAATTTTCTAGTAAGTTTTTATTTTATATAAAAATAAAAATCATTTATAACATCATGGTAATTCGATAAATGTTAAGTTAGGGTCTGTTTGTTTGCAGCTTAATGAGACTCACAACTTATTCAGTCAGCTATATATGATTGTTTGGTAATGATATAGAAAGTGGGGAGCTTTATGCAGAAAGTCAAATCAGTCTCTCTCGTTAAAAAACATGTTCCTTCCATATATGAAAAAACTCTCTCAAATAAAAACCTTTTAAATCTATACAATCCACACAGTATACAGAACTTAATGGAAAACCAACCAAACAGCCCCTTAATGTTTTTCATTAATAAAATTTGAAAACGATTGAGAATAAAATTGTTTCATTATAGTGTAAATGAGCAGTTTTAATTGAGTAATTATCACAAACTCATGCACCATTGTAATCAAATAAATATGTTTAGTTGTAATTAATTGAACATTGGTTGAATGTTGAAAATTAATCAAGTAATCACATACATAGAAAACAAAATAATTGATATTGTAACACCCTGAATTTTGGGTTTGGGTGAGAAGTTGACCGTTACCCAAAGTTCAGGGGGGTATTCTGTAATTTGGGCTATATAAATACAAATCAAACCTGAGATATTTTCTAAATATCTCATTGATCTGATTTGTGTCTTTGAGAAGCCAGAGAGTGAAAGAAAGAGAAGGAAGAAGGCAGTGAAGAAGGGTCGATCGTTTCGGGCAAATCGAGGTACTAATCTAGCTTAATGCTTTGATCTGAATGCTTTTAGCCGTGTAGAATCTCGTTGTGAAGGTTTTGAACCGTTCCATTTTGAGATCTGAGTATTTCTCATTTTGATCTGGGTTAAATCTGGGTTCTGCATCGTACTGTTCTTGATGAACAAGGCGATGGTTGATTCGACCGAAGGGTTGATTCGACCGGATGGGTGTTCGACCGAAGGGTTGATTCGACCGGATGGTTGATTCGACCGGATGGTCCCTCGACCGGTGTTGTCTGTTCGACCGGGGTAGTGTTGGACCGGGGAGGTGTTCGACCGGGGTGGTGTTCGACCGGTTGTTGCCTTTGACCGGTTTAGGTTATGTTAAGTTGTTAGCTTCTGTGTCTTTGAGTCCTATTCAAGTAACGAGAGGTTTATCTGTATTTCGACTTACCGATTCTTTCGGTGTTGTCATAGGTAGCGCTCGTTAAGAAGAAGGAAACAGAGGTGAGTTCCTACCATCATTTTAAACTTTATACATATCAAAAGTTACCTTTTTGATCTTATCTCATTTTAAAAGTAAAATGATGTTTTACCTGTGCGTTTTATGCGAAAGAAATATTCAAATGAACTTCTTTTAATTGATTTTCATTCTTACCAGAAGTTGAACTGGGAATAGCATTTGTTTATAAAAATGTGTTTGTAACCATATGTTTATTTATGGTTGGTCACATACGTTGTTGTGACGAGTCCTTACCATTACTAGTGGATCCCTAGGTTTTGGAGTAGACTGTTTTGTTGGGAGGTTATATTCCCCAAATATGTAGCTATGGATCACATGTTCCGTGATGAGTTTATGGTACGGTTATGTGAGGCCGGTTACTAGCCATGGTTCATGGTGATCCTAGTGAAGGAGTATACATTGGTTTCCCTTGGGAGCGCGATCTCACCTCGTAGCACGGACTCTGGGTTCATTGCTGAGGACTCCAAATGTTTAGCTCATAACTCGGATTTGTGGTCTACTTTGTGTTACACCACTATCCTTGGTAAAATGGTCCTTTTATCACCGTTTAAGAGTTTTGGACCGAAGAGGCCCGGTTGTGGCGAAATGTTATCTTTACGAACTAAACCTTGATGAAAAAATTTCTTTATGATACTGATGTTTATATCTTTTGAACTTTATAAACTGTATGTTCTCACCAGGCTTTATAGTCTGACACTTTTTCTCAAATGATGTGTATAACAGGTTTCCATTAGCGGTGGGTGTCGGGGTTTTTGGAGAGACGAGTTTTGAGTCTCGGGGTTTTTGGAGATGTTTTAGTATTGATGTTGGGCAATGTTAAGTCCCATTCTTTTGAAGAAATCCTTGTATAGGATTGTATAGTCTTAAGGACTGATCCCATTTATGGGAAGTTAATAGATTTGCCTTCGTTTTATTGTCAGGTTTCCAAGTTTTAATTTACTCTTATTTTTGAGGTGTTACAAGTTGGTATCAGAGCTCTAGTTTAAGCGAACTAGGCATGAATGTAAGATGTCTAGACTTAGACTGCGTATACTAAGAATTGATCCGCGAGAATTGGGTAGAGCCCCTAAGTTGGGTTAGTCTTAGAGTCGACGGAAAGTACATTTATCAGGCGTTGTAGTAGTGGTGACAATAACCATTATGTGTTGTATGTTCATAATTTCACTTAGCTAATGTTATTATGAGGATATTGTACGTAAGAGTCCTTGAATTGCTATTAATATGACATTTGGTAATGTGGTAGTACGTTTTCCTTTCGTGTTTTTCTATCTTTTCTTATCTCTTCCACTGCTCCGTGTAGCAGTTTAGAATGGTAGGTACGCGTGGAAGACCGCGTGCTCGTGTTGATGGTCAGGAAGCGACAGCCTCTACAACGGGTCAGCCGGAAGGAGTTGAGGTTATCGTTCGACCACCCGTTCAGCAAGTACTAGGAGGGAGGCCAGAGGTCATTCCGAGAGTAGACCTGGCTTCGTCCCACCCAGTAATCGGGGATGCTAATCCCCAGTCAGAGTTGTTGGCCAGCGTGATGTTGGCGATGAGGGAAGAAATGGCTAAGCAGCAAGAGTTCCTGCTGAAGGCGATGGAGGACCGCGACGTAAACCATCGGAGAAGCGAGACGGTGGTAGAGAATGTCGTATTAGGTTTTGGAGATGATGGTATAAGAGTCACGTCTGTTGAGCGCGGGATTTCCGGTGCTCAGGGGAACAGGAAGAGTTGTTCCTATAAGTCCTTTCTGGGCTGCGGACCGCCAGAATTCTTTGGTTCAGATGACCCGACAGTGTGTATAAAGTGGATCCGAGCGGTTGAGCAAGCTTTTGGCTCCTCCGAATGTGGTGATGATCAGAGGGTGCGGTTTGGTACCCAGCTGCTGAGGGACACTGCACTCATCTGGTGGAACATCATCCAATCCACTCTATCTCCTGAAGTGTTGGCTCAATTGTCATGGGCCGAGTTCAAGAAGAAGCTGCTAGAAGAGTTTTGCAACGAGAGGACCATGGACCGAATTGAGAAAGAATTCCGGTCCTTGGTGAAGGGGAGCCTGACGGTGAGGGAGTACACCCGTCAGTTTATGGAGAAGCTTGGTCTGGTGAAAGACAAAATGAAAGCTTATCTCAACGGCTTGCCAGCGGACATGCAATCGATGGTCCATAATTTCAAGGCTTCTAACCTCCGAGAGATGGTGGAGGAAGCTCAATTCATGGAAGAGATGTTCGCGAAGAGCAAATCTGAGAGTTCGGTGGTGGTGTCTGATAAAAGAAAGTGGGAGAGCAGTTCAGTACCTCCCAAGCGGACCCGACCTTTTGTGGGAAACCGCAACTTCGGCAGTTATCAGGAAGCAAGGTGGTGCCCGAAGTGTCGGACCAGGCATCACGGTAACTGTTACAACAATTCTCAAACTTGCTTTAAGTGTGGGAAGCCTGGTCATACTGTCAAAGATTGTCCGGTCAGGGGAATCATCTGTTTTGAGTGCAAGGCACCGGGGCACTCGAGGAAAGATTGCCCGAAGCTTGTGTCGGGTAGCGCGCCAGCAAGGAAGGAGAACCCTCCTAAGGTTCAGGGTCGAGCTTTTCAGATGACGGCTGAAGAGGCTAGGGCATCCGCTGATGTGGTATCGGGTACTTTTCTTATAAACTTTGTACCTGCTCGTATTTTATTCGATACGGGTGCTAGTTTCTCTTTCGTATCTGAATTGTTCCGTCAGAAATTTGTTATGCCCACTACTAGTCTTGAGGATGCATTAGTGGTAGAAATAGCAGATGGTAGGCAAGTTCTGATCCACGAAGTTCTGAAGCAGTGTGCTCTTAGTATCGAAGGGAGAGAATTCCCGATCGATCTGCTACCGATGTCAATCGGAGGTTTTGATGTTGTAATCGGTATGGATTGGTTGTCAAACAATCAGGCCGAGTTCGTGTGTTCCAAGAAGATGATTCGACTTCCCAACCCCTCTGGTGAGGTCGTTGTCATCTATGGCGAAAAGAGAAAGGGTGAAGTGGCAATAATCACAATGGCAAGAGCACGCAAGTGTTTAGTAAAAGGATGTTCGTCTTTCCTTGCCTATGTGATCAATGCTAAGTTAAAGAAGTCAAAGCTGGAAGATGTGAAGATCGTGCGTGAGTATCAAGACGTCTTTCCGGACGACTTGCCCGGGTTGCCACCCGATCGTCAGGTAGAGTTCCGGATTGATCTTGTACCTGGCGCAGCACCGATCGCTAAAGCACCTTATCGCTTAGCGCCATCGGAGATGCAGGAAATAGTAGCACAACTCCAAGAGCTATTGGAGAAGGGATTTATAAGACCAAGTTCGTCACCTTGGGGAGCTCCGGTCTTATTTGTCAAGAAGAAGGATGGCACAATGAGAATGTGCATCGACTATCGTGAGTTGAACAAAGCTACAGTGAAGAACAGGTATCCGCTTCCAAGAATAGACGACTTGTTCGATCAACTTCAAGGAGCGGGTTGTTTCTCCAAAATCGACTTACGTTCAGGTTATCACCAAGTAAAGGTGAGAGAAGAAGATGTTCCGAAGACAGCTTTCAGAACGCGTTACGGCCATTACGAGTTCCTTGTAATGCCTTTTGGCCTGACGAACGCACCAGCGGTGTTTATAGACTTGATGAATAGAGTGTGCCGACCATTCCTCGACAAGTCGGTCATTGTATTCATTGACGACATACTCGTGTACTCCAAGAGTGAGACAGAGCACGAGCAGCACTTGCGTGAAGTTCTGGAAGTGTTGAGAAAAGAGAGGTTGTACGCCAAGTTTTCCAAGTGCGACTTTTGGCTTAAAGAAGTACAATTTCTGGGGCACGTAGTCACTCGGGACAGAGTGAAAGTGGACCCCTCCAAGATTGAAGCAATGATGAATTGGGAGCCTCCTAAGAGTCCGTCTGAGATCCGAAGTTTCTTGGGTCTGGCGGGATACTACAGAAGATTCATTCAAGACTTTTCGAAGATCGCTTCTTCCTTGACAGTTCTGACTCGGAAGAATGTAAAGTTTGAATGGGCAGAGGCCCAAGAGAAGGTGTTCCGGATTCTTCAGAAGAAGTTGTGTGAAGCTCCGATCTTATCTTTGCCTGAAGGGTCGGAAGATTTCGTGGTTTTCAGCGACGCTTCAAAGATGGGATTGGGTTGTGTGTTGATGCAACGAGGCAAGGTAATCGCTTATGCCTCGAGGCAGCTTAAGATACACGAGCAGAATTATCCAACCCATGATCTGGAGTTAGCAGCGGTGGTGTTCGCTTTGAAGCTTTGGCGACATTACCTCTACGGCACGAAGTGTACTCTTTACACGGATCACAAGAGCCTGAAGTATGTCTTTGATCAGAAAGAGATGAACATGAGGCAAAGGCGGTGGCTCGAGTTGTTGAAAGATTACGACTGTGAATTGCTTTACCATCCCGGTAAGGCAAACGTGGTGGCCGATGCGCTAAGTCGGAAGGACTATAGCGGGAGTGTTCGGGCTACCCATTCAAGAATCGAGCTAGTGTCTAGTCTTGTTGAGAAGATCAAGACATCTCAGATGGAAGCATTGTTAAAAGAGAATCTCAACGAGGAAGTCATGACAAAACAACGTTTACTCTTAACGGAAGATAGCCGTGGGGTGAAACTGTTCAGCGGTCGTGTGTGGGTGCCCAAGGTTGGGGGAAACCGTGAGCTGTTGCTAAAAGACACACACAAGTCCAAGTATTCCATTCACCCGGGAAGTACGAAGATGTACAGGGACTTGAAGTTGCATTATTGGTGGCCGGTGATGAAGCTTGATGTGGCGCGTTACGTTGAGCGTTGTGTGACGTGTTCGCAAGTCAAAGCCGAACATCAGCGACCGTATGGGAGTCTTCAGTCCTTAGAGATTCCCGAGTGGAAGTGGGAGCATATCACCATGGACTTCGTGACGAAGTTGCCTAAAACTCTTCGGGGACACGATACCATTTGGGTGATAGTGGATAGATTGACGAAGAGCGCTCACTTTCTGCCTATGCGCGAGACTTTACCGATGGATAAGTTGGCGAAGCTTTATATCGATGAAGTGGTCTCGAGGCATGGAATACCTTTGTCGATCGTGTCGGATCGCGACAGTCGGTTCACTTCGAACTTCTGGGATGGGTTTCAGAAAGAGCTTGGTACGCGAGTTAAGTTGAGTACGGCTTACCATCCGCAGACCGACGGGCAGAGCGAGCGAACGATCCAGACGTTGGAAGACATGTTGAGGTCTTGTGTCATCGATTTCGGGGGTAGTTGGGACTCTCACCTGCCTTTGGTGGAGTTCGCTTACAACAATAGCTACCACTCGAGTATTGGGATGGCACCTTTTGAAGCACTGTATGGGCGACAATGTCGGACTCCCGTGTGTTGGCTAGAAGCGGGAGAGAAGCAGTTCGCCGGACCTGAAATCGTGCAAGAGACTGCCGATAAGGTCAAGTGCATTCGTGAGAGGATGAAAGCGGCTCAAGATCGTCAGAAGAGCTATGCCGATAAGAAGAGGCGACCGATGGAATTCCAAGTAGGTGACCGCGTTATGCTTAAGGTATCGCCATGGAAGGGCATTATACGGTTCGGAAAACGTGGGAAGTTGAGTCCTCGTTTCCTCGGACCTGTCAAAGTACTTAAGCGAGTTGGGTTGCAGGCCTACCAGTTGGAACTGCCACCGGAGTTGAGTAGAATACACAACACGTTTCATGTCTGCTACCTCCGGAAGTGTTTGGCGGTAGAAGACAACGTCATTCCCCTTTCAGAGCTAAGGGTTGACGAAGGTAGCCGTTGTGTGGAAGAACCCGACGCCATCTTAGAGAGAAAGACTAAGAAGTTGCGTCACAAAGAAGTCACTTTGGTCAAGGTGCAGTGGAAGTATCACCGAGGAGCAAATGTGACTTGGGAACCTGAAGAGGATATGAAGCGTAGATATCCTCATCTCTTTGTATAGTTGGATTTCGGGGACGAAATCATTCCCAAGTTGGGGAGGATTGTAACACCCTGAATTTTGGGTTTGGGTGAGAAGTTGACCGTTACCCAAAGTTCAGGGGGGTATTCTGTAACTTGGGCTATATAAATACAAATCAAACCTGAGATATTTTCTAAATATCTCATTGATCTGATTTGTGTCTTTGAGAAGCCAGAGAGTGAAAGAAAGAGAAGGAAGAAGGCAGTGAAGAAGGGTCGATCGTTTCGGGCAAATCGAGGTACGAATCTAGCTTAATGCTTTGATCTGAATGCTTTTAGCCGTGTAGAATCTCGTTGTGAAGGTTTTGAACCGTTCCATTTTGAGATCTGAGTATTTCTCATTTTGATCTGGGTTAAATCTGGGTTCTGCATCGTACTGTTCTTGATGAACAAGGCGATGGTTGATTCGACCGAAGGGTTGATTCGACCGGATGGGTGTTCGACCGAAGGGTTGATTCGACCGGATGGGTGTTCGACCGAAGGGTTGATTCGACCGGATGGTTGATTCGACCGGATGGTCCCTCGACCGGTGTTGTCTGTTCGACCGGGGTAGTGTTGGACCGGGGAGGTGTTCGACCGGGGTGGTGTTCGACCGGTTGTTGCCTTTGACCGGTTTAGGTTATGTTAAGTTGTTAGCTTCTGTGTCTTTGAGTCCTATTCAAGTAACGAGAGGTTTATCTGTATTTCGACTTACCGATTCTTTCGGTGTTGTCATAGGTAGCGCTCGTTAAGAAGAAGGAAACAGAGGTGAGTTCCTACTATCATTTTAAACTTTATACATATCAAAAGTTACCTTTTTGATCTTATCTCATTTTAAAAGTAAAATGATGTTTTACCTGTGCGTTTTATGCGAAAGAAATATTCAAAGGAACTTCTTTTAATTGATTTTCATTCTTACCAGAAGTTGAACTGGGAATAGCATTTGTTTATAAAAATGTGTTTGTAACCATATGTTTATTTATGGTTGGTCACATACGTTGTTGTGACGAGTCCTTACCATTACTAGTGGATCCCTAGGTTTTGGAGTAGACTGTTTTGTTGGGAGGTTATATTCCCCAAATATGTAGCTATGGATCACATGTTCCGTGATGAGTTTATGGTACGGTTATGTGAGGCCGGTTACTAGCCATGGTTCATGGTGATCCTAGTGAAGGAGTATACATTGGTTTCCCTTGGGAGCGCGATCTCACCTCGTAGCACGGACTCTGGGTTCATTGCTGAGGACTCCAAATGTTTAGCTCATAACTCGGATTTGTGGTCTACTTTGTGTTACACCACTATCCTTGGTAAAATGGTCCTTTTATCACCGTTTAAGAGTTTTGGACCGAAGAGGCCCGGTTGTGGCGAAATGTTATCTTTACGAACTAAACCTTGATGAAAAAATTTCTTTATGATACTGATGTTTATATCTTTTGAACTTTATAAACTGTATGTTCTCACCAGGCTTTATAGTCTGACACTTTTTCTCAAATGATGTGTATAACAGGTTTCCATTAGCGGTGGGTGTCGGGGTTTTTGGAGAGACGAGTTTTGAGTCTCGGGGTTTTTGGAGATGTTTTAGTATTGATGCTGGGCAATGTTAAGTCCCATTCTTTTGAAGAAATCCTTGTATAGGATTGTATAGTCTTAAGGACTGATCCCATTTATGGGAAGTTAATAGATTTGCCTTCGTTTTATTGTCAGGTTTCCAAGTTTTAATTTACTCTGATTTTTGAGGTGTTACAGATATCAAACTAATTAGATCAAGAGATGGTTTGGGTAAGTGTTGATATTGATGATGATGGAGAGAGGGGGATTCTTTCCAATTTGGATACTATTATTCATAGCCTTTTTTGTTCTTTTTCACTTAAATAGATAGTAATTAACATCCTCAGACATTTTCGACTCATAACCATGAGATAAAATAAATAAAAAATATGGATATTAAGATCATATGTTAAAGATGGTAGAGGAACAAAAAGGTTACAGAAAAGTTTTGTTGTATTTATCCATTATTAAAAGGTTACAAAAAAGTCTTCAACCGTTTAAGTTAAGAAAATTTATTATTTTTTTTTTTTGGGAAATTAAAAGAATATTAAAAAATTAGGGATAAGAGGGAATTCGTTGGCAGGGAGGGGGCTCATCCCCAATCAAAAATAATAGCTGCAATGGTAGTAGCGAAGCTGCTTCTCCTCCCATATCTGAGTCTCCATCCATCCAATTCCAATTCCAAATTGGAAATCAGCAGCAGAGAATCTCTCCATTATCAACCATGGAGATTGGGATTAAAGATGAAGAAGAAAAAGAATCAACCAGGTGGGAGTGGGATCTCCTCCTCATCGCTTCTTCAGGAGGCTGCAACAATCAACCCTGTGGCCGTAGTTGCAGAGGCTGCCAGCGTCGGGTATTCAAGTGCTAGCTATTACACCTCTCTGGGTCTCTTCGTCATTTCTGTACCGGGTCTTTGGTCCCTCATCAAGCGCTCTGTTAAATCCAAGGTACCTTACCTACCTCTCATTCATTCAGCAACCAACCATATATGAATTATTATTATTATTCATTCATCTATCAGGTGGTGCAAAAGACATTTATTATAGAGGAAGAAAACAACAGGGGGCCTAACCAGGTGGCTGGAGAAATTCTTTCCTTCTTCACCCGCAACAACTTCTTGGTCTTGGATAAAGGAGAGACCATCACGTAAGTGTACTACCTACTAGTAGTAACATAGCAATAGCCTTTATAATTAAGTCTTCAGTCTTGATTATTATTATTATTATTATTATTATTATAAATTCAACAAAATTAGGTTCCAAGGCATGATGGTTCCTAGCAGAGGGCAAGCAGCACTCCTCACATTCTGCACCTGTATCAGCATGGCAAGTGTAGCCCTGGTGCTTACCATCACCGTCCCGGATGTCGGTAACAATTGGTTCGCCCTCACCCTTCTCAGTCCATTGGCGTAAGTACTTACTTGTATATTTATTTTTATTTACTTACTACTTCATACTATTTATCTACAATAAACATAAAAACAAAAGAAAGAAAGAAAGAAAGGAGTGAAATGGAGAATTTTGGAACAGAGGAGCCTATTACTGGAAACGAGCATCAAGAAAAGAGCAGATCAAGGTCAAAATGACGGTGGCAGAAGATGGCACTTTGTCAGAGATAATTGTTCAAGGCGATGACCAGCAAGTTGACCAGATGAGAAAGGAGTTGCAGCTCACTGAGAAAGGCATGGTCTACGTCAAAGGCATCTTTGAGAGATAGATAGTATAACTACTACTTTTTCTTTCTTAATTAAATTTTGTATCTAACATATGCAACCATTCTTATTCATCAAATGAATACTCCAAATCTTTATAAACCCAAATGAACTTTTGACCAGATAATTTAAATATTCCCAACATCCTACAATACTCCCATCAAACTCTACCTCTCATCCAATCAGCAACTTGTTCTCCTCAAAGAAACTGTAAGTGGGCACCTCCAAGTTGTACGGTGCTGGACCCTTGCGAATCCTCCCAGAGATGTCGTAATGAGAACCATGACAAGGGCAAAACCACCCGCCATAATCACCAGCATTTGGCAACGGGATGCAACCCAGATGGGTACATACGCCAACCACAATAAGCCATTCAGGATTCTTCACCCTAGCAGCATCCTCTTGTGGATCACGAAGAGATGATATATCCACGCTGTTTGCAAGCTTCACATCATCATCTGTTCGGCGCCTGATAAACACCGGTTTTCCACGCCATTTCACTGTCACCGTGGTTCCAGGCTCGATGCTTGAAAGATCAACCTCAAGAGAGGCCAGTGCAAGAACATCTTTACTGGCAGACATGCTCAGAACAAATTTGAGGACCAGAAGCCGAATCAGGGAGGCGTACACAAACCTACCACCCGTCAACACAAAATATGCAAATGCTCGTTTGCTTGGATCACCAGGTGCGTAACGCTCATGATTATGCTCATCATATACTATCTTGGATGTAGGGTTCGTGATGGCTGCTACTGTGGGAGGAATTTTGTCCTCAAACTGTGGGGTTATCGAGTTTGAAGCAAATCCTGTGAAAACCAAAAAGAACAAGGGAGTATAGTAATTATTAAATGCCCAATTGACAATTGAGGTCCAAAGATCAACCAACAATATGCTCATTGTATTGTGGATGCTTGAGAAAATACATTGAGAACTAAACAAACCTCTGTGTGCCACAAATGCCCTAATCCTAGAACAAAATGAGAAGTAGCTAACCAACTTCTAGGAGAGACATAATTGACTGCATGGATCTCGGTAGCTACGCCACCCACTCCCGACAATTGAGGTCCAACGCACAGTTCATATCATCGTAGTCATGGACATAAGGTGAGTAGTAAGAAAGAGTTGAGTGAGTGGCATACACCTAAGGAATCGGCCTTGACGGCATTAGCATCCATCATCCCTAGGGGATTAATCTTGTCATGTTTTTATCACATTTCACGCTTTTATTATTATTCTCAGGATCAATTTACTCAATTTGAACTTTTTGTTAATTCTTATGTAGTTATGTCATCATGGATATTAACCACCACCAAGTTTTTCAATAATCTACTGATACAAACATATAAAGGACAACTAATTCTGAAATTTAAATGGTCAGTAAGACAAGTAAAGGGGGTTAAGTTGCTCAAATAGGGTATATTGGTCTACCAACAAGGTCTAAATCTGTTTTGCATATCTTTGTTGATCACCATATCATTATTGAATTTAAGCCCAAGCTTTTTGTTTTCATTAGTAACCTGTCTAGTTAGCAAAAAAATAGATTGAGTTCCACCAATCCAATCAGTTAAATATTTTCATATGAAAAGTTCAAACCGCCTGCCATATTGTACTAGCATACTACACTATTAAGCTCATCAACTGACTAAAAGCATTTCCAGTTATTTTGATCTAGTTGTCAAGGTGATGAAGTTCATGACCACCGCAAGCAATTATTGGATGAACATTCCATCAAGTGGTATTGATACCAACCACGCTGAATACTACCTTTCCTAATACCATGAAGATTGACCTAAATGGTTGTTCATTCTTTAAATTAGATATAGACTGAGATGGGCCAAAAAAGGAGGATGGTGGGTGAACAGCACAACCAACTGGCAACTTGAGAGACAACAGATGAAACAGTATATCATACACCACCTGGCTCCATTTCGAAGCCCATATGTCATCAATTCAAATGACATACTATGCATAGTCCTCTGCCACCTCATTGTGATAGTGGGTTAACCAGGAAACTATAAGAGGATGTAACTAAACATGTACAACCACTATGTTTTCTTCCAAGCATAGGAGCATGAAAAAAGAGTGGTATAAAAAGAGTTTTTTTTAGAGAGAGGTGTCTGTTCTACCTTTAAGTATCATTAACCACATTATATGTGTCAAAGTGCTAGCATCTAAAGGAAAAACATTTTATTTTGCTAAAAGAAGCACAAGCACTCCATAGCAAACCATGAAGAGAATTTGACTCGCCAAAACTCAGTTAGACATTTTATCATAATATAAAAAAGGAAGAGCTTTTTTTTTCGAATCAGGAGCATTGAAACACACTCTAGTTAGGCAGTAACGTTTTTATGGCTATGCTTCTTTATTCCTCTCTTATGTGAGGAAAAAGTTTCAAACTCATTTCCTAGCTCCAAACTAGATTCGCCATAATACTCCCTACATCCCAAAGCTTCACAATATTTATTTGTGCCAAAAGACAAGAGTCCCTTTTGAAATAATAAGATAAATGAAGTGTGTCCAAAGTACCCTTCATTAGTTCATTTTCTGAAGACTGGAAAGGAGTCTTTTGGTTGAATTGTATTTAAAATCACATGCAAATTTGTCCAGAATTATTGTCTCCGAAATCCTTCTAAATTTTTAAAGTTGACTCTTACATGGGACCACAAATAAAGTAAATATATGCATACAATAGGTAATGTCAGCTATATACCTCCCCCGTCACGTAAAAGTTGCAGCATTCACTACTTTGGGATGCCCAAGGAAAATTGAATCACTTCTCCTTTTTGGCAAAATTTCAAGGTAGAGGTACCTATTTGCATATTGTCATTGCTACAACTTATTATTGCTATTCATTTATTTTGACATTATTAGAGGACATCTACAACAATGATCAAATACTTATAGACCACTGTCAAACTTGCAATTTTTAACGTTGCCACGATAAAACATGTCAACATAATTAATACGTGTGCATTGCTCAAGTGGCCAACTCCAAGTAGTTCACATGTTTATAGTTCATACTCTCCCACAAGACCGTCGAGAATACCTCTATAGTCTAGACTGTGAAGATATATAAAAGTGGAAAGGAAAGGCCATAAAGGCTAGTCCTTTCACAGTTTCACTACGTCGATGTTTCACTATGGTCTGCAATGCCACATCTGTGGCACGGGTATAGGTATGGGCTCTCATAACTTGGTTGAGGAAATAGCATTGCACATGTACAATTTGTGAGCACGATTCGGCCGGTGCATCCTATAATATAATGGCCATCTTATTGGATCCAAATCCTCAAACCTTTTTACATGAAAGCTGAACTTGTATTTCAATCAACTAAGCTTCTTACATGATCCAACGCCATGCGTGGTGGATATCTTATGCATCCTTAACATATAGTTTCAAATATACTCAATAAGCTAAACCCGCTAACTTTTCCGTGATTGTCCTTTTTATGCATCCTTTCAATCATCTTAGTCTTTTACACGATCCAAAGCTATGCATGTTGGGAGTGTCCTCTATGCATCCTTCACATTTAGTTTCAACTATGCTCAGATGACTAAACCCACTAACTTTTCCGTTATATCCTTTTTTACGCATCCCTTGCATCCTTGGTAACAAGTGATTTAGATAACCATGAAGATGCTCCAAGATGCCCAATTCGTACACCAAGATGTGGTCTAATCCCCATTGTGGGTCTTAAAATTGATAGGTCACTTTAGGCTAGGTAGTAAGAGCAAAAAGTATACCTACCCGTAACATTTTATACATAATGCACACCAATGAGCTAATCAAGTTGTCCTCCCTGGACTTGCTTAGCCATCTAAATCAATATGCTCGAGTCACTTCAGCTTTAAATCACTCTGCTTATGTTTCCACCGATGTTAGTTCAAATTGCAAATCCAGTAGTCACTGAAAATATCAATCTAGTAAGTAGTAACTATTACGATCAAATAATTCCTACCACCAGTTTCACAGAAAACGCACCAGTCCTCCGATTCATTTACGGCATCTAGGCCTTTTAACTATTTTTAAAATAAACAATTGGTTTCACCAGGGAATCTGATCTGAATATAGAACTTGAAAGAAATCAAATTCTGGTTAGTTTCATATGCCTATGTAGGTCCTCAAACCTGGTTCACATTGAGCTAAAAAGGAATAGTTGGACGTGTTTAAATTGATTTAGCAAATAATTAAAACGCCAAAATCATTGACATGTATACTGAGGGTTGTCGACATTTGATGCTTGCAATGATAAATTTTCTTAACTGGTCTGATAGCAAAAGGCAGCCGTGACCGACGAGAGGTTGCGGTTATATAAATCCTATCATAATCGTGCGAACACGAGTTGATAGCAAAAATAAAGGGAGAAGAATCAGAAGACAGACAGTGAAGTTTTATGGTCAAATAGGATTGATTGATAATACTTTCAGTTAGAGACAATTAGGCTTTTGTAAAATTGGAGGCGAGATGAACAAAAAAGGGGAAAACAAACCTCTGGACGGCAAATGACAAGGATGATTGAAGGGGTGGGTGGACCGGAGACCGTAGTCGGCGGCGTCCTGGATCTGAGTAGTTGTGGAGACGAGGGAGGCAGACCTCCATGATGATGTGAGAGAAGCTAGCTTCCTGCTTCCGGCTCTCAGCATCCTGTTGGTGGGTTGTTGTAGGGTTCCTTCTCTCGAAATCTTCTTCCTTCTTAAAGCAAGCTAAGCTGCCCCTCGAAGCATCAAAAATTAATATATTGTATCATAACAATAATAACAATAAGATTTGGCACCTATAATTCTCATTCAGTGATTTAAATTTGAATGAGATTACAAATAAAATAAAACACTTATTATCGTAAATTCTAATACTAAAAAAAATGGAAACTATTATTTCAATCAGTTTATTTTGATGATTATATATAGGGTTGGGTTCCGACGAAAAGTTGAGTTAACGGTGAGAATCGTAAGAGGTGGCTATCAACCGTTGGATGAGAAATAAACGCACATTAGGATGAGATGCACCAGATCAATTATCTTCTAAGCCATAATTCATGGGATAGCTTGAGATTAAAAAAAGATCAACGGTTCATATCCACTTCTCACACTTCTCACCGTTAGCTCAACTTCTCACACGATCCTTCACATATATATATATAGAGAGAGAGAGAGAGATGGGTTTCGATGAGAAGCTGAGATTATCGTGAGGAGTGGTTATTAACCGTTTGATGAGAAATTGATGTACATTAGGATCAGATGCATCGATACGCAGCATATCAATTCTCCTCTATGGCGCAATTCATGGGAGATCATGAGATTAAAAGTGATCAACGGTTCAGATTCACTTCTCACGTTTTTCGTGTTAACCTCAACTTCTCACACGATCTTTCGGCTATACACATATATATAGACTTAAGATCACGTGAGATCAGTCTGTTTTTGTGAGACCATAATTTTACATTTAAAACTTCACAACAAAATACTTCTTTAGTTTCACAGTGTTTTGCTATGAAGTTTCGAGTATAAAAATGTGGTCTTACAGGTCTCACGAAAACAAGTTGGTCTCACGTGATCCCAACCATATATATAGTGAGAGATAGAGGCGAAAGATCGTGACAGAAATTGAGGTTAACGTGAAAAGTGGTTCTGAACCGTTGATCACTTTTAATTAAATGTTCTCCCATGAATTGCAGCTTAGAATAATTTGATCTCGTGCATCGTGAAGCATCTTATCTCGATGCATCTCATCCTAATGTGCATCCATTTCTCATCCAACGGTTGATAATCACTTATCACGCTTCTCACGTTAACCCCAATTTCTCATCGGAACACAACCCTATATAATACATACATACATGTATATGCATACACACACACATATATATATATAGTCCAAGGTTCTAAAAAACGCGCCTTGGCGTCGAGGCGTGGCCTTGCCGCTACGTTTTGCCCCTTGGCGTCGAGATAAGGCGTCGAGCTCGTTATGGCCCGTCATGGCACGCCATGGCCCAAAATGGCGCGTTATGGCGTTACGCCTTGGCATTGAGATAAGGCGTCGAGCTCGTCATGGCGCGCCATGACACACCATGGCGCGTTATGGCGTTACAACTTCGAATTTGTGTACTTCAAAATTCGATTAGAATTTACCCATTAGTATCAATTATAGCTTAAAAAAAATTTTGTTTATCGTTCTATATGAATTTAAATTGTTAATAACTCGTTCATTATTGTTCAAGACACCGATAAAAACACACACATACACATATACACATATATACATATAATTATATACATATTTGCCGCCTTAAGTCATGCCTTGGAAAATGCCATGGCCTCGCCATAACTCGTAAGGCTTGAGCCTTGACCTCGCCGCCACGCCACGCCTCACGCCATTTAGAAACTTGATATAGTCAGGTTAATGGTAAAACCGCAAAAAAGGAAAAACCGATAAATATCTTAGTAACAGTTCAAATAGATGGTATGCACATGTGCATATAAGTAATTTGAGGCAATTTATCCGGTATGCAAGGGCGCATGACATGCACACGTGCATTAGAATCAATAAACAACTTCAATTTACTTGTTTTACATGTGCATACCGTCTAGATGAATAGTTACAAGGTGTTCCTCAATTTTTTGTTTTTCTAGAGGGTTTTCCCGAAAATCTCTCTCTCTCTCTCTCTCTATATATATATATATATATATATATTCCAATCCCTATTTGTTTTTCTCCAGTTTTTATTTGTCATTTACATTTAAAAATGGTTAGTTAATGGTTACCCAAATTTATGTTAAACGTTAAGTCTTGACTTGACGAATTAAAATTTAAAACATAAATAATATTTGAATTTTGCCTATGAATTACGTCTCAGTCGTTGCAATCAGAAAGAGCGGAATCCTGACATAGTTATCTTCCCTTGCCATGTTCCCGTTTGAGACATAAGACATTGGTTGACTTCTCCATTAATCAGTTGATGCGTTTTTACTTCCACCATACATCAATTTTGAAGAAACCCATATGGGAAGTCAGTTCAACTCAAAAAATCATCGTTCATTACATTTATCTCCTAAAATACATCAAATCTCGTATTCGGGGTTATGTCTTATTCTCCACAACATATACAAAAAAAGGACCCCGTTCTTTAATCTTAGTTGTAGAATGGTCTCATATTGCAAAATCACATTTTGAGAAGTATTAAGAAGGAAGACCTGTAGGTAAAACTCCAAAAACTAATTTAGATCCTCCATTTAATTGCTTTTGATATATGTTTGCAATTTGTAACTTCCTACAAATCATAAAATATAAAAGAAACATTATTTTTGCAAGTAATAGGCAACTACTGCATAACTAAAATAAATTATATCAACGTCTCTTCATCAAGCTCTATCATAGCATAAGCTTACTGGTTGAGGGAAGGGGTCAGTTCTAAAGTGGGGAAAAAACATGGGTAAATACATAAGAAAAAAAAAATCAAAATTTGTTATAGTCAAATTTGTGCCATCTACTTCTATAGTCAGATGTGCATACAACAATAAAATAGGTTATATAATTTTTAGGTAAACACCTTATTTTTTACCTGGATATGAGATAGTAAGATGTAAGTAAACAAACCCTAACTCGCTCTATTTGATTTTTCCTCTTAAATATTTTCCCTCTCGTCAGTTGTTTTCACCCCCTGTTGCTCCTCTCACCTCTTTATATGCTCTGTTAAATCTTAAAAAACACAAGCTACTGTAAAACCTAAAAGATTATGACGATAACAATGCATGAGTAGGTACATTTTTTAGGGTTTAAATTATAGTTGTTTGCAATTATCAATGTTTTATGGGGAAAAAGAAACAAGTTGAGTCCTTAATCCAGTAGATTCTAATTTTTGGCTTTGCAAACACGCACTCGTTACATAATTGTAACCCAATTTCACATTATGACCATCATCAGCTGATTGTACAACATGTGGATCGATACATGAACTTTTAGATGCCAAGGTCACACATAAATCGAACAATCTCCCTTTTGAATGCCATGACAATAATGCATTTAACTTGGGAATCACTTTTAGGCACATGTAGACCCACTATGGTGTATACGGTGGCATAGACCACGACTTCGTTCATCCTTTGAAGTATACAAAATTGTAGGTCCTGAAAGATGTCACCGTATTATTATGTTGGGCGCAACCCTATATTTATTGAAACTACAACAATAGCACAAGTTTCTTTTGGCATAGTTAGTTTGCAAGGTTTTTTTTTCTCCGATTGCAGATGTGGGTTTGAATCATATATGTATTGTTTTCTTAGTTTTTAGCTTTTACTTTCAGGTTCATAATGTCTATGGAAAAAGCTAAAATGACACCATGTGAACGAAATGAAAGGAAAGGAAAGGAAAGGGGAAAAAAGAAAAAAAAAAACTTGTTAGGAGATAAAAGGAAAGGAAATGGAATGAAAACAATGATAAATTTATTTCTAAAACGTTTCTTCCAAATGTGGAAGGAAAGGGAATGAAATAACTTAAAACCCTTTAAAAAATTACTAAAACTACAAAACTACCCAATATTTCATTATAAATTATATATTTTTAATGGTATATTTGTAAAAATGACATATTTCATTTTTCTTTTCAACTGTTCAATAACATGAAAAGTTATTTATTTCTTTTCATTTCATCATTTTTCCTTCCCTTTTAAGAATACAAATAACAAATTTATTTTCCTTTCCTTTTATTTTAAATCCATTTATTTTCTCCCCAAATTTGATAACACAACATAAGATCTCAAAGAAACATTTTAGTATCATTTATCATTATTGATAATTACGAGTATATTTTCATAACATGATATATTATAACATGCATAACAAGTGTTCTCAACACGTGTATGTTTGTTACACAAAGTTGCAAACTGGTTAAACTTTTGTAGAGTTGCTAATAGACACCATTAGATAATAATAAAATGCATGATGCCATTTAATTACCGATTTAAACACCCAATTGAATTAGGAATATATTCAATGACAACTATAACAGAAACAACATTAAAAATCGAGCATAATAAGTTGATTGATTGAGTATGAATTGAAACGAAGTAGGATGAGGGGGAGTTGACCACTAAAGTTATTCAAACATCAAAATATGTTTTCTTCTTAATAAGAAAATGGAGGAGTTTTTCCGGTTTTAGGGAAGCCCAAGCCATGATGGCTCTGTTTTTGGACCCAACCCTTACTCGTTAGAAAAGTGAGATTAGACAATCATTCTCAAAAACACAAATAGGATAGGGACATAGGGTTGGGTCATTAAAATTAAACGACATGCAATCAACGATGAAAATAATTTTATGAACATGCCTTCCTAATCCGTTTTATATTTAATTACTTTATACTATATAACTAATACTTCATTACTTATTTTTTAATATCAAATTAACTGACTGGACTTGTATTATATCAAACACTTCCGATATATATAATGTATGGGATATATCATACAATATGACTCAAATATCGATCTTGAAATAGTAGGTGGTAAAATATATCATATATGGTTGAAAAAATTATGGATTTTGAAAGTTAATAAATCCTCGAAGAGTACATATTCGTACTTAATATATATATATATTAATCAATACAGTAAGTCCAGGCCGTAGATACAAAAAAATCATGTAAAACAAAATATATCTATTTTTAAAATTATTACAATTTATTTTATGAGTTGAAAATCCATTGATATGGAAACAAATTTCTTAAAATTAAAGAAAAAACTAAAATAAAAAGAAAATGAAAGGGTTCGGACAGCTGGGAAATTGGCCATTTTCATATACTTTCCGGTCGCGCCCTTCTCCTCCTCCGTTTGCCGCTCTCTTCCTTTCTCAATTTTCACCCACTTGTCAAAACCCTAATCTCCATCTCCCTCTCCCTCTCCCTCTGTACGCATCATATTTATAAGAGATCGATCATCATCTATACATTTCCATCATCTTTTCACTGATTCCTTATTTTTCTCACTCGTTTGCAGACTCCACCATGGTTGTTCAGTCCGTCCTAGCCAACAAAAATGACGCCCCTACAGAGCTTCGACCTCCCGTCCAGGATTGTGGGGGAGTTGACGCTCAAGTTATTTGCTCTCCGGCTAGGAGGATTAGTGCTCGGATTCAGAAGATCGAGAGCAACAAGGCTGCTATCCGACTTCGCCAACGGGAGGAGGAGTCTCTCACCAAGCCAGATAAACCGGCGAAGAAGAAGCAGCGATTAAACAACCACAAACAAAAAGATATATCGCCTAATGTGCAGACACAACTGGTCCAGGATGAAGGAATCCGAACCACCGGTGTCACATCTAACTCAGATGGGGGTACAGAGCACACTGAAAAACTCAAGGGTGAGGGTATGGGGGAGGAGGTTGAAATTGGTTCGGCATCCAAAGGGCAAGCTGGAGAGAGGAGTGTTTATGCAATGGTCACAGATACAATTAGAGCTTTTAACAAGCACTACCTTTTCTTTGTTCAGGTATTTTATTTTAGGGAATTCAAAGTTCTTTCAGTGTTGCTTCTGACATTAAGAATCAAATATCAGAAATGCACAACAGAAATATTAAACACGCTGCAAATATTTAAACCCAAACGAAAACATGCAAGCAGAGGAAGTAAAGGTACCTTTGCGTTTTGGCCTCCCACCATTTTAAGTATTTTAAGGAATGTAAATGTACGGACTGATAAAACATTGTTTCTGAGGATCTTCTTCCCGTGTTAATTTCTGAACCTAAGGGGCTGATTTTGGAGGCATACATCCTACAATAATCACTATTTTACTAATAAATGAACGCTCTGTCGTTCCCACTAGTTATACTGATATATTTGCAAGTGAACTGGTTTACTTTATATGATCTGCCATGTCACAACTTATTTCTAGGAAAACCATTTTGTTATCAATTTGCTATCATGGTAGGTGCATAACTGTAGCAAGCTTTCTATTTATTGTCTGCCACACAAAGTTGTTTTACAAGTTGATAATCGAGGTTGGTTTTATGCAATTATCTACAGGTGGAGGAATCAAGGTGCAAAAAAGACGAAGATGATAGGAAAAAACCAAAGAAACCAAAATCTAAGGTTAGCATCTAGTTAGCCTTCCTTAGACTGGAACTTTTCAAGCTTCTCTAATTGTTACCCAGTTGTTTCAGGTCTATGACCTCATCACGTTATCTTGTTTGTTAACTCATTAATAATCTGCACCATTCACTTCCTTTTGTTTTAAATTACACTTGAAGCATCTTGAAGATCATCTTACTTTATTTAACGAATCATAAGTTCGATATACTTCTTTCTAGGGCTGCCACCCAACTGATTTACATTTAAAATGTGCTCCTTTTTCTTAGTTTAGGCAAGCAGTATGGTCATCTCATACACAGATGTGTTCCTTTCTCCCGGTTCATCCAAGCAGAGAGGCATCTCATACACCTTTTATATCTTTTCATGACAATATTTCTTAAAGGTTGCAATATTAGAACAAAGCATTTTGGCTGTGTATTTTCTTGCTATATAATGTTACCCTAACCCAAGAGGCCATTCAACATACATTGCTTTGATAATTTGTAATAGGCAGTCTAATAGACCATATGTTTGTACAAGGTCAGAGGAGTTATGATCTCTGATTAAGGATTAACATGGTGATTGCCTATTACTATTTTCTTTAGTTTTTGGTTCTGTTGTTTATTTTGGTTTTTGGAGCTTCATGAGCATTTGTAGCCATTTTCTTCATACTTAAACATAATAGATTTTATATTGCAAGGGCTTTAGGTCATGCAGTTTGCACTTTTTATGCATTGGGTGTGTATGCATGAAGGTTTATTTGTGCAGTTCTACATGTTCTAGCTGGTTAAAAGCATGCGAGCCTGCTATAGCTCATGATTTCATGGTTGACAAGATCCTTTGCCACATTATTTTTTTAGTGTTCATCCTGATTGCTCTAGGTCTCAACTCAACTAAAAGATTAAACGGAAGTTACTAGTTACAAGGTCCTAAAACTGATTCAAACGTCAAGCTTTAAGATCTTTCCTCACATTTACATGTGGATTCATTTAGTGGTTCACCATTGTGTCCAAACCAAATCAGTGCAAATATCATGTATGTCATATTTGGTGCAACAATCTGAAGCCTGATGATTTAAATTCCAGACTTCTCAGAACTTGTAGAATCCCTAGTGTTGAATCACCAACTTGTTTACAAGTTCAGTCGATAGATAGAAGTTTGAAAATAACATCAAGTTGCAATAGATTTGATCAAGATATTTGCCTTGGTGGTCAGAAATAAGCTGGAGTGTCTTAAGAGGAGATTTATTATCATCACATTTAAGATCCCTTTATCATACTTGGACTTTTCTACCTTCTTCTTTTGAATTATTTAATTGATGCAGACACCATATTAGAGCGACATCACCTTCCATGTTTGAGACAACTTCTACTAGTATGATTAAATGTATTAATGGTGAGTTGCAAGTTTTTTTAATTGATATTGACATTACTATATGATGCAGAAATTAGTGCAGAACCAGGATGCAACTGAAGAAAAGGCAAAGGCTAAACGACCTGATCTTAAGGCTTTATCAAAAGTAAGTAACTCCTTTTAATCATATCTTGTGAAGTAATATTCATGATGTTATAATGTAGTTTCTTGTGAAGCTCCATGGTTACTAATACTTCAACACAATTAATATTTATCTTAATATATGCCAAGGAAAAAGAAGAAAAGAAAAAGGCACCAACGATGACCGAATTACATAACTCCATGCTAGAAATGATTTGTGGTCATATGTGAAACACATATGCACTTTGTTTAGTTATTGTATTTTGTCTATACTGAAAAGAAGTTGAATCTAAGTCTGGTTACATTTTTTTGACAACATAAATGTGCAGATGATGGCATCCAATACCATATTATGCCCTCAAAAAAGGATAGGATCTATCCCAGGTTGGTACTGCATGGTCTCATCCTTTTATTTACATATATATATATATATATCTAAAAGTTCACCAAAATAACACTATTTAGCTGGAATGTGGATGTGCTTCTCATTTTTTACTTGTAATGCTGAAGACATTCAGATCGATCTGAGTTGCATGAAACTGTCGTAGTTCAGGAACTATGTATTGCTATATCTTTTCAAAGGGCATTATGATTGCAGGAATTGATGTCGGGCACCAATTCTTTTCACGGTGTGAGATGGTTACTGTAGGTTTCCATAACCACTGGCTTAATGGAATTGATTATATTGGACAAAGTTCACAAAAGGTAATAAATAATTTAATCAAGGAACCGACTTACCTTCTTTGTTTTGGTTTGTTGTCATTACTAGTGATTGCGTAGTTGCTTTTGCAGTCTACAAATTACTTTATGTTTTTTCTGAAGGAGGCTTTTGTGCATCTTTTCACCTAACTCATCTTTTACATTATATGTTTTTGTAGGAGTATCCTCAATACAAGTTACCTATTACCGTGGCCATAGTGTTGTCGGGCCAATATGAGGATGATTTGGATAACTGTGAAGATGTTGTATATACTGGTCAAGGTGGTAATAATTTACTTGGCAATAAACGTCAGATCAGTGATCAAGTAATGAAACGTGGTAATCTAGGATTGAAGGTAAGCAGTTTATTTTGTTCATGAGGCTGACATGGTAATGTGTGTGGAGTTCAGATTTACCAAACTGCATCTTCACACATGAACATGTGACAAATGATTGTTGGTAACATTAATACAATTTTATGTGTAGATAGTGCATTAGTTGTACTTCATGTTTACAATGTATGGCACTTGGTGAACATCAATTCTCTTTGCTAATCACTCTTGACATGTTCTTTGCTTGATTGTAATGCCTTGATTCTAGTTTTGGGGTACGGAAAAATTCTCTAGTAAGAGCACAATTACTTCAAAAACTAACAAAATACAACTTCTGAACACTATTTCTTACATTTCAAGGGAAAAATCTTATATATTTTTTACCTTGGAAAGCTGTCCCAACTATCTAAATCAAAGTTATAATTTTTCTTTTTATATAATCATTTTTACGATCCGTCGCTACCACTTGCACCTGCTAACATAGGTCACCTAGGATAGATGCCTCCACACACATGTAAGCTAGAGCCTAGTGAGTTCATGGTTTTGATTTTTGCAAATATGTTCTTAAACAAGTAACTTTTCAAAGATACATCTTTCTGTATGATGGCAAGGATACATCTTTTTGTATGATGGCATGCCATGCATCGTATATTAACAGAAGTTCTTTACAATCTTTTCAGATAACTCTTCTTTGTTGTAGTTTTCTTTGCAGTGTGGCCCCTTACCAGTTTACACCCAATTGGTATTTCTCATGTGGAAATAACAAAAACAAAATTGCAGTGGAACCTTTCTTCTCTTCTTGGATTTAGCTTTGATTTTTTAATTCTTTATGTTATCTTATGCGTTTTCTGTTGTTGTACTATTTTATTTTCTGCTATTTCATGTTGCTTTTTTGTTCTCTTTGCTCTTGCTTTGTTCATCAACTCTTTGGTAGGCTATTTGTACATCGGACAGAAGCACACGATTTTTTTCCTTGGCGATAATAAACTTATTTTCTACTAGTGAAGATTTGGAATTTGACTTATTTGTGCATTTATTTATGCACATATAAAAAAGACGTGTGCCACATTGTGCCTAGGCCCCACAAGTTTTTTTGCCTTGCATTTTTCATAACAGTCTACATCTCACACATTTGTATAGAGTCCTGTAATAATGTCTCATATTTTAAGCAAGTGAAGCACCATACCTGACATTATGCAGTCGCTATTTAAGTATTTTGCTCTATGGCTTCTTTGACTCAATATCTTTACGCTTTTGCAGAATTGCCAAGAGCAAGATGTGCCGGTTAGAGTTATACGAGGCCATCAATCTAGAAGTAGTTATGTTGGCAAAGTTTACACATATGATGGATTGTACAAGGTAGATGCTAGGGGGTTGGTGGGGAATATTGTTGTGACTGAGTAATTAATGGTTGATGTCATTATTATCATGTCAACCATATTCTTCTGAATCGTTAAGAGGTGAATCTTGTTTGGTAAAAAAAATGGTTGCCTCTTAATGGTTCCAAAATCCTCTTAATGGTTTAGTATCCTGGCCCTCCCTTAACCATTAAGCGCCCTGATTTCATTATGAACAATTAGCAAACAACCATATTTCATTTTACACTATATCATAAAAACCTCTTAATCATTCAGACCACTTAATCATTCTGCACTAAACCATTCAGCAACTGCCAAACAGCCCCTAAGTCATGCTTGTTTCTCCAGGTTGTCAAATATTGGGCAGAGAAAGGGGTTTCTGGTTTTACCGTTTTCAAGTTTCGACTCAAGCGTGTGGAAGGGCAACCTTCTCTGGTGACTGAACAGGTTCTAATGCTTGCTTATGCATCTTTCAAGAAGCCCATTCCTGAACACAATTATATTGTTGATGTGAATATTTGTTAGTGTAGCTTTACGTAAGGATGATAGGACTTGCTACCTTTGTCCCAATACTACTGGATTTAGTTCATGAATTTGTTGAACCAAATTCTAAGAAGCCATTTGCCAATTGGTAACCTACTTGTGCAATTTACCTTCATAGACATGTATGTATATTTGATGCAATCCCTTGGTGTCCTGGGCAACTCTAGTCCTGTCTGTGCTTTAATATACATGCATACAATCATATAACATTAGTGGACAATGTGCCTGCAAGTAAGAAACAGCTTACCGAGTTACCATACACATTCTTTTTTGTACTGTGTGCAAGTTCGTTCGTCATTTTGTTTTTTCACCCCAGACAGACATGTATTCAAATCTTTGTTAGTGCTGCTACCTTTATATGCTTTAATTTTTTGTTTACGTTATTGTCAGGTTCATTTTGCTCATGGGCGTATTCCAAGTACAGTTTCTGAAATACGCGGGTATTAAGAAAAAAGAACTTTAATTCTTTCGAGAGTGTGTGTGTGTGTGTTTTGACATGGCTGATCCGCTTTTTTAATGTAAGGTTGGTATGCGAGGACATAAGTGGTGGCCTTGAGAATATTCCCATCCCAGCAACCAACCTGGTTGATGATCCAGCTGTTGCTCCGACTGGTAAGTTACATCGTCTCATTTAACTGTGAAACTTCTGTTAGAACATTTAGATCTGTTTGTCTTGAATTTTCTCTTTGCCACATTTAGCAAGTGCATTGTTTTTAGTCTTATACTTCCTTCATCCCAAAATAAGTGTCCACATTTCTATTTAAGTTTGTACCAAAATACGTGCTTACTTTCCAAAATAAGTGTCCACATTTCGATATACAATTCCAATGCAACTGCGTTTCTTGCTCAGTTACTCTACATGCAGTTGGGAATTTGGTATTCTGCTAAACTTGTGTCAATTTCTATCTACTTTGGTAAATGGGGTTCAGGCCAGCTTATGGTGTTACAATGACTATGATTTAATAGGCGATGACAAATATGGATGTGGTATCACCAATCTTTGTTTTTCATAGATTATAGGCTGGCTTTGGTTGTACAACGACTAGGGTCAAATTAATGATGACAGGGCTAAATTAATGATGACAGTTGACAGGGCTAGATTAATGTCATTGGTTTTTGTCTTTTCTAAGAATTTAGGCAAGGGAACATCGGGACAAGGCTAGGCTTTAGGATGGATATGGTGTTATGGTACAGTGTTGTTTTCAGTGTTACCTTTGTTGCTCTTTTGTTCAATTTACATGCATAAAGCTTTATCTAGCTTGGTGGGAGTGCAGTTTGGCTGATAAGTTCTCTAGCGGTGGGCGAGGTTGTGGAAATAGTCTCAGTTTGGTGATTCTCAACAGTTTGGGTATTTTTCTTCTGTCTCAAGGTGTATCGTTAGTTAGTGTTTCATACTGTCTTGTTATGCAACAGATTTTCAGTATGGTAGAACTTTTTGCTGTTTCAAAAAAATCTGCATGCATTTGTGTTCTTATTGAAGTTTGGAATTACTTCCCTGGACCATGGTATGAAACCAAAAGAACTTGCTTATGCTTAAAGGTACTTGATTTGCGGTTCTTTTACAATTGATCATTTTCCCAATCATGCTTGACATGAATGTTTGTGTGTGTGCAGTGTGGGGGTTATCACTATACATTTTTCCTACTTCACTGTATACTTTCAAGTTCTATTTCTCTTCCAGGATATTTCATTGACTTTTTCTATTGCCAACACTGTTGGCAGGTTACACCTATTGCAAGTCTATTCAAGTTTCGAAGAATGTCGTGCTTCCTACTAGTGCCTCTGGATGCAATTGTCAGGGTAGTTGCACGGACCCAAGAAACTGTGCTTGTGCTAGGCTTAATGGCTCTGACTTTCCTTATGTACATCGCGATGGTGGCAGGTGAGTACTTTAAAAGAATCAACTAATTGTCCTTTCTTGATCCTTTAGCTGTGATGTAATGCTACTTTTTGTATTTCTGTTTTCTTGACCTCCAATTCCATCTTTTTTGCTTGACATCAAATGATTTTTTCCAACCATTTGCACAAATTGCATTTGCTCACCACAAGTCATTATTTGAAATTATTTCTTATATTCCAACAGTTATTTTTTCTGGTTTTCTTGTGATTTTAGTTGCTTAATTCCCAAGTCTACCAACCTGGATTGATGTATTAACATTATGGAGAACAACAGCTTAGCCTTCATTCTTTGTTAGTCAATTCTTTAATTATGGATTTTGTAACCACTAATAGTTTTTTTTTAAATCCTGCTGCTCTTTACTATCCAGGTTAATCGAACCCAAGGCTGTTGTATTTGAATGCGGACCAAATTGTGGCTGTGGGATGACGTGTGTCAACCGAACATCTCAACGGGGGTTGAGATACCGACTTGAGGTCCAGCCTTAACCATATCAACTAAAAGATCTGTCCAGTGATGCAGTTTATTACATCTAGGTGTATATGTTTCTTCAAACCTGTTTTATGTTTAACTTGCTATTACTGTTAGGTCTTCCGGACTCCAAAAAAGGGCTGGGCGGTTCGATCTTGGGACTACATACCCTCTGGGGCGCCTGTTTGTGAGTACATAGGAGTACTCAAGAAGACAGATGATGTTGACTCTAACCCAGAAAACAACTATATTTTTGACATCGACTGCCTTCAAACAATGAAGGGGATTGGTGGAAGAGAGGTACTATAAACTTCAGAAATACAGAGAAACTATGTGTATCTTTGCGCATCCGTGCATTAATTTGTCACAAATTGTGGATTTATGGACCAAAAAAAGAGAACACCATGCATAACTTTCACCATTACCAACATGTACTGCTTCATTTTACTTGAACAAAGACATTTTCATAGCCCTTGTTCGAAATGCTTAGTACTCGTAAAGTGGCTATAATATGTGATAGCTTATCAACCACTATGCGCGGGCTTCTTTTTTGCATGACTTGGAACCTACTCCATGACCTAAGAGGATGTAACATGCGTTCTTTAACTACTAGTTTTTATGGTGATCAGGACACTCAAATTTGTTTTGGATATGTCAATTCATATTGGGATCATTTCTGAATTATTATTGGCTCATTAGTGATGCATTAATGATTTTGTTCTATTTTGTAGCGTCCCATATTACACGTGACATTTCTTTCTTTTTTTCTTTCAAAATTTGAAACTTAAAATGACTAGTTTATGTTTGTAGTTGCTCCTATTTCTTATAAAGGATTACCCCTATCAGTTAATCTGATGCAAATTGGTCCACCACAATTGTGCTTCAACTTAAATTTCTAAAAATATGTGAAATATATCTTCCCATTTTCTTTATGTGATGTGGCTGGGTTTTGTTATATTTACTTTTTATTACAAGGGTATTTTGGGAACATACAAAGTATATTTCTTAGTTTTAATGCAAGGCCATTTCATGCAACTGATGGTAGTATGGAAATTAATAATAGGGCTTATTTTTTTCTTTGTGTAATTAGAATTTATTGTTATGTTCTGATTCAATTCGTGTTTTATGAACCCCATAGAGGCGAGTTGGGGAGGTAGCCATGCCATCATTACTGGATAAAGACGATGAAAAAGACAGTGGCCCAGAATTCTGCATTGATGCAGGTGCCAATGGAAATGTGGCGCGTTTCATCAATCATAGCTGTCAGCCAAATTTGTTTGTGCAATGTGTATTGAGTGCTCATCATGATATCACACAGGCACGAGTGATCCTGTTTGCTGCTGACAATATACCACCACTCAAGGTTTACTCCGCTCTCTCTATAAGTAGATGTATATATTTCCCTGCTTCTGTTTGGTCTAGGTATATTATGTTGATTGTTAATGTTGCTACTTATTTTTTCATAATCTGACGTTCCTGATTTGTCATTTGGCCCTATTATGTTTTTGTTCAGATGTCATTTTGTTGCATACAACTTATATGGTCTCTTTGACTGAGATATAGCTAGCACAATGACAAGCAATAATTCCTGTCTGTTAATATATTACTACTCTTATTAGGGAATTCTAGAGTTAACAAAGGATATGCAAGTGCATGTTTGGATGCCTGATTGTTGAAGTTCATGTAATTTGGCTGTGAATGTAGTAGCCTTGAAGGAAAGCAATTGCATTTATGCAGCGGGGTTAATGATTGAATGAGAGAATATACTTCCAAATTTGCCGTGATTTAGACTTCAATTTAATATGCGAATGTGATCATGGATGGTCATAGAACGGCATGCTTTTATGGTCAGTTATTTAGATAGGATAAAAAACACAACCAATTTTTTTTGTTAGGCACTGAAACGTGAAGAGAACATAATGAAGTGAACCTCTTAGGTTTTCTGATATGAATAGTGTTCATTTGGTGGACTCCACCTGAAAAACTCACCTTGCTATTTCCTCCCACGTCAATCATGGCTGCTCTCATATCTTCTATTGGTCTCTTGGTATGAGGCTCACATTCCAACTGGTGCCTCAAAGGTTTATGTTGGCGATGGGCAGACCACTTCAGACAGTGTTGCCTAGTTTGTTATCAACTGGTGCCACCCCAACCTTCTTTCTTATATCTTCAGTTCTTATCCTATCCCTCACCGTTTTTCTGCAACATACTTCATCCCATTCTGTTTGTTGGTTACTGCTATCCTACAATGTAGCTTAGTAGAAATTTTTCGGCATAAACACCAGAAGCTTGTCTCTGTTTCATCCACCTTGCTTTTACTTGATGACAAATATCCTGATCAATCACTCCATCCTTCTTTTAAATCACCAATAATGCCAGACATCATTCCTAACTACTTACTCCTGGATATTACTAACTGACTCTTCTGCCTCCTTGTCCACACCGCCAAAGTTACACTTTACCAAATGTTTCTCCAAGCTTCCCCCTTGCTTTAAATCTTGCCTTCTCTTATATCGGCACCAAAGTGCATCTACCATGGTTTTTAATCTTTTATGTCTTCCATGACCCCATTACGTAATGGTCATACATATCCTTAAGTCTCACTTGTATGCATTGTAGATGCTTCCTTCTTCACAGGAGCGCATTGCATCACTTACCTACACACCTTATCATATGCCTTCTCTAGATTGATAAGCATCATTTGCAAATACTCTTCACGTCTCCCATATCTCTATGTGAAACAGTGTGATAAGAAAGCTTCCGTTGTTTATCTCTACATAAAATGAAATTAATTATCTGATCATATAGTATCGTTGTGTGGCTTGTAAGCTTGACCATCAATAACTCGTACAATGTTTAGTGCTCTGTAGATTTGGATAAAGGCACTGGCATTTCATTTACAAGACTTCATCTTTTTGTGAAGGACAGTCATCGAATAATAGTGAGTCGCACTAAGTCTGCCTTCCCAATGACTCACCTACCTTCTATATAGTAAAGGGGCAAACTATGGATTGGATCCAAAACAATTCTTGGATGGGGTATTCAATTCCCCGTATGAATGGAAAACATCTTTATGGGTCCATGTTTTTAGAAAAGGGGTCAATTTGGGTCATTATTTTAATTACTTGGGTGTTTTTGGAAGATATTTGTATATCAAACGGACCCATTGGGTAAAAAAGAATCTAGTTGAAAACAAAACTGATTGTGGTTCTGAAAGATGCCCAAAATAGAAAACTTGAGCTCATTTCATCCTTTCACTTGAGTCATGATAAATTTTCTAGCATGATCTTGTTAGATTGGTTGAATTAGTTGGTATTTGTTGTGAGACTGCTGGATTGCTTTATTGAAACTCAGTTTAATACCTACTTATATATATATATTATACCACAATCATGATTGTTTTTTCACAAGAGATTGATGTCTAATTGAATGGTTGATTATGGGTTTGTTGTAGGAGCTGACATACGACTATGGTTATGAGCTGAATAGCGTGATGGGTCCAGATGGCAAGGTAAAGCAACTTGCTTGCTTCTGTGGTGCACCGGATTGTCGGAAGCGCTTGTTTTAGGGTAGTGTTTTCGGGGAAGAAATTCAAAATCTGTTTGTAATGTTGCCTGACAAACACTAGAAAGTAGTAGTCACGTGGCATCTTTATCCTAGTAAAAATATGAATGATATTAGCGTTCTTGAGTTTGTTGTATGTGGTGGTTGATTGTTGTTCTTATGGTGATTTCAGCTGGCCATCTCAAGGAATGTTGAATTTTATTACTATAAACCAAACCAATTCAGTGAATCCTAGTGCGGTCTAGGGAGGATATCCCGGATTGTGGCATGGAAAAACTATGAGAGCATCTCCAACAACTTGAGAAAATGGGGATTTTGGGTATAAATTATGCTCTAAAAAATTATCTTGAAACCAAAACCAAAACTGTATTATAAACTTCAGGGTTTTGCAGAAATAGAATGGGGTGAAAAGCAAATGAAACTCTCTTTTCCATAAAATATAGAGTTTCGTCCCTTGTTTTCGGAAAGTGCTTTATTGGTCACTAAAGTTTTTGTTTCATTTTGTTTTTCATTAACGGTCGTGTCTTTTTTATTAAAAAATGAAAATTTTAAAATAAAGCATAAATTAAAAAATTAGAACCTTCCCTCCCCATGTCTTGGGTTTTTCTTTTTTCGTAAGACTTTACCCACTTTCTTTGGCGGTCTCTTTTTCCCGATTGACTTATCTCCTTTCCCTTCTTCCCAAATCAAATCAAAGCCAAACTCAAACTTGGATCAGTTTCATTTCCTTGGATCGGCCCCCAAAACCCAAACGGTCCTTATGCAGTCCTGCTGGGCTTGGTTAAGGACCAGTTACATATGCTCATCTGTACAATTTGGCCATCAGTTGCGGCTCCGTGAACTCCTATACAAGATCATACCTTTTGAGATGTCTAAAACCGTTGTCTAGTTTCAGTTGCTCTTCGTATGTCCTCCATCCTTAACCCTTCCGCTCTCTCTCTCATTGATTTGATAATTTTGGATTGATTTTAACTATTAATTACCCCGTATTATATTATGCCTTTCTTAGTTTCTTTCTTTACCCTGTATGTTTAAATTAACATCCCAGCCTTTCTTGAAAAGGAATGCCTTACTTTAAAAGAGCCAGGGATTGTTTACTAGTAGTATTTAAGTTTTGGAAAGTGTTTGTAATATTTAACAGGGGAAAAGTTGAGGAAAACCCAAAATTGCATTTCAGCTTCCATTTATCAATCAAAATAACATATCATCCAACAATGACAGAAAAGAGCTCCAATCCAATCAATTTGCATATATCACAGTTTAAGGTTTTGAGTTTACAAGCTTTTGCTTTTGCTTTCTTTCAGGACAAAAAAAAAAAAAAAGAAGATAAATTGGCAACTGTTACTATCCCAAAGAAACAGCAATTCTTAACATAGGATTTGACCATTTAATACAAACAACTGTACCTGGATCAAGATGAAGGAATGACTTTAAACATGACAAGAGTTGTAGCAAAAATCATGAAATATCACATATTCTACATCCAAGTCTTCAAGACAACATATATATCATCATCATCATCATCACCTATTCCACATCACCACTGCCCTTTGTTCGATATCTGCGCCCACCTTTACTTTTACTGCTTGCTACTTCAGGCTCATCTTCCTCCATTACACAAACCTCAGCCTCAGCCTCAGCAGCAATTCTAACAATGGGAATCACTTTCTTCTTCTTCTGCATATTTACCTTATTTTTGTTTATCGAACCATCATCACTTGACTTGTTTCTTGGAGTGAAAACAACTGATGTTGGAGAATTAGTGGAAACATCATCCCTACCACTCAACCCCTTGACCGAGTTAAACAACTCCATATAAGCTTTTCTATTAGATTCTTCATCCACATCATCCATCGAATCAAAGGTATAATGTGTATACTTTGAAGGATTGCGTACATAATCTGGAACACTAGGCAATAATAATAATTCATCCATCATCACTACATCTCCACTCTGCCTGATAACCTTTTCACTTTCATTCATCTTCTTTCTAACTGATTCATCATCTTCTTTAAGCCTGATTTTTGCTGCCATGCGATTTGCACGGGGATCCCTCATCACATCAGTAATTGAGTTGGGAAGCTCGTTGTTAGAATCTATTTCAACTTCATAATCATTAACATTAACGTCTCTCATGTAAAAACGTTCTTCCTTGCCTAAAGCCACCTTGTCAAAAACATCTTCCTCTTCCTGCATAAAGATTCATTAATTCAACAAAACCAAGCATAAAACAAACCCTAAACATGGTGGGCAACTTTTCTTGTGATGATAAATGGAATAAATTTGCAAATGATACCTCGTTGTCGAGAGTGCAGTCCATGCCTACGGAAGATCGAATGTTCCATTCCTCATTGCTGTGATCGTCTGGCTTAGACGACAGTGGCTCCTGATCGTCATCAAGCTCTTCAAGGTCAGATTCCAGGTCTTGATGAGAAGTTGAGGGTTGGGCAAGAAGGCCTTGGAGAAAAGAAGAATAAGGTTTGGGATTTTTGTGGACATGTTCATCTTTGTCTTTGTAAGAAGTGACTTTATGTTGAATCCATTCGTTTCTTTCAATCTCTTGGTCGGTGAGGCACCACAGAGACGATGATGATGATGATGATGATGATGATGTTGATTTGATTGAAGCAGCAGCTTCGAGAGATCCGAAAGCTCTATCAACTCGAACATTAAAGCTGTCCTCCATGGATGTTTGATTGGAAAGGGTTTAGGGTTTGTGACGATGATGATGATGGTGGAACGGAGGCGGTGCTGGATGTTTTTTTTTTACTTCAAAGGGGGTGTTTGGGATTGCTTATATAAAACAACTTAACGCTTATTTTAAAAAGTGTTTATCAACTTATGCGGTGTGAAATCGGAGTTTTTAAAAAAGTGTTTAGATTAGCTTATTGTGGTACCAAAACGTAATAAGTTAATAAGTTGTTATTTAAATGTGTTTGGGATTGCTTATACATATAACATAACCAAAAATTGATAAGCACTTTTCAAATAAGTTGACAAGTTAAAACCGAATGACTTATCAAAAAGTGATTTTCAGCGGTGCCACAAGCCATTTTAATTTCTCCTCATCCAAACACTAAAAAATGTTTATCTCCAGTGTCAAATCGCAATAAGCTAAAAAACACCTCAAATAAGCAATCCCAAACACCCCAAAATGAGGGCTTTTTTTTAATTTGGGGTAGGGTAGGAAATAGGGATAGGGAGGAGATATTCGGGTCAGATCCGATCCACGAAAGTGGTGATATAATAATAAATTTGGCCACAAAACATCTCCTCTGTAATGCGATTGACTTCACAAATTTCAACCTTCCCTTCGCTAAAGTTCATGTCCATCTTGCCCTCTCCAAATCTAGGTTCATCGTCTTCTTCATCGCAACTTCACCCTCAAAACTCTAATCCTAATCATGGATCCGACGACCCTTCTTCACACCACCTCCAATCTCTTCGTATCTCCGATTCTCTTGATGATCTCACAGGTTTTGCCTTCTATTTACACCTTTCTTATCCCCATATTTCTTTTTATGCTTCAAAATCAAAACCTCGCCCGTTTTGTAGCTCAATATTTGTTCCTATCGCGGCGCTAATACCCTTGTTGTTTTTATAGTTTTTTATCTGCTTGAATTAACCCTCGTTTGAATGTGTTTCGGTTTTTTCTTCTCTTATTGTTGCTGCTAATTTTGTTACACTAACACTTCATTGTTATTATTTTTTATTTTTTTACTTTTTCCACAGCATCAGTTGCTCCAACACCGGAAGCATCTGGTGGATCTTCCAAAAAGGTAAACTTTCTTTCGTGGGCGCCTTTGAATACAGTTGTATGCTCATGTTCCTGTTCATTCAAATTAACCGCCAAGTTTACTAGATAATGAATGTAATCATAGTGTACATAAACTAATCATACAACGACTACTTCCTTGCATTAATAGCTGAAGAAAATTTGACAGATCATCTTCACATAATAATTTCCATAAGGAATGCTCCCTTAGACCCCATTTGCCCAAGACTAGAAACACACTGCATTTTTTTCAGTTAGAGTAACTTATATAACTCTAATTCTTTCATCAATATAGGTGAAAGAAGACCTAAAACTAAATGGCAAGAAGATTCTCACCAACCAGAAATCTGGTGCACCTTTTCAACGCAATCTTTCTGGCCAATCTAGTATTGGGTTTTCTCAAGAGAGAGGCTCCTCTGTCAGTCAGAGATCTCGTTCTACTAATCAAGGGGGCACTCCGACATCATCAGGAAGAAAAGCACAGGTAGTTAATGGTAATTACTTGCTGAATTTTCAGTATGATCCTATTGCTCGTCCACAAGCAAGGGTTAATCCTCCTAGAAAATTGCCCAAGAGAAAGCCTTACAACAAAGATCTGTTTCTCCAAGCAAATTATAAGTTTGTCTTGTTAGATTCTGGGAACCGTGCTCCTGAGAGAATGGATCCAGATAAGATGTTGCAATGGGAGGATATCATATGTCTCAAGTATTTCACTCCTCATCCCACAAATTGTCCAATATGTCTGGAGGAACTTCTGTGTCCACAGATGACATCATGTGGCCATATCTTCTGTTTCCCATGTATATTGAGATACTTTTTGATTGGAGAAGATGATCATAAACGTGAATGTTGGAAAAAGTGCCCCTTATGTTTCATGATGATATCATCAAAAGACTTGTATACCATCTACATTGAGAATGTCAAGCAACACTGTGTTGGTGATATCATAGAATTTATGCTTCTAACCCGTGACAAGAATTCATTAACTCCAGCTGCGAAACAGAAAGAAAGGGTCAATGCACAGGAGGAAGTTTATGACTCCTTTTCAAAGTTCACTTTCACAGTAGATGTTGAACTGTCAGTTAGGAAAGCAATGTCAGAGCTAGATAGTTGGCTTGCTAGAGCAGAATCAGGGCTTGTTGACGACCTGGAAAAACTTCCATACGTCTGTGCTGCAATGGAACAACTAGAAGAAAGGAAGAAATATTGGAAGGAACATAGGGATTTTGATGGGGTCAGCTCCTGTAAAAATGATTCTCTTTATGCAAGTTCTCTGCCAAGTTTGAATCATGGTATTGGAGTTGATGGTTCAGTTATGTCTGAAGAACTTCCTGCTGGGGTTGATGATAAACCATTTCTTGTGGGTGTCTCAAAGTTAGTTAATGTTAATGAACCTGTATTGAATCAAACTACTGATGTGGATGAACCATCTGATGGCCAAGTTGAAACTATGTCTTCTTCCTATGATGATAGCAAGGGTATGCAATTGCCCTCCGACGATTTTACAGATAAGAAGATCAAAGAATCGTATGATTTCTATCAGGTAATTTTTTTGTGTGCTATTTTGTTGAAAAGTCTGTTTTTTAGTTTTCTCGTTACATTATGTAGTGGAATGATCCTTTCACCTAAATTTAAGAATTCATTGTTTAGTGGGGCAAACTTCTTGGCAGTTTCAGGATCTTATCAGTAGACTCCTTTTAAGGTCAAGGATTTTCTTAGTGAGAAAGCATGCCATTTAATTATATCTGTGTGCCGCTGAAGGCCCCCCTGGTGTCTGGTATGGGGATCTGGATTCATTTTGGTTGGAATCCAACCCAGGTTGTTCATTGCTTCTTTGTCCGAAGGAGAATGCAACAATTGACTAGGCAACATGGTTCAATGGATTCAGCTAGAATCTTGTGGACAAAAGTCAATACCATCAATTGTTGTAATGATTAGAATGGGTAAAAATGTAACTTCATCTTGGAAGTTTGCCAAAATAGGTAATGTTGCAATTGTTTTAAGAACATCCCGAAAGGAAATTTGCATTTGTTTGGGTGGAGGGATTGTAGATCTATTCTTGAAATGATTTGAAAGAGATGACAGTTCTATTGTCAGAGGACTGGCTAAACACAAATAGGTACTAATGTACTGGTTTTGTGATCAGCCTAGCTCATTGTTGAATTTGAGGTTGTAATGTACTAACGTATCCATGCTGAGAAATACGATCGAGATGCTAGTGATAGCAGATATTCGTAACTACTAGAAAGCCTTAGTTCGAACTAGTTAGGGCCATTGTGGAGATGAGATCCGCTAGAAGGATATGGTGCAAGGTCTACATTAGAGATGAAAAGACCATTTTCGCAGTGTGGCCTTGGTTTTTCTTCAATCAATGCTACCCAACCTTCTTTCTTACACCATCATTCTTAATCCTATCCCTCTATGTATGCGAACACATCCATCTCAAGCTTTGCATTTTGTCGTATCCATCTTGTGTATGTGCTGTTTTATGGTGGCCTATTATGCTTTCAAGCAAATATGTAAAACATTAGTTATTCAAAAAATGGTTGAATAAAAAAAGAAAAAACAGAAAATGAGATAGCATGGGAAATGGTTAACGAGCCGGTGGGTAGAGGGATAGGGGACAGAAAGAAAGGGGGAGAGATGTGTGGCATGGGTTGGAGAGGGAGATAAAGTAATTGGAAGGTAACATGTACCAACCTAAAACTCGTTGACCTATTTGAAGTGCATTCTTTGACAGCCTCTTTCTGAGGTTCGGTAGTATTCTGGATAGTTATGTTGTTTGACTGCTTCGACCAGGATAATGTCAGCCTACCCATACAAACCCACTCTTCACACTACTGCATTAAGATGGCAAGAGTAAATATTGATCATCTTAAAGTGACTATATTTTGTTGCCTTGTGACCCTGAATTCTAGCAATGCTAATTTCTTGCTCTCTTGTTCTTTGCTTATTTCAGGCAGCTGATGGTCAGTACCTCATACTCCATCCATTAAACATGAAATGTCTTTTGCAACATTATCAAAGCTATGATAAGCTTCCTCAAAGGTATGTAGTTTCTGTGTAAAAAAAAATGAAAAAAAAAACTGTCTGTTCCCTCAAAATTGCCATGTGTAATCTGACAAATGATATTTACAAAATATTTTATAGGTCATACTAGAATGTGTTCTTTGTCTTAAGATGTAAATTGCTTGCTTTTTATTGTGATTTATTTTGTAGATGAATGTTATGATTCCCGTGTTCGTGTTCATTAGGCTACCATGTTCTAGTCTGTGATTTCTTTTGGGATTCATTTCTTGCTTACCCCAACTAATTTAGGGCAAAAATCTTGTTCTTGCACCTGGACGGAACTGTAGGTGGAGATCTATCTCCAAGTTTCTGAATTTGTGATGTGGCTATATTATTAATCTCTTATCTGGTAGCAGGATGTACATAATTGCTCTTCGATGTATCTTTAAAACTAAGAAAATCATCATGAAATAAAATATAGAGGTGTTCTTGCAGTTAGCTCGTTTTGTTCCTTCATGAATTATAATGGTGGATTCTGGATTATGGGTGCCTGCTGCCTCGTACATTGCCGTGTAATTGAGAAATTTTAGATCCATGTAAAATGCTATATAGAAAGCAAGAGTAAAAGAGCATTGCATCCTTTGTTTCTGCTTATATAGATATGCTTCTGCTGCTTTACATTCTTCTTTTTGAAACTTAAATTCACAAATTGCAGGATTAGTGGAAAGATTTTGCAGTTGGAGACTGTAACACAATCAGAAGCCATGAGGAGGCGATATCGCTACTTGAGCCATTTTTCTTTAACAACAACATTCCAGGTATGCTGCCAAACATGAATCAGAAAACTAGCTCGTTGTGAAAGTAAGGATAACCGAGGCATCTATTGTATTTAACAAACGTCATTCTTTGTGATCATTTTGTCTTATTTTCAGCTTTGTGAAATCGATCTCACTGGAATATTGCCTGCCAGTTCACTTTCTCCATTTAAGGATGAACTGAAAAATAGGGAAAAACAGAGGAAGCGAGTTGCCAGAAAGGTGTCCATATACTCTACTATTATGAATACCTAACTTCATTCCATTTATCTATTGTTAATATACACATGCTCTATGCAATTTTGTTTGTGCATGTAAATTTGTTTCTTTGAAGGAACAATACTTCAA
Source organism: Arctium minus (assembly GCA_954870635.1). NCBI lineage: Eukaryota > Viridiplantae > Streptophyta > Magnoliopsida > Asterales > Asteraceae > Arctium > Arctium minus. Next base: position 269,972 of record OX941097.1, read on the forward strand.
AGTCGTAGGTTCAATTACCGTTTCTTTCAAGTTCTTCCATTTAAGAGGGGGTGGGGTTGATAGCTTTCTTCTACATGGGATTAGAACACTTGGATAATATTTTTCATGTTTTTATTTCAAGGAGCAAGAGGAGAAAATCAAGGCAGAAGCTGCAGCAGCTGCACATTATATGCCCATACCATTTGATACACAGTCTTCCCATGATTATTTTCCTGCATTTTCCTTGGATGACTTTGAAGGTAATATACATGTTCCCTTTTTCTGCTCTTTTAGTTCCTGGAAGGAGTCATTGACTCATTGTCATGGTCCAGGGCCTTTATTTGGTTATATATTAAGTTGGTCACTGAAGATAGTCCCAGTTCTTGTCATGTTAATCTAGTCTATTCTCCACACGTCAAAGAGCATCATCATTTTTTTTTCTTTTTTCCTTTCACTTGCACTTTCTTCATTGATGCTACCTAGCTATGCCATATATTTGCTTCTTCGTGTGACACTTGTCTTTGAATGGTTTTTCTGTTTATCTGATGTAATTGATTGTTACTTTCATCATTCATAGATCATGGATGGTGTTCATTCTTATGATAATATACATTATGATGCACGATCAGAGGATGGCTGATCTATCATATGCAAATTTTCAAGTTTTGATTATGAGTGTTGTTATTCTGCTAGGATCATGTTGAATTCTAGGATTGATTTTTTGTATTTATTTGAATAGGTTCTGCTCGAGTGTGTTGAACTGTTTCGTCAACATGTATAAAACTGTAAATATGTTTTTATTCCTTGATGTTTCTACCATTTCTGCAGCAAATGTCAATAATAATTGATAATATAATATTTTATTTACGTTTTCTCAATCTGGTGCTATAACTGAAATGTTGCCTTGGATTGAGAGTATGCGTGACATAGTTATCCTTTGACTTGTAGCTCTGGGAAGCTCTTCTGTAACATCATCAAGCCCTCCAACAGTGGTGGATAGGCCATTGTTCTCGAATGTTGCTAGGCTTGGGTTTGCTGCATCACACGATTCTCCTGCTCTAAGAAGAGAGGAAACTCACATGTCAAGTGGTTCTTCAAATGGTAAGCTTAGCTTCAAAAGTGTTGATTGGCATAAGTAAGATGTAGACTTTTAATGAAAATGGTATTTATATATGCAGCCTTGCCTGGAGGTAGTGCAGCATCCTTTGCGAATGTTATATCGAGAGCAAAACCTGTTGAAGCCAAGTCAAGTGAGATGGGGAAGAAAGGAAGGAAAGCCAGTAGAGTGTTGTTGTCAACCTCAGGTGGTCGGCGGTATTAATAACAAGAAGTTTGGAGGCAGATTTTATCATTTGGGTATTGGAGTTGGAACTGCAAGAATTATTCAGCAGGAAAAAAGGGATGTATGTTTGTTTTGTTTGTTGTACTAGAATAAATCATCAAGACATTCATAAATAAATGGGTTTGTTTACTTGTTGTTATTTCCAAGTATATTATATTATTATGTAGATGCATACAAATATACAAGAAGGTTACAAAGGAGAATAATAACTAATCCCATGCATATAGATAGGAAAAACAAAGAGTATGTTAATTTTGTGTGCTCAAAACAAACCTTGTAATAAATTGGTTTGAATTAAAAAGAAGCTAATTCCAAAAAACCACCATTTTAATATTCCAACTACAAGGGAGGTTTTGATTGAAAAGATAAGCAGCAGAAAGAAGAAGAATCTTTAATTAAATTCTTGCAGCTTATCTTTAATTTATGTATTTAATTAAAGATTCGTCTTCTTTCTGCTGCTTATCAAAACCTCCCTTGCAGTTGGAATATTAACATGGTGGTTTTATGTATTTAAAGAACATAAAATGATAGCCGTTTGTTCTTTAAATACCAATTGAACAAACGACTATTATTTTATGTATTTGGATTTACAAAGATATCATGATTGAGATAGGATATGTGGAGTAATGTAAACTAAACGTTGTATGACAAGAATAGTACCCCTAATGCTAACAGGGTCCAAGCCAAGGGGGTAGTTTAGGTGATTAAACAATTGGTATATATTACTTGTATATTTTCTGCTGAAAAGATATTATTTATTAATATGGAAAATAAAGAAGTTGCAACATTTTGTCCTCTTCAGGCTTAAAACATGAAGCTAATTATTATTAATTAATTAATTAATTCATCATCCACCTCACCCCTTGGACACCATACGAAACCCTAGTTTTTGTGATGAGTTTGGTTGTTTAGATAAAAAAAAAACAAAAGTAAAGCATGGAGACGGATGGGTCGTCGATGACAGATGAGATAGAGTACGTGAGTTATGGTGGAGAGCATCACTTGCCCCTTATCATGCGCCTCGTTGATGAAGAACTCAGCGAACCCTACTCCATCTTTACCTATCGTTACTTTGTCTATCTCTGGCCCAATCTCTCCTTCCTTGTAATTAAACCTTCCTTCAATTCAATTTCATCTCCACACACCCTTCCCTTCCCTTATTATTATAATAATGTCATCTTCTCTGCAGGCTTTTCACAACGGAAAATGCATCGGAACCGTCGTTTCTAAGATGGGTGAGCACCGTAACACTTTCAGAGGCTACATTGCTATGCTCGTCGTCCTCAAACCTTACCGTCACAAGGGCATTGGTAATCTTTTTACACTTATCTCCAAATCCATACTTTCTACTCCATTTTGTATCTTATATAATCTTTCACAATAAACAGCAAACTCATTCCATAGCATTATGTGTTCACCCTCAGTAATGACTTATATAATTTGACTAGAATGTATATTGAGTTTACAGGTTTTTAAGTATTCTTGCATTGATTTAGTTGCAATATGGCTACTATGGACAGACTAACTGCCCTTTGCAATTAATTGTGTCAAACATGGACATTGTTTTATTAACAATTAGAGTTGAATTGCAGCTACAGAACTTGTTACCAGATCCATTAAAGTGATGATGGAATCAGGTTGTGAAGAGGTATTATCTTCTCATTGGATTCTAATAATTTCAATATCATGGTTCTTTTTATCCGTCCTTTATGATTTGTAGCACGCCTGATGTGTAGGATAATGATTAGACACAAAGACATCATGTTATACAGCATGATCACATACCATGATGCCATCCATATTATCCTTGTTCTCTTCACTCTTTGCTATCAAGTTTTATGTTCAGGCAGCTGTTGCTCTTTTGCAGTTGATTTAATTCCACCAACTCCATGTTTAATGCCAGTAGGGTTACCTGTTCTGATAGATTGATACTTCTTTCTTGTGGTGCACTGGGCAATCTTTTTTTTTGGGGGGGGGGGGGGGAAGGGTGTCCTTAGGCTATGCCTAGACTAATCCCTTGGCAAATTATGACTGTAAGACATCATCCATGATTAAACCTTAGTGGCTACAATTGTTGTGTACGCCTGAATTCGAACCCTGGGCAGATGGGATATTCCACCACATCCCCCAGGGCCTTAACCATTACGCAACAACCCTTGTGGTTCACTTGGCAATCTTTCTGCCAAGTATTCTATAGGAGTGCATCTGTATGCCTGTAGAAGTTTCCTACAAATCCAGGGTTCAAATCCAGGCGCTGCCAAAGCCCTTGTGGCCATGGAGGTTCACCTGCGATGACTCCAGGCCATTCGTGGTCGCCCGGGGATTAGTCGGTGCGTGTAAGCTGGCCCAGAAACCCACGGTTACCAAAAAAAAAGTTTCCTACAAAAGCAGTCATCTGGCTTATTAGTCTACAACTCTACATAGAAGAATATGTGCTAAAGTTTAAGATAGAATAATCCCACTACAGCGAGACATCTGTAAAAGTTGACGCAGTTGTAGGTTATTTGGTGTACAAGTAACCCTAACCCATCCAAAGCCAGGTTAGAAAATATCCATAATCAAAGAAAGGCAGAGGGAGAGGGAGGGAGAGAAAAGAAGGGGGGGGGGGATTTGAACCTGCACTTACGAATAATTACCACTTGGCCCCCTGATGGATGATTTTACTCTTGTTACAAATATATAAAGGGTGTTTTTTCATTCGTTTTTTCTAATGCTTCAATATGTTTTCTCTCAACAAGAACAAGTAAAGAATAATCTACGAACACATGCCTTTTTCATTGACTAATGGGAATGGGAATGTTTTTACTACCCCTAAGTAACCATTAACATTTTAGGCCATCTCCACCCTGGTGTGCTAGAGAGCTAAAGTGCCATGATATAGCAACAAGTCATCTCCAACCTATGTGCTAAAGTGCTTCTTGGTGGGTAAAAAATAGCCCATGTTGAAGCACACTAGCACACTTTGATGAACCTCATTTTAACTGTAATAAAATTTTAATTTTGATACATGTTTTGTTTTAATTGGTTGAAAATTTAACAATTTAAAAAGTTGTAAAACTAAATACTAAATTGTGTTGGTATAATAAGACTTAAAAGCATAAAATTTAACTAATTTACTAAAACTAATTTATATACATAAAAAATTATTATAGTTAAATAAAATATATATAAATATAAATTTAACTAATTTACTTCAACTAATTAATATACACAAAAAATGATTATAGTTAAATGGACAAATGAATAAATATATCTCAAATATATAAAAGTGCTATAATTTATAAATATATGTCAAATATATAAAAGTGGTATAGTTTAGCACTAACCACCACCGGTTCGAGACCCTTGCCTTTATAGTTGTAATCTATCCTATCCTTTAGGCAGGGATAGGTTCGTAGGAGGGCTTGGTTACATAGGAAGGAAAGGCATTAGTGCTATTCGGTTGGAGATTGTCTTGGTGTATAAACTAAACAACATAAAATGTCAACTTCCTACAAGCAAGTCTTGTATGCTTTCTAATCATACGAAGGGCAAGAAAACATTTTGTTCCCAGATTAAGTTTATGGCTGAAAAATCAACAGGTAGCACTAATGAATACATCATATGCTTCAACCAATCATAGTTGCAAGTTGCAACTCTTCAAGCTATCATGCTCGTCACTCTTGTTTAGCTTACTTTAATTTGTTCTGTTGTGTTATGTCAGTTGTCAGATATTAGAAACAGGGAAGTTATCTGATAATATCTTTTTTTCATTTGAAGGTAACATTAGAAGCAGAAGTTACAAATAAGGGAGCGCTTGCATTATATGGCCGCCTTGGGTTTATAAGAGCAAAACGGCTATTTAGATACTACTTGAATGGTGTCGATGCTTTTCGACTGAAGCTTCTATTTCCCCATCCAGAATTACCACCCTCTCACTCGGTGATGTCATCAGTCCTTGAGAGTTATGGAGCAAATGAAATGGTTCCTCTGAAGAAAGATTGGTCCCTGAGTGAAGTTTAGAATAGGATTTCTGTTTACAGATGGTGATATAGCGAACGTTTTGTTACCCAATGAAATGCTTATTTATTAATAATGATAGTTATTTGCTGTTAAACACTTGAGCAACCAAACAACCTTCAGCATATGCGTCGATCTGAGCCGTGCTTCAAAAGATTCAAGTAAGAGAGAGAAAAGAGGAAAATGTAGGCACTTTTGTTAACTCCTTGTTCATGCAAAGGAGAAAGGTTGTATTCATCAAGTAACTGGAAACATCTGCTATGTGGAATATTGGATTAAATTAAATTCATCTTTATATGTGCTTTGACTTGCAAAGTAGCTTTGCTTAATTTTATTTTAACTTGTAAAGTTGCTGGCTTTTTGTTTATGTTCATTCCAGTATTGTATTCTACTTTATAGTTTCTCTTGGGTTTTCATTTACATACCCCAACACAAAACATTAGTGGTCCCAGTTCAATGTTGTTCACCTGGATGGAGATATATTTATAAGTTTCCAAATCTTGGGGCTGCTTTCTGGTGGTGGTGTGTAAAATTTTATATGAAATGCAAGTGTAAATGGCAATATAGATTGCAGACTTTGATTGTGTATATATAGATATGCTTGTAATATTTCCTTTTGAAGTATGCATCTTTTGTTGGGTGAAGAATAGAAACAACTGTAATAATCAGAACAAGTCCAACACCTGCTTTGAAGCATATTAAAGACCAACAACAATTGTAATATACAAAATGAAAGAATTTCCAATTGGTTAAAGAAACATAAATGACTGATACTACCTTCATTCAACAAACCTTTGGGGACCAAAACAATGATACAAATTGTTTTCAATCAAAGATTTAAATAGTGATACTGACAACAACATAATTATTTATAGCCAGAAATGCCTTCCCATGATCCCCAACCCTACTACCATTGGTAATATACTAAAATAAATGGTCAAGGAGCAAAATTGAATTATCCAAATTAATGGCCTCAGTTAATGTCAGAGAGATCACCCTCCTCAAAGAAAGCCGAATGCAGGGCTTTCACACATCTTTCCGCTTCACTGTCATTTACTATCAGAGATATATTCACCTTCGATGCTCCTTGGGATATCATCTGAACATTCACTGAATTCATGCGAAGAACACGGAATGCCTACATCAACATAAAAAAAATTGGTCAATACAAAAAACCACCATCGTGGGAAGAATGCTTTCTGAGTTCCGGACTCCTCAAGCCATTCAGGTGGTCGGTCATTAGAATAGCCAACCATTTGCATTTTTTCCCCAGAAAATGACATTGTAAATTGATTTCCACCAGAGTGAATCATATGCCTTGTAGGACAGCAGCCGAAAGTATACCTTCTCCAATACAAGTGAGGATCTCTGAACATTCCCAATGAGCGAAATAATCGATCTGTGCTGAAGAAGATTCACTTTAGCAATTTTTTCAAGCTCTTCCACAACATGATCGAGTTCCTGCACCAACACCATTTAGTATCACTAGCTGGACACTTGTGAGTTGTGATGTACTCCATTCAAGGTTTATTGTACAACTGATCCCACCATTTTTTATGTAAAGAATGTCATGCTTCTTAAAATCATATATACAATCAAATGCAATACTAGTTGATCACCACTTGCAATTGGTTACTAGAAAGAAACCAATAGCAAACAGTTGAGGTGAACACCGGCAAAATTTTGCCAGTTATACAGAGGTACCAGTCAAATGGATGAAGTACAAATTACCAAATACTAGTTCATGATATACAAGTTCAAAAAAGGTTGGCAAGTAAACTCTGACGACTTGATATGGAGCCATTTTCAATGCCAATTTACTATATGTATGCATAATTATTTGATATAATTGAGAATGATATCATACGCTTGCCTGCTGAATCAACTCCCTGTTCCAAAGCTTTGAAGGATCTAACGTCAAGGAAATGCTAACTTCACTAGTAGCTACAACATCTACAGATATACCCAGATCCTCGAAAATCGAAAACACCTGAACCATGAAGAAATTAAAAGTTTTAACAACTCTTATGGGTCAGCTCAATGAATGACTAAAAACAGCAGCATCAATTGTAAAGTCATTTACCTTAGCGAGGAATCCAAATTGACCCAGCATGCAAGTACTAACAATGTCTAACATGGTTACATTACGTTTCAAAACAATGCTGGTTAACACTGCCTGAAATGTGGAGGTAGACATTAGGCTTTCAAGTGCTGATTAATCAATAGCTTTTACATATTCCCAGAGCGCAGTGCTACTGACCTTACTCATATCTCTTGATTTAGTGATTAGGGTACCTGGAGCATTAGGGTTGTAAGAATTTTTAACCCTAACAGGTATATCACCCTCTCTTGCGGGCCTCATAGACTGTGGATGTAGGACCTATGGAAAAATAAAACAAGATTACACACCATAAAATGTTAGCTTTTGCTGATTTTGTCATGTACAATCTCTCCGCTGTACATATTTTCACAGAAAACAGAAGAGGATACCTGGGCACCAAAATATGCAAGTTCAGCTGCCTCATCGAAAGTCAAATATGGCACAGGTTCTGCACCTGAATATATATTAGGGTCACATGTCAAGACACCATCCACATCTTTCCATACCTGTCATCAGTGGATAACCAGAATCTTAAACTTTTGCTGAGTCATATGAAAACTAATGGAACATGCTATCAAAGCTTGTGATGTTTTTTTTTTTTTGGTAAAGGAGTATCCCAGACCACTTTGGGCCCGAACTAATCTCCTGGAAAACAGGCCTATGGCCCGCGGGCATTCATCCCGTGGCCACAATGCTGCGAGTGGGGCTCGAACCCGGGCAACCGCTATGAAGTCCCCAGGCGCTTACCACCACGCCACAGCTTGTGATGGTTTTCTAGAGAACTTCTAGAGGATAATTACAACATAAAAGAAGAGTAAGAGATAATTATGGACCTATTGTCAATGACATAATTAAAGATCCAATGCATGCATGTAACCTCACATATGAAAACTTTCATTTGCATTGTTATTTGATTTTCTACTTCTTTGCTAACCTGAATTTCTCGCAAACCAAGTGCTTTACCAATGGTTGTGGCAGTTAAATCACTACCACCTCTGCCCAATGTAGTCACAGCACAAGTTCTCCAACCCTGTGAACAATTTAGGGAAATGGTTATTTCCCAGACCCTCCTTACAGAAACTCAAGTGAGAAGACAAGAAAAAAAAAATCTAGAGTACATAAAAAGTAAAAGACCTTTCCAAGGAAGCCAGTGACAATAGGAATTGCAGGATCCTTAATCCAATCACCACGTAGTCTCTTTGCTACAGCAGGATAAGTTGCTTCCAAAATATCCGCATTAGTAAAGTCATCTGTTGTTATGAAACCCATATCGAATGCATCATACTGCCAGAAAGAACAAAAACGAAGTCAATGCATTAGCAGAGAAAAGACATGAAATATTCATAAAAAACTGTGATCAAGTCATAACTCTTCCTTGTTCCAGCTCTAATAGTTGATGATAATATTAAGAATCAATGCCTTAGTTTGTTCCTTGAGAGTATCAACCATATCTCATAATGAATTGACCTAGAGAAATGCAAGTTTCAACACCTCATGTCAGAAATGAGTACTTGAATCTCATTTGTTCACCTTTTATATTTTAGTTTTGACTGTATAAATTCATTGGACAGCAGATTTAACCTTTCAAGGAATAAACTAAGGCATTGATTAGGAGCCATGGAGGATGAAAATCAAACAAGTAGCAGAAGTTTCTTTAGAATGAACCCTTGACCAACAAAAGTAGCAGAGGTTATTAAAGCAGTAGGCTCAGAGAGAAACCCTGAAGTTATGGTTCAAGTCTCCAAAGGCATATAGTTAACATGTTTTGGCCAATCAAGAAACAAAGTGGTTTGAGTAAGATTTTCATTGTAATTTTACTTTTAAGTTCAAAAAAGAAGATTAGATGGAGGTTGTAGATCAAACAAGACTTATACAAACATAACTTATTTAAGGAGCCTCATAGAGAAATACAGAGTTCATGGTTTCAAGTTTCCACAAAGACATGGTTCACCAATCAAAAATTTTGAAATGAAAAGACTGGTTTTAGCCTCCAGATTTTTCTTTCTTCTCTTCCTCTCTACTTCAGATGTTAACAAAAACCATGTCGTGTCAGCAATTAATGTTCCTTGATATGTACACTCATGCAATTGACAAGACAATCAATGCAAGAATAACTAAATGGTAAATCGTTATCAGATAATAAGCTTCATCTGCATGCACTTCAACTCCCGACTTGTTTACTGATTTATAGAAAAGAACAAGATGGGAGCAACAGAAGCTGCCAAGCTTTCGCTTGGGAAACTAAAATCTGAATTGAAGAAATTTTGGGACAGGAAATAGTGGCAAGTAGATATCTGCAATACTATGATTCAGAATTCCATCATGGATTACAGGCAATTCGTACTAATATTAGGCAGCAATGACCAAGAAGACATCACCAGTGCTTGAAAAACTTTGAGCATATTAAAAGTGATGAAGAAAATGTCACATACTTGGCGCGCTTTCACACCGATTTTATTCAAGTATGCAGAAAATATTCTTGTGGACATGCACTCCCCAAAGGAGACTAGGTAGTCTTTTGCACGTGGTGTGAACTCTTTTAGTACTGCAATCCCATTCAGAAGTCGCTCTAATTTTTCTAGGTGGTCTACAAGAAAGACAAAATGTAAGAGTAACAGTTAAAATCAGTGGAATGAGCAATGTTGATGACCTATTGATCTTTATATTAACAAAAGTATGTGTTGTTATTTTTTTATGGGTATGCTAGGCTTCAGAAAGAGGCTGTAGACTCCCAAGTGAACAACTAAAAACACAATTTTGCGGAATATATACCAAGTAATAGCACTTGGATAACTTTATATCAGTATAACATAACTTGCAACATTTCTACAATAAACTTACCTGTAATGAGTGTTTTTTCTAATCCAAGCTCATCCACTGTCCTGAAGCATATATATATATATATATAAATTGATACCCAATCAGAGCATAAACAAAAACAAATGTCTATAAAGCTACTTGAAGTTGATAAATCAAGATTTTCACCTATGGTGTAGTTCTTTGACAAAGCTCAATTCATCAATTTCAGTGACAGCAGAAACACAAGTTGCAGCCTTCTCTCCAGCCTATATCATACAACCCAAATTTAAAGTTGAAACCTTGTTAAAGAAATGAACTTAATAACATAGAAATGAATATATATGGAGCAAGAGAAACCATTAAGAGCTTGTTGGTGGTCTTTCCCATAGCAGAGAGGACAATGACAGGACACTCTTGTGGGAAGCTGAGGATGAGGTCAGCAACTTCTTTCATCCTTTCTGCTGAGGCCAAAGATGATCCACCAAACTTCATCACACATGATAACTGTTTGATTAATCCTTGTGGACTTTCAGTCCTGGTGACAACATCTACGTTTTGCACATTACAAACAACCCTCAGACCTGAAGTTGGAGCCTGAATCGATCCACCAAATGAGGAGGCAAGATTGAGCGGGTGATGAGAGCAAAAGGATCGGGAGTACCGCAAAGGTGGTCTGATAGAAAAATGAAAGGGGGTCTTAACCCCACATAGGTATGTAGCTGTCTCCATTATACTACTAGTAATTGGCGAAAAGAATCAAGATTTATCGACAAATAAAATAGAGGTGGTGGGGAATTGATTGATAAGCAAAGCAGAGCAGAGAGAGCTAAGGTAGGGTAGCTCTCCCTGCTAAAGATGGTGATTTTGTGGGTAAGGATTACTTAGTAGAAGATGATGATGATGATGAGAAATTAACAAAATATGGGCAATGCAAGCGATGGAGAGAAGCAGAAGAGCGGCGGCGGCTTGGGTTGGGTTGGGTTGAGAGAAGGAGTAGCTTTCATTTCATTTTAAATGAAAAAAGGGGCAACCGGAATTCCTTTTCCGTGTGAGTACTCTTCTTCCTTCCATCGCCGGTTTTTTAAAATAAATTATAATTTTTATTATTTTATCAAATTAAAAAAATTTCTCAATAAACATGATCTTTTAAGTTATTTTTTCCCTCTCATTTTATCATTCATATTTCTCTTTTTATTTTTCATCTTCTTTCTTAAAAAAAAAAAAAAAAAAAAAAAAAAAAAAAGATAGATTTGATGTTGGATTTGTTATAATATTTAATTATATTATACATTGTATGCTACATGTGACTAAAGTCAAACTTGGACCAACTTGGCATAACTCAAATTTGGACCACATATTTTACATTGGAAGACTTGGTATATGTCATCCTACATATGCTTGGTTGTCATCCTCCACTTCCATCCTATAAATACCCCTTCCCCTCCAACCATTTTCTTCATCCCTTTCTTGAGTTTTCTCTAGATAACCACCAAACACTCTCCCTAATATATTCTTGAGGTTAAGAGTGTTCTTGATATTCGGTGGTATTCGGGAAAGTTTCGTTAGGTGATCGTGGATCTTAAGATCCTTGTACAAGCACTTTGTAATCTCCTTAGTTGGTAATAATATTCTTGCTCTCTCTCTTTGGTGGATGTACACTATCAAAAACCGATAGTGGAACCACGTTAAATCACGGTGTTATTTGTTTTGAACTTGCTATAATTATAGATAATAACGTATTTATTATTATCTATATTTCGTGGGTTTATTTTTTTACGTTAGAGAATTATTGTGCAACATCTAGATTATTGTTATCCGCATTCATTGTTGGGTTAATTGTGCACTTGGATTTCTACCCGTTTGGGACCTTAGAAATCACTCACTAGCTTTTTGCATTTGTGAGACACAATTTTTACCTAACAGGATTTAAATAGTAGTAGTTGTTAAATACAATAATATAAGTCTTTCCTTAACATTTACATTGTTATTACATGTTTTCTTGAGTTCTTCCGTATCTATATATTTATTAGATTTTATTTATGTGTTGTTTGTAGTACAGTATCAAGGTTGTGACTTGTGATATCCGAGGACAGAGAGGGAGTTTAATTAATTAGTATTTTTATTGAATTATTTACAAGCTTTATTAATTATAAAAATTATACTATATAATAATAATTATTAAAAAAAAAAACAATGGCTTCTCTTTTCCAAGCATTTATTTGTTCCCTTTTCCCCTGGCAACGGAATTGGAGACAAACACAACATAAACACTTGTTTTCTCATCCATCCATCTATCTAAATGATACACTTAAATGGGGTCATATGAATCTATACCACTAACCGACGACGAAAAAGAACACCAACACCAACACCAACACGAAGAAGATATGAATCACGACAACGAAGAAACAAGAAAGTTATTGGAACAAGACGACGACAACGATATGATCATGAACAAGAATCCGCAGGAACAAGACATCAACGAAATTTCACCACCATCCATCACCCCATCTCACATACCCCGTGCCCTCTCATTGGAATCACTCAATGATGATCCAACCATCACCGAGCTATACATCATATGCCATGGGGAATGTCACATCAACTTAAGGCCCGATTTGGTTGGTGGTCGATGTCCTGAGGCTGCACTAACGCCAAACGGCAAGAGACAAGCAAGAGCATTGGCGGTGTTCTTGAAATCGCAAGGGATAAGATTTAACGCCGTTTACACCTCACCATTAGATCGGGCTCGAGCAACAGCAATTCCTGTATGTCAGGTATGGTATCTTTTCTTTCAAATCAAGTAAGTATATATGTATCATTCTTCATGACAATTTATATATGACTACATACGTACAGGAGATGAATTTCCCGGAACAGATGATAGAAGCCTCGAATGCGTTACAGGAGATGAGTCAGGGAGTTTGGGAGGGATGCCAGCACTCAGATGTATATACCCCTTGTGTTTTAAGCTTAATGGAAAGATTCCAACCAGATTTTGTGCTCCATCTGGTGAAACACTGAGGCAAGTAGAATTCCGAATAATCCAGTTCTTAAATGCAACAGTCGACCCTCAAAAGTCGTTGTCCATCAGTAATTCCGTTCCTCCAATTGCTACACCCCCGCCAAGACAATTAGGAATTCCAAAAAGGAAGTCGAGCAAAAATCGACTAGAAATGGTGCACACAGGTGGCGGAGATCAAGAGGCTGACGACGAGATGTCCCCTCGGGTGCCTACCGATTATAGCAAGCAACGTGATGAGCATCCTGAAATATTACTATTGAGTAGTGTGAAAAGAAATAGCATTAAACCAACCGCTGTTACTTCTTCTTCTTCTTGTAACAACAAGTGTATAGGTATATTCAGTCACTCCATACCTATCAAGTGTCTGGTTACAGGTATCCTTGGTTGTAGTCCAATCATGTCCAACAAGATTTGCATACAAGATTCATCAGTCACAGTGTTGCAACATTCAGGGAAAATGGGTTGGCGGATTAAAAGACTCAATGATACTTGTCATCTTAGGCTTATGTAGTTAGTTGGAAAGAATATATATATATATATATATATATATATATATATATATATATATTAGTAACTTGTAAATTCTTTTTGAAATATAACTTGTGACCTCTTTTTAAGTGTAAAGTCAAATTATGGTCAACACAATTGGAAGGCTCATAATCAATCATTCATATGATGATGGATATAGATGATTGATGGATCTCCCTTAATATGGCAAGAAAGCACGTTGATGCAAGTACTAGTGATTTGATTACTTGAATCGTTTTCCAAAACACTTGTACAGAGTTTGTAGTAGGATGGATGGATGGGTGGATATCCAAAAGAAAGCACTACAGACACAAGCAACAACATTTACGGAGTTTTTTCACTCGTGTGCTTATTTTGTACTTGAAGCATTACAGATACTATTACTCACAACATAAGATGTAGCATCATGCTACTACAACTAGATCTTATAGAGATCGTCAATAGACAAATTCTCAATGGCAAAGTTTGGCTGCGCTGTTGGGTAGCTTGTCATGAATCCACCCAAGAAATCCAGTGGAGTCATAGTGTCATTGGAATAGCTGGTATCGTATATGAAAGTCATACCCATCTGATCCTCCACGCTAGAACCATTCATAGGATAGTTGGTCGGGTTCAACACCTCCACCTCAAGACCACCCCACGGCCAGTTCTGATTCATTAAAACACCATTATTTGCCTGTGCTTTCCCCTGACTGCCAAGGTTTGCTTTCACTTCTTTCTTTGCATATTCCTCAACTTCATAAGCTTTTACAGCCTGTATGACCTGATTCAGAATCAACCAACACCTTTTTCTTTTATGAGAATTTTTGCTCAAATGGACTTGAATATATATATATATATATATATTTTAATATGATTGGAACTTGGGATCGCATATACTTACATAGTTGAGGTTCACTGAATCTCGATATAACATTATATAGTCACCTAGTTGCAGTTCATGCTCCTCGGCAAATTCCCCTGACAAAAAAAGAAATCAAGAATCTGCATCTTAGTATGGACCAAGTAAGCTTTTGATTTTTTCTGATACATATACAACAGCAAGGGACATACCAGTGCCCTCAAGGACATACATGCGACTGTTGTTATTTGGCCAGAACCTGTTCAAGGATGAGTTGCTTGCATATTTTAAGAAAAAAAAATTCCAATGGAATATAATTGTATAAATGAAGTAAGCATATTTTTCAATCAGAATGACTGCTGTCATCATGTTTTTTGTTTCTTTTTAAAAAAATTCCTCCCTCCTTCCTTGAAATGGCAAAACCTCCAGATGCTTCACTAACCTAAACTTGAAACACCACACATGCATGCCATCCATGTCATCCATCTCCAAAATGATACCTTCCTTGGCAATCAGAGCAGGTAGGTGTGTTTCTGCTGGTTTCTGGAACAAAGCACACACCGAAAACAGAGAATATTTGTCAAAGCCAACAATTCTTCAAAAGACCATTTAAAAAATTTGAGAGCAAATTTACATAAATCTTCCTTTTGCACTTTCAGCTCTAATTGCAAATTTTTTTATTAGTTTGCTGCATTACCACCCAATGCTGCTAAGTCAAATCACCGCCATTGGGTGAATCTTGAATATTGAACAGAACATTCATGTGAACATAAACCCAAACTCCCTCAAAACATATGCTCAAAAATTATATATGAGAGAGGGAGAGAGGTATTTGTTTAAGACAATTGTAATTCATAAAGCACGTTAGTACCATCAATATGATAACACCTTCATGGTACATGCCTCAGGTAATGGAGCTGCCTACATTGGCTGAGAGAGAATGACCAATTTTCAAAGTTTATGACGAAAAGTGCAAAATTAGGAGTCAAGCGACTAAAAATGCAAACACAGTTAGGGACGACAATTTCTGTAAAATTCCTTGTACAAAATATCCATTAATCATACATATTTTAAAGATTATGGATTAGATGAGAACCAACCTTTGGCAGCACAATTCTTTTAAGCACACCTACGTCACTTTTTTGCAGCTTCTTGCTGAAGAGAAATGTCAGCCTTCCCTGATCGACAATCTAATAAAGAGATAACACAGGTCAGATGTACATTGTGCACGGAATAAGACATGTATGTTCAAAACAAGAACATGAAACACAAAAGAATGACCTCAAACAAATAAAATATATCTGTAGAGGTCATTTTATATACTAAATTAACAAGTGGCAACATGAGACACATTCTACATATAGAAGCATATGCTTGGAAATTTGCATGGAAAAAATAAAGATGCAAGCAAAAAACCTTGAATTGAGCTACAACTTTGCCAGCAATTACTTTACAGGTGCTTGCATTACATTTTGATACCAAAATCCATTATAAATAGTGTGTAATATCAAGATCCTGTTGTAGGACAACTACATAAAAGTATGGAACACCAATTCTACTGGTGTATGTAAACTCATGTTAGCAATTCTGCAAGCAAAATTTGCCAGCAATAGTTGAACAGCCAAATTTTAGAACAGAAATCACAGCAAGTATTGGTATCCATGCTACTAATAAAAAGCAACTCCTGTAACAACACTAATTGTCACAAAAATTACAGAACGCAATTTATATGTATATCCTTACCAATGTGTTGACATCAAATCTCTGTGTGGAAGACAGATTAAACCATAAAAATTAATAAATAAAAAATTACCAGAAATTTTGATGAAACAGCAAAACATCATAATAGAGGTTTTATGGCAAATTTGAGCTTGTTTGACTCTTTTCCATTGAAACTTTGGTGAAGCTAAGATTTATAACTTCAAATTTGACATGACATCTTTTTATCTATAGAAAATACAGAAGAGGAAGTATATAATCATTTTATATGACAGTTGGCATAGCTTCAATACAGTATTGGACCAAATTGTGCACTGCCTTTTTCTGATTGAACAACATGTGGGCATTTTTTTATCCTTGTGTCAAAACAGGAGGAATAAGGAGATGCTACACCCACTTGCAAAATATGAAAACTACAGACTATAAAGTGGATTTCTTTTATACCATTTGTGATCAAATTTAAGGTTTTTTAGCCACACACCACTTAGTGGCAGGGATCAACGAAAAAGTCCCATCTATCATTACTAAAAGGTTCCAAAGAAACTACTGTAATAATTTTAGTGGTCTTGAGAATGCAAAGGAGGCCACCATGGTAGATACGAAATTATAGATTTTAAAGGGGTATACATTGGGGGGAAAAGGCTCTCAAAAAAGGTAACTGTTGGGTTGGTGCTTAAACCCAACTGTTTCTTCAAGTTGTTTCTTGGTTTGAAGTTGTAGTGAGACATATTTAGCAATAGGCTTTGTTTTGCTTAGGGTGATTGATGATTTTATTTGTCAAATCATGACCACGACTGGTGTGAAATATATATCTGCAATGCTGAATATTAGTGACAAATAGTGGACAGAAAGGGAAAAAAAGGTGGGAGCTTTATAAAGATTAAACAGAAGGACATAATAAAATGAAATAGACAAGGTCCACATTATGAGATCCATTCACCAGATAGCATAAGGTGAGTGAGAAAAATAAAGATATATATATATAATAATAGTCCAAAAGATGAGGAAGATACAGTTGAGGAGAGAGGAGTGGTGAAGGGACGAAATGAGCGGAGGGCGGCGGAAGCACCACGCCTGAACCTGGGCATCCGTTTCTTCTTAAGGAAGTCGAAACGAGCGGCAGCCACCAGATCCCTATCGACGACGTGAGTAGCAGAAGAAGGATCAGCAGGTTTCTTGGTTTTGTAGTTGTTGTTGTTGTCCTGGACTCCACCAAAATTGATTCCGAGTCCGATATCGAAACCACCACCAAATGCCCTCAAACCACACGCCTCGTTTCTCTCCATGGTCCAGCTGCAGATTTTAGGGTTAGGGCTTGTTTTTCGGGCAACTCTTCAATTGGGTGTTGTAGGGAAAAAGGTTTTTCCTATATTTAGCAAAGATTTGGTGAATACAGGGGGTGACATTTGTACATAGTGCATTCATGGTATCACTACTCAGATTAAAATAAAAAAGTTTAAAAATTTGAAAGAAGAACATAGGGGATTGTGAGGAAATGGCCAATGAGGGGGATGACGAATGGAAGGCAAATATGATGGTGAAGGGGTTGAGGTGGGGAACGAGGAGCAAGTACAGGTGTTGGAAAAGCTCTGAGGAGATTATGTATGTCTACCATCAACCAACCACCTCCATAATCTTCCACTTATTAATAATCAAACTTTGATGAACAACAAACAAATAGTGTAACGCAAAACAACACCAGAACCCATGCAGCCACAACAAGAGAAGTGAAGAAGACGATGATGCTTTTTGAGGGACCCATCTCACTTTTTCTTTCTAATAAAAACTCTTGTTATTAAATAAAATAATACATTATTTATTTATATTATATTATCAAATATTTTACTTAAAGTTTATTTGCTAATGTATTATATTTTTGACCTAACTTATTTTTTAAGTTTATTATTTATTTAAAAAATATATTTCTTTATTAAAATAATAGATTATATCTTTATTTTTAATAAAAAAATGAATTGAACAAATTATAAGAAAAACGATAATTTTATTAATACTTAATTTGACACTTATATCAATATAATTCTTTCGGTGTTTCTTAAGTAGATTTTCAAATTAGCAAGACATGTTGAACGACCATTTTGCAGTTTCTATTTTATTCAAACATAAATTCCAAAATTTCTTTTTTGGTGATAATCTAAATTGATTTTTTATTTTAGTTTTAAAATAAACTCTTACAACCCGTTGTATTTCTCACATCTGGCATTATAAAAATATTTTAATGTTTTTAGAAAGATTGTTTCCATTTAAATGTATTATTTTTGTCATCAAGTGGAATGGTAGCAAAAGGAAGCTTATTGAAGAAGAGGATTTGACTGGACTCAATGATAATCATGAAGGTGGGGTGAATCTGACGATGACACTCACATGTCTTATGATCCTTTGGCGGAGGTAGGTTCGGATAACATTCTTCCATCACAAACATAAAGTCGTGTTGTTGGTCATGTATTATGTAGATAAACTCCCCAACGTCAGTCATTGATGCTTAACATTATGAGGTTAGATTTCATCTTTTTAGATTATCATTTAAAGAGTCCATGTTTCTATTGGCGTTGAATGAACACATAATGTGTTGCAACTTATTATAATAGTGTTTGTCTATAGGAGTAATAATTCATAACATTTTTTATTGTTGATTTGTAAAAGACAAGCTGAACGGTTGGGTACTTGGGTTTGACAATTGAGACACGACTCGTGCAATTATGCGCCATAACCTTTGGAGATGAGTTTGTGACCATATCTAGTAATGGATCACTACATACATAATATTGGTATTTTTTGTTAGCATGATTTAGTTTGAACACAAAATCCCCTTGCTTTTGTCCATATAAATTGTTATTTGATAGTATAAAATAAAGTTTGAAAGCAGCAAATTTGCTAGTGGAGAAAAAGAATTATGGTTAAATAACTGAAGAAATAATTAATTAGGTTTGACAAATTGAAGGCGTGGGTGAGATTTAAAGATTGTTTTATTAAAAAATGGAAAAAAATAAAAAGGCAAACCTGGTCAGCTGAAGCAAAGCAATCACAACTCCCCATTTCGCATCGCCAGCCAGCTATTTAATTAGTATTTCTTTCTTATTTTTCACATTTAATTAAATAATAAATAGAATATATAATATTCCATTCCATTTCATGGTGTGAAACTTGATTAAAACAAGCAAACGAACATATCATTCATTCATTCATATTCCTATTTGATTTCTTCTTTAAAAAAAACTCATCTTCCATGAACCCACAACCTCCTTCTTCTTCCTCCTCCAATCAGCCACCCAATTATTCGGAAACTCACGTCATGGGTACACCTATGCCGCCCTCCAACCCCTACGTCCAATATACACCTCCACCTCCACCTCCCAACAACCACAACCTCGATAATGTCCGTAAGAAGCTCAATACCTGGGGCAACAAGGCAGAGACCACCGCCACCAACATATGGACCAATCGTAACACCTCTTCTTCTTCTTAACCTTTTCTTTCTCTTTTAATATATATGTATGTATGTTAGGGATCTGATCTGATCTGATTGGATTTGATTTTGATTTAGTGAAAACGGGTCAATCTGTGACCGGATCGGCATGGGGGAAAATGAATTTGACGGCAAAAGCATTAACGGAAGGTGGATTCGAATCCCTATACAGGCAAAACTTCACGGTTTACCCCAACGAGAAGCTGAGCAGGACTTTTGCCTGTTACTTGTCTACATCCACCGGACCTGTCGCCGGAACCCTCTATCTATCCAATATTCATGTGGCTTTTTGTAGCGATCGGCCTTTGTCTTCCATTCAACCCAACGGCATGGAGTCTTGGGTCTATTACAAGCTCATCATCCCATTACAGAAGATAGCCACGGTGAATCCGGTTACGGTGACAGGTAAAAAACAAGTAGACAAATACATCCAGATCTCAACGGTTGATGCTCAAGATTTCTGGTTCATGGGTTTTGTGAATCACGAGAAAGCATCAAAACATCTCCTCAATGGTGTCTCCACTGCCCCACGCTTTCCTTAACACATACATATTTTGTAGTAATTTATTTATCTTGTTCCATAATAATTAGAAAACCTATGCTTTTGTTTATGGATATTATTAGTACTTTTTCTTTATCAAGTTTCTTCCTTTTTTCCAATCATTGTTGAATATGGATCCTCCAACTTTCAAAAGATGAACCTAAATGGCAATTTGCATATTGTATTCACAGAGATTATATATATACACCTCTATTACATTTTATTGGATGGAGTTCAGGACATTACAACCCATAACCAAATTTTCATCCAAAAATGCATTTTCATAACTAGATTCGATTTATTTAAAAACAAAATAAACCATTTCATGTATTACCGCAACACATCTTCTAAACTCAAAATCTAACATCGTAGTTTTTCATAATCAACCCTTTCACAGATATTAAAACTACCATCGAATATCTCATCAAAAGCATTTTACAAAAAGCCAAGTCCGTTGCAACACAAAGGGCGGGGTGGTTGGTCTCTACAAATTACATTACAGAGACGACTAAGTAATCATCAACGCTTCTTCTTGCTTCCCTTTGCAGCACCCGACTTGGATGGAGTTGCCACCAAGTACACAAATAGAACCACGATGGATATCACAGATATTAAGGATCCATACTTTGCCAAACCCCTCTGCACAACAAACACAAATAGCTTTAATGTCTCAGATTTACAATAAATTAAACAATAACATATTTGCCCAACCAATCAATATGTTAAAATTGGGATGCACAATTAAGTGATTTCAGAGAGAAATGAAATGAATTCAGTTATTTGCCTACAATTTCAAAACTACATCCACCAAAACATGGAGAATCAACCTAAATTGGGATGTCATACGGCTTCTAAAACCACATCACCAAATGATATCATATAAGTAAACACACTGATTACAAGACTAATTCATACCTTAGCCTGGAAGGGTTAGCAGCCACCAAGCACAAATCCATGCACAACAAGAACAAAGCAATGCATTATCAGTTATCAGTTAGAAAATGAAAACACATCTATGTAGACTTTCATCAAGTTTCTTTTCTAATATCAAATTATTTCCGACAGTAAAGAACATACAAGATCAAGTGTACTCTCCCGAGGCTTGTCTGATAGGATTTCGATAGGCAGAAGTGGGGTCGAATATGCCTCCTGCAAAAGTCAAAACACTGTAAGCCTAAACACATACCATACCTGCAAATACTAAATTACTTTAGTTATTCAGTAATCCAACCTGTAGGGCAGCCTTTGTGGGGACACGGAATGTAATAACAGCTGGTGAGCTATAGAACACGGTTTTCACTTTTGATTCCAACTCAAAGGAGTGAGATAAAAGAGCACCACTGAAGAAATTACAAGTAATCATTGTGAGAATCAATTCAAGAATAGCAACTATCACTTTAACTGCAGAAACTATCAGGTGTGGGCATGTTAGAATTTGATACATACGCATCAAGCCTTTCCCAAGACGTTGAAGTGTTCCCTGAGATGATACTGAATATTTCAGAAGACCAGCCATCATCGGTGAGACTAACATCATACGCAGTCCTGAAATGCAAAAAAATGTTGAAAGTATGAGATTATGCAATAAAAGATTTGATAGATTTGTCACAAGTTACATAAACAAACGATAAAACCACAGTTCCTTGAAAAAAATGCTTACAGTCATGGTTACAGAGAATAAAAAAATTGACTTGTTTATATGTACTTTACTAATTAGTTGATATCATTGAGTTCATGGTTGGAGTTATTTGAATTACAAATAGTTTTAGCTTCTTGTAGATCCTACCCTAACCGCAGGAAATGTTACTTTTTATGTAGGTTTCTTCGTAGATTCTAGGAGTCCAAGTATCCCTTGGGTTTAAGAGGAAATACACACTTGTTTCATCATATATTTTTGGGAAAACAAAAACAACTTGTCGATAATCAAAGGTCAAACATAAATCAATTTCTCGTTTTGGTGATCCAATTGATCAGAGCCTCCTAGTTTGAAAAGGTCACCCTACTTCGTATTGTATTTGTAATCAACGATGATTGACCCAACGAAGTACTAACAATAAATTAACAATCTTTTCTACACAAATCGACGAACAATTAAAGCAGAAATCTAGAAGGCGCAGATGATTACTGATAAGTTAGGAGATAATACCGTCCAATCAAAATCAGATCGCACCCAATCCACAAGTAATTATATATATTATAGGGCAGGGATGATAGACAATTGTATGGATCTATTAAGATCCATATATAAGAAAGTATATAAGATTATGGATCGGAGGTAGAAATGTGTAGAAAAAAGAGGAGTTACGTACGCAGATCCTTGGTTATAAATGTCAATTGAAACGGAGAGTTTTTCGGCGCCGGATTTGAGACGGTTGAGCGTAGCTTTCTTGTGAGCTAGGATGAATGGAGAATCGGAGGCGGCAATCAGCGAAGAAGATGAGAGCAGGAAGAGAAGTGTTAGCAGCAGAGAATTCATCATCGTGAAGTTCGCCATTTCTGTGAGATCGTAAATGGAGTAAAAAATTTATTTATGGGTAATATGGATGATTGAATATGGAAAGGGGTAGGGTTTTCAGACATCCAATCCAAATTGATCCGTTTAAAGCCCATCAAGGCCCGTCCAACCAAACAGCCTCAACCCAATTTTCTATCAATAATTAAAAAAAAAAAATCCACTTGTTATTTCTAATAATTTTTTTAATTTAAATTGTTTTATATCATTGAATAATAATAGAAAATATATGTGATATACATATTTGTTATTATAATTCACACGTTAAAAATCGGTTTGGCCTCGATGTAACTCTTAAGCTTTGAGATTTGACTTCACTGCTGCTACATGCATGTCTCCTGTTATTTAGAATGTTTTATTTATATATGACGAATAAAAAAGTCAACTACACAATCAATCATTGTTAAAGGTAATACAAGTAATTGAATGACACATGACCCTCATTCCAAAAAGTTTTTTTCAATCGACATGTTTCATTTTCAAAATCAATTATTTATGTTACTTAATATGTTATTGTTTCATTCTCCTAAGCTTTTTGTTACTCAAGAGAGTGTTGTATGTATACATAAATGAAAAATAGTGAAAAGGCTAATCATATTAATATGCAATAGTATATGACCATGACTCTCATATATATATATATATATATTTATTTTAAACTAAAACATTTAGCAACTAATAACATTATTGTAGTCGTGGTATTTAATATTGTCTTTGCTCTATCCATTGTTAAAAAAGTCATGGTTATTGTCCCTACTATACTTTTCAATCATGTTTTCGTGTTGACTAAGTATGAACATAAATGGGGTAGAGGAAAGGTGTCATTTGTCGTCACATCTCTTCTATATCATCAACAATTTATATATCTTACCTTTAAAACTTAACGAGTTTCAACATACTATATAAGATTTAAATTTGTAAAAGTGTAACAACACGTACATTTGATCAAAGGGCTTATAATGTACACGATATACTTTATAAAATGATGTTTGTGCTATGAAAATACACGAGCTTTAACTAGGTTTTTACTAAAAATGAATAGATTTGATTTAATTAACAAACCACTCAAAAGATCATATAATTATTCGGAAAAAGAAACAAAAAAATAAACGATAAGAATGGAATTGATACTAATGACCTTTTCGTTACTAAGTTGGATTATTAAGGATGAGTTGATGTCATCATCAACTAATAACAAGCATATGATTTTTGAAATGTAGAGTCGTCATGTTCTTAATAATAGAGAAACATCAACTTGTACTCTCACAGGAGTATGAAATAAATCAATTTCATGACTACCTTCAATTTTATTAAAATGCTTATCGTAAATTTAGAAAAAAATATACATTGCAAAATCAAGATATTGCTTAATGTACAATTAAAAGTTTGAATACAAAAATGTAATTTAGATGAACAATAAAAATACTTTAAATCAACATTGGTATCATGAGTAATTATTGTTTGTGATTAAAATGTTTAGTATATATATATAATTGATTTAAAAAAGGTTGGGACTTACGTTATTTGGTAAGGATATGGTTTATAGTATGTTTCTTTAATTAGTTTTAAAATAATCATGTTATAAGTAAGTATTTTAACTCTATAAATGAAACGTGTATAATTTGATATGTAGAAAGGCAAATTGAAAATGAACATAGATTTGTCGACTACATGTTAACACACAAAGTGAAAAAGTCTTATCACAAATAATAATATCATAATCTTGGCTTTTTGGTAATTATAACATTTAAGAAGGAGGAATGCTATTTACACCTCTTTTAATATCATAATCAAGTTAAGTCATGTATTAAAAATGTAAAAAATAGGTTTTGATATGTATAAGAAGAAAATTACTAGGTATAAGTGCATTTAGCAATGTATACAAGTACACTTAGCCTCCTCAAGATAATGTTATATGTACATATGTTATATTAAAATCAGGTCAAATTATTTATTAAAAATATAAAAAATAAGTCTTAATATTTGTAATAAACAAATTAGAGTAAACTTCGATTTTCGTCCCTATAGTTTGTTGTTTATAACCATTTGCATCCCTGATTTTAAAAGTTTTTTTTTAATCATTGTGGTTTGCAATTCATTTCCTTTTTCGTCCCTAAAACTAATATTTTTAGTAAGGGTGAACATGGGTCGGGTCGGGTCGGATCAGGTTGGAAAACAAAAAATCCGATCGGGTTTCAGGTAGGATACGCATGCCCCGAATATTATAAGCGGGTGAATCGGTTTTCGTGGGTCGGACCTAGTCGGGTTTCGGGGGGGATCGGGTCAGATCGGATAAATCCTTTTTTTAACGTTTTCCTCCCGTAGAATTTGTAACACTCTAAAACTCAGAGTAAATTAAAACCTGAAAATATGGCAACAAGACATTCGCATTGATATAAACTTCCCATAAAGGGGATCAGTCCTTAAGACTATACAAAATCTGAACGGATATATAATTTATCAACAAAACTAATCTAAACATAACTGTCTAGACTACATCACTTGACGAACCAAGGTTCACTAAAAGATGGGACTTAAACAATGCCCAACGCTAAAATAATAGACATCTCAAAATGCCTCGAGTCCACGCTCGACTCTCAAAACCCTGTGCAACCCACCGCTAAGGGAAACATGTTATACACATTATTTGAGAAAAAGTGTTAGGCTTATAAAGCCTAGTGAGAACATACAGTTTATACAAAATCAGAGATGTAAACATTTGCATCCAAACGGAATTCTTTCAAACAAGCATTTCCAAGTTCACCATTGATAGGAACATAATCCATTAAAATAAGGTCTTAAACCTTCTTTCCAGAACCTCACAATTTAATGCACATGTAGTTCTTCGTTTTGGTAATCATGTAAAACCTCACAATTTAATGCACATGTAGTTCTTCGTTTTGGTAATCATGTAAAACCTCACAATTTAATGCACATGTAGTTCTACTTTTATTTACGGCCAGAGCCTCACAATTTAATGCACATGTAGCTCTATATTTGTTAACAACCAGAGCCTCACAATTTAATGCACATGTAGGTCTACATTTATTAACGGCCAGAGCCTCACAATTTAATGCACATGTAGTTCTTATTTGTTAACGGCCATAACCTCACAATTTAATGCACATGTAGTTCTTATTTACTTTACTTGGTAACTTCCAAATAATATCAGTCGACTCAAAACCTAGGGATCCACTAGTAATGGTACAGACTCGTCACAACAACATATGTGACCAACCATAGATAAACATATGGTATAAACACATTTTATAAACAAAATGTCATTTTCAGTTCAACTTCTGGTAAGAATGAAAATCATTAAAAATGAGTTCTTAAACATTCTTTTCACATATCCACATAATGTGCAAGTAAAACATCATTTTACTTCAATAAAATAAGATCCATCATTTTAGTAAACACAAATGATCGGGAACCCTAAAATCTCCCAAAACTCAAGTTATATCAAATATTGTAGAAAACTTAGATCTGAAACCATGGTGATATATATAAGTTCCAAAATGTATCTTTTGATATGTATACAGTTTAAAATGATAGTAGGAACTCACCCAATAGGTTTATACGAAAACCCGAAGAACCAGATATCAACCCTCTTGACAAGACGAAGCTTTTCACACCGGAACCTCGGATCGAAAGCTAGATAATAATCACCAAACTCTAGAGAGAGAGAGAAATATCTAGAGAGAGGATGAGAGAGTTTTAGAAAAAATGATGAAAACCCCAAATGAGATATTTGATTGGAAAACCCTTAAGTCGGTCCAGGCAACCTCGCGGGTTATGCCGCGACCTCAACTCGCGACATAACTCGCCCGCTAACACAAAACCCACACAAACAGGGGTTTCGCGGGTTGTGCCGCGACCTCAAGTCGCGGTGTAACTCGCGTGGTTCACTGTGGTTCAACCAAAACCACCAAAATCCAAGCTCAAACTCCCAACCAAACGGGGTGCTAACGACAACGCTTAAACACAAGAATAACAAGATTACATAACGAAATTCGGGGTGTTACAGAATTTTAGTAGACTAAAAGTCCATTTAGTCGGGACTTCTATTGGCTCTTTACTCGTTAGTCATGTGTAGCACTAAAGGCTCATTCGACTATACAATGTGACTGTTGTGCAGCAAAAAAGGATTAAAACGACATTTAAAATCTACATATTTTTTGAACTAATAATACTTGAAAAAAAAACTAACATATATACTATTAATTATATAATTTATATTATACATTTATATGTTTATAAAAAAGGAATTAGTAAATATTATTCGGGTTTCGGGTCGGGTAGGGTGACGGAATTTAATCCCCTACCCGAACCTATATATCCGGCCTAAATTTCGGGCTTCGGACCTCGGATACGATCGGGTGAGTAGGGTCGGGTTGTTCGGGTTTGGTCGGATTTTGCACACCCCTAATTTTTAGGGACTAAAAGCAAAATAAGGTACAAATAATAAAGACAAAAAAAACAATTTTTAAAGATCAAAGACGAAAATAGTTATAAACAACGTACACGTGGACAAAAATAGTAGTGTACTCAAGAAATTAATAGATAAAGGTGAAAGGAACGTTGACAAAGCCAATAAATAAATATCTCCTACTCCAATAAACAAAAACATTAAAAAAAAAAAAAAAAACCCTCTTTCTTTCTTTCTTTCTTTCTTTATCAAGATTTCATTTTTATCTTCTTCTTCTCTTCAATCTTCCTCCTCACCATGTCCTCCTGCCTCTGTGATTTCTGTAATCAGAGATCGGCTGTCTTGTATTGCAAAGCCGATTCTGCTAAGCTCTGTTTGCTCTGTGACAACACCGTTCACTCTGCTAATGCTCTATCTCTCAAGCACTTCCGTTCTCAGATCTGTCACAACTGCGGATCCGATGCCGTCTCCGTCGCCTGTTCCACCGACAATCTTCTCCTCTGCACCGCCTGCGATAACGATTTCCATGGCGACTCAACCGTTTCCTCCTACCACAACCGCTTTCCCGTCGATGACTTCTCCGGTTGTCCTTCCGTTCTTCACCTCGCTTCCATTTGGGGATTCACACTCAATCCTTCCTCTTCTAACGCTAAATCCTCTCAAAACAACTGTTGTACTACAAAATTTCAACATGAGAAACCTTCTTCCTATGACGAGGTTCCCAGTGTTGAGTGGAAATCGTCAGGTTCGGGTTGCGGTGTTCATAATAAAGTTTTGTATAAACAGTTGCTGGAGCTGGCAAATCAAAGATCTGATGGCGATGGAGCTGAATTGGGGCCTCAAACACCGACTGGATGCGGTCCGCGGGAGATTTCACAAGGGTTTGAGTACGAAGAACAGGACGATAAGGATTTGTTGCATCAGCAAACTCCTTTAACGTATTTGCTCATGACGCCCCAGAATCCCTCCAACTCAAAAGCGAATAATGGCTCTATTACTGAATTTAGCAACATGTGGTGCTATAGCCCTAAACGCCAAACTAGTCAGGTTGGAAAGTAACTTGATTAGACTTGATAGCAAAATACGCATATTGCTATTGCTATTGCTCTTCTTTATAAAACAATGGAACAATCTGCCATGCTTAAATTACTTGTTATTAGCGTTTAAGTTGCGTTCCAACCAAACCATTACATATTTTGCACTGTTAAAGATCAATTATCATGCGTGAGAATGGTTGTCCTTTGTTTATTGCTTTCAAGATTCATAAGCTTCTACAAACTGTCATCTCGATATTATCTTACCTTTATCTTGTACAAAGGTCAAATAATTCGAAACCCCAATGCAAAATCAGTAAGGTCTTGTTCGAGCTTTTAAGACGAATGTGTTATGTTAGGTTTAGACAGCATGAAGGCTACGGATGCCCAACGCTCATGCTTGTTGCCACTGTATAGCTGTATTATGGGGTGTAAGAAGGTTAAAGTGGAAGTATGAAGTACCATGTAACTAGAAACACTTGTAGTTCTTACCATTTTCTGACCTTGCAGATATGGGATTTTAATCTAGGAACATCAAGATCTTCTGAGGCAGGATGTGATAATCCTGGTTTTGCTGTAAACAACTGTACCGACCTTGTTGAGGATGCTTCTTTCACAACCATGGAAGTCTTAAAAGAAATGGATGCCATAAACATATCTTTTGGCACCATTCCATCACAAAATGTAAGCATCTTGTACTATTTGGTGTTTCTTTAATTTACTTGCATTTATCACCGAAGCTATACAATTGTTTTTCATTGACAATTTAAACCAGGTTAGAATCCCACTTGTTTCATGGGAGATTATAGAAGTACAATATATAGTTTTTAATGAACAAGTCACTGGTTTGTAGCTTATGATTGAGTTGTGCAGCTGTAAATCTGCAAATGGGTAGCCAGGTAGATAGGGCGTAGGGGTGGGTTGGACTTTTCTGTTTGGGGGTAGGGGAATGCCTTTCCATGAATACTCGATAACTCATGAAATTTGTTACCTCTCAAATCCTTTTGTCCTTTTCTCTCTTTCTGTTATGTTGATGTTGTGAGTTGAAAGCCTTATTTCTAAAATTTAAGAGGGTTGTATTCAGGTAAGGCGGGTATTACTGCTTACTGGATGGAATGGAAAGTGTTGGAGAAGTAGAAAACGTTGCATTCCTCTTATCTTGATTTTTTTGTATCCATGGTATCTAACACCTTTGACCCAAATAGTTCACATGGGTTACACAAAGTGCCCCTTACAGAACTGGGCAAATTTAGGCCTTCCGGCCAATGGAAATGGCCCTCAAAGGAACTCATGCACCTGAAATCTAATTTGATACCTCATGCCACTTTGGAAACAAATCTTAACCTGATACTGGGATCAACTTCAGTTAACTGAACTAATTCAGCATGAGATATTCAAACAGTTCCTTTTCCCAGCACTGTTTTCAGAAGAAAAAAAGAGTTCAAGTTCAATAGCAGACAACTTTATGTTCTTTGTAATCCTTTATAAGAGGTGGATAATAGCACCTTTTTTTTTTTTTTTTTCCTATTAAGAGGGAATTCATAAAAGAAGGTTTTATTCAGATAGCAAGGATAACATCATTCAACACTTGTCAATTATTGTTGTGGCATCATAACGATGTTGATATTGTGGTTGGTTGATGGTATGTGCAGAAGCAGATATCTGGTTGCAGATCAACACTGGAGAGTGACAAGAGAGCACCATCAGAAAGACTAGTGATGGAAAGTAATACAAGTAATTGGAGAATGGATGGTGATCAAGGAATGGAAATCGCAGCAGTAAGCAAAGTGGACGCGCAGCAGCTTGCCCAGAACAGATGTAACGCAATGTTACGTTACAAGGAGAAGAAGAAAACACGAAGGTATACATAGTATCGATGGTGAATATATGTATATATAGTCTTGATTTTGAGTTGGGATATGTTTTGAATAACCTTGCAAGTAAAATGGTACTTAAAAAACAGGTACGAGAAATGCATCCGTTACGAGTCACGAAAGGCAAGAGCGGATACCAGAAAACGAGTAAAGGGACGATTTGTGAAGACGATGGAATGAAGAGAAGAATAAAATGTTAAAGATTGTTTGATGTAATTGTAAGGATTGTAGGTTGCTTCGAATATTTGGTTACTTTTGTTTTGTTTAGGAAGACTAGGAGTAGGAGGAGTGTTTGATAAAAGAAATAGGTGGGTTGTAAATGTATGGTGATCTTTTCCTTGAAGTGCCAAAAAAAAAATGCAATCTGAGGGTCTTTGGTGTGAACATTCGCCAATATACCTCGTAGTTTGGAAACACGTATGTGATTTTAAATAGTACGTAAAAGAGTTAAAAAGCAAGTAGTAATTGCTTGAAAACCAAGTTGACGAGTACTTTACCCAACATTTGGAATAAAAAAAACAGGTTAAATAATGTTTTAAAGAGAGGAGAGATTTGATGTGGTGCCTTAATCTGCGGTCATCCACCACACTAACCCATGTACATGCACATGCACATCAACATGAACGACTTCACAAAAGAGATCTATATTTGTTTATTAATGCAACCACAGGTGTTTGTGTCTCAACCATTATTAATCTCCAATCAATGCAACTACATGCTTCATAACTCATCTTCTTCTTCTTCAAGATTACAATTCAACATGGGGTGTGCTGCTTCAGTTTACAGAGTTGGAGGCACCAAGAAGCAACATATGAACATCCCTCTTGTTACAATACTTGCACCGTCCCTTCGTATTCCTTTGCCCTCCAATATTCAAAACCCCCTTAAAGGCCTTGTTCCTAAGGATCTTTCCCATCGTCTCACCTCATTCCGCAATCAAATTACACTCCTTGCCCAACACCAAAACCAAAACCCTGCAGGTTTTATTTCTTCTTGTATTATTATTATTTCTAGTTGATATTCTCTGTTTTGATTTTTATAGATCTGTATACAATCTGTTGCAGATGATGAGGTTGCATCAGCTCTTCCTGAATTACTACATGCATTGGAGGACTACTTGTCGTTATTAGTTGGACTTACTGATCAAGGTAAATCTAAGCTTTCTTCAACCCATTCTCATTTAATACTTACTACTACATCTCATCATACTTCCTTCCTTCCTCATTAGAACTTGGTTTGCAACAACTCATTGAATTCAAATGGAAAAGCTTAGATGATGGACAACGACAAGTCAGGATTCATTCTGCCTCACTTCAATTCTCTCTTCTTTTTGGATATATATATATATATAGTAATCCCATCTCTAACTTTGGTCATGCAGGAAATATGTATTGCAGATTCCTGGTTTGAATTACTCTCTGTTGTTCACATGATGGCTATGCTCACCTTGATGGAGGCAAACTCAAAATTGATCCCTCATCAAAATGTTTCTACTCAACCACTTGAATCTACAGGTCTGTATCATTCATCAACATTAATTCAACCTCAAATGATCAGTCGTCTTGACTCATCTCTGATTTTCCTTTTTGATCATAGATAACATACGCTGTGCTGTCGATTTATTGGTGAAGGCAGCTGGGTACCTGCAATTCTGTCTTAATGAGATTCTTGTCCATATTCCACCTCATATCAAGTATGTTAAAGATTTCTCAATAGATCCTTGCACATTCTTCCTATTATTCACCCTTAAATTTTATGATCAGGACGAAGCTGCCTGCAGATTTGCAGGAGAGTGTACTCGAGGCTGCTTATATTCAAGCATTAGGGCAGGTATGTTGCTTTATAAACGAAGGAGATGGAGTTTAGTAGTATAGGCATTATCTTGAAATCTCTATTTGTTGGTCCTTTTTTAATCACGAAATCCCTATTTTACTTATCATACTGTATTGGATGAGGTGTTTCAGGGAACTGAAATGCAGCTTGCTTCAGCTGTAGAAAGTCGAAATGCCACTCTATCTGTCAAGAGAAGACTGGCATGCGAGCAACTAAGCTATTTCAGTCAAGTACATGGTTAAAAACATCTATTCCTGCCACACTTGACATCTATAACAACTCATGTGTTCTGTTTTTCAATAAAACAGGCTCACTACTGCTTGTCAACCTGTGAAAACCTTAATGGATATGGAAAGAAGCATCTGTCATTTATCAAATGGAAGTACCTTGAGGCAAAGGTAAACAAACACTAGCTATTTATATCCATAAAATTTAGTCTATTGATTACCAACATGTTTTTAAGTAAGATATTGATATCAATCAGGCTGCGGCATACTACTACCATGGCCTGATCACGGACAAGGGTAGTGAACCATCCTGCCACATCAGTGCAGTGTGTTGTTTTCTTGCTGCAGAAGAAATTCTAACAGAGAGCAAGAAGGCTTGTTTAAACTTTTGCCTAACAGTTCCCATAACAAGGTTAGATTCATTAAGTTCTGTATGATGTTTGGGTATTGTCAGCATATATATCATCATTCCTCTTGAACGTGAAGGGCTCCTTGCGCATGGGGCGCTATGAAGCATTTGAATAAGAAAATTCCTGAAACCGCAGCTAAAAAGTCCCAGATGTACGCATACCTCTTGGAACAAGAAAAGTAAGCGATCATTCATTCGTTTGTTTCCTACGTGTATTATATATATGATCTATATAGTATATATATATATATATATATATATATATATATATATGATAATGAAATGAGGGATGGGTTTTGATATTGAATGATGATGCAGGGGTCTGGAAGTGTTGCCAGAACTCCCAGAGTTTGAGCTGTCATTGAAAGCAGACGAATACGAAATGCCAGATAAAGATGCAGCATGGGAGAGTGAAAAATGGATGATACCTAGCCAAACACTTAAAACTCACTTAACAGACGATGAACAAGATGATATATGAAGCTATCTTCCATGTGTACAAGACAAATGGTAGTAGGTATTGGCTGGATTTCAGCAAAAAAAAACATATATGCACATTTGGTGGATAGAACAGAAGGAATATATGCCATATTTATTAGGGTAATTATTTATACAAAATACGGGTTTAATGTATGTTTTTTTGCCACTCCAAACATCCTTAAATGGTTTCAAGATCCTCAATGAAGTAAACTCAGCATTGACTCGATGTTTGTGTTTTGACCATGACAAATCCATATTGTGTAACAACAATAAATTGTTTTGGCTTGGATGATTAATACTTTGTCATGCCTCAAACCCAACGCACCACCTCGACTAATCCCATGGATTCATGAACTTACTTTCAAGTCAACTAAAAACCCACCCCAGAACCACAAGTCATTAGCAGCCCAGTAATAGCATTAATAACATTGAAAACAAACATCATGTTTTTGTTAGATGTTAGATATTAAAAGATCAAACTACTACGCGCGAAACCATCAACTAAATTGGAAAAAATAACATATGATGACCAAAATCCACAATATTTGGGTCGCGTAGATCGTATTTACAGACCTCTACTGACAAGCAAGAGCAAAAGGAAGCAATAACCTAAATGAATATGCTCAGCAAACAGTCCGGAAATCAGTCTCAACCTGCATCAACAAAGAATCAAGAATGAGAACGCAACCTTTCCATCAACACTATATTATTAATTGAAACGTTTAGTTAAACACATGTAGCTTCAAGTAGAATCGATAGAAATTGAGCCAAGCCATCTCCTAGAATCAACCTCTAGAAGGGATAGGGAGAGATAACTCGATATAAATTGCAAATAGGGCACTGAGTACCTTTGATGGGCCTGCATGCTGAAACACTTGATAGCTGCTTGATATCTGAAGCTAAAATGGTGTGATTAGCAGATAAGCTTCTTCAGGTTTCACTGTTACTTGAAGGGATGTTCACATGTAATGCCATCTCCCTCTGGTTACTGGAGGGTATGGAAAAACTTTGGGGAACAAGTAAAGGAGGGGGTGGAAGCGGAGATGCACAAGTTGATGTTAGCATAGCCCTTTTATTTGGTGGAGAAATCTCTTGATTCTTGGAAAATAAGGGTGCTGAATGTCCAGTCAAACCACCAGAAAAAACAACGGGCTTCGAGAAGGCTAAACTACCAGGAGGCCTAGGAAGCTCATGAAGCTCACTTATTTTAGGAGAAGATATAGGGGGAGGTGAAGCACTACGAGATACGGTTGATGACAAACTTGGCTGAGAAACCGGGACACGAAAAGGTGGCTGAGGAAGTTCGGTAGAAGTTATGGGCCCGCTATTAGATGCAATCTTAAAAGAAAATTGCTTGCTTGGTGGTAATGGACCAGAGTAAGATTGCCTTTTCCCTACTTCACCTTCACTTCTGATATGAGTATCCTGCTGTGAGAGCGAAAATCTTCCAGCTGAAGGAGCAGGTAACTGGATGGACGGATTGATACTGTTACCATCTTTTATCATAGACTGGGCCTTTGAGGTAGAAGCAGACGTTGACATGTTATCATCACCAATACGTCTTCCATGGTCCACTGGCAATGGCTGTTGCAAACTTTGAAATGGACTGGAATAAGAAACAGATGTAGAGGGTCTTGAAATTGGATTCCTGGTATCTACAGCCGGAGGAGGTAGCACATAAGAGTAAAACTTCCGCGAGGGTTGCGTTTCCCTTGGCCTTTCAGGCGCATCAATCTTCTCTGGGTATATTGGGGCAGAATAGCTGCTCACTCTAGATTGCCTACCAAAAAGCTGCTCCCCTTGATGGTTATTAATATTTATCTGCAGGAAACAAGGATGGTATAAAATTTCATAGGATCAGCCAGAACTAATTCACATGCCCAACCACAAAATATTGGAGTAATTTCACACAAATGAGGGAATGAGAAAAATCATAAGCATAACTAGTAAGTTCAACAACAGCAATTAAGCACTTCCAAGAATTGCAACAGAAAGCTATTTACTGATGAACAGCGTTGGATTAGAGTCATTCAATAGCAAGTTTTAAAAAGGTACCAAGTTCAAGGAACTCTGTGCGGTCAGCTTTTGTTTCTGTGAGTGCACATCAAATACATTGGAAGAGATAAACGCATATAGAAAAGCTAAGGTGAATCTTAGATCATCTATTAGCTAGAGAATTTGTGTCAATAAGTAGCAGTGGATGAATCTCTCTTCATATGGATTGGCAAAATTAGAAGTTTCAAGGAGAACAATACTGAAAGTTGATCATGTCTTACCTCTGCATCTTCCAAATTTGAAACTTGAAGATCTGGAACCTCTACCTGGTCCAGCTGAAAAACAAAACAATAAAAATGTAAAATTACTACTATATAGCAAAGAAGGCTATTTTAGTGACCAACAAGTGTGCCAGATCCTGTCATGAGTTAAAGATTACACCTCAGCAACTAAAGACGTGGTGACGATACCTGCACTCATCTGGAGAGCGTGGCTTTTCAAATTAAAAACCAAACCAAACAAACCCAATGAGTCCCAGGCGGAGTAGGGTCTGGGGAGGGTGATATGTACGCATACCTTACCTCTACTCCAAGGGGTAGAGAGGCTGTTTCTGTAAAGACCCCCACCCCCCCCCCCCCCCCCAAAAAAAAAAAAAAAAAAAAAACCCTGGGCGGGATTGAAAAGATTTGGAAAGCATGATTTTGCAAGAAACATTTGGTTCCAAAAGTTTGACATAAATGAACAAAGATAAAACAAGAATGATAGAATAGCAGGTATGGATAATCAATTAGTAGCCATTAGCCATGGTAAAATTTATTGCCATTTGTCGCAAATTCACAAAAAGTTCAGATGTCATGAGATTTTATGATTGTGACCCTTACGCATTTTGGCTCGAAGGTTGAATATACCAGATGCCTACAAGACAGAGATGCAGCTAAAACCTAATGTATCAGGGATCGTGATCCGTGGTTGGCCAACTCTCATCAGGCCATTAATTGATTTCTCCAATAGCCAATATTTAACACTCAGCCGACCTCTGGATGGCTGGACAGGCATCAAACGAGTGGATCACACAGGTACCGAATCTTAATCGCTGGTTTGCCTATTCAAAGGTTGCCAATGAGGTGGCTACAAATATTCCGCATGCAGAGATGGTCATGAATCAACATGTTTAACAGTTATTAAAATGTCAAGGACAGATACTAAAGAGTGTACAAGTATATAAAACATCATTGCAAATGTACAAGTTACATCTCATGCTCTAAGGTGTGGCTGAAGCATATGCTCATTTATGCAACGAACTTACCTCCATCGGATTTTGCAAGGTGCCATCATCATCAAGCCCTTGTTTCTTCTGTCTATAATCAAAACTCAATTCCCCATCATCTGTGCTTTCATAGCCACTCATAGGTTCACCTTCCCGGGACTCCCAATTACATAGTCCACTAAGTTGATAATCAATGCGATACTTTTCTGCAACATTTCTTATGCAAGGTTCAACGGCTTCAAGAGTTTTAAGTCCCTTGCGAAAGAAACTCAACTGCTTCAAAGGTTTAGAAAGGGAACCAAAATCAAATTCTTGTCCCCACCAAGAGGATCAATAGAGAAGCACATTTTTTAAGGCCTGGTCCCGCCTTCAGAAAACAGGCCTGCTCGCCACCCTTTTCAATTTTTTTGGGATAACATTTTGGCCTGATGTTCAATACTTTTAACATTGTTTTATTGAATACATTAGGTATAAAAAGTAAAAAATATATATATGTGACTGGGCACTGGGCAGGACAATGATGGTCTGATACTGATGGACATGGACTAAATAACTGAGAAGACATGAGGTAAGACACCGCCTCAAATCCCACCTCAACTCTGCAAACACTTGGCAATCAAGTATTACTGTCTACTATAAAATTCATTCGAATAATATTTATTAATCTTTGGCTAACTTTTTGGGTTAATGTTTAACCTTTCGGGCTAACAATTTTTTGTTTAGCATTGTGAGCGAACAACCTTGTCTAACACTTTGGGCTAATGTTTTAACAATTTTGGACTAACAATTTAATATTTTTGGGCTACAACAACTATTACACGTTTTACTTAAAACAATACCCCAAAATATTTTATTATTAGTAAACAAAAGTAAGGGAACTTAAAAATACATAAAAAATGATAATCAGAACAAAATCGCTCGTAGAATAGCCCAAGGCTCGGTCCTAATCAGTCATAATGTCTGTCCTCAATCAGGCTTTTGTAAAAGTTTCAGAGAAAAATCAAACCAGTGGGATTAACTTGAATAGAAACTGGTCCTACTGGGCAAGGGACTATGCCCATTTGTGCATCTCTAATGACGAGGGTAAAAAATAGTGACATATAAACTGGTCATTATGGGTAAAGATGTAACCTGTGCAGCATGATGTCGAGCAGCTTGTGTTAAAAGACTGCGACATTGCCCCTCCTTCAGTGATTTTACACGAAATACACAGAGTCTAGTAACTTCATCATATTCATCTTGAGCTTCTTTTAGTTTTTGTGCAATAGAACTTTCAACTTTTCCAGTTCTCAATTGTCCCTTTTCTCTATGTTGTGTCATCATATATTCATACGCCTCTCTGGAAATTTGCACTAGTCATAAATCTTTACTTCAATGATCAGGTTTACAATAGAACAAAAACAAAATCTACCTCTTTTCATCACATTGAAGCTTCATCTCCTGCACAAGTATCAGAGAAACAAGATAAGTGTCCACACTACATTGCTAAATGATGATTATACGAGACTATTTTTATAGTTATGCAAACATACGTATAAGTTACATCAACGCCTTGTTGGCTACACAAACTAAGTGACACAAATAGGGGAGGAAAGAGAGGTGGAGGAAGAGTTTCGTGACAATTTGGATCATACAAGAAATGAGAAGGGGTGAAGGTTTTGTATCTTAGTAGAAAAAGGAAGAAAGCCTTAATACGA
Source organism: Arctium minus (assembly GCA_954870635.1). Taxonomy (NCBI): domain Eukaryota; kingdom Viridiplantae; phylum Streptophyta; class Magnoliopsida; order Asterales; family Asteraceae; genus Arctium; species Arctium minus. The sequence goes on from OX941097.1 coordinate 308,087, forward strand.
TGAGCATATAAAAATAATTGTCAAGCACTCTCCATATTATGCTACATTCCTCTAAAGGACCGAGATGTTCCTTCCACAGGTTTGAGCACTTGGCCTCACTGCCATTGCTTTGAGATTTTTGAGCAGTAGGCAGTTGGCAAAGCTCCACGTACGGGTTCAATATGTCACTCATTTTTAACAAGAAACAACTAACCTTGGATGAAATTTGAAATTGGCCAATGAAATAACTTAGCATGGATGTCAACATTTGTATTTTGACAGAATCATGCAAGGACGGAAGTAACTAGGAAAGTTTGATAACTAGGGTAAGTCTGAGCCCACTATATTATGAGCTTTGAGACAGCTGTGAAAAAGGATTCACAATTGGGAAACTCAGCTTTTATGCACAAACTTCAGAGTCAGTTGCATGATAATATTTATACAACCAGAAAGTTCCCCAAAAAAGGCTATTTCCATTCCATTTGAGAAAAGCCAGCTTTTAGTTCACAGTTGAAGACAGCCCTTGGTGCATATACAAAGTAACCAGCATGTCTGGTTTAACAGTCTCACATACCTCTGTCCCTTAACCAGAAACTATTTCTAATGGTTGTATAAAGAGATTACATCTATCAACTTCATGCCAAAAGACGGTCCTACTTGACCAAAGATTTGGCAACGGTTGAGACAAAACAACTTCTACGCATTCCCCTGCAAACATAGGAGGTTCTAATTGTTGGGCATGGAGATTCATTTGGTATAAACCATTGTTCTGTGTTCAAGTATATGACCCTGGAAGCTTTGTTCAGCTACACAAACTTTTCGGGTAACAGGCCCTCACTAATCCTGAAACATTTCACCAAGCTCTATATATTTAAAAAGATTTAGACAAATGCACAATGTTATCATATATTAGGTTAACCTCCAGCAGCAACATTACAACAATTTTCATCGTCCACTCATAGTTATCGACTCTGTCTAGAAAAGTGTGGTTGGGAACCTGTTCTAGACCAAAAATAAACCAAACCAAACCAAACGAACATAGTATGTCCCATCCAGAGGTAGGGTCAGTGAGAGTAAGATGTATGCAAACCTGGCCTCTACTCAAAATAGTAGAGTGGCTATTTCCATGAAAACCTGTTCTAGACCATGAAAGTAATTTGTAGAAATTCCTTCCTCAGTCACATGTATTGTACATGATCAGAAGAACCATTAAAAATCCACAAGAGTACTATCAAAATGCTAGAATAATTAACAGCCTAAAGAGATTGCTAAAGTGATTAAGATAAACAGATTATGGAAATTAACTCCAAGAGTATAGGTAACCAAAAAGACAAACCTCCACTTTCCGTAGCTCACTGAGGAGAGACTCCGATGGGTTAGTAATCGTCACAACTACGGAAGAGCGCTGACATTGAGAAAGAAATGAGTCACTGCTCTTTACCAAGTCAACTTATGCAGCTACACTACAAAAAAAAAACACTTACATAAGTATCAGCAATTTTCTGAAGGTCCAACTGCATATTCCCCAAAGTTGATAGGACTTTTCCTGCATTGAATGAAAATGTCTCAATAAAGTTCACAATCAAAGATATAAAGAAGCCAAAATGTAATTACTGAATATCAAAAAGCAATGGAGAAGAAACGTGCATGAGTTACCATCTGTGCATAGACAATAAATAAGAAAATAATGGTGGTTGTGGGAGAATATTATAATGGAACCAGAACAGATGGTAGTTATGCAGACCATACCCATTTGATTTATTTCCACACAGTTCTGTTGTTGATTACTAAACTGGCCCATCACAAAGCTCACGTTCATTAGACTGTTAACTGACTCATTCTATCATCAAGTGTTTTCCTCCTTTTGTTCAGAATCAAAATATTAGAAAATCACCTAATAGTTTACAGCCTTAATTATGTATCTATCACTTATGTTATAATAATACTACAACTTGAAACCTCCAATTTAACAGCTCTCCCCCTGCCAACCAGGCTTGTGTCCGGGTTACTTGCAAGATCCAAAGGCTACTGTGAATTGCTTCTAGACTTCTCTGAACCACCCCAGATGCTCCTTTTTTAAACACTCAAGGAAGATGTTAATCATCACTTTTGGAGTACAAAACCATAGTTACACGTACAAATTACAGACTGTTGAACATCCGAGATTTGACAGATTTCAACATGCACTTTCTACATAGAATATTGATATTTTTCTCCTGGTCCTTGGACTGGTTTTTGTAAAGATGATTAACAAATACACATCATCTGCTCTGAATTCAGGTCTCAACCATGTCATCAGCTCATATTAAAGTGACTAAATAGAACAAGCTCTTGTGATACATCATGAACAAACAATTCTTATTACCACTTTCACCATCAGCGTCCGCAGCAGTTTTCCCCAGCAAACAATTTCCCATTTCGTTTAGCGACTCTGAAAATTCTGAGAAACAAATATTCATGAGATTTCTTCATTTGCATATCCAGAAAAGAGATCATAAGTAATTGATTGTTATTCGTATGAGACCTAACTTCATGAAAGATCATTATACAACAGGATATATGCAGTTGTATGTATCAGATCAACAGTCATAATTAACAAGAAACCATCCTATGTTGGATGCTGCATGACGAATGAGTGTAACAAACATAGTTCAATAATAATTTTATATTGGTGCAAAGTATGTAAACTGTATTTCTGAAAGATTAACAAGAAATTCAGTGTGTTATTCTGATAAGAGACACTGTCCAACAGCATAACTGAGAGTTTTGCTCTGCTTATTTTAAAAAGCCCATAAGCATGATCTGTTGCAAAAAATGTATTCCAGCAAAAAGAAATCAGTTCCATAACCAAGATATGGACTAGAAGTAGTTTTGTATTTACAAACAATACCTAATACATTTGCTATCGTGGCGTCCGTGGTTGGATAGAATTCATCCAGTTTCTTCACAAGGACAGAAAGATTTCCTCGGACCATAACGCTCACAACATTCAGCTTCATTTTCATGTCGTATATATATATATATATATATATATATATATTAACAGGAGGCTGGGGCTAAGACAATCTAGCAGATCTATCATCTAGAAATCTGGGTAATAAACAAATAAAAACTACGCCTAGCAGATATCATCATTTCCTCAAGATGCTGCTCACCGTACAGATGAAGCAAGTAACCAAAACTGTTTGGTAAGTTGACCACCATTGAAGTATTAAAATTTAAACCAGGGACAGAGCTAGCCCCACATTTGGCATGGACAGGGCAGGCAAACATTGAGAAACACCACTAAAGATTTGGTATATTAATATTGAATCGTTGTTTTTACTCGTAGGTCAGCTGGAGCTAAATTTCCCTCCTTTTCTACGTTTAACAGGTCTTAACTAGTGACATCAATAATAAAGTATAGAGTTTGAACTTCACTTTCTTGCACCTCGTTCTGGGTACATCAACAAATGGAAAATCCAACAATCTACTTACAATCAGTGAGAAGGGGGAATTCAACTTTGCTGATGATTCTAGTGCCATGCTCGTAATTCTTAATAGGTCTTACTTGAAGCGATCGGCAAACAAATGTCTTCCCACATGCTTTTCTCCTAGATATACCCCCCCCCCCCCCCTTCACACAAATAGTTCTAGTTGCAAAGAGGCAGCACCGTTATGAGAAGTTGCTTTATGAGTCAAGCTTCCACAACAAAAATATGAACATCTAAGAAAGGCTTGATAGTGCAAGTACGGTTTAATCTACAACATGCTGTTACCAGAAGCATTCTGAATGACTTCCAAACCAAAAGTCAATCAACCAGTTCTTGGTCCCCAACTGCATCACATTGTAGAAGGATGATTGCAAGGTTAAGGTCAATAATTCCTAAGACTAAGACCTTCTATTTCACTTGATTAACACTAACTTTGATGCAGCAACATATGGCATTTTATACCAACCAAGTCATACACTTACCATAAATACTATTTGCTGTTGCAGCGGCTGCAGATAGTAAGCCATCATAGCAGTTTCTCATATCTTGCATATCCTGGAAAAAGAAAAAAAAACATAATGGTAGAACCACAACGAGGTTCTAAGGAAGGAAAAACAAGATAACATGAAGCAACTTCTGATAATGGTGGTTCCTAGCAACATTGCTTCTGAGTCATCCATGGCAACTTAGAACATATGATTTGCAACATGCCATGTCAAAACAATAATAGACTTGAATTATTATCCCAAAACCTTTAACTTTCCGGTGCTTTTCGTATCCACAATCAGAGTCTATTTTCGAAGCCTGAGGATGTTGGGTCATTTTAAACTAGATAGGATAGGACCCTTGTTAACTCTCACTTTCTAGTGTATATTTGTGGAGATTGTAATACAGTGCAAAGCACATTGCACGGTTATACTTGATAGATAATTAGAGAGGGAATACAAACCCTAATACTCTTGATTGAACTGGAAAGTTGAAGATTAAAGAAAGAATGAAAAAAGGCCGTACCTTGGAAGCCTGAGCAAGGTCATCTAAATGGGCGGAAGGCTGATGATCCTTCTTCTCCTTTCCATCGCTTTTGTGCATCGATAGTCTGCGGCCAAGCTTCCCCAGTGACGACTTCATTTATGTTTTGAATGAATATATATATTTATGTACATAAAAGGCAGGGATAGGGAGATGAAAGTGGAGAGAAAAAGGATCGGCGAGTGGGTTACAATAACAGGAAGCAGGAGGAGGTTGTCGGCGTTGATGGATTCTGGTAAAAAGAAGTCGCCGTTAATAATTTGTTGTGGGTTCAAGTTTGACCATCTTTCACCTTCAACTTCACCATCTCACTCACATACATACATTTGATTCATTTCATTTCATTTCACCACTTGTTTTCTATGGTGAATGATGATGGATGGATGGAAATGGAATTCATTATATATTTATTAATAATATCCTTATCATAAACACATAATTTTATTAATTTCTAAACTCAACCTTGTTTCAACCAATGTTTTAAAAACCGGTTCAAGGAGATATGTTAGGGTGATACATGATATGTACAAGTGAATGAGGATTTGTGTTAGGTTTCACAACAGGTGAGACGAAGTATTTCCTGCTGAAGATAGGGCTACACCAGGGATCAACACTAAGTCAAATTACTATTTGCTATGATATTGGATAAGATCTCCCAAGAGATGTAGAGGAGTGTTACATAGTATATGTTATTCGTTGACAGATTGTGTTGGTAGCGGAGTTGAATCAGAGGTGAAAAAGAGGTTGGAGCAATGCGGGCGACTTTGGAAACACAAGGCTTACATTAAACGACATAAGATAAACTAAATAAGGTGCAATTTCAACGGTGAGCCTATTAATGAGGGAGTAAAAATCAACATTGGAGGCAATGATACCACAAAAATATAGTTTCAAGTATTTAAACTTCCTGATTCAAATAGAGGGAAAATGACATAACACGTTGCATAAAGAAAAGGTGGCTAAAGTAGAGTGGTGCCACAATGGTGTTGTGACAACAATTAAGAAGGTCCCATTCAACCAAAATGAAAGATTTTATTGGGTAGCCATAAGATAGTTAATTAGTTATGTTGTATGGTTATAGCGTTAGGCAAGACCCATGTTTGGAATAGGAATTGCCGAAATAAGGATGCTTAGATGGACATGTGGTCGGACCATGTTGGACATGATACCGAACGAGGTACTTTGGAAGGAGTTGGGAGTTGTGTGCCGGTCAAATATAAATTGAGATAGGAGGGTTAACAAAGTCCTAAGACTAATAAAAGGGATGTGCAGTTTTTCTTATATTTTCTACATTTCATTCGACCTACCTTTTTTTTCTGTTGCATACTATATGTTGTCTTAGTTCTTTTCCAAAATCGTTCCTTTTTCAAGTTAGTTCAAAGTTTTTCGTTTTTTTGTCAAAAGAATTTTTCTTACATATTTTTTGAAGTTAGAGATCTTCATGGAAACATCACTCTACTCTTTGAGAGTAAAGAACATATTATATACACCCAAAGAGTAGAGCTCACATTAACTTGCAATCGTCCTTCCACAATGTGATACAGTTGGGACCAACATCCAGTACATTTAAATTAAGTCTAATCTTGGACCCAACGAATAAGATAGTTCAATCATTTTGCTTTATCAATCAAATATGATTTTATACATGTACAATAGCCAATGTCTTTTCAACTCAAATAATCATTTGAGAGATGTAACATTAAAACAATTCAAGAAATTAGGCATTCAAAGGAAAAAAAAAAATGAAGAATGATTAAGAAACTCTCTTAATTTGTAATTCAACATTTACATATTTCCTTTGACTCTTTTTATCTGTAAAAAAGAAATCAAGAAATACAACTTAATTCTACCAAACTCAATTCCTCCCCACCAAACACATACACACATAGTTTAGCCAATTTGCCTTTTCCCTATACAATTAATTAAAAGATGAATTATTAATTAAGCCAACATATATGTGATTAATGTTGTACGAGTTGTGAAATCAATGTAAGCAGAAATGACAACTCAATCTTCTCTAATCCTCCTCCATTTACATCTTTGGTTTTGGTCTTCATATCTGCAACTGCGTTTGAAATCTCTTGTACCAAATCTACAATCACCCCCTCAACACCCATGAGATATTGAACTTGCACAGCTTCAGGAACATTGCTGCATTGGTTCAAATACACAAACATCAATACATATATATATATATATATATATATAGAGAGAGAGAGAGAGAGAGTATGTAGTATATATACTTCAATTTCCCATAAGTAAGGAGGGATAGGTTGGAGTCTTTAATCTCTCTAACCACCATTGGGTTTCTAAAAACACCCATGACTTCTGAAACTATTCCATCCAATCCACCCTCAATTGCCACCTTCTTGGCTTCTTCCAAAGAATTCATTCGCACATCATCAAATACCTCATTTCCTCCATTTGTCAAAAAGTACACCTGTATTTCAAAATGAATCAATCAATTAATTACCATTCACTAAAACAATTAAACAGAAGAAAAAGATTTAAGAAAAATAATGTGCTATTACTAACAGGGTAAATATGCTGAAGTTTCTTCATGAGCAGGGCTGCATCAGGCTGGAAAGTTGAGAAAATGACAGATCTTTGTTGGGCGTTTTTGGAAACGACGTTGAAGATGAGTTGAAGAACATGGGTGAGATGGTGTTGATCATATACGATGTAATCATCAAACTTCAACTCGATGTTGAATCCCAAACAAGGGTTTACTTTTTGGAAGGCTTCTTGTAAGGTACAAGAATGATCATCGGCTTCAACATCCCAACCCACGATATTTCCATTTGTTTTCCTAAGCAAACATTTCCCAACCTGTCCTACTTCTCTTTGAGGACCATAGCTAAAGAATTCTTCAAGTGTCAAATCAGTCACCCGCTTTTCAACCACAATACCCTGTATGTACGTAATAATTTTAATTTATTCATTAATATTACATATATATATATATATATATATATAGAGAGAGAGAGAGAGAGAGAGAGACTTACGTTCTCTTGAGAGAGGATGAAATTGTCGTGGAAAATGATTGGTATGTCATCTTTGGTGACCTACAATTAATTAATTGATAGAATATGAAACAGTAGACATGGGTTGATTTGATGAATTGAAATGAATGAATGTTGAAAGAAAGAAAGAAAGTACCTGAACGTCAAACTCAATGAAATCTAAAGGGTGATTGGCAGCGTTGTTGAAGGAAAGAATGGAGTTCTCTTTGTAGGCTTTCATTCTCCGATCGGTGGAATGTAAGACGTTCATGCCATGACCTCTATGCCCTACCACCATGAATTTCCTACTTCCATTATCCAATCCTCCTCCTACTGCATGTTCATTATTAATTAAGATTCAAAAATTAACACATTATTAATAATCTTTATATATATATATATATATATATATATAATAAGAACTGAACTGAATTGAATTGAAGAAAGAATAATAATACCTGAGGTAGGAAGAGGTGTGGTGTAAAGAGAGAATGAAGGGAGGGGCTCATCAAGATGAGGTACATCAGAGACATGAACAGCCTTCACAACAGCCATTATAATTACTATTAATTGATATAGATATGGAGATGGAGGGGAAATTAGAGATTATTTTTTTTATATAGTTGGTGGGATGGAAGAAAGAAAGATGTTAAGTTGGTATTTATAGAAGAGAAAGGTGAAGGTGGAGGTGACAAGGAGGGAGGGAGGATCTCCTCCTGGAATATTCCTCCTCCTCCTCCTCCCCTTTGGACCCTTTCTCTCTTATGACACACAATTAATTACCTGTCTTTCTTTCTTTCTTTCTGGACCTTTTTATGGATGATGTTCACAATTTTTAGCCTTTGATTTATTTAAGGAAAAATGACACACACCCTCCCTTTCTTTCCTAATCAAAACCACACACACCATCAAATTTTTTTATTTTTTTTTTTTTTTTATATATAAATATAATATATATGATTGGATTGGATAAAGACCACCTCCAAATATCATATTTTATCTCCACTCCTTTCATTATCACACATTTGCACTCTCTTCTATCAGATTCTATATATGTCAGAATCGCTTCTATTCTAATAATATTTATTTCACATGTCTTATCATGTATGTATATGGTTGGTGGTTAGGTTTAAGGGGAGGTGTTGTTTGATGTTTTAGAGGTAATACAAGGGCTGAAACTGAAAATACTGGAAACGGGTCAACGGTCATAAAGGGAAGGCGCTTGGTTTATCATTCCCTGTTTTTTTGGAAAATTAATGTGACACGCCTTGCTGATGTGGATCCACCACATTTCCCAATTGCCAAGTTTTTTTTTTTTTTTTTTTTTTTTTTATATATATATATAGCTTTAGCATTTGTCAATACAACAACAACAACAAAACATGACAACCAAATCATACAAAATCAAATTTAGGCCTCTTTCTTCAAATATATCCAACTTCCTTATGATAGAATATAGATACATTTCAAGTCTTTTTTTTTTTTTTTTTTTAATTACACTTTCAGCTTTTTTAATGGTTAACATCTATTGGATCTTTTTCTTGCTGAAAAATAAAAAAAAATAAAAAAAAAATAAAAAAAAAAAACGGATGTTTATAGAATGTGAAACCTCTATTTTGAAACAGTTTTTGATATGGTATCTGCTGCTACTTTATACCTTATAAAATAATAACCAATTTCAACCAAAGTTTAGAGAAAGAGAAACCCAAGTTGATTCAGAAAAAATGACAACAAAATTGTTTAACTTTAAGATGAATAGAAATCAATAGCATACTCTATTACATTGTGATACTTGTCATACAAGATTTGGATCTAAAAGCTTGCTTCCAAAAACATGCAATTGCAATACAATAAGATGTCATAAAAATAAGCAATTAATTCAATTCAACCACGAGTTTTTAGGGTAGTAAATACTAATGTACAAGCTAAGGGCAACCGTTGCAAAACAACATCTAATCGTGGGATCATGACCACATACACACCGAATAATAGCACCAACAACAAAAACAGTCTTACAAAACCACACCCAACTCCAACCAAATACTTCCCAAATCCTTGTCCTATCTACCTATCACGACTTGGGTTCTGGAGGCCGAGAGCTCACTGCTGCTGCACCACTACTACTACTACTCCCACCCCCCACTCTCGAAGCTAAAGCAAGAACTTCAGGTGACATTTCCCAACTCCCACTTTTCCTTCCCCAACTAGACCGCCTTGCATGTATAATATTAGCACGATCCCCTTCATCCACTGTTGTTCTTATCTCCGGTGACATTTCACCTATTCCAACTTCTTTAATGTTTACTCCTTCATTGTCGCTCGCTTGTCCTTCTATCCCACCACCCCACACTGCCTTCCTTCCCATTTCAATGTCCTCCACAGCCTTCCCCATGTTTGGACTCACAAAACCACCACCAACTGATCGACCCCCAATCCCCCCTGCTGCTTCTCTTGGCACATACCCCCTAAATTTGTTCTTTGATGCAGGGATGCTAGTGCAAAATATCTCCCCAAAATTCTCTACAATTCCTTTGTTGTACGGATTGGCTCGCCTGTCGTACCGATATCTAAAGTTCTCATATGTAGTCTGCAAATATAAACAACACCGTCTTTAGCTGTCTCATCAAAGACCAATATCCTATTATTATTATTATTATTATTATTTCCCAAATATCTCATAAGCAAAAAAAAAAAAAAAACTAGTGCCATCACCTGATTTGTACTGATGAGATATAAATGGAAGGCAGTAAGGCCACCCACAAACCACACTGATATGAAGGTGTAGACAATTAACACAATCGATGCAGGAGTCTTGATCATTGCTTTCCATAATGTTATGTCCTCCGAATCCATGATCCTCTTCACGTAAATCCAGCAGAAACTAAAAACATATATACAAAGTAGAGTCGTGGAGAAGACAAACATGAAGAAGAAGCGATAATTTCTCTGCAACCAAATTAGTCCAAATATCAGATAAACCAGATCTCAGCACATGAAAAAAAGGTGCAAGCCACCCAAAAATGAAAAGATGCATACAACATAAACATCTCAACCAATTGTTAAAATATCTGAGGCAACAATTCGCATTGATTCTAAGTTGAAACATGCACCAAGTTATATCATCTGCATTCATAGATTATAGATACATTTTGACTTTTTATTTTATTTTATAAAAATATAATGATTCGTTCTTGACTAAAATTAATCTGACATGTAGCACTTGTGATATGATTAAGAAATTACTTGAATCCTAGATTGTAGGACAGAACAAGATCTTCCTACTCATATCATGCCACATTTCAGAAACCTATAACACAAATGCACATCACAAATGAAATAGATGCTCAGTAACGAATTGCTCTTCTTCAGATGCAACAACAGGCTAAGATAAGTTGGAGACAGAATGCACATCTTACCAGACCTATACACTGCCCAACCCAAGGGCAATGGTGATCAAATCGTTCAACGCAATTGTTGCAGATAGAACAGTGTGAGCAGCGAGGAGGTCTATAAAGCATGCAGGTATCACAATATTTGATCTTCACAATTACACCATTAACTTCAACTTCCTTAATACGAGGCAGCCGTAATTGTGGGGTTTGTGCACTACCTTCGGTATTTCCATCAAAGCCTTCTGGTTCTGGAGGATGTGCATTACGAGGAATGATACCAGGATCCCTCCCAGAGGTTAAAAGGAGAAGCACTAAAACCTGAAACATTCATGTTCACATACTCAATATAAAGAAGAAAGAATTTATGAAACTTACATCACACAACACAATTAAAGTATTTTAATACAAATGACAGATAAAATTACATAATTGAATTGATAGTGACCTACACAATAAGCTGCAATAAACAAACTAGTGATGGCTTACAAAATAACCTTGCAACTGATGAAGGATAGAATGCAGTAACACTAAGCAACTCCTCCTGATTTGATGTTGCTCACGTTGAAGATTTGCAAATCGAATTCAAGCAATCTTACTATTCACATGAAATTCTGGAATGGCAAGGTGGCACAATGCTATTCATGAAGGATTAACTTTACTTATTTCAGTGATAAATCTACCAAATTCACCACACCATATGCAAAATGACGGAGATAAAAAGAGTGCTTGATTTCCCTTAATTGGGCAAGCTCACATGATGGTGAATCTTTGACATGTGCGTAAATATTGAGCACCAAGGGCCGATAAAAACTTAATAACCATAAGTATTCTCCAAGCAATATTTACGACAGAAGCCCTTCAATTTTGACTACTTATCCTGTTATCTGAGATTTTATTTCATCTGCTTAATTTTTCCTCTCAACCACACATGTACATCCATCTTCAGCTACCTTTGGGCCATTGCTTCTGTTCTATTTCACCCAGAAAAGTAACATTACCGAGAAGATAGCAAAAATTGGATTTGGGTTTTTGTTGAAAGAAAGTTGAGGGGTAAGGAGAACGTGGGGTGAATAACTGAGGTTGGACACGACGACCTTAGACATTACCAAGGACATGGCATCTGAGAGTAGTACTCGGAGACAGAGGATTAGGGTAGTAAACTAGGTATGGGGCCTTATAGCTAGCATAGTTGGGCGGGAGGGAGGGAGTTGGACAAGTTGGGAGTAGACGGCTGGCATTTTAGGCTAGGGATGTGTCATTTGGCCTTAAATGCTCTGTATGTGTTCTGCCTTCCTCACCTTGTCGTATATTTTCAATGTACCTACTCGTTACTTTCTCTTCCTTACTTTTTTGTGCTTCCTTTGCCGGGGGGGCAGGGACCCTACTTTCAAGTGGGATTTTCTGGGTCAGTTTGGTTGGGTTTTTTAAAAGAAAGTTGCTGTTAAATGAATTGTTGTATTCATCCTGAATTGGGTAGTTTTCCAATTTGAACTGATATACATAGTTTGGTATTTCTTCTGATGATGCCTCTGGCCAAAATTGTCTGTTCTTCTTCCTCATTCGGTTGCATTATCGGAGAAACTAGCCGTCAACAATCATATTCATAGCAATAAATTAGCTTTTATCGATGAACTAGTAGTTCGAGGTTCTAAATTGTAGCTAATACGCAACCAACAAAATGAAGATCTTTTATCACATTTCTTGATTCAACGATGTCTTCTTACATTTTCGTGAGATGTATGCCTTAAATCCAAGTGATGTGAACATTTCTGGTTCATGCTTTCGTGCCTTGCCATCATGCCACTGCCATAAACGCTATAGCGACGAGGCACAGTGACAGGATTAGACTCGTTTTTAGAGCTTTTATCAATGTATCTTCATCCTTTACTTGTGGCTTCTCTCCTAGACTTACAGAAATACAACAAATAGCTATGATGTTTGTATGAGTACACAAGAAATTAGCATGATAGGATTTCTTTCTCTTGCTTCTCAGACTTACCGTGACAAATGTTTCCAACTAGGGTTTTATAATGTTGGTACTGTGTGTGTGTGTGCAAGAGAGGAGGGAGACAAGGGCAAACACAATATTACCAAAGAGGAACATCCAAAGTTGGAAATTGTTTTGCAAATGATGTACAACTATTGAGTTTACTATTGACTGGTGATACCACATCAGCAAAATGATGAGGTATTGCTGTGATACTGGATATCTGATGACAAATTCTATATGTCAAAAGAAAGCCTAAAAGTTATCTATGTGCGATATATGTCCGATACTCACAATCAACAAGAGAGCAACTATATACCTCTTCTTCCAGGGGCAGATATACAAAAAGTTTGGGCAACTACAATTATGTTATGTGAATGAAAAAGCCGTATGCATATATTGAGATGAAAGGAAGATAAGTAAATCCCGCTCCATGCACAGCCAAAAATGTTATCAATCGAGTGTATTTACTCAAATACACTAATGCATACTTTTTAAACATCCTTCTTCCTGCAGGTACTTTCTTATATAATTAAGGTGCTCTTATCTCTCCTGCTTAAAAAGATGTCATGTCATACTTATAATCTGTTTGCCAACTTAAACGTTAAAAATCCCGAAAAGATTAGCACATGTTATGAGTCAAGATCTATTGCAACTATTGGTATCTAATAGAAAGCACCAAGAAGGTTTCTCAGAGAATTTTGCAAGCCAGTTCTATATAGGAGAACCGTCATGTAAAAATGTTTGTATTGCACAAGCATGACTTGGTAATTAGTTACTAAAACTGCTTTTGCAATCATGATCACCCCAAGAGACAAAATCTCAGAGTAATTAGTTTTGTGAAAACTAAGGGAAACTCATTCTCTTAAAAAGAACACAGATACCGTATTCAGTAACAGAGGAACTTACATGAATTGTGAATAAAACAGCCACAACCATAACTGATACTCCCCAGTGGTCATCAAAGTCATACATCAGTTTTCTAGCAACGAAAACACAAAAAACTGAAACAGGAGCTACGACAAGGAATATGGTCAGCACCAGTGATCTTACATCAGGTCCAAATACAAACCTACCCTGAAGGAAAAATATCTGCAATGCAACATAGATACAAAAGTAAGAACAAAGGCCCTGCACCAACCATCCATCTCCAAAAAAGATTTAGTCTAGAAAAGCTTAATGGCACATAAGTCTTGAAAAGCTTAATTACACATAAATCCAACCATGTCACACATCCAAATGTAGCATAAGTTCCAATGACTCAGCAAGATTGACAACAAGCATCTCACAGCAGTGCTGTTTAGTACAACAAAAGGAGTATCTAAAGGGATGACATGATGCCTATAAATCAACTTCCATAAAATTCAATGAATACAAAAATCTCATTATCTTTTTAAAAATTAAAGGAACTCAACCTCAGTTTGTAGGTTGCCCCTGGTTCAGTCCATGACTGGATGTACAGCAGCTAGTTGTCTCTTAAATCTATTTGGGAATAATGATTGTGAGAGAGTCACTAGTATTCTTATCCATAATCCCTTGATTTCATCCGAAATTAAATTCTTATGGTATATCAAAATTCCATAAAGCCAGTAAAATGAATAAGAATCTCAATCTAATACCTTTGCAACACGAAAACAACAGGTAATAGTCATTTTCTACAATTTATTATTAAAATAAAGTCTAGCAATTAGGGTAGGCGCATCTCGAGTAAAGACAAGAGAGCGTACCACGTAGGAATATTAACAACGACTTAGGTTAATTTAGTGGAGGACTTCAACTTAATCGTTGATCTTATATCATCTATATTCACTAACAAACGAAGACGCAAGTCCCCATCAACGAGATTCATGAAGCCATTTTGAACCAAAATGAGTTGATCCGTGGAGATCGAGCAAAAGAACACTTACATTGCTGCCTTTCCATGTCTGGTAAATTCTCAAGTTGTCCGACCCGTTTGTGGATCCAGACAGAGAATCGGAACGCTTGGGAGGAGGGACCACGTACATCTTTTTCTCTATCTTTTGCTTTTCTGAAATCTAGAGTTGAGATCTTCTTGACTTAGTAGAGAGTGTAAATGTAAATACGCTCGAGATACAAGAAAGCATATAAAGCAGAGAAGACGATACTCCTCCACCAATTCCAACAAGCAAGTAGATAAATTAACAAACACAAAAAAAGAAATAAAATGGAGAAGAGTCGGAAAACGAGGAAGTAATCGGAGTCCGACGAGAAGAAGAAGGGTTAAAAGGGTGTAGTTCAGGGTTTGATTGGCCGACAAGCCATGAGAGGAGGGGAAGAAAAGGAAAAGGAAAAGGAAAAGGGTTTTTGCGAGAGAGAGAGAGAGAGAGAGAGAGAGACAGTGTTGTAGGGTCTGTGTGGCCTGGCCTGGGGGAGTGTGAGTGTGTGTGTAGCTTTACAGGATAGATAGTCAAAAAGGCGACGTGGCGTGAGCTTAGTGGCCACGTCATATTCTGCTGGGACCGCCCTTTCACTACATTTACTTGCAACTTCAAACCATTATATAGAAGATGTTCTCTTCCTAATCCAATGTGTTAAACATAAATAAATATTTATTACTCTTTAGGTCTCCGATGTATGGCATGACTTAATTTTAACCAGGGATGGATTTACTTAGGTGCATACGGTGGCACGTGCCATCGTATTGTTTCTCCGTGGTAAGGTAAAAAATTTAGGTTTGTGAAAGGTGCAATCGTATCGTTTTAAAATGTGCAACCGTATTATTTTAGAAGTGTAACCGTACCCCGTAATCCCAAAAAAAAACTCTTAAAATCAACCAAAAATACCGAAGAAAATCTCTTGAAAATCAACCAAAAATACTGAAAAAGTCTCTCGAAATCGATAAAAAACTTAAAAATCTCTCGAAATCAAGCAAAAAACTTTAAAAATCCCTCGAAACGGCGGAATTAGGCTAAAAACACATTGGACGATATTGAACGTTGGTAAAAAAAAATGAAGACACGTCGATAAAACCGTATAAAAAAATTGGTGCTACCGTATGAAAAAGTTTCTGGATCCATTCCTGATTTTAACATAAATAGGTGAGCATATAAATAAAGAACAAACCAGCCAAACGTAAACATTAAACAACCCGAATATGTAATGATAAAGCTCAAACACATAAGATAGTAATACACGATATTTAATGTAGATATCAATTTTGTAGCTTAGGATGTACTACTTAATAAGTACTTATTATTAGTATATGTTCTAAAATCAACAAAGCAGAGCTCCTGGTTGGTGGCTTTCTATTTCAGGGAAGATGTTAGCCTCTTATTACACACCCAACCATTTGCACCAAATGAACCTCCTGGCCTGCAACACACAGGTCGCAAGAACAGAGGAGTCCACCAATTTGCATATTCCAACAATCTGCAGTCCACTTCTTTAAGGAAATCCCCAAATGTAATAACAGAAAATCATAATAATACCAAGTAATATAAATATTAAGAATTATATATATATATATATATATATATTGTGCTTTGCTAAATGACTAGTACTAGGGAAAACATATTTATACAAGTGTAACAAATTTCCCAACTTCTTTCCTTGAGGTACAGAAAGAAAGAAGCTGATCTTCATCAAATGTACCAAATCCTGATAACTGAATGCCATAAGCTTCCATCCTGTGGATATCCCGATGAGTAGGCGATTGCCACATACCATCCCACCAACTTGGAGGTAGCAACGGTGTGTAAGCACATTGACTCGTCTGGTTTCCACAACTCAACGGACCTGCAAATCGGTTCCATACATGCCCCCAACCTACTTGATTACTCAATCCTTCTGAAATCAGACTACTTTGAAAGCTACTGAAGAACGAAAAATTCGAGTTACCTACACAAAGTTCCCATCACAAATCCATTAGCTACAGAAACAATTCCATTTCTTTTCTAAATAGCATGGGTAACAGACAAAAAGTACCAGCTGAATTTGCAGCAGCCAGTGCTGCAATCAACTGCACATAAGTTGTCCCGACACGCCTGTGGGCCCCAGAAACAACCGCATGTCTTGCTCGTGATGCGAGAAAAAAGTCGACAAATGCGACCCACCTGGGTGCTGGCCCCCAATCCTTTGTTCTAAAATCTAAATTATGCAATCCATTTTGACCCGATAATTCTCCTTCATAGCTTTCATAGTTGAAATGAACAACCTGCAAGAAAACACAAATAAATTACAAGGTACAATTCATAATAACAATCTAGTTCAGGAGGACTTCGTATCCTGCTCTTTCGGGTAAAGTAACAAAAAAATTATAAAGAAACTCCATATAATCACCTCTGCATATCTATCAAAATTTAATTTCACATCCTCCACCAATGAGGGTGTGTCTGAAACCAGAACCAACTTAGGTCTGGAACCAAACTTTGCATTCTGCATGACTTTTCTTGTACAATCTAATGCTGCCTCCAATGCCCTCACAGACCTGAAAACCAGATTTCAAACATCAAACATAAATAAAATTTTAGATTGGTTCCAGAGTCGTATAGTGTCTAAAAGTTGCATCCATGACACCTGTTCATAAGCATCCGCATGTGCAACGTAATATCAGGATCTGACCCTCCACTAAGAACTGAATCTACAGCCTGCTTTACTTTATCTGTAGGAGATATGAGAATTCTCATTAGCTCCCCAAACACGTTTGGCCTATGATGGCTTTGAGGCTGCCCAAAGAGCTCGGAAGCAGCCTTTCTCATCTCAAAATGAACATTCTTTAGAAAGAATTGAGCTGCCACAGCATCTGTGGTATTCTGGAACCTGCCAACATGCCAAGATTAGATTTTGATTCAACAAACTTAATAAACAAGTAACAACTTATCGGGCATAATTAATTTACCATATAATAGGCTCCTCCCACTCCCTCCAATTGCTACAAAGAACATTTGTCTTTGATGGCTTTTGAAAATCATCAATCCTCATAACCAGATGTCTGCCATAGGTGGTCAAACATCCATTTTGTCTCCACAGATGTTTGACTTCATTCAGGGCAAAAGCAGTAGTGGTATATGATATATACTCCCCAAAAGGATATTTACCCCTGCAAATACGTAAAATTAGTCATCGTGTCAATACTACATAGTTATATCTATCTGCCATAATGGATTATATACATTCTTTCATCATAAAATAGATATTAGATTCATCTATATATGCAACCAAATAAGAAGATAATAAATTCATCGAAGGTGCTCTGCCTCCTGGCCAAAGAATGTCAATTTGGTAACTGGTGTGGAATCTCTATATTGCACTGAAAAACACAATACTTGAATCTAAAGAAATATAGCAAGGATTGAGATAGAACCAATATGCCTGGTTTGTCCGATTATTAGTGACCGGTTCAACATTACACTCAAAGCTGCTGCCGTTAGGATCTTGTACATTTCATTTCCAAAACCTGCCTCTGATGCTTTTGCTATCACAAAACTTTGTTTGCAAAACTCCTCTGGAGGGAGACCTCGGATTCTAGCAGCACCTATAATAGAAAGCTAGTCACATAACCACCTTGGTTTAGGGTAAAACAAGTTTATCATGTACTCTTCTAAAACTATACAGGTTACATTCAATTTCTTAAGCACCTTCTATCAATATCCATATGGATGGATGAATTAATTAATAAAATTTGATCATGCTGCAAGTTCTATATATGCATATAAGTGGCTTGCATGACACACATGTTATGTTTCACATAATGCAAAAGCTAATACCTTTTTGTCAGTAGGACTATGGTTCATAACAAGATATTCTGTACAAAAATATCATCCTATAATCGTGATATTATATAAAATCTAGTAAATTCTTAGCCATCCAATATGTGTAAGTGCTTTTTATCAGAGATTAACAACAATAATGCTCTACATTTTCAGTCTACTCATCATTCATTCCCATCAATGCTACCTTCCACTTGTGAAAACTCCATGAGTTTTGCCGTTGATAGTTTAATTTTTCAATAAAATTGGTTACAATAGTTTGTTCATAAAATTCCACTTTTTCCCTTTTAAGTCTCGAATCGATTGCTTTTACAACTGAACACAGTGGGAGAGAAACAAATTGCTGCAATAGATGGATAGAAATCTTAGAGCTCAAACTAAAGGTATCATTCATGTAAATTCAAAAATAGCAGGTTTGAGTTTCTCAAATTGGAAGTGGATGCTATGGAGACAATAACGTTATGCGCAAACAAAATCAACGATGCTTTTGCAATCACAAAACTAGTACTAAGCTTTGACGTCCAAGTGTTAAATTTACAGATTCGAAGGAAAGGAGGTTTAAATGAGATACCGTTGAGATCGAAGTGACGTCGGATGGTATTTCTAACCAGGAGAGTTTGCTCGAGAAATCCACCTCGGAAATCTTCGCCCATCTCTTCAACAGTAGCGCATCTTTTGGTGGTTGTTGTTTTGGTATGGCGGCGTTGGGTGATGAAGGATGTTGATGGATCGTCGAGGGAACGAAGAGTGAGGAGCAAGATGCCGATACCGGTGAAAGTTGCAGATGCGATGAGAAGGCATTGGAGGGACACCGGCGGCTTCCTCCTTGATCTACCAAATAATAGCAATCGCATCTTCTTCACCGACGAACGGAGGAGATGGAGGTTTGTGAAAATGATGATGAGATGGGCCCATAAAACATCTCACCTCCCGATGCAACACACCCCTACAGGCTCTCTGTATTGGAATTGGAATTGTTATTTACAATGTTTTTACCAATTTTATTCTTAAATCTTCACTTCTAATGGATTAATTTTGTTTTCCTATTAGAAACAACACGTAAATTCTATTGAATCATTATAATAGATTTGTTTGTTAAATTTGATTTTATTTATAAACTTTACAATCTTATGTACATCTGTGCGTTTTATTTCGTAATTTTATGTAATTAAATTAAATAAACTTAGGGGTTGTTTCTTTTTTAGAAATAAGGACTTATATGCCTCTTATCACTTTTTCGGTCCGACATTAACCAATTAAGACTGTTTGATTTTTCAATGAAATCAGACCCACTTATCACTTATTCTTGTCTGATTGAAAAAGTGAAAACCTAATCACTTTTCACTTATTTCTCACATCGCCTCCATCTGAAAATCCTCTCTATCGTGCGACTCAAATTGGACTCCAGATCGATCTTTATCTCTATATCCAATCGATCGATCTCCATCTCCATATCCACCCCCAATCGATTGATCTCCATCTCCACCTCCAATCGATTGATCTCCATCTCCTTCTACAATCGATCCATCTCCATCTCGGTATGTCGACTTATGTTTACTGTTTGGTTCCATTTTTTGCTTTTTTTGGTTCGATTTTCATGCTCATTTTGCTTTGATATGTTGCTCCTTTTGGTTTGATGGTATGTGGTTCAATTTGCTGCGTTTTTTGATTCAATTTTTTTGTTGTGAATCAATGTGATTCTGATTATGGTTAACTGTGTTTTATTTAAGGATTTTATGAAGTATATATTTAAGGTTTGTTGTTCACTGTGATTTTCCATTTCGATTTTTTGTTTCCTGGTGGTTTGATTGTTCTTTCCTTATTTCTACTCCTTGTGGTTTGATTGTTCCCTGTGGTTTGATTGTTCCCTGTGAAAAGAGGTATTTGGTAATTTGTTGCAGAATGATGCAAAGTGTATCCTTTCTTTCTTTTTTTCTTTTCAAACTGCTGCATTTTCGTGTGTTTTATGTCCATTGTTCATAAAATGTAAATGAGGTGTTAGGACTGTAATTAGTGTCTTTATAGAAGAATTGCATTGCCTTGACTAGTTAAATGGAGTTCATTTTCATGTTGATTTGGCAGCAGTGCAAGTTTCCTTTCCAAAAAATGATCAACATTCCTTCCTAAGATCTTGAATATGATAGCTTTGTTTTGTTAATGGTTTATTAATTCATGCAGCAATGAACTAATCTACCTGTTTGCTTTTCTACTTTCTCTTTGGTGATATTCAATCGTGCAAAATTAATTCCGCATATGAAATTTAGCGTGCTATAAACACATTGGGGGATGGAAAATGGTGCAATTATAAATTTAGCATGCTATCAAATTCCGTCTTTCTAAGGACGGCCAAGATCGTGCCTAGTATACATATATATATGTGGAGTTGATTGTTGTTTTGTGGCTACATGATGCAAGTTATTAAGTAATGTGAAATGTTGGAAGTGTACATGTTCCTCCTAGATGAAAGTAGAGGATTTCCATTAACCAACAATCGAGCCAAACGACACTGATTTCCAGATCGGTGTTGGTTCGTCCCTGTGGTTCGTCCTGTGGTTTCACCCTGTATTGATTTCGACCCAAATCAAGACCAGATCGGTGTTGGCTTCGTCCCTGTGGTTCGAGCATGTGTTGATTTCATCTCAATTTCCAGATCGGTGTTGGTTCATCCCTGTGGTTCGACACTGATTTCGTCCCTGGTTCGTCCTTGGTTCGTCCTGTGGTTTCACCCTGTGTTGAATTTATGCATCTCAATTCGTTTATGTCGATCTCGTATGTTTGTTCTTGTGATTTTCATATATTTGTTACAGTTGAATTTTACCCAGTTAAATCATCCCTATGTGTTCGATTTCCAGATAATTTTCATATATTCGTTTCTGTTGAATTTTCATAGATTGTGATGTTAATGTATATGTATTTGTTTCTCTAATTTTCTGGAATATATATATATATATATTATAGTGAAGGGATAAAAATGATTCAGATTCACATGTTTGTCTATTTATAAAAACAAACAGTCTTATTAATTCAGATTTCAGACTTCAGCACCACCACTTAAAAATCAGAAGTGAAATCAGACTTCAGACTTCAGCACCACTTAAAAAACAAACACCACCTTAGTTACAAGTAAGATCATAAAATAAAATTTATATGTAAACTTTTTGAGTGTTTTCAAGGTAGTTGAAGATTTTTTTATTATTATTTTTATATTGTTATGAGATTATATGTAAATTAATTCCAACATCCATGATTAATAAAAAGATACATATAAATTAAACGATTATTAAATTATAGAAAGATTGAATTTTCATTTAAGCATTCAAGTTTACAAGTCAGAATTTGCCGAGAAACAAGTTAGAATTTTCAATTGAGCGTCGAGACGAATCAACAAAGGAAACATCTCATGGGAGTTGTGGATCGAGAATCCATCTTGCCTCTCTCTCATCGATTGAGACGCCCCTTGGGTTCGGGGCTTTGCATTAGTGCGCATCTTTAGCTCATGTTTATTTCTTTCCCCGTTCCTTCTTATTGTACCTTACAGTTTTATCAGATGTTACTTCTTGTACCTATTTTCCTTCCCTTCCAAAAAAAATAATAATAATAATAAGTAAAACAAATTAATAATTGTATTTTGTAATATAAGTCAAATAATGAAATTGGGACGTGGGAGCACATAGTATGGTGGTGATCCACAAACTTAACCCAACCATTTAAATATATTGACATGCAGCTAACCTTAATTAATCGATTACTTATATTCAATACATATCGTATCATATCATGAATGATTATAGTTTTATGAGTAAATTACAATTTTGGTTCATGTGGTTGTCACTTATTATCAAATCTAGTCCATATTTCAAACTAATTACACTTTTGGTCACTATGGTTGTCATTTTGTTTCACTTTTGGTCCCTTTGACTAACTTCTGTTAAATAATCCGTTAAGTGAGGGACATTTTGGTCTTTTTGTTTTATTTTATTTTCCATTAAATGAAATATGGAATATATTATTATTTTAATTATACATATACACACGAATCTTACCTGATGAAGAAATCGATTCTATAACACCACCGCCAATAGCTCCGCTCTGCATTGCCACCGGCGCCCTTCCCGTTCCCCTACCCCAACCACTACCATCACGGTTAATATGGCATCGTCTCCCTCTTTTTATCTATCGGTGTGGATGAGGCCAGATTGAGGATGGTGAAGATACCGGAGGGAGGTAGTGGTCTCACGAAAAGAAAAGCGTGACCATCTCCGACAACTACTACCATGGTTGTTCTTCCTCTCACCACCCTTCTTCCTCTTCCTCAAGCCAAACCACTGACGTATCTTCCCCTCTTCGTTCTTCATTTGCTTCTACAACCGTCTCTAATAACAAAAGCAAACCTACCACATTTTGTTTTGGAGCAACTTCCAAGGGAAGGGAATAAACCCACTTCCAGTAGGCCTCCTTTTACTGCCCTGTTTCCCTCATCCTCATACACCACAACTCCCACTTTCTAGAATTATCACATACGGTATTAGGATTTGGTTTGGTTTGATTTTTGATTTCATTTTTGATTTGGCATTTCACATTAAGGGTTTGATTTGGGTTTGATTTAGTTTTTAGATTTAGGGTTTGATTTAGTTTTAATTTATGGTAATGATTTTGCCATTTTGGATCCAAGTTTGCCGGAGAAGATAACCAGAGAGTGGGGTTGGGCTAAAGGGTTCGCCGGAGTGTAGGGGATTCAATGAGGAAGAAGAGGAGGGTGGGTCGGTGTTAGGTGCATGTGTAGATTGTACCTCAAATTTATTTGAAAAATACAAAACAAAAAAAAGGATAAAACAAAAAAGATAAAAGAATAAAAAGACTAAAATGCCCTCCATTTTAACTTATTCTTTTTAACATAGTTAGTTAGTTGGACTGAATCAAAACAAAATAGCAACCAAAGGGACCAAATATGAAATAAAGTGGTAACCACAATGATTGAAAGTGTAATTACTTTGAAATAGGGACTAGACTTGATACTGAGTAGCAACCACAAGGATCAAAATTGTAATTTACTCTAGTTTTATTTTTATGATGGAAGATTATGGAACAAGAAAATTAATTTTTGATTTATAATTAATTCTATAAAACAAAAAAAATAAAGGAATTAAAATTCTAACCATTCTCCACCATTTACGCTCTTCTTCTTCTCCACCATCTGTCTGCATCGATCTGCATTCTGACCATTCTCCACCTTTTCATTTTCATTTCCATTTTCCTCCCAATCACACACCAAAATTAAACCTAGCTAAGCTACCTTTCCATGGAGGCAGATCAAGATCCATCAACGCCACCAAACCTCCACCTCCATGAAGATACACTCACCCAACAGATTGATCGATTCATCTCTTCATCATCATCAACACCCGCCGATCCTGATCATGATCCACCTGATCATCAGATATTGGAATCCGTTCAATGTTTTGCTCTTCTTTTTGATGAAGAGGTCGTCGAATACGAATCAGGTTCCAAAAAATGGACACAGGATGAAACCTCATCTTTTATAGTATCCGTTGAACGCACAGCCAAGCTTCTCGATTCTCTTTCCAGATTTCAATCCCAAGAAGATTACGCCGCTGCGTTCAATCAGATCAGTGGTATTCAGCAACGTGCCTTGTCTTTCATGGAGGATGAATTCAAGTCCATTCTCGATGATTATCAGACTTCATACGATCGAGATCAAAAGAATATCGATGAAGCAGCCTCCTCGATGTCTCCTTCCGATGATCAATCCCAATCGGATGATCAACTTGTCGTCGTCGATGATAATAAAGACAATTTTCTAGGATATTCAGACGAGATGATATCAAATCTCAAGCAATTAGCCAAGGGATTGATAGGAGGAGGTCACCAGACAGAGTGTAGTGAATTATATTTCTTTGTTCGAAGAAATGCAATCGAACAGAACTTGAAGCTTCTACCGTTTGAAAAATTCTCCATCGACGAAATGCAGAAGATGCAGTGGGAGCCTATAGAGAAAGAGGTTTCTGCATGGACGAAGATGTTCAAAGACTTTACGACGTCGCTCCTCCCTAGCGAGCGGAGGCTGGTAGACGCCGTCTTCTCCTCCTCCGATGGCCACACCGCCATCTCCGACAGCCTATTTGGTAACCTAGCACGAATCGTCCTATTTTACTTTCTCACGTTTGCGGAAGCGGTCATGATGACGAAACGAGCCGCTGAGAAGCTGTTCAAGTTTCTAGACATTTACGAGACGTTACGAGACAGCATCCCGGAGGTGGAGAAATATCTCTCCGATGACTGGTTAATCCAACTCAGATCCGCCGCCTCGTTGATCAATAACATGCTAGGGGATGCTATTTTCACCATTTTCGGAGAGCTTGAGAACTCGATCAAAGGAGATACATCCAAGACGGCGGTTCCTGGCGGAGCAGTACATCCTCTAACTCGCTACACCATGAACTATCTGAAACTAGCCTGCGAGTACAGGGACACATTGCAGCAAGTATTCAGAGAGCATAAAAGGATAGATCGAGCGGACTCGGCCACAGGATCCGATTGCGATCCGAGTTGTCAAGAGGTAACACAGAACCTTGACGATGATCATCATAGATCGTCGTCGTTCGAGTTGCAATTAGGCAGAGTGATGGATCTGTTGGATGCAAACCTGGAAGCGAAATCAAAGCTGTACAAAGATCCGTCGTTGAGCTTGATTTTCCTGATGAACAACGGACGATACATATTGCAGAAGACAAAAGGAACCGGTGAGATGAGGAGCTTGATGGGAGATCCATGGGTGAGGAAACGGTCGTCGGATCTGAGGAGCTACCACACCAACTACAAGAGAGAAACATGGACAAAGCTGTTGCAGTGTCTAAGTCATGAAGGATTGAGTGTGAACGGGAAGGTGATGAAGCCGGTGCTGAAGGAGAGGTTCAAGAGTTTCAACGCGATGTTCGACGAGATACATAGAACACAAAGCACATGGGTGGTGAGTGACGAACAGCTTCAGTCAGAACTGAGGGTGTCGATATCGGCGATAGTAATTCCGGCGTATAGGTCGTTTATGGGGAGGTTCAGTCAGGTGTTTACTCCGGGAAGGCAAACGGAGAAGTACATAAAATATCAACCGGAAGATATAGAAACATGTATCGAAGAGCTGTTTGATGGCAATGCAGCTCAGCAGGGCAAGAAGAGATGATAAATTATCAATTAAGGACACTACCAAGATTGATTGCCAATATCACTAGCATCATGTATTTTATTTCTTTTCTCTTGTTATTTCTCTTTAATTAATTATTCATCAATTTATTTCTATTTCTATTTCTTTTTTAATGTAATTCTTGTTCATTCTTCTCTTTCTCTTCTTTTTTACTATCTAATTACAAAGTAAATGAAAAAGGAAAGATTTTATTTGTGTTTTTGAAAGCCAAGGGAAAGAAAAAGAACACATTGTAATTAGGTACTAATTAAAAGCTTTTAAAATTAAGTATAAGCTATTAATTAAACATCATATATAAACTCTTAAAATTATGTCATGAGTACAACATTTGTTAAGTATGTGATGTACATATCACTAATATATATATATATATATATATTTATAGGGAAAAGTTGGAAAAAGTCATCGGATTTACTTTCATATATATATTTATTTTGAGCAATTAACTTTGTAAACGAACCAATAAATCATTTCACTTACTTAAATCGAACAAATGGTACATTATTAATTAATTTTAAGAGTAAACTACACTTTTGGTCCCTATGGTTTCCCGAAAGTAACACCTTTCGTTCATACAGTTTCAAAAATACAGTTTCGCCATCGTGGTACGCAAAAACGACAGGATTTGGTCCCTGTCTCTAACGACCGTTAAATAATCTTGTTAGATGAGGGGTATTTTCGTCTTTTTAACTTTTATTACATTTTTCTTTAATAAATAAACAAATATGTAAATTACAGGGACTAAAATTGTAACTTAGTTTATTTATATAATATATATACATACCTGATTAGAAAGCGTCCCACCCTTCACCCCCGCCCCTTTCCCGATTGCCTTCTCCGGTGCCCCTTCAGATGAACCCCCGCTCCTTTCCCGATTGCCTTCTCCGATGCCCCTTCAGATGAACCCCCACCCCAAATCGGCGACCATCTCCAAATCCAACACCGGTGACATCTCTCTGGCACATCACCATGCCTGCAAATCTACCTCTCTGGTCATCGATATCCATTGTCCCCAAAGCTCTCATCGTCAATCTTCATCTCTGCACTTCGGTAAGGACAAAATTAGAGTTTTCCGGCCTTCGATCTCCAGCTTCCTCGAAGCTATTGCTTTATTTTATCATATCCAAGCAACAACAAACTGGAACTCAAATATGCAGATTCAGGTGGGGATGAAGGTTGATTTTTTGGTTCTGATTCACTTGTTTTTAGGGTTTGATTCTTAAGGTTTGATACAAGAACTTCAAAGGGGTTTTGGTAAAGGTTGATGCAGATAAGGTGGGGTGGAGGTGGAGATGAATCCCGATTCAAGTTTATTTTTGTGTTTCATTGAGATTTCTACCTACATTTTTTATTTTAGGGATCTCACTTTTGTATCACAAATTTTTAATAAACTTATAGATTTGTTCTTTTGATGTTCTTGATATATTTGATGTTCTTGATTTTGGATTTTTGTTCATTCTACAATTTTTCTCTACACCATAACCATAGTATTCTTTATATGATGATGATGATGATGGTGAGTGGTGGATGGTTGAGGGTGGTAACATATACTCCAAGAAATGTTTGCAGTGGGTATTGTAACACCCCGAATTTTAAGAACCCATGTAACTTTCTTCGTATTTTGGGAACCTTCTGAATGTTGGGAATTTATAATAAATACCAATTTTATCCGTTTTGAGCATCGTGGGTGGAAAGGATCAAATCTGGAACATTTTGGGTTTCGATACAGTCTCCGCGACTATGCCCGCGATAGTGACGGATGTCACAATCGCCGGGGCACAATCGCCCTACTTGTACCGTGGGGAGGGGACTCCTTGCGACATTGCCCGTGATAGTGACGGATGTCACTATCGTCGGGGCACAATCGCCGGCGGGCAGCTGGGGTTTAAATACCTCATTTACGGGATTTCTTCATTTAGGGCTAATTTTGGGAGTTGATAGAGGGTTTTGCTCCAGCGATTTTGGTAAGGTTTCTACCCCAACTTCAACCACTTCATTTAATGATCTTCTAGTAGTATTAATGGTGGAGTAAATGCTTCCTTAGGTGCGATTTTGGGAAGGATTCTAGCTTATACCAACTCCTCAAGTCTTCAACTTCTTATCTACCACTTCTAGGGTTGGATTTCTTGTAAGAAATCACTAAGGTGAGGGTGCTTCTTGACCTTCCTACTTATTTACATGTTTATTTATGTACTAATGATTATTTCAACCTTTCTTGTCCTTGGAGTTGTTTCAAGTAAAGTTAACCTAAAAATCCTATTTTTGGGTAATGTCTTAAAGAAGAGTATTTGAAGAGAAAGTTGATTGTAGTATGTAATATGGGTTATGTGAACCACCACAACATGTATTGGTCTTATTAATAGCGTGTTGGTGGCTTTATACTAATAGACTAAAGACTCGGTTTGAGTTGATGTCTTGTGTTAGACTAAAGACTCGGTTTGAGTTGATGTCATGTGTTAGACTAAAGACTCGGTTTGAGTTGACGTCCCAAATAGACTAAAGACTCGGTTTGAGTTGACGTCCCAAATAGACTAAAGACTCGGTTTGAGTTGACGTCCCAAATAGACTAAAGACTCGGTTTGAGTTAATGTCCCTAATAGACTAAAGACTCGGTTTGAGTTGACGTCCCAAATAGACTAAAGACTCGGTTTGAGTTGATGTCCCTAATAGACTAAAGACTCGGTTTGAGTTGATGTCTCTAATAGCTAAAGATCTCGTTTGGGTTGATGCTATCAAGTAGATGGCTTGTTGGACTTATGATCATTGATGGTGAAATTATATTGAAAACTAATCTTGGATGGCAGGGAAGTAACTTGGTGTTGATACCATATCAATGTGGACAATTCCGTGTATTATAACTTTATTTCGCTAAATACCTTACGAATATTGCTTCTCACTAGACTTAAGTCTAACACTGGTTTATTTGGTTGTCTTGGATGACAGGGCATCCTAGTGGCGGGAATCGTCGGGAATGAGTGGTCGATCGCGTGATCGAGAGCGGTCATTTTTGGAGGTCTAGAGATCGGTTTATGCTTTTGGTGGTTAACCATTTTGGGAGAATAGCGACACCCGACCGTAATCTATTGGAATAGTTTAGATTAATATGTTGTCGTATATTATTCTTCATTCATTGAAATTGTAAAGGCTATGCTATATTTCCCCGTTTGGGACGATACCTTGGAATCATTCTAACAGGTTTATGCTTAACCAGGCTTTGTTCTGTTTACAGCTGTTATATTGCCAAAATTTCAAGTTTTAATTTTCCCAATTTTTAGGGTGTTACAAGTTGGTATCAGAGCATTAGTTTAAGTGAACTAGGTATGGATGTAGGATACCTAGACTTAAGCTGTGACATTAAGTTTGATCGAGTGAGATTGGGTAGAACTTCTAAGATAGGATGGTCTTAGAGTCGTCAGAAACTACACAAATTGAGAGTTATGGTAATGGAGATGAAAATTTTTATGTATCGCATGTTCACAGGCCCGTTCTTGACATTTTTAGGCCCTGGGCAAGATGTAAAAATGGGCCCTCGATAACTACAATTTATTTTCAATATATTGTTTATATCATCAAAAATGACATTAAATTCAAGAAATATTAATAATTTATGTATAATCATTTTTCCTGGTATTCCAAGCGCAAGATCATTCAATAATTATTTTTAAATTAGTATTATTTACCATATCATTTTTAATGTCATTTTTGATGATATAAACAATATATTGAACTAATGCTAAGATATCGAATGGTCAACATAATGATCTCAAATGATTTCAATCTATAAATTATGATCTTGCG
The DNA here is from genome assembly GCA_954870635.1 of Arctium minus. NCBI lineage: Eukaryota > Viridiplantae > Streptophyta > Magnoliopsida > Asterales > Asteraceae > Arctium > Arctium minus. The sequence continues at coordinate 337,695 of OX941097.1, forward strand.
CATAAGGTATGCCTTTGATGGTGGAACGGATTGACGATGTTATGTAAAAATGATATGGTAGATAATACTAATTTAAAAATAATTATTGAATGATCTTGCGCTTGGAATACCAGAAAAAATGATTATACATAAATTATTAGTGTTTCTTAAATTTAATGTCATTTTTGATGATATAAACAATATATTGAAAATAAATTGTAGTTATCGAGGGCCCATTTTTACATCTTGCCCAGGGCCTAAAAAATGTCAAGAACGGGCCTAATTGTGGTGATCCTGTAAAATAGGAAACATAATTATTTATGTATATCTTTTCCATTCTTTGTAAACTCTTGTACTATATATTGTGATGAAATACATCTCTCACCATTCAGGGTGATTCTCATAAATTATACATGGTATCAGCCTAACTATCGATCCTCTCCACCTTCTTCTCATCCTCTCATGGCTCCTAACAACACCTCTTCCTCTCATACCTCAGATTCTTCCCTTCCTCTTACCATGTTACTTCATATGATAACCATTAAATTATCCTCCTCCAATTACCTCTTATGGAGAAATCAAATTCTCCCCCTCCTTTCATATCAGAAACTTCTTGGTTATATTGATGGCACCATTACGCAGCCTCCAACAACTATCAAATCCAATGGAACCGACTCGCCAAATCCAGACTTCACTACTTGGCACGAGGCTGACTAACGAGTTTTAATTTTGATCCAATCCTCCCTCACCGAAGAAGCAATGGTCGAAGCCCTCGGCCTTACCACTGCTCGTGCTGTTTGGTGTGCCCTTGAGTCGGCTTATAGTCATGACTCCGTAGAACGAATGCACACCCTTCGTGATTCTCTCCGACAACTTCAGAAAGGTACTTCTTCCGTCTCTGACTATGGTCGCAAATTTAAATCTATTTGTGATCAATTGTCCGCCATTGGCCAACCTGTTGAGGACATGGAAAAATCCCACTGGTTTCTTTGTGGTATCGGGTCCTCGTTTGAGACTTTTTCTACAGCTCATCGGGCTGTCAAGCCCCGTCCTACATTCCGTGATCTTCTGTCTCAAGCTGAAGGTCATGAACTTTTCCTTAAATCTGTCCATGGCCCGACTGTTCCAATCGCGACTTTCAACGTGCAACACCACCGCTCTTCCTCTTATCGTGGCTCTCATGGTCGTGGACACAGTAATTTGTTTCATGGTGGTTCTTCTGGTGGTCGGGGACGTGGTTGCCGCTCCCCTCATTGTCAACTCTGCCGTAAAGATGGTCACTATGCCAACATGTGTCCGGATCTCGGCAATTTTGCTACTCGCGGGACCCCTGCTGCCGCCAACTTGGCTCATGCTTTTCATGCTCAATGCCATGTCAATGATTCTTCACCAGATTGGTTTGTGGACTCTGGGGAAACCGCTCACATGACACCTTCTCCTACATCTCTCGACTCTTCCACCCCTTATTCGGGAAAAGACCAAGTCACCTTCGGCAATGGTAATACTTTACATATTTCCCATATTGGTCGATCATGTATTTCTCACAATATTGAGTTATTAGATGTTCTGGTTGTTCCTCATCTCACGAAGAATTTTCTTTCTATTAGCAAATTGAATTCAGATTATCCGGTTAACGTTTTGTTCTCTGATCATGACTTTGCTATTTAGAATCGACTCGCAGGGGTGGTTCTAGCTCGGGGCAGAATTAAGCATGGACTTTATGTGTTAGAGCAAGGTCAAAAGGCTTTCATGGTGGTCTTGCACTCCAAACGGCTTCGTGCATCCTACGAGCTCTGGCACAACAGATTGGGACATGTTTCGTTTGACATTATTACATTATTAGATAAATTAGGGCATTTATCTGTTACATCTCTTTTACCGAAACCAAGTATTTGTTCGTCTTGTTAACTTTCTAAAAGTAAGCATTTACCATTTGATCTTAATCCAAAACGCTCATTACATGTGTTGGATTTGATACATTGTGATTTGTGGGGACCGACACCCATTGTGTCTACAGATGGTTATCGTTACTATGTTATTTTCGTTGACGACTTCTCAAGGTTTACTTGGTTTTACCCCTTAAGGGCGAAATATGATTTTTATAATGTTCTGTCTACCTTCTTGAGTTTTGTGCAAACGCAATTCTCGTACAAAGTTAAAACCTTCCAAAGTGATGGAGGTTTCGAGTTTTGCAATAAATATGTCACTACCTTACTTACGAAAAACGGTACTCTTCATCGCATTTCCTGCCCGCACACGCCTCAGCAAAATGGTCGTGCTGAACGCAAACACCGACATATCACTAAACACTATTGAGATATTGCGATAAAACTTATAATACATAATATAACCCGCTTTATCAACTCTCTATATAGTAGGTAACACAAGTTGTATCACTTACTTACCTTTGCTTGAAGGATCCCAGATCAATGACTGGCTTATTTATCAGACTTAGTACATAGGCCCTCGTACATAGGCCCTCAGGTATATACTAGTCCTTATTGAGACTAAAAGTTTGTCCCGACTTACTGTCGCCGATTTGACGTGTCGGCGTCTTTTTTTTTTTTACACATTCTAAAACACCTTTTCAATTTCTTGCACATCTTATTACTATCGGTGTGCCTTAGACATAAGGGTTTACATAACCCTTATAACATTGTCTGTTTAAGACCTCCCACGTTGGAACCTAAATTTTGTTCCAAATTCTAATAACTCCTCCGAGTCTACTAATAGCAACCCAAGGTGGTTAGTCATTCTTTATTTCTCAATTCTCTTATTGAAGAGTGTCTTACTGAATTGTTTGAATCTGATCGTTCATACTCAATTTGATATCTACCTTCGTAGTTCGTAACCTGATCACTTCTGATCCTTCTTTTCCTATCTGGATGATCGTGAATTTCATCATTATAATTCTTCGACGATGTTAATCAACGTCTCTAGCTCAAACTTTTTCCTTTTCAACTGAACATGGAACTTTTGAACTATCATAACACACTTTGAGCCATGTTGGTAATGTCTACCAAACTTGAGTGCAAATACCATGTTGCTAACTCTCTATCATGTGTTGTATGTCTTCTCATGTTTTTACAATTGACTTAATACATAGGCGATAAAATTGTCTGGTTGCATTAATATTAAGTCTAATTCGAAATTCGAAGTATCAATGAAAACTACAAGATTTTCTAGTCATTCTGGCAACCATCAAATTTATACATAACTTTACTCTTGCTTTCAGTAACTGAAAGACTTGTTCTTTCTGACCTCAATCTATTATTGTGTTGTTTGAGTCTATGTTGACATTAAGTCTGCAATTTAGAGAACCTTAAATGAATTCCCGACAATAATCTAGTAACCAAACTAAACTTTTGTCTCGGTTACTGATCTTGACTGCTTTAAAATATGACACAACCTCTGAGCTTGTTAGCTTGTACTTAGATGTCCTTCTTATCAACTACGTGCCCAAGATTACTAAAACTTTGCATCTACAATTCACAAGATTTTTTTTTACAACTTATCTTGTTTAACGGTTGTGGGACCAACTTTTGACGTTATATTTGTTTTAGTTTATTTCTCGAATAACTGAGCACACTACAAATAACGACTTTAACAACTTCTCGAAGTATGGTCCACACATTATGCTCACCAGGTTCATAACGCCACTGTTGCACTCCTCAACCAAGATGGCACTACTGAAATCCCATGATTCTAAACTAAAAATTATATGGGCAAATGTTACTTCAAAACATGTAACTTTTAGTTGATCTGAAACCATAAATCTTGTGTCAAAAATTTTGTATTTAAACAAAATAGAAGGCTAGACACTCTCAATATCTTGACTCTCTTGGAGTAGTATGGGGGTCGTCTATCTATGTGAACCATCCATGTACACTGACCACAATAAGTACTTGATACTTAATTGAACCGAATAGACATGTGTAGAGAGGTACCCTTGCGGTACTTGTACCATTTATGCATCTTCGTAGTGCCCTGCCTTAATTACGGATATCTCGATACGTTACCCTCCACACACATACCATACTAAACATGCATACTGAAAATTAACTAAGACTGTAACTGTCAACCAAAAAAAAAAACTCAAACTCTGATTAAAACTTATGATTATTTTAAGATCATATTTGCATTGACACTTCTAAATCTGAACAATTACATGTCATACTCTGGGCATAAGCCCATATACTGGTCGTTTCATCATACTTTGCACGGGCTTTACTTCTGAGCACCCTACGTGCATTCTTAACACCAATCATCTCTAAGAAAAGAACAATAGATCAATTATAGCAACATTTAATTTACTGCATTATCACACAATGTTATATTATACTTACGTTGAGTTACTTTACGTCCAACATGTGTTATGTCGATACTGATCTATGTGCGATATTAACATTGCTTAATATCTAAAACGAAAGCATCATTCTTACAACTAAAAGTTCAAGCTTAGGTTATAAATCATAACCTATTTCTCTTGAACTACTGCTCTGATACCAACTTGTAACACCCATATTTTCGCCTTGACAAGTGTTACGTAATCTGAACCATTCCTCTAAAAATACTCCAAAATTTAGACTAAATTAAAACTTCAAACCGGTTACAGCGGAAGACTTTAACAATAAATACGTAACTTAAATGCTAACCCGTCCCATACCGAGTTGCGTTACAATATTTATTTATAATAGATGCCTGGACATAAATACTGAACTTAAATGGTAGTGGCAAGCCTCTATGTGTTCCATTTTCTTTATCCAACTTGAAACCTTCTGTCCCTGAGATGTATACTATAGTCAGCTTATAAAGCTCAGTGAGTTCATGGTTTGCGTGAATAAAATCATTTCACATAACACATATCAACTTCAAAACATTTTATCAAATAATATGCATTTTCTGAAACATGCAGCGCTGAAAGAAAAGAGATCTCATAAACTGTTTTGTCGGGTATGGGTCATTTTGTCACTGACACGCCGTGGGTTGAACTTTCTGTTCTGTTAGATCACCCACTTCACTGGGTCGTGCCACTTGTCTCTGACACGCCCTGGGTTGAACTTTCTGTTCTGTTAGATCACCCACTTCACTGGGTCGTGCCACTTGTCTCTGACACGCCCTGGGTTGAACTTTCTGTTCTGTTAGATCACCCACTTCACTGGGTCGTGCCACTTGTCTCTGACACGCCCTGGGTTGAACTTTCTGTTTTGTTCGATCACCCACTTCACTGGGTCGTGCCACTTGTCTGTGACTTACTAGTCAAATGCCCACCCGTTAAAACCAATCATAAAACTTTCATATGAAATAGCATGCTAGAGTTATTTGAAAACAACATAAACACATAGCATGCAACTGATCGTAAATATCATACATGAAAAATATAATACATCATGTATGAAAACTGAAACATCATGCATACATACACATCACCATATGAATCATATAATGCTGAAAATAAATTTGTACGTATGTATGCATCCCAGTGTAAGTCTCATGAAGACTCACCTGATTGCGTGTAGACCGAATACTAAAGATCTCAGTTTGGGTTGATGTCCCTAATAGACTAAAGACTCAGTTTGAGTTGATGTATCTAATAGCTAAAGATCTCGTTTGGGTTGATGCTATCAAGTAGATGGCTTGTTGGACTTATGATCATTGATGGTGAAATTATATTGAAAACTAATCTTGGATGGCAGGGAAGTAACTTGGTGTTGATACCATATCAATGTGGACAATTCCGTGTATTATAACTTTATTTCGCTAAATACCTTACGAATATTTCTTCTCACTAGACTTAAGTCTAACACTGGTTTATTTGGTTGTCTTGGATGACAGGGCATCCTAGTGGCGGGAATCGTCGGGAATGAGTGGTCGATCGCGTGATCGAGAGCGGTCATTTTTGGAGGTCTAGAGATCGGTTTATGCTTTTGGTGGTTAACCATTTTGGGAGAATAGCGACACCCGACCGTAATCTATTGGAATAGTTTAGATTAATAGGTTGTCGTATATTATTCTTCATTCATTGAAATTGTAAAGGCTATGCTATATTTCCCCGTTTGGGACGATACATTGGAATCATTCTGACATGTTTATGCTTAACCAGGCTTTGTTCTGTTTACAGTTGTTATATTGCCAAAATTTCAAGTTTTAAATTTCCCCATTTTTTAGGGTGTTACAAGTTGGTATCAGAGCATTAGTTTAAGTGAACTAGGTATGTATGTAGGATACCTAGACTTAAGCTGTGACATTAAGTTTGATCGAGTGAGATTGGGTAGAACTCCTAAGATAGGATGGTCTTAGAGTCGTCAGAAACTACACAAATTGAGAGTTATGGTAATGGAGATGAAAATTTTTATGTATCGCACAATCTGGTGATGATCTTGTATCTTTATTGCTAATACTAAGTAAACACCCCAATATGTCTGGGCGAATAAGCCGGTTAAGTCATTAAGCCCCAATTAGTCACAAGTAAACACCCCATAAGTTTTTGACGAATCAACAGTCTGAATGACATAAAATTACCATTTTACCCAATCTTGTGTTGAATGATTTTTAACGTTCTAAATGGAATTTCTAAATGAAAAATAGAGAATAATTAAAACAAATGACTTTAATTATTAAATGCCCCAACTACGAAACCTGCATCATGTCTTTTGTTTTAATTGTTCTCTATTTTTCATTTAGAAATTCCATTTAGCAGATGGTCGCTATTTTTCTCTATATTTCATTTATAATTTGCATGTGATCCTTCTTGGACTTAACAGATGATCACTGCAAAAAGTGAAAGATGATGTGGACAACAATTAAAGCAAATCAACATCAACATCAACATTGTTAAGTTAGTAAAAAAATTAGATGATTAAATTCGAAAAAAAAAAATTCAAATAAACATATATGTTTAAATAATATAAAAGAAATAATAAAAATAAAAATATATTATTTTAATAAATGTTGGCCATTGATAAAAAAAATTATTAAATAAAAATATTATATTAGTAAAATCAATAGTAAACAATAATAAATAAAATGAAAAGTTGTACTCATTTAATGCAACATTTTATTTAAAAAAATCAAAACTCTAAAAAAAAATTAAAACCTCTTTGGATGTCTCTCCTTAACTCTCTCTCAAATTCCTTCTTATATATATACTAGTTGTGTACCCGCGCAAAGCGGCGAGATACATCTTGATTTCGAGATTTACAACTAAAACCCATAATGCAACTCATAATTAACAAATAAAACCCGATATGTATGTTTGAACAAAATAGAATTATAATCATCTGCGACAATACAAATTTGTACACACAGAAAACGATAAGATATCACTCGGAGTCTGCACCACTAGCAGACTAGCTTGGGGAGTTCATAGCGCTCAACCCGGGTTCGAGCCCCACTAGCAGCACTTGTGGCCACTGAGGATAATCTCAGGGCTGCACGCTTTAGCAGCTGGGCCAAAGGCCCTAATTGCCAGGGATTAGTCTGGGTCATAGGCCCAGGATACCCTTTCCAAAGAAAAAGAAGAAGATATCACTCGGAGCATCCATCTGTAGACTTGCCCTGTAAGAAATGTCATATGATTATAATAGATACAGACCAAATGTAGTTGTAACAAATGTATAATAATAAGTAGTCGTTTGTACCTTGTTAATCGCGTAAAACTTCTTGATACACCACATTTGATGTGTAGACTCCGTCGCGATTGAATTTTTTGGCAGGCTTTACTAATACCTTCGTATTTTCACGCGAAGTCCCTCTTGACAATGCCACGTAAAGTTGTCCGTGCGAGAATACCGATTCTGGTAGATAAACACCAACATTCGGAATGGTCTGTCCTTGAGTTCAGGCTTAAACTGGAAGACTATAATTGGCTTAAATCACCTTTGACCCTACTTGCATTCGGTGAATAAAAGTTCAACAATATAAAGCACCATGGAACAAAGTATTAGACGTCCAAATTCATATCATCGACGGACATGCATTTAAACTACCAGCACCAAAAAATATATTATACTTCTCGAAATCAAAAAATTATCTAAATACCTGAATCAAATTGTCAATATACTTTATTATCATAGTAAATGAGTAGTAACATTTTCATGATGATGATTAATGATTTATCCGATAACTGCAGAAAGATAAGAGGTGGAAAAAACAGTAGGGGAAGAAAGAGCACAAGGAATCATCGATGCCCATAGACCACATAAGCCACCACTTGAACATTGTTGAACTGTTGTGACAATGGGGTGTACACTAATATTACACCTTCTGGGCGAAAAATAATGCAACAATTGGTTTGACATTTAGTCTAATAAAAAGTGTTTGGCTATTGATCAAATGTTTAAAACGACCAGTAATAGAGACAAAATAAAGAAAAAATGTTGACCAAAAAATCTTTAATTGACCAAAATACCCTTTCTTTAAACCAAATGCTATAATGGAATTTGGTCAATGGAATTGACAATTCCAATTCCTTTATATTCCATGTGAATCCTTCGAACCAAACACCCCCTTACAGGAATCTAGAAAAAAACCAATACAATTTTTGAAAGCCTTGTTTATGGAGGTGATTTTTTTGGTTAAAAATGCATGTCAAAGAAATATATCAATCAAAGTTCTTGTATTCAGGCACTTTAAACTATAAAACAAGTATGTGGTTAAATAAAAACAGATTATGGATTATGTTATAGAATTTCTAATCTGAAGAACAACAAGAATCACACTGACACAGGCAAACGTAATATATATAAACATGTAATAGTTATCCAATCGAACATTTAAAGTTTTACATTTGATCTTGAAAGATATATTCAAATCTAATTTTGACTTTCAAAAAGTCAAAACCAGTAATTCTGTCATAAAATCAGCAACCCTGTTCAGCTGAATTCAAGAAAAGGGTATCTCCATTTTCCAATCATTTAACACAAAAAAAACATCAAAACATCAAAGATCTTAATCAACAGTAAGCTCAAAAACCATGAAAGAGATCAAAGAAGCACCTTTCAGAGAAAACCCCAAAGATGAAGAAGATGAAGTTATTTATCATATGAAGAAAAAAAAGAAGCTTTAGAACTTACCTCTTGGAAGTATAGAACTGTCCCTGGGTCGTTGAAGATTTGGAATCTTTGTGCGAACAATCAAAACGAACTGCAGAATTGGTGTTGTTTATCATGGACTGATGACGTTCAATTATAGGTATAGCAGAGGAATGAATTGGGGTGGGATTAGGATTTAAGATGCATAAGATAACGATTAGAAGGAGAAGATATCAATTAGCAAGGAAAATATATCGAATAGCTAGAGAAAAAGAAACCTGGAATTATGATTCAATTTCCTTTTATTAGAGGATGAGAATATATCGAATAATAATCAATTCCTTAATTAAAAAATTATGATTTTTAGGAAAAAAATCATAATAAATTCCAAAATAAAAATAACGCCAAAAGAAAAAATAAATTCCAATTTTACCGCAAAAGACTAATCATGCCTTATGTTTAAATTCTGAAATTTAGAACAATATATCAAAAGAGATTTCTTTAGATTCTAATCATACTTTATGTAACATTTATTCTATCTATTCCAAAGTTTAGAAAATCCACTTTCCAAATAAAATTACGTCAAAAGAAAAAACAAATATAAAGAACACATACCTTATGTAACATTTATTCTATCTATTCCAAAGTTTAGAAAATCCACTTTCCAAATAAAATTACGTCAAAAGAAAAAAAACAAATATAAAGAACACATACCATATTGAAAAAGTAGCAACAATAACAAGCAAATATAAAAACTACTTTAAAAGTATCAATTTTTCTTGAATTATTACAAAACGAAAGCATGAGATGAGTGGGTACGGTGGCCAAAGCTAAGAGTTCAGGCTCAAACTGGAAGACTATAATTGGCTTAATTCACCTTTGACCCCACTTGCATTCCGGTGAATAAAAGTTCAACAATATAAAGCACCATGGAACAAAGTATTAGACGTCCAAATTCATATCATCAAAGGACATGCATTTAAACTACCAGCACCAAAACATATATTATACTTCTGGAAATCACAAAATTATCTAAATACCTGGATCAAATCGTCAATATACTTTATCATCATAGTAAATGTAAGTCCTATTTTAGAACTAGATGCAATATGTATGGCTGTAAGGATGCGATAGCTGATTTATTAGGTTCTATTTTCGTAGCTTTATGGCTGAAATGTTTAGAAAGTAGGAACCTTATAGTGTCTTGTAGCATGTGAAACTTTGGTGATCCCGTTCTTGTATATCAACTTCTTAGTTGCTGCATTCCCTGCAAAGTAAGAAAATGAGACAATATCATAAGAATGATAAATAAGATAAAAGCAATCTACAAAAACTGCATAAACCTTAATTTCATGTAATCGAAGTGCATAGTGCAGGCAAACGTTGTTCCTTCTTATACACGTTCAAGATGTCTAAAAACTATTTGAAAATATAATCATCATTTTGGAAGCGTTTATGCACAATGGCAGGGTATTTAAAGCCTCTACACATAAGTCATGATTAGTTATTGAAAAAATGAAAAAGAAAGTTGAATAAAATCTAAACCTGACCACAATAAATTCGGTGTACCTTATAAAAGCTAGTAGGTGTGGCACGTGATATTTGGGGCTCATAATAGTCCCTCCATAAAATGATATGACCTCCACACGTTTAGCATACGTGTCCTTGGTTTTCAAAGAAGAAAAAAATGTGGTAATAAGATCTCAAAATTCAGAACTAAAGCAAGATAATCTGTACGTAGCAAGATTAGGTACCACCAGCTGAATTGGAGCACATTCTACATTTGCATCCCGAAATCACTGAAGCAGAGTTGTAATTCCATATGCATTTCTGATTTCTCCATCCCCTTGATGCACACGACAAAGAGACAAAAAAGTAAAGATTTCATATGTGAAAATTTGGTGGTGTGTGATTTTGAAAGTATCCAGATGATGAGGAGGCAGGTGAAGTACAGGTTCTGTGGTTAGAAGAAGAGAAATGAGACAAAATCCAAGAACGATAGGCAATCAATCCTTCTTCTACATGCCATCTCTCTTCCAGAATATATCTACCATCAAACATAAAGATCAACAACATACTCAAATAAAGTATAAATGCAAGCCCAGAAAATGAAAAAATAGGTATGCAAGCTGAGTTAAATATGGTGAACCGCATTAAAATATTTTTTTTTGACAAAAATACTGTAGTATTGAAAACATACTCTGTCTGTCCACAATGTAAATGAGCCTTCTCCTCTGTAAATTGCAAAGGGAAATGCTTTTTTGATTTGTCAATGAAAGGATATGTATAGACAAGTAAACCCATATATGCATCATTACTTGCATACATATCTGATGGTTTATAAGATTATGAGTCTGTAACACCACTTTAACCCTTGTATGCAAAACATACCTTGTCCACCAAAATTTATATGAGCCTTTTTTCCTTTGTAAATTGGGAAAGCGAATACTCTTTTGATTTCTTAAGAAAATAATACATATATATATGAGCCGAAACATACCCCAAATTTCTTAACCTGATTAGGCAAAAAAACAAACAAGTTCCAAACGCAATCCCAACTGTTGCAACATACCTTGTCTATGTTATCCAACATAATGCTTTTAACTTCCGAAACTTGTGCTTTCACTTTTACCAGTTTCTCAATCTCGTCTGCATGCTCGATTATGTATTGCATGTGCTCTTTCATTATCGGCCTGCATCATCAAATCATCTTGGTATCAATTCAGTACAAAAAAAACACATGGTTTTATAAAAGATCGTTCGTCTATACATACCCAAAATCCTTGTTGAGACTTTTAGCGACCGTTGTATCTGCTTTACCACCGCCATATCTTTTCTTAAAGTTTGCCCGCACACGTTCTAGAAATGCAATAGATATTTGTTTGACAACCGATTCTTTTGCAACCACACAATAAGCTGCAATTCCATATAGGGTAATGAAAAATCATACAATATCATGAGCCAAGATCCTACCAAATAATAATCTTTGTGTCTAAAAAAAGAAACTTTTTGGAAAGATCCTATGAACAATTATGAATCTACTAAGGAGACACAAAATGGTCACTTATGGGGTCCCAAAGGTCGGCCTTTATTTGCACTTCATTGGGTTTCCATATAGAGGCTATTATTCACAAACAAGCCCGTGTTAACACAAATATAAACACAATAAATCAGTTTCTCAAATCTAACCGAAAACCATTAATCATGTGCGCCAATAAATTTGTCTTTGCCCTTATTTGTTAAGTTGGATTGGAAGTTACTTTCTACACACTCCCTTTCCAAAAAGGAAATCAAATATGAGGTTTAATTTAATTATTGAGGATTTGAGGTAAAACAAACTAATTATCAATTTCGAATGTGATATGAACTATTATTGATTCGAAAAGAAAATCCCATAGAATTTATGACAGATACTACATATAGCGAAATCATGGATGTTAACTTCTATTAACAATATGTACATGAGCGCCTCTCTCCCTTCGTAATGGAGGGAATATAATTTAGACATTCCTGAAAGGCATTACAAAGGGCTTTCTCATTGACACCAAGACCAAGCGAATAGAGAGCGGACATCATCATGTTGTAAATCCTGATGGACATCATGAAGGGATTTGACTCCTTATTCAACACCAAGCATGGGTGGATCCTCATGACTATCTTCTATCCTCCTAAAAGAACAACTGACTGTCCCTACACCCAGCAAGATCACAATCCAACAAGCAACCAATCAATGGGAGGAAGCTCCTCATCACAAACAAGCACACGAGATCTCCTAAAGAGAAGTCAATATGGATCCACTATTTAAGCTGCTTTTAATGAATGCTAACATGAGTCGAGTTATGGAGCATCTGCCATTTTGTAACTACCAGCATTCAACAAGCAAAACTAACCACTTAAAAGCCACTGAATTTTTCAGAATATTTCAACTTACCTCTTCATCTATAGGTTAGTTATAAGCAACCACTTTAATGATGAGATAAAAGCAAATTGCTCCCTTCACTCTCAAATCTCAATAGCAAAAGACCCTCTAAACCATCTACAAATACCAATTGAGTCTGAATTTCTTTTAGTTGATTACACATAGCCCAATACAACAATTTAACCATCTATAACCATTTTGTATGCATTATTTAAGTTTTTGTTCTTAAAAACTCATAATTTTTTAAGGATACAACAATTTAAGCATCAAGTATAAATCAATAATGCATAAAAAATCTTTCAATAAATGGTTTGAGAAACAGAAGCAAACCCAACTGTGAAGAAACCATGAAAACAAACATTTCAGCGCTTTTCAAACAGACATGCATATTTCGTCTTGGGAGGCCGAAGCGTCGATTTGAATCGATTTGAAGCCGCCATTTCAGAGCTTTTCAAACCGACAAACACGAAAATGAGATTTGAGAGAAACGAAAACAAGCCCTTGTTCCTATACGAGAAGAAATCGATTTGAGAGAAACTAAATGCTTGAAACGAACGAAGACATTAATAGTTGAAAGTAACGAAATTTGGACAATTTAACAAGATAATATTTATAATCTTGACACATCGAATGAAGACATTAAACGTAGTCTAAAACCCATCGTATGATCTTGACTAACCGTGGTCTACGGCGGAGATGAGAGATCCGAATGGTGGCAGGCGGTAGCGGCGGCGACGACCTTCTGGTAGTCTGAATTGTGGTACGGCTAGGGTTTGGAAGTCTGAAGCAAGAAGAAGGAAACGATTGGGGAGAGGGGTAATAATAGATGTGAGATACTTAGCTTGGATAACTTGTACCAAAGCATTAACAAATTGTAAATTAAGTAATTGACTTTAATTAGTTGTAACTTGTGTTTAAAATGTTGTAATTAAGAGTTTTTTATGTCATTTTTATAATATAGTATATATATATATATATATATATATATATATATATATATATATATATATATATATATATATATATATATATATATATATATCAACATCAACATCAACATCAACATCAACATCAAGGAAGCTCAATTGGTAGAAGATTGTGGTGATCCTGTAAAATAGGAAACATAATTATTTATGCATATATTTTCCATTCTTTGGGTATATCTTTTCCATTCTTTGTAAACTCTTGTACTATATATTGTGATGAAATACATCTCTCACCATTAAGGGTGATTCTCACAAATTATACACTTAGAGCTTAATGAAAAAATACATGTCTTATTCGCACAGTCAATAAACCTCACTTGTCCAAATTAAGCCAACAAAATAACCTCTCCTACCCCTTAATAAAAACCCTCAATAAAAACCCTATTCTCGTTATCATCGTCGCTTCCCTATTTCCCCTAAATCCTCTCTTCATGACATCGATCTCTCTTCTCTGTGATTTTCCCCGCGACGTCTGGATGTCCTTCCTCGATGTTTAATTAATTTTATTGTCCAATGTAATTAATTAATATATGCTTGAGCTCTTAATATAATTCTAAAAAATATAATTGGGTCCTATTATATACTAAATTTTTTGTCTTTTTAATTAAATTTTTTTACGACTATATAGTATATACTTTAAAATTTTGGGCCCCTATTTCCTTTGGGCCCTAGGCGTGCGCCCGGCCCGCCCTCCCCCAGGGACGGCCCTGACCACAATCTGGTGATGATCTTGTATCTTTATTGCTAATACTAAGTAAACACCCCAATATGTCTGGGCGAATAAGCCGGTTAAGTCATTAAGCCCCAATTAGTCACAAGTAAACACCCCATAAGTTTTTGACGAATCAACAGTCTGAATGACATAAAATTACCATTTTACCCCAGTCGTGTGTTGAATGATTTTTAACGTTCTAAATGGAATTTCTAAATGAAAAATAGAGAATAATTAAAACAAATGGCTTTAATTATTAAGTGCCCCAACTACGAAACCTGCATTATGTCTTTTGTTATATTCAAATTGGAAAAAAATTGCGTGTGATCCTTCTTGGGCTTAGCAGATGATCGCTGCAAAAAGTGAAAGATGATGTGGACAACAATTAAAGCAAATCAACATCAACATCAACATCAACATCAACATCAACATCAATATTGTTAAGTTAGTAAAAAAAATTAGATGATTAAATTCGAAATAAAAAAAAATTCAAATAAATATATATGTTTAAATAATATAAAAGAAATAATAAAAATAAAAATATATTATTTTAATAAATGTTGGCCATTGATAAAAAAAATTATTAAATAAAAATATTATATTAGTAAAATCAATAGTAAACAATAATAAATAAAATGAAAAGTTGTACTCATTTAATGCAACATTTTATTTAAAAAAAATCAAAACTCTAAAAAAAATTAAAGCCTCCTTGGAGGCCTCTCCTTAACTCTCTCTCAAATTCCTTCTTATATATATATATATATCAACATCAACATCAACATTAACATCAACATCAACATCAACATCAACATCAACATTGTTAAGTTAGTAAAAAAAAATTAGAGGATTAAATTCGAAAGAAAAAAACTTAACTGATTTATTTTGATTTACTTAAAGTGTTACTCCGAATGGTCAACATAATGATCTCAAATGATTTCAATCTATATATTAAAGATATATCATAAGGTATGTCTTTGATGGTGGAACGGATTGATGATGTTATGTAAAAATGATATGATAGATAATACTAATTTAAAAATAATTATTGAATGATCTTGCGCTTGGAATACCAGGAAAAATGATTATACATAAATTATTAGTATTTCTTGAATTTATTGTC
The DNA here is from genome assembly GCA_954870635.1 of Arctium minus. Taxonomy (NCBI): domain Eukaryota; kingdom Viridiplantae; phylum Streptophyta; class Magnoliopsida; order Asterales; family Asteraceae; genus Arctium; species Arctium minus. Next base: position 353,443 of record OX941097.1, read on the forward strand.
ATTTTTGATGATATAAACAATATATTGAAAATAAATTGTAGTTATCGATGGTCCATTTTTACATCTTGCCCAGGGCCTAAAAAAATGTCAAGAACGGGCCTGATTGTGGTGATCCTGTAAAATAGGAAACATAATTATTTATGTATATCTTTGGGTATATATTTTCATTTTTACATCTTGCCCAGGGCCTAAAAAAACGTTTTATATTTTCCATTATTTGGGTATATATTTTCCATTCTTTGGGTATATATTTTCCATTCTTTGTAAACTCTTGTACTATATATTGTGATGAAATACATCTCTCACCATTAAGGGTGATTCTCACAAATTATACATGGTATCAGCCTAACTATCGATCCTCTCCACCTTCTTCTCATCCTCTCATGGATCCCAACAACACCTCTTCCTCTCAAACCTCAGATTCTTCCCTTCCTCTTACCATGTTACTTCATATGATAACCATTAAATTATCCTCCTCCAATTACCTCTTATGGAGAAATCAAATTCTCCCCCTCCTTTCATATCAGAAACTTCTTGGTTATATTGATGGCACCATTACGCAGCCTCCAACAACTATCAAATCCAATGGAACCGACTCGCCAAATCCAGACTTCACTACTTGGCACGAGGCTGACCAACGATTTTTAATTTTGATCCAATCCTCCCTCACCGAAGAAGCAATGGCCGAAGCCCTCGGCCTTACCACTGCTCGTGCTGTTTGGTGTGCCCTTGAGTTGGCTTATAGTCATGACTCCGTAGAACGAATGCACACCCTTCGTGATTCTCTCCGACAACTTCAGAAAGGTACTTCTTCCGTCTCTGACTATGGTCGCAAATTTAAATCTATTTGTGATCAATTGTCCGCCATTGGCCAACCTGTTGACGACATGGAAAAATCCCACTGGTTTCTTTGTGGTCTCGGGTCCTCGTTTGAGACTTTTTCTACTGTTCATCGGGCTGTCAAGCCCCGTCCTACATTCCGTGATCTTCTGTCTCAAGCTGAAGGTCATGAACTTTTCCTTAAATCTGTCCATGGCCCGACTGTTCCAACCGCGACTTTCAACGTGCAACACAACCGCTCTTCCTCTTATCGTGGCTCTCATGGCTGTGGACGCAGTAATTCGTTTCTTGGTGGTTCTTCTGGTGGTCGGGGACGTGGTCGCCGCTCCCCTCATTGTCAACTCTGCCGTAAAGATTGTAATATCCGGATCCGAAATTTTTATTAATTTTGGAAGTTGGGTGAAAAGTTAAGCGAGACCCAAAGTTCAAAGGGTTTATTGAAACATTGGTTGTATATAATCACAATTCTCAGATATTTGTATTCATATCACAAAATCTGATATTTGAGAACCGACTTATAGTGAGAGAACGCAGAGCAAGAAGTAGAGAGAAAGAGAAAGAGATCTTGAGGAATCGATCCGTTTTGGTCAAATAGAGGTATGATTCTAGCTTAATACTTCTATCTGCCTGTTATAGTCGGTAAATAGTTGTGTTATTTAAGCTTTTATCTGTGTTTTCAATCGATTCATGGATTTAAGTTTACTATAAACCGACTTAGTATGAACTCGATCGGTATAAGGACCGGAACGATGCTATTGACCGGAACTAGGGTTGACCGGTATATTGTGATGGACCGGTATCTTACTCGACCGATATGTTGTGTCGACCGGTAAGAGTAGTCGACCGGTAAGAGTAATCGACCGATAAAGTTGTTGACCGGTATAGTGGCTCGACCGGTATAGTGGCTCGATCGGTATAGTGGCTCGACCGGTGTAGTGAACCGACCGGTATTTTGTTAATCGGTCCTAAGAGGTATTAATCAGAGTGGTTTCAACCGGGATAATAGCAGTAGATTGTATTTGATGAGTTTTTAGAAAGAAAGGGTATTAGTTGCAAGTTAGCTTACCTTTGTTTTAATACCATCGTAGGTGGTGTTAATCAGTAGAAGTCAGAGTTAATCAAGAAGAATCAGAGGTGAGTTTTTCAAACTAAATCTTTTATGATTTTAGCAGTTATTTGATAAATGTGGGTTTTATATAGTGCACATTTATAGTATTGAAAGTTATGCAAAATTATTGCAAAAGATTGATTTAATCAGTTTGGCATGTTTATGCTCAGTTTAAATAAACTTGTTTTATATATAGTCTGGACTAGGTGTATGCATACATTTGAGTCAGAAGTCTGACCTAAGTCGGGAAGTGTGACCCGCCTGCTCGTACCGGGGAGTGTGGCCCGTTTATGCCATTAGGGTGTGTCCCTAAAATAAGGTAGTGACAGACATACCGTCTTTGACGGAAATGTTGGTCAGTAGCTTAAGGTACGCTTGCGAAGCGTAAAAGTGGTCAGTGATGGCCAGTAGATTGAGTTATGGCTGCGAAGCATAAAGTATTTTAACTTTTGATTAAAAGAGAAGGTTATGTTTTTGAGATATAAAGCTTTGTTTAAATGTTTTAATTAATATTTGAACTGTTGCAGTAGTGATTGGAGGGGACTCACTAGACCATTGGTCTAACCCTCGCTCTTTCAAAATTATAATCCTCTTTCAGGTTATCGCAAGATAGCAGGTACATATAAGGGTAAGGAGAAGATGTGAGCTATTTCCAGGAGATAGAAGACTTCCTGCAATAGTTTACTTTTTGAACTCAGTTGTGTAATAAGAGATAGTGGTAAACCTTGTACTCTGAAATGTAAGCCTGGGGCAGTATTTAGACAGAAATGTTATTTTATTGTATATATAAATGTTCAGGTTGTTACAATTGGTATCAGAGCATTAGTTTAAGGGATCTAGGTGACCAGATGGGCCTAGACTTAAACTGAGATAGTAGAAGCACAACTGAGTAGTAGGAAGACCGTAGGAAGATAACATTAAAATAGTAAGGACTAGCATGTAAGGTAAATTTGGAATTCCATATGGCCAGTGTAATTGTGAATTTACAAGTACATGCTTGTGCTTAAACTGCCGTAAAGTGTAGTATGTTAGATTGAATATCTTATGTTTCTTCTTATCAGAAGTATGTCTGAGCGAGTGACAAGGAGTAGGTCTATGCTGAATCCTGAAATGGAGCCAGATAATGAAGTCATTGCCGAAGAGCGAATGACTGCTGTCAACCCGACTGCTATCCAAGGAAAGAGTTGAGGTCGACCTAGAGATAAGACGGTTCAGAAAGCAACAACCCAGGCAAGGGTTTCTATTGTGGGAACTCGAGGCGGGAAGACGATTCGTGGTATTCGTCAAGATGAAAGTGTAGAGGTAAGAGTTGAGCAAGAAACTTCTCATCAAGAAAATTCGGCTTCTGTGAGGGGTCGAAAACAGACAGGAAATCGTGGTGGAGATAGAACGCAAGGTTTTGTTACTCAAGAAACCTTCACTGCAGAAATGGGAAAATTGCAAGAAACGTTGAACGCTTTATTGGCTCAGCGTACTAATGAAGTTTCGTCAAGTAAAGAAAAGAGTGAAGAAAAAGTGGAGACAGAGGTAGCAGAATCACCAGTAACTGGAGTGGGTAGTCACCCTCAGTCAAACCCCATTGTGTCAGTTAAAGCTGTAGCTGGGAAAAGATGTAGTTTTAAGGAGTTTGCTGCTCGCAAGCCTCCTACTTATAAAGGGGAATGTGATCCCGTGATAGCGTTAAGATGGGTAAAAGGTATGGAGATAGTGTTTGATCCTAGTAAGTGTGCGGAAGAAGATAAAGTAGTCTATGCTTTGTCAATGCTGAAAGATGAAGCGGTAATGTGGTGGGATGTGGAATCAGGAGGACAAAGTTCGGTGGTAGCTAAAGAACTTTCTTGGGGTGAGTTTGTGAAAAGATTTAAAGCACAATTTTGCCCTTTGACGGCAGTTAAAAAGTTGGAAGAAGAGTTTCTGAGTTTAGAGCAGAAGGGGATGTCAGTTCGAGAATATACCACAAAGTTTATTGAAAAGTCTCGATTTGCAGGAATTTATGTGCCTAATGAAGAAAGACAAGTAGAACGTTTCGTCTTTGGATTGAGAAGTGATATTCGAGAATTTGTCTCGAATAAGGAACCGTCTACTTTTCAAGTGGCATTAAATGCAGCTGAAATGAGAGAGAAAGAAAAGAATAGGCAAGCTACAGAAAGAAGTGGAGATAAAAGAAAATGGGAAGGAACAGTTCGTGACTCCAAACCGTTTAAGTCTGCAAAGTTTGATCAACGTTCTGTTAATAAGTTTGAAAGTAAGCCCTGTAGCAAGTGTAACCGAAGGCATAAAGGAGAATGTAAGATTGATCAAGAGGGCTGTTATAAATGTGGTAAGATTGGGCATTTGGCTCGGGATTGCCAGAATTTAAGGTCTTGTTATCAGTGTGGATCTCCTGATCATATCAGGACTAATTGTCCACAGTTGAAAAAGGGATCGGTCGGAGGATATGTAGAAAAGGGAAGTGAGAAAAAGGTGGAGCCAGCTAAAGCGAGGGCTAGAGTTTTCAATATGTCAGCAGAAGAAGCGGCGGAGATACCTGATGTAGTGACAGGTACTTTCTTTATAGATTCGAATTATGCAAAAGTATTGTTTGATTCAGGCGCAAATCGTTCGTTTGTGTCTCCAAATTTTGTGCATAAATTGAATGAGAAACCTAAGAAGCTTAAGCATGAATTGAAAGTAGAAGTGGCTGATAATAGTCAAATCTTAGTGGAGGAAGTGTATGATGGGTGTAGTATTGTCATCGATGAGCAGTCATTTCCACTTCGACTGTACCCGATGGGTATGGGAGAATTTGATGTTATTGTGGGAATGGACTGGTTGGCGTCTAATGATGCTCATATAGTATGCAATAAGAAATTGATTCGTATAGCTCAGCCAGGAAAGGAAGAGATAATAGTGTTTGGAGATCGGAGGGATAGAAAGTCATGCTTGATTTCTATGATTAAGGCTAAGAGATGTTTAGTAAAAGGATGTGTGGGGTTCTTAGCTTATGTAATAAATGCTAAGAAGGAAAAGAATCGATTAGAGTCAGTTCCGGTAGTAAGTGAATATCCAGAAGTATTTCCGGAAGATTTAACCACTTTGCCTCCTGATTGGCAAGTGGAATTTCGTATTGATTTAGTACCCGGAGCAGCGTCGATTGCAAGAGCACCGTATAGACTGGCACCTGTAGAGATGAAAGAAATGATGACTCAACTGCAGGAGTTGTTAGACAAGGGGTTTATTCTCCCTAGTACCTCACCATGGGGAGCGCCAATATTGTTTGTTAAGAAGAAAGACGGGTCTATGAGAATGTGCATAGATTACCGTGAGCTCAATAAGTTGACTGTCAAAAATAAGTATCCGCTTCCCAGGACTGACGATCTTTTTGATTAACTCCAAGGAGCGAGTTACTTTTCGAAAATAGATTTACGATCTGGGTATCACCAGTTGAAGGTGAGGGAGGAGGATGTACCTAAGACTGCATTTCGTACGAGGTACAGACATTATGAGTTTCTAGTTATGCCATTTGGTTTGACCAATGCGCCAGCAACTTTCATGGATCTGATGAATAGAGTGTGTAGTTTGTTTTTAGATAAGTATGTCATAGTCTTTATAAATGATATACTGATCTATTCACGTTCCGAAGAAGATCATGAAACTCATTTGAGAGCAATTTTAGAATTGCTTAAACACGAGAAATTGTACGCCAAGTTCTCGAAATGTGAATTTTGGTTGAAAGAAGTTCAGTTTCTAGGTCATGTGGTGTCGAATGATGGGATTAAAGTTGATCCAGCTAAGATTGAAGCCATCAAAGGGTGGGAAATACAGAAAACACCATCAGAAGTAAGAAGTTTTCTAGGATTAACGGGTTATTATAGAAAATTCATCCAGGACTTTTCAAGGATAGCTACGCCACTAACAACATTAACTAGAAAGAATGTCAAGTTTGTATGGGCGGAGGCTCATAATGAAGCGTTCGGTAAATTGAAAGAGAGTTTAAGTAGTGCTCCTATCTTGTCTCTACCTAATGGAACGGAAGGATTCGTAATTTATAGCGATGCTTCAAAGTTGGGTCTGGGATGTGTGTTAATGCAAGAAGGCAAGGTGATTGCTTATGCATCTCGTCAGTTGAAAGAACATGAAAAGAATTACCCAACACATAATTTAGAGTTGGCAGCTGTAGTCTTTGCTTTGAAAATCTGGAGGCATTACCTGTATGGGATCAAGTTTCAGATTTACACAGATCATAAGAGCCTTCAATATCTTTTCAATCAGAAAGAGCTTAATATGAGGCAGCGTAGGTGGATGGAGCTGTTAAGTGATTATGACTGTGATATTCTGTACCATCCAGGCAAGGCCAATGTGGTAGCAGATGCTCTAAGTCGTAAGGAGCATGGAGAAATAACAGAAGTTGTGGCATATCGAGTTGATGTTGTTTCTAATTTCTTAGAAGAAGTTATAAAGTATCAAGAAGAAGCAGCGTCAAAGGAAAATTTGAAAAGTGAAAGAATAGTAGGAATTGTTAACTCGTTAGTAGTTGACAATCGCGGAGTAAAGTGTTTTAATAAGAGAGTATATATTCCAAAAGCTGGAGATCTGCGGCAGAAAGTGTTGGAAGAAACGCATAGATCCCGTTACTCAGTACATCCGGGAACCAACAAGATGTATAGAGATCTGAAACAAAGCTATTGGTGGCCAGGTTTAAAGAAAGATATTGCTCACTTCGTTGAACGATGTCTGACATGTTTGAAAGTTAAAGCTGAGCATCAGAGACCTTATGGGGAGCTTCAGTCGTTAGAAATTCCAGTTTGGAAGTGGGACGAGATTACAATGGATCTTGTTACTGGGTTACCGCGATCACCTAAGGGGCATGATGCCATTTGGGTGATAGTGGATAGACTCACAAAGTCAGCTCACTTCCTACCGATTAAGGAGACGTACTCACTAGAGAAATTGGCTCGATTGTATATCGACGAGATAGTAACCAGACATGGAGTACCGTCGTCAATTGTGTCAGACAGGGATGCTCGTTTTACATCAGCTTTCTGGAGAAGTTTGCAAAGGGAATTAGGCTCTCAACTTAAGCTAAGTACGACCTATCATCCACAAATTGATGGCCAGAGTGAGAGAACTATTCAGACATTGGAAGATATGCTTCGTGCATGTGTTATTGATTTCAAAGGTTCGTGGGAAATTCATTTGCCGTTGATTGAATTTTCCTACAACAATAGTTATCATGCTAGCATACAAGCGGCTCCGTTCGAAACTTTATACGCTCGTAAATGTAGAACACCTTTATGTTGGAATGAGGTGGGTGAAAGACAGCTAGCGGGACTAGAAATAGTACAGGTGACAGCTGATAAAGTCGACCAGATTCGAGCAAGATTAAAGATTGCTCAAGATCGTCAGAAAATGTATGCTGATAAGCGAAGGAAACCGATAGAGTTTCAGATAGGAGACAAGGTAATGTTGAAAGTTTCGCCCTGGAAAGGGGTAGTCAGATTTGGAAAGAAAGGAAAGTTGAGACCAAGGTTTGTTGGACCATTTATCATCACGGGACGTGTTGGTGAAGTGGCTTACGAACTTGATCTACCAGAAAGTTTGCGTGGGATTCATCCCACATTTCATGTGTCAAATTTGAAGAAGTGTTTGGCAGAAACAGATGTAATAGTTCCCTTAGAAGATATTCAGGTAGATGAAAAACTAAGTTATATTGAGGAGCCCGTAGCAATTACGGACCTCAAAGTAAAGAAGTTGAGAAACAAGGAGATTCGATTAGTGAAAGTTCAGTGGAAATTTCATCAAGGACAAGAGTCCACTTGGGAAGTAGAGGCAGACATGAAATCTCAGTATCCCCATTTGTTTAGCGATAGAATTCCGGGGACGGAATTCTCTTAAGGGGGGAAGATTGTAATATCCGGATCTGAAATTTTTATTAATTTTGGAAGTTGGGTGAAAAGTTAAGCGAGACCCAAAGTTCAGGGGGTTTATTGAAACATTGGCTATATATAATCACAATTCTCAGATATTTGTATTCATATCACAAAATCTGATATTTGAGAACCGACTTAGAGTGAGAGAACGCAGAGCAATAAGCAGAGAGAAAGAGAAAGAGATCTTGAGGAATCGATCCGTTTTGGTCAAATAGAGGTATGATTCTAGCTTAATACTTCTATCTGCATGTTATAGTCGGTAAATAGTTGTGTTATTTAAGCTTTTATCCGTGTTTTCAATCGATTCATGGATTTAAGTTTACTGTAAACAGACTTAGTATGAACTCGATCGGTATAAGGACCGGAACGATGATATTGACCGGAACTAGGGTTGACCGGTATATTGTGATGGACCGGTATCTTACTCGACCGGTATGTTGTGTCGACCGGTAAGAGTAATCGACCGTTAAAGTTGTTAACCGGTATAGTGGCTCGACCGGTGTAGTGAACCGACCGGTATTTTGTTAATCGGTCCTAAGAGGTATTGATCAGAGTGGTTTCGACCAGGATAATAGCAGTAAATTGTATTTGATGAGTTTTTAGAAAGAAAGAGTATTAGTTGCAAGTTAGCTTACCTTTGTTTTAATACCATTGTAGGTGGTGTTAATCAGTAGAAGTCAGAGTTAATCAAGAAGAATCAGAGGTGAGTTTTTCAAACTAAATCTGTTATGATTTTAGCAGTTATTTGATTAATGTGGGTTTTATATACTGCGCATTTATAGTATTGAAAGTTATGCAGAACTATTGCAAAAGATTGATTTAATCAGTTTGGCATGTTTATGCTCAGTTTATATAAACTTGTTTTATATATAGTCTGGACTAGGTGTATGCATACATTTGAGTCAGAAGTCTGACCTAAGTCGGGAAGTGTGACCCGCCCGCTCGTACCGGGGAGTGTGGCCCGTTTATGCCATTAGGGTGTGTCCCTAAAATAAGGCAGTGTGAGACAGACATACCGTCTTTGACGAAAATGTTGGTCAGTAGCTTAAGGTACGCTTGTGAAGCGTAAAAGTGGTCAGTGATGGCCAGTAGATTGAGTTATGCTTGCGAAGCATAAAGTATTTTAACTTTTGATTAAAAGAGGAGGCTATGTTTTTGAGATATAAAGCTTTGTTTAAATGTTTTAATTAATATTTGAACTGTTGCAGTAGTGATTGGAGGGGACTCACTAGACCATTGGTCTAACCCTCGCTCTTTCAAAATTATAATCCTCTTTCAGGTTATCGCAAGATAGCAGGTACATATAAGGGTAAGGAGAAGATGTGAGTTATTTCCAGGAGATAGAAGACTTCCTGCAATAGTTTACTTTTTGAACTCAGTTGTGTAATAAGAGATAGTGGTAAACCTTGTACTCTGAAATGTAAGCCTGGGGCAGTATTTAGACAGAAATGTTATTTTATTGTATATATAAATGTTCAGGTTGTTACATTTGGTATCAGAGCATTAGTTTAAGGGATCTAGGTGACCAGATGGGCCTAGACTTAAACTGAGATAGTAGAAGCACAACTGAGTAGTAGGAAGACCGTAGGAAGATAACATTAAGGTAGTAAGGACTAGCATGTAAGGTAAATTTGGAATTCCATCTGGCCAGTGTAATTGTGAATTTACAAGTACATGCTTGTGCTTAAACTGCCGTAAAGTGTAGTATGTTAGATTGAATATCTTATGTTTCTTCTTATCAGAAGTATGTCTGAGCGAGTGACAAGGAGTAGGTCTATGCTGAATCCTAAAATGGAGCCAGATAATGAAGTCATTGCCGAAGAGCGAATGACTGCTGTCAACCCGACTGCTATCCAAGGAAAGAGACGAGGTCGACCTCCAGGTAAGACGGTTCAGAAAGCAACAACCCAGGAAAGGGTTTCCAATGTGGGAACTCGAGGCGGGAAGACGATTCGTGGTATTCGTCAAGATGAAAGTGTAGAGGTAAGAGTTGAGCAAGAAACTTCTCATCAAGAAAGTTCGGCTTCTGTGAGGGGTCGAAAACAGACAGGAAATCGTGGTGGAGATAGAACGCAAGGTTTTGTTACTCAAGAAACCTTCACTGCAGAAATGGGAAAATTGCAAGAAACGTTAAACGCTTTATTGGCTCAGCGTACTAATGAAGTTTCGTCAAGTAAAGAAAAGAGTGAAGAAAAAGTGGAGACAGAGGTAGCAGAATCACCAGTAACTGGAGTGGGTAGTCACCCTCAGTCAAACCCCATTGTGTCAGTTAAAGCTGTAGCTGGGAAAAGATGTAGTTTTAAGGAGTTTGCTGCTCGCAAGCCTCCTACTTATAAAGGGGAATGTGATCCCGAGATAGCGTTAAGATGGGTAAAAGGTATGGAGCTAGCGTTTGATACTAGTAAGTGTGCGGAAGAAGATAAAGTAGTCTATGCTTTGTCAATGCTGAAAGATGAAGCGGTAATGTGGTGGGATGTAGAATCAGGAGGACAAAGTTCGGTGGTAGCTAAAGAACTTTCTTGGGGTGAGTTTGTGAAAAGATTTAAAGAACAATTTTGCCCTTTGGCGGCAGTTAAAAAGTTGGAAGAAGAGTTTCTGAGTTTAGAGCAGAAGGGGATGTCAGTTCGAGAATATACCACAAAGTTTATTGAAAAGTCTCGATTTGCAGGAATTTATGTGCCTAATGAAGAAAGACGAGTAGAACGTTTCGTCTTTGGATTGAGAAGTGATATTCGAGAATTTGTCTCGAATAAGGAACCGTCTACTTTTCAAGTGACATTAAATGCAGCTGAAATGAGAGAGAAAGAAAAGAATAGGCAAGCTACAGAAAGAAGTGGAGATAAAAGAAAATGGGAAGGAACAGTTCGTGACTCCAAACCGTTTAAGTCTGCAAAGTTTGATCAACGTTCTGTTAATAAGTTTGAAAGTAAGCCCTGTAGCAAGTGTAACCGAAGGCATAAAGGAGAATGTAAGATTGATCAAGAGGGTTGTTATAAATGTGGGAAGATTGGGCATTTGGCTCGGGATTGCCAGAATTTAAGGTCTTGTTATCAGTGTGGATCTCCTGATCATATCAGGACTAATTGTCCACAGTTGAAAAAGGGATCGGTCGGAGGATATGTAGAAAAGGGAAGTGAGAAAAAGGTGGAGCCAGCTAAAGCGAGGGATAGAGTTTTCTATATGTCAGCAGAAGAAGCGGCGGAGATACCTGATGTAGTGACAGGTACTTTCTTTATAGATTCGAATTATGCAAAAGTATTGTTTGATTCAGGCGTAAATCGTTCGTTTGTGTCTCCAAATTTTGTACATAAATTGAATTAGAAACCTAAGAAGCTTAAGCATGAATTGAAAGTAGAAGTGGCTGATAATAGTCAAATCTTAGTGGAGGAAGTGTATGATGGGTGTAGTATTGTCATCGATGAGCAGTCATTTCCACTTCGACTGTACCCGATGGGTATGGGAGAATTTGATGTTATTGTGGGAATGGACTGGTTGGCGTCTAATGATGCTCATATAGTATGCAATAAGAAATTGATTCGTATAGCTCAGCCAGGAAAGGAAGAGATAGTAGTGTTTGGAAATCGGAGGGATAGAAAGTCATGCTTGATTTCTATGATTAAGGCTAAGAGATGTTTAGTAAAAGGATGTGTGGGGTTATTAGCTTATGTAATAAATGCTAAGAAGGAAAAGAAAGGATTAGAGTCAGTTCCGGTAGTAAGTGAATATCCAGAAGTATTTCCGGAAGATTTAACCACTTTGCCTCCTGATCGGCAAGTGGAATTTCGTATTGATTTAGTACCCGGAGCAGCGCCGATTGCAAGAGCACCGTATAGACTGGCACCTGCAGAGATGAAAGAAATGATGACTCAACTGCAGGAGTTGTTAGACAAGGGGTTTATTCACCCAAGTGCCTCACCATGGGGAGCGCCAGTATTGTTTGTTAAGAAGAAAGACGGGTCTATGAGAATGTGCATAGATTACCGTGAGCTCAATAAGTTGACTGTCAAAAATAAGTATCCGCTTCCCAGGATTGACGATCTTTTTGATCAACTCCAAGGTGTGAGTTACTTTTCGAAAATAGATTTACGATTTGGGTATCACCAGTTGAAGGTGAGGGAGGAGGATGTACCTAAGACTGCATTTCGTACGAGGTACGGACATTATGAGTTTCTAGTTATGCCATTTGGTTTGACCAATGCGCCAGCAACTTTCATGGATCTGATGAATAGAGTGTGTAGTTTGTTTTTAGATAAGTATGTCATAGTCTTTATAAATAATATACTGATCTATTCACGTTCCAAAGAAGATCATGAAACTCATTTGAGAGCAATTTTAGAATTGCTTATACGCGAGAAATTGTACGCCAAGTTCTCGAAATGTGAATTTTGGTTGAAAGAAGTTCAGTTTCTAGGTCATGTGGTGTCGAATGATGGGATTAAGGTTGATCCAACTAAGATTGAAGTCATCAATGGGTGGGAAACACCGAAAACACCATCAGAAGTAAGAAGTTTTCTAGGATTGGCGGGTTATTATAGAAAATTCATCCAGGACTTTTCAAGGATAGCTACGCCACTAACAGCATTAACTAGAAAGAATTTCAAGTTTGTATGGGCGGAGGCTCAGAATGAAGCGTTCGGTAAATTGAAAGAGAGTTTAAGTAGTGCTCTTGTCTAGTCTATACCCAACGGAACGAAAGGATTCGTAATTTATAGCGATGCTTCAAAGTTGGGTCTGGGATGTGTGTTAATACAAGAAGGCAAGGTGATTGCTTATGCATCTCGTCAGTTGAAAGAACATGAAAAGAATTACCCAACACATGATTTAGAGTTGGCAGCTGTAGTCTCTGCTTTGAAAATCTGGAGGCATTACCTGTATGGGATCAAGTGTCAGATTTACACAGATCACAAGAGCCTTCAATATCTTTTCAATCAGAAAGAGCTTAATATGAGGCAGCGTAGGTGGATGGAGCTGTTAAGTGATTATGACTGTGATATTCTGTACCATCCAGGCAAGGCCAATGTGGTAGCAGATGTTCTAAGTCGTAAGGAACATGGAGAAATAACAGAAGTTGTGGCATATCGAGTTGATGTTGTTTCTAATTTCTTAGAAGAAGTTATAAAGTATCAAGAAGAAGCAGCGTCAAAGGAAAATTTGAAAAGTGAAAGAATAGTAGGAATTGTTAACTCGTTAGTAGTTGACAATCGCGGAGTAAAGTGTTTTAATAAGAGAGTATGGATTCCAAAAGCTGGAGATCTGCGGCAGAAAGTGTTGGAAGAAACGCATAGATCCCGTTACTCAGTACATCCGAGAACCAATAAAATGTATAGAGATCTGAAACAAAGCTATTGGTGGCCAGGTTTAAAGAAAGATATTGCTCACTTCGTTGAACGATGTCTGACATGTTTGAAAGTTAAAGCTGAGCATCAGAGACCTTATGGGGAGCTTCAGTCGTTAGAAATTCCAGTTTGGAAGTGGGACGAGATTACAATGGATCTTGTTACTGGGTTACCGCGATCACCTAAGGGGCATGATGCCATTTGGGTGATAGTGGATAGACTCACAAAGTTAGCTCACTTCCTACCGATTAAGGAGACGTACTCACTAGAGAAATTGGCTCGATTGTATATCGACGAGATAGTAACCAGACATGGAGTACCGTCGTCAATTGTAATAGACAGGGATGCTCATTTTACATCATCTTTCTGGAGAAGTTTGCAAAGGGAATTAGGATCTCAACTTAAGCTAAGTACGGCCTATCATCAGCAAATTGATGGCCAGAGTGAGAGAACTATTCAGACATTGGAAGATATGCTTCGTGCATGTGTTATTGATTTCAAAGGTTCGTGGGAAATTCATTTGCCGTTGATTGAATTTTCCTACAACAATAGTTATCATGCTAGCATACAAGCGGCTCCGTTCGAAGCTTTATATGCTCGTAAATGTAGAACACATTTATGTTGGAATGAGGTGGGTGAAAGACAGCTAGCGGGACCAAAAATAGTACAGGTGACAGCTGATAAAGTCGACCAGATTCGAGCAAGATTAAAGATTGCTCAAGATCGTCAGAAAATGTATGCTGATAAGCGAAGGAAACCGATAGAGTTTCAGATAGGAGACAAGGTAATGTTGAAAGTTTCGCCCTAGAAAGGGGTAGTCAGATTTGGAAAGAAAGGAAAGTTAAGACCAAGGTTTGTTGGACCATTTATCATCACGGGACGTGTTGGTGAAGTGGCTTACGAACTTGATCTACCAGAAAGTTTGCGTGGGATTCATCCCACATTTCATGTGTCAAATTTGAAGAAGTGTTTGGCAGAAACAGATGTAATAGTTCCCTTAGAAGATATTTAGGTAGATGAAAAACTAAGTTATATTGAGGAGCCCGTAGCAATTACGGACCTCAAAGTAAAGAAGTTGAGAAACAAGGAGATTCGATTAGTGAAAGTTCAGTGGAAATTTCATCAAGGACAAGAGTCCACTTGGGAAGTAGAGGCAGACATGAAATCTCAGTATCCCCATTTGTTTAGCGATAGAACTCCGGGGACGGAATTCTCTTAAGGGGGGAAGATTGTAATATCCGGATCCGAAATTTTTATTAATTTTGGAAGTTGGGTGAAAAGTTAAGCGAGACCCAAAGTTCAGAGGGTTTTTTGAAACATTGGTTATATATAATCACAATTCTCAGATATTTGTATTCATATCACAAAATCTGATATTTGAGAACCGACTTAGAGTGAGAGAACGCAGAGCAATAAGCAGAGAGAAAGAGAAAGAGATCTTGAGGAATCGATCCGTTTTGGTCAAATAGAGGTATGATTCTAGCTTAATACTTCTATCTGCATGTTATAGTCGGTAAATAGTTGTGTTATTTAAGCTTTTATCCGTGTTTTCAATCGATTCATGGATTTAAGTTTACAGTAAACCGACTTAGTATGAACTCGATCGGTATAAGGACCAGAACGATGATATTGACCGGAACTAGTGTCGACCGGTATATTGTGATGGACCGGTATCTTACTCGACCGGTATGTTGTGTCGACCGGTAAGAGTAGTCGATCGGTAAGAGTAATCGACCGATAAAGTTGTTGACCGGTATAGTGGCTCGACCGGTATAGTGGCCAACCGGTATAGTGGCTCGACCGGTGTAGTGAACCGACCGGTATTTTGTTAATCGGTCCGAAGAGGTATTGATCAGAGTGGTTTCGACCGGGATAATAGCAGTAGATTGTATTTGATGAGTTTTTAGAAAGAAAGAGTATTAGTTGCAAGTTAGCTTACCTTTGTTTTAATACCATCGTAGGTGGTGTTAATCAGTAGAAGTCAGAGTTAATCAAGAAGAATCAGAGGTGAGTTTTTCAAACTAAATCTTTTATGATTTTAGCAGTTATTTGATAAATGTGGGTTTTATATACTGCGTATTTATAGTATTGAAAGTTATGCAGAATTATTGCAAAAGATTGATTTAATCAGTTTGCATGTTTATGCTCAGTTTATATAAACTTGTTTTATATCACCTGAAGGCACCAACTCCTACTCCTACTCCTACTCCCTCATTCACAGAGAACGATCGTACATCGCTGAACATTGCCGTGGAGTTTATTCATCAGGCTACGTCAGATCTTCCTGCTTTTGAAGGCCGACTGGACAGTTTGGAGGCTGAAGTTCAGGTGTTGGCCGCTGCAAATGCTTCATCTCCTTCCAAAGATCTCTCCCTCAATGATAATGACAAAGAGGGGGAGAAAGCAGCTGAAGAAAATACGGAGTTTGAAGTCGCTGCTGAGGTCCAACAGAAGGAAACTCCCTCTCAGGTTGAGGGGGAGATAGCTGCTGAAAAAGCCCCTCCTTCTCTCGAAGATTTAATCGATGATGAAGAAGAAAAAGACGATGATGATGAAGACCTTGATCTTGAAGATCAAGAGGAAGATTCTCATCAAGATGATGATGAAGATCAATCTCTATGGTGTTCTTCAGCCGTCACTTCATCAGCGATAGCTTCGAAAGAAGTTATCAAAGCAGGGGGAGTCAAGAGACACCTTCAGGAACCCCTTTCCAAAGCAAAGGTGCAACTGCTGAGGGAACCCTGAAGATGATTTCACTACCTGAGGAGAATCCTTCTCAGGTATGCCTTACTCTTGTTCCCTTATCCTTCTATAAAAATCCAACCCCTGTTTCTTTCTAGCCTTTATCTCTCTCCTTCCCTAAAACTAAATCTAACCTTTTTCTTTTTCTGACCAGATAGTTCTCTCCCCTGCTTAAGGGTAAAGAACTCCAAATAATCCCAGCTGCTAAAGCTGATGATCAAATAATTCCAATCTCTGTAAGAGAGATTGATGAAGAGGATGAAGAAGAAGAAGAGTCCCTGCAACATCATGGAAGGCCCTCTAGACCCTCTCATTGGTCAGAGGAAGAGAGAAAGAAAAGAACAGATATGATCTCTCATCTGGAGAGTCAACGACGAAAGATCCCCTCTCAATCATCAAATCTAGAGTTCCTGACTGAAGCTGAAATCGAAGAATCCGTCAGGGCTGAGAAGCTGATTGCTGACTGTCGAAGAGATGCCTCTCTAGTTCTCAAAATTCAGTCCTCTCAAGTCAAAGACAAGAAGCTGAAAAGCAAACTAGTGGAAGTCCAGGCAGCTCTTTTGAAAGAGATTGAAGAGGAACGCTCCAAAGAAAAAGCGGTCAGCGATAATACAGTCGATTGGTGCAAACACAAAATTGACTATCACTCTGACCCAATGAAGATCGTAGCTGTTGCTATCTCTGGGAGAAAGAAGAAGGATAAACTCTCTGTCACAATGGAGATTACCAGAGAGGATGGAAGCTGCAAGGCTATGCTCATTTCAAAGCTGGAAGAATTTGGCTACATGGAGTGGCTTGAGTTCAAAGATGCGCTGAAGAAATCAAAGTCAACATACAGAGGCTATGTTGAAAGGGTAAATGATGCCCTCATCAACAGAGTCGCTGCTATACTAAAAGTGCCATCTACTATTCCTCCAAAGTCCAAGCAAATCAAGAGAAAGCCTGTCTCCTCCTCCTCTGATAATGTCGCAGTGATCAGAAATGAAACCTCCATCAAATTCTCAAGAGAAGCTCTGTTCGGTCCTCCTCTTGATCTTTCAGTTCTGGATCTCTCTCTGCCTCCTGGCGGACCATATGTTGAGGGACAAGTTCTTGAAGAACCTTTTGGAATCTTCTTCAGAGATGACGAGGAACAACTCAGATTTCAAAGAGTCTCTGAAATCCCTATCTGTCCCCTCGCTCTTCTGAAGGATCTCATGTGCCTATGGTGTACTCTCTCTCCTGCTGCTGAGCCAATCATAGCGATCATCTGCAAAGAATCTTTAGAGCCAAGGCAAAAAGGAGAAGAAATACCTGAGTATTTGATCAATCCTCCTAAACCCTCTTTAGATAGCTAATAGATTAGTTTTCTTTCTTGTAATCTATTAGTTTAACTTACAGCAGTTAATACATCACTTGTACTTGTAATTTTCATACCTTGTAATCTTTTTTCTTGGATTAATGAGAATTTCAGTGAAGTACTTAACTCTATCAGTACTGTAAAAGATCCCTCAAAATAGTAATTGGGACATGTATGTTATGAGTCCTGATTATTCCATCATTTAGAATTATAAAGTAATTTTCTTCAGTTACTTTGTCATTATCAAATAGGGGGAGATTGTTGATCCAAGCTCTCTCAGTGATTTGATAACGACCCTTTTCTATACTTATTGAATATTACGTTTAATATGTATTAGTGTTTCACCATTAGCGATCAGACTGAGTCTGTTCAGTTATCGCTGATAGTCTTTCTTAAACATTTAATATGTATTAGTGTTTCACTATCAGTGATCAAACTGAGTCTGTTCAGTTATCGCTGATAGTTCTGATGTAAACAGTAACGTAATCCCTGAAGACAAGTCTCGCGTCAACAGATGTTCATAGCTGAATCGAAGACGAAGCTGCTGAACAAAGAGAAGTCTACTAGTGACCTGATGCGGATATCAGTGAAGCAAAGACAACTCTACTTATACGCGAAGGAACATGAGTAAAGCTTCAACGATCGCTGAACTCTTGATATCTCTGCTGAAAGAGATATTCAGCGATTAAATGATCACTTAGCTTATACCTCAAGTTTCTTTTTGTCTAACCTTGCATAACTCAGTACGATGTGTCAGAACGGACATGCCTCTGCCACAATTCGTACAACAACTCTGTCAACTACACTGTTCATGATCCGGCCGAAAGCATGTCTCCCAAAGTCAGACATTCAAAGCCAATCAGTAAACGCCACGTATAAAGTGCCCTGCCATGCATTTAATGCATAGGGTATAAATAGGAAGTTCACCCCTCCATCTGAGGGTGTGCTCAATCCTTGAACTCCAAATAGAAACCTTTGTTTTCTATATCTCTTAATCCTCCTTTCTCTGAATTTCTTGTGCAACCATCTTAGTGTTTCTTAAGTTTGTTTAGATTGAGTCTGTCTTAATCTTATTCCGCAACAAACTTGTAAATTGTATTTGATTTATCAATAAAAAATTTATTAAACTTTAAATTCTGTGTTTGTATTCAACCCCCCTTCTACAAACTTGTTAAGCACCTTTGGGACCAGCAGTACCGTTATCCGAAACAAGGCAAGACTAGTAGCCAAAGGATACAGACAAGAGGAAGGAATCGACTATGACGAGACATATGCTCCTGTGGCACAATTAGAGGCAATCAGAATGTTTCTAGCCTACGCAACCCACAAGAACTTCACGGTCTTTCAAATGGACGTGAAGACAGCTTTCCTGAATGGAATTCTGAAGGAGGAAGTCTACGTCTCTCAGCCAGAGGGTTTTTTCAATCAAGAGAAACCGAATCACGTCTACATTCTCGACAAAGCACTCTACGGATTGAAACAAGCACCTCGAGCCTGGTATGATGTCCTTTCCACTTTTCTAGTCAAGTCTGGGTTTTCAAAAGGAACGGTGGATACCATTTTGTTTATCAAAAAGGAAAAAGGCGATATCATCTTAATTCAAATCTATGTATATGATATTATCTTTGGTTCTACAAATACTAAGTACTGTAAGAATTTTGCAAACCTTATGGTGTCTAGATTTCAGATGAACATGATGGGAGAGATGAATTTATTTCTCGGATTGCAAGTCAAACAGTTTTCTACAGGTATTTTTATTAATCAATCAAAATACATTAGGGATATTCTTCGGAAGTTCCAAATGGAAAATTCAAAACCGATTGGTACCCCAATGGCACCAGGTACTAAGATTGGCACCGATCCTTCGGGAAAGGCTGTTGATGTTAGGACTTATCGAGGGATGATATGTTCTTTAATGTATCTTACTTCTAGTAGGCTAGATATAATGTTCTCAACATGCTTATGTGCAAGATATCAGGCCAATCCTAAAGAAATCCATATGTCTGCTGTGAAGCGCATATTTAGGTATCTAAAGGGCACTGCAGATCTTGGTCTGTGGTATCCTAAAGATACTAGTTTTGAACTAACAACCTACATAGATGCAGATCATGCAGGTTGTACGTTAGACAGGAAGAGCACGTCGGGACATGTACAGTTCCTCGGTGACAAGCTCGTCAGTTGGGCATCGAAGAAGCAACTTTGTGTTTCAACCTCCACGGCCGAAGCAGAATATGTAGCTGCTGCTAGCTGCTGTTCTCAGGTCTTATGGATGAGAACTCAATTGCGCGACTACGGTTTCCACTTCAACAAGATCCCGATTTACTGTGACTCCAAGAGCGCCATCGCGATATCAACGAATCCTGTTCAACACACCAAGACCAAGCACATAGACGTCATGTATCATTTTATTAAAGATCATGTTGAAAAAGGAACAATTGAACTTTTCTTTGTAAAAACTGATTATCAACTTGCCGATTTGTTCACCAAACCCTTAGACGAAAAGAGGTTCAACTTTCTTGTCTCTAAGCTTGGTATGCTAAATCTTACAATCTAATCAGTAGTTACCTATAAAAGTTTTCTAAATTGTATAATTTTTCATCATTTCTTCATTCTTAACTCTGATTGCTATCTGCACTTCTATATTCTGTTCATAATCCAAGGGGGAGAATGAGAAGAAATTGACAAGTGGTCAATATTACTTCGAGGGGGAGCTCATAAAATTTTGCATGTACCTTTTAATGCCAAATTTTTTTTTTGTAATGCAAGAATTTAGGGGGAGCTCTTCAAGATAAAAGGGGAGTACGGATATGACTTTTGATTATTTCTGATCAGAACTCGTACTTTAAAAAGTTTTACTGCTTTTTGTCTTTTCAATTTAAGTGAATAAATTTTACTTTGACTTGACATAAGACTTTTGCAGAATTTTTGAGAGATGCTTACAAGTTCATATGTTTATGACTTTAAGCTTAGCTTCATGAGATGGAAGATCGTACGTAAAGGTATAATTCTATATCTTCATCTCATATATGGTTGAAAGAAGGACAACTTTCAATCATCGAAAACATTGTTTTCAATGTTCAAACCACTTCCCGATTCTAAAAACGAATTCATGAATTGGAAGTGGGACTTTAAATGTTTTCAAGAAATATATTGTGCTTTAACTGGAATAGTTAAACCAATCTGAGCTTCACGTGCATCATAGGAAAACAAGAATCATTGTGCTAGGAATTAACACAACTTCTATGGAATCACCTTAAACAGTGATTTCTACCCAAGAAGTTAATCCTTAGTGATTGAGTGTGAGAAGCGAAAAGAAATGAGTGTGATTAGAGTGAGCAAAATGTTTAAAAGAAAGAGCGTGTGAGAATAGAGTTAAAAGAATATCACAACTCTGCACCAACTTTTTCTGAGCCGGGTAGCCACCATTCTAGTGATTCACAATTCTTTGGTGATCATTATTGAAACAGGCAACTAGCCCATGCCAACTCTTGATCAAACCTCACCATCTACTCATTTTCTTCTCAAATAGAAAGTGTTTCACATTTTCAAAGGGGATGCAACACATTTGCTATCTGATTTTCATTTGGAAAATCTGGATATTGAAAAGAAGGAAGTCTGCCCCACCTTCGCACTTCACTCATGCACATTGAGTCTGTGTTTAACTTACTGTTGTCTCAGTGGTTTACACAATTTTGAGCCAAATAAGCAATCATGAAGTGCTTAATTCTTTCAATACAAGCACGAACACACAAGGAATTAGTTTCTTTGTCATAACGTTTATAGAAATTACCTTTGTGGTGTTTCAATGATTAAATGGAAGCCCTGGAGGAGTCAACATCAAACAACTCCTTTCCAATGTGTATTTGTTACACACAGTAACTTAGTGTTACTGACAGGCATGTTAACTGATTTATTAGTTGATTCAGGTGTTACACGACTATTTTGTCTGGATTTGCAAAGATCTGGGTGAATATCTATTGAATTGACGGATCAGAGGCTCTAACTGAAGGACATTTCTTACAAAAAGTTTTGATGAAGTCGTTGCACTTATCATCAAAAATGGGGAGAATGACTACACAAGAAATGGCAAAGATCACATGTTTCAAGAATCACGTCAAGATTTAAATCTTCAAAAGCAAGTATTCTGAAGACATGCTGATTTAAGAGCTAGAGAAAGAGATTGCATCTTCTGAGCTGAACAAGAAGACTGAATTGCTAAAAATCATTTTCGTAATGATCTTGATCCAAAGGGGGAGATTGTTAAGTCACAGTCTCATTGGATTCAAGATCATCCAAACTGAAGATCGCAATTTGAAGCTAAAGCCGAAACGTCGACTCTCGATATTAAAGTCAATGTCGTTTGTTCAATGTAATTGTTTGTTTATTATATTAGTTAACTTAGTTTAAATATCTATATCTAATAGATATTAGATCCAGTAACTTAGTTAGATAAAGTTTAGTTAGTTTACATAATATCTAAAATAGATATTATGTTTATTTACATAATATCTAGTTTAGATATTATGTATGTTAGGTAGATTAGATATTAGGTGTATCTCAACAACTCTCTCATCAGATCAGATATAATCGACACACAAAAACACACACTTAAAGGTGTAAATCAGAGAGAAAAACAGAGAACACATTTCATGCTTAAATCGATCAACCTTGTAACATTTGTTATAATCAATACAGGTTGGTAATCTTATTGTTGTTGTTTCTATAAAACTTGATATAAACATTGTTGGACCGACAAAGTTGAGTTAAATACGGTGAACCGCATTAAAATATTTTTTTTTTGACAAAAATACTGTAGTATTGAAAACAGACTATGTCTGTCCACAATGTAAATGAGCCTTCTCCTCTGTAAATTGCAAAGGGAAATGCTTTTTTGATTTGTCAATGAAAGGATATGTATAGACAAGTAAACCCATATATGCATCATTACTTGCATACATATCTGATGGTTTATAAGATTATGAGTCTGTAACACCACTTTAACCCTTGTATGTAAAACAGACCCTGTCCACCAAAATTTAGATGAGCCTTTTTTCCTTTGTAAATTGGGAAAGCGAATACTCTTTTGATTTCTTAAGAAAATAATACATATATATATGAGCCGAAACATACCCCAAATTTATTAACCTGATTAGGCAAAAAAACAAACAAGTTCCAAACGCAATCCCAACCGTTGCAACATACCTTGTCTATGTTATCCAACATAATGCTTTTAACTTCCGAAACTTGCGCTTTCACTTTTACCAGTTTCTCAATCTCGTCTGCATGCTCGATTATGTATTGCATGTGCTCTTTCATTATCGGCCTGCATCATCAAATCATCTTGGTATCAATTCAATACAAAAAAAACACATGGTTTTATAAAAGATCGTTCGTCTATACATACCCAAAATCCTTGTTGAGACTTTTAGCGACTGTTGTATCTGCTTTACCACCGCCATATCTTTTCTTAAAGTTTGCCCGCACACGTTCTAGAAATGCAATAGATATTTGTTTGACAACCGATTCTTTTGCAACCACACAATAAGCTGCAATTCCAAATAGGGTAATCAAAAATCATACAATATCATGACCCAAGATCCTACCAAATAATAATCTTTGTGTCTCAAAAAAGAAACTTTTTGGAAAGATCCTATGAACAATTATGAATCTACTAAGGAGACACAAAATGGTGACTTATGGGGTCCCAAAGGCCGACCTTTATTTGCACTTCATTGGGTTTCCATATAGAGGCTATTATTCGCAAACAAGCCCGTGTTAACACAAATATAAACACAATAAATCAGTTTCTCAAATCTAACCGAAAACCATTTATCATGTGTGCCAATAAATTTGTCTTTGCCCTTATTTGTTAAGTTGGATTGGAAGTTACTTTCTACACACTCCCTTTCCAAAAAGGAAAGCAAATATGAGGTTTAATTTAATTATTGAGGATTTGAGGTAAAACAAACTAATTATCAATTTCGAATGTGATATGAACTATTATTGATTCGAAAAGAAAATCCCATAGAATTTATGACAGATACTACATATAGCGAAATCATGGATGTTAACTTCTATTAACAATATGTACATGAGCGCCTCTCTCCCTTCGTAATGGAGGGAATATAATTTAGACATTCCTGAAAGGCATTACAAAGGGCTTTCTCATTGACACCAAGACCAAGCGAATAGAGAGCGGACATCATCATGCTGTAAATCCTGATGGACATCATGAAGGGATTTGACTCCTTATTCAACACCAAGCATGGGTGGATCCTCATGACTCTCTTCTATCCTCCTAAAAGAACAACTGACTGTCCCTACACCCAGCAAGATCACAATCCAACAAGCAACCAATCAATGGGAGGAAGCTCCTCATCACAAACAAGCACACGAGATCTCCTAAAGAGAAGTCAATATGGATCCACTATTTAAGATGCTTTTAATGAATGCTAACATGAGTCGAGTTATGGAGCATCTGCCATTTTGTTACTACCAACATTCAACAAGCAAAACTAACCACTTAAAAGCCACTGAACTTTTCAGAATATTTCAACCTACCTCTTCATCTATAGGTTAGTTATAAGCAACCACTTTAATGATGAGATAAAAGCAAATTGCTCCCTTCACTCTCAAATCTCAATAGCAAAAGACCCTCTAAACCATCTACAAATACCAATTGAGTCTGAATTTCTTTTAGTTGATTACACATAGCCCAATACAACAATTTAACCATCTATAACCATTTTGTATGCATTATTTAAGTTTTTGTTCTTAAAAACTCATAATTTTTTTAAGGATACAACAATTTAAGCATCAAGTATAAATCAATAATGCATAAAAAATCTTTCAATAAATGGTTTGAGAAACAGAAGCAAACCCAACTATGAAGAAACCATGAAAACAGACATTTCAGCGCTTTTCAAACAGACATGCATATTTCGTCTTGGGAGGCCGAAGCGTCGATTTGAATCGATTTGAAGCCGCCATTTCAGAGCTTTTCAAACCGACAAACACGAAAATGAGATTTGAGAGAAACGAAAACAAGCCCTTGTTCCTATACGAGAAGAAATCGATTTGAGAGAAACTAAATGCTTGAAACGAACGAAGACATTAATAGTTGAAAGTAACGAAATTTGGACAATTTAACAAGATAATATTTATAATCTTGACACATCGAACGAAGACATTAAACGTAGTCTAAAACCCATCGTATGATCTTGACTAACCGTGGTTTACGGCGGAGATGAGAGAGCCGAATGGTGGCAGGCGGCAACGGCGGCGGCGACCTTCTGGTAGTCTGAATTGTGGTACGGCTAGGGTTTGGAAGTCTGAAGCAAGAAGAAGGAAACGATTGGGGAGAGGGGTAATAATAGATGTGAGATACTTAGCTTGGATAGCTTGTACCAAAGCATTAACAAATTGTAAATTAAGTAATTGGCTTTAATTAGTTGTAACTTGTGTTTAAAATGTTGTAATTAAGAGTTTTTTATGTCATTTTTATAATATGGTATATATATATATATATATATATATATATATATATATCAACATCAACATCAACATCAAGGAAGTTCAATTGGTAGAAGATTGTGGTGATCCTGTAAAATAGGAAACATAATTATTTATGTATATCTTTTCCATTCTTTGGGTATATCTTTTCCATTCTTTGTAAACTCTTATACTATATATTGTGATGAAATACATCTCTCACCATTAAGGGTGATTCTCACAAATTATACACTTAGAGCTTAATGAAAAAATACATGTCTTATTCGCACAGTCAATAAACCTCACTTGTCCAAATTAAGCCAACAAAATAACCTCTCCTACCCCTTAATAAAAACCCTCAATAGAAACCCTATTCTCGTTATCATCGTCGCTTCCCTATTTACTCTAAATCCTCTCTTCATGACATCGATCTCTCTTCTCTATGATTTTCCCCGCGACGTCTGGATGTCATTCCTCGATGTTTAATTAATTTTATTGTCCAATGTAATTAATTAATACATGTTTGAGCTCTTAATATAATTCTATAAAATATAATTGGGTCCTATTATATACTAATTTTTTTGTCTTTTTAATTAATTTTTTTACGACTATATAGTATATACTTTAAAATTTTGGGTCCCTATTTCCTTTGGGCCCTAGGCGTGCGCCCGGCCCACCCTCCCCTAGGGACGGCCCTGACCACAATCTGGTGATGATCTTGTATCTTTATTGCTAATACTAAATAAACACCCCAATATGTCTGGGCGAATAAGCCGGTTAAGTCATTAAGCCCCAATTAGTCACAAGTAAACACCCCATAAGTTTTTGACGAATCAACAGTCTGAATGACATAAAATTACCATTTTACCCCAGTCGTGTGTTGAATGATTTTTAACGATCTAAATGGAATATCTAAATGAAAAATAGAGAATAATTAAAACAAATGGCTTTAATTATTAAGTGCCCCAACTACGAAACCTGCATTATGTCTTTTGTTATATTTAAATTGGAAAAAATTTGCATGTGATCCTTCTTGGACTTAGCAGATGATCGCTGCAAAAAGTGAAAGATGATGCGGACAACAATTAAAGCAAATCAACATCAACATTGTTAAGTTAGTAAAAAAAATTAGATGATTAAATTCGAAAGAAAAAAAATTCAAATAAATATATATGTTTAAATAATATAAAAGAAATAATAAAAATAAAAATATATTATTTTAATAAATGTTGGCCATTGATAAAAAAAATTATTAAATAAAAATATTATATTAGTAAAATCAATAGTAAACAATAATAAATAAAATGAAAAGTTGTACTCATTTAATGCAACATTTTATTTAAAAAAATCAAAACTCTAAAAAAAATTAAAGCCTCTTTGGAGGTCTCTCCTTAACTCTCTCTCAAATTCCTTCTTATATATATATATATATATATATATATATATATATCAACATCAACATCAACATTGTTAAGTTAGTAAAAAAAATTAGAGCATTAAATTCGAAAGAAAAAAACTCAACTGATTTATTTTGATTTACTTAAAGTGTTACTCCGAATGGTCAACATAATGATCTCAAATGATTTCAATTTATATATTAAAGATATATCATAAGGTATGCCTTTGATGGTGAAACGGATTGACGATGTTATGTAAAAATGATATGGTAGATAATACTAATTTAAAAATAATTATTGAATGATCTTGCGCTTGGAATACCAGGAAAAATGATTATACATAAATTATTAGTATTTCTTGAATTTAATGTCATTTTTGATGATATAAACAATATATTGAAAATAAATTGTAGTTATCGAGGGCCCATTTTTACATCTTGCCCAGGGCCTAAAAAAATGTAAAGAACGGGCCTGATTGTGGTGATCCTGTAAAATAGGAAACATAATTATTTATGTATATCTTTTCTGTTAGGGCTACTTTGTTAGTTAAATAGAAGTTCAGGGTATAAAATGTCAAGTTATCATTCTTGTAAGCTTGTTGGGCCTAAAAGCCCATAAGCCCATTAGGCCTGCGAGCCTACGTATTTAAAGTTATTTCTATTTCATTTGTAAGGTTAGAAATTCATTATTCAGTTTTCTAGTCATTAGGTTTACATACCCTTATCAGAAATTCTCACTGTAAACCTAAACCCTTTGAAGTATTATCAATCATATGACTAGTTGCTGTGATCTATAATCTGTTCATCTTTGATTGTTGTTATTCTGATTTGCACTGCACTGGGATTTACAATTGGTATCAGAGCGGATAGGCAAAAAGGTTTGATCCAGTAAAAAGGTTTGTCTAAAACCCTAAAATCAATTACTTGTGATAATTGCTTTACTTGCGTAAATTGATTGTTAGTGTTTACATTATGTGTTTATCTGATTTTTCGATATCTGCAAAATTAAGTTTTTTTTTTCTGTGTTTCGATCGAAAATTCTTTTCTGAAAAAAAAAAATTTGTTTTTCTGCTATCGATCGAATCTGGATTTATCAATTTTTGCAAAACTTCGGTCTAAGTGAGTTCTTTGTGTTATCTATCGCATCCGGTCGAATTTTTGGGTGTTTATTTGTGTGTCTTTCGATCGAAGGATCGAAGGTTCTGGGTTTGGTTTCGGTCGAATCCAGAAATTCATCGGGTTCTTCGGTCGATTCATCGTGTTTATCGGTCCTTTTCGCTAATCGATCTTATCTGTTATTTGTGTTTATCGTATTTATTGTTTTGACCGATTGTCATTCGACCTGAGCCTTCGACCGGTACTTACTCTATTCGGTCTTTCCATTCGACCGGATACTTGTATTCCCCGGTCTTGCACTTTCGACCGGGTACTTGTGTACTCCGGTCTTTTCTTCGACCGGGTAGTTGTAATCTCCGGTCATTCCCTTTGACCGGACCTTAGCATTCTCCGGTCTTACCCTTCGACCGGGTACTTGCTACTCCGGTCTTACCCTTCGACCGGGTACTTGCTTACTCCGGTTTCTCGTTTGACCGATATCCTGTTAGACCGTGTCTTGTGTTTCTGTGTTTCTTCGATTTTTTTTATTATATTTGGATCATCCTGCTTGCCTAACGATCATTACAGTGCTCTTAAGTTAAGAAGTAAAGATGAACTCAAGGGAAGCTTTAGCCATCGGTTCTGACCAAAAGCCCCCGGTGCTCTTTCGGGGAGAGTATCCTCAGTGGCATGACCGATTTATGAACTTCATAGAAGCAAAATCCAACTATGAAGATATATACAAATGCCTGACTGAGGGTCCACAAGATTGGCCAATGAAAGTGGTACCAGGAAACCCAGCTGAAGGAAGGCCAGAGCGACAGATTCGGAAATCTGTTGGTGATTTTACTAAGGATGAAAAGGAAATGTACGATGCAGAAAAGCTAGCCAAATCGTACCTTCTTCAAAGTCTACCAAATGACATATATGCTTGTATAGATAGCTTCAAGGATTCATCGAAAAAGATGTGGGACCAAATAGAGAAGATGATGATGGGAAGCCACATCAATAACCAGCTAAAGGTGACCAACTGTATCACCAGATATGATGGGCTTAAAGCAAGAAAAGGTGAAACGCTGACGGAAACCTACGAGAGGTTTAATATGCTTCTGAATGATCTTCAGAAAAATAAGATCACAAAGACGAACACGGAAAACAATATAAAGTTTATGAACAACTTACAGCCTGAGTGGAAACCGTTCGTATCCCATATACTCCACACTCAGACCCTGGAGAAACTGTATCTTCACGAACTCTATGAAATGCTGCTCCAGGACGAAGAGGAAGTGATGGAACTTATTGGGAATCAGAAAGCAGAAGAAAAGCCAGCAGCTGATCCATTAGCACTCGTATCTGAGAGAAGAGGCAAGTCCGTCAGCCGATCATCTGGAAAAGAGCCCGTGCTGAGTGATTCTGAACCTGAAGATCCCGATAGCGACTCAGATCCAGAACTTGCCAAGATGAAAGAAGCAATGGTGTTTCTCACTCAAGCATTTCAAAAGAGGAAGTTTTTTAACAAGTCCTCCAACAAGCAAAGAGTTTCTACTCGACGAGATCATCGAGAAAAGTCTGAAGGTCATAGATGCTTTGAAGTTGGTAAGCAGTCTGACAAGAGAAATGAAGAAAATCCGAAAGACGAGCCGATCAAATGCTACAACTGTGGTCGGTTAGGTCATTTTGCCAAGGATTGTCGCAAACCAATTGTGCGCAACGCCGACTACTACCGAGCCAAGCTGCTTCTTGCCAAAGAAAAGGAAGCCGGTAAAGCTCTAATGGCTGAAGACGATTACTGGTTGCAAGTGTCGGATGAAGAACCTGAGGATGCTGAAGCTCATTTGTGTTTTATGGGCAACCATTCTCCACCATCTGACACTGATGATGAAGATAGAAATGCTCCATGCCAGGTATGTGCCCCCTTCCAAGAAGCTTTACTTGATCAAATGCAACTCTCAATGCACAAACTTGACTCTTACAAGCTTCTCTTAAAAGAAAAAGAACAACTTCTCTCTTCTTTAGAAAACCGTGTCACTAAACAGTCTGAATTTATGGAAAAACAAAGTTTAGAAATTTCTAGCTACCTGTGCACGATTTCTAATTTAAGAGAAGAGAATGAGAGTTGTTCAACAGAGTCACAAAAGCTAATGTCCAAAGTAGATGACCTGACCGATGAGCTACGTACGTCTA
The DNA here is from genome assembly GCA_954870635.1 of Arctium minus. Taxonomy (NCBI): domain Eukaryota; kingdom Viridiplantae; phylum Streptophyta; class Magnoliopsida; order Asterales; family Asteraceae; genus Arctium; species Arctium minus. The sequence goes on from OX941097.1 coordinate 382,883, forward strand.
AGGCCGAGAAAATTGATTTGTTAACTCAAAACGTGGCTTACAAAAATGAGAACATAAGGTTATCTAATCAGTTAAAGGAGATGGAAAAGAAGCTTTATAGACTTGGGCAATCTCAACAAACGTTAAATCTAATTACACCAAAAGAACCCAAGCATGCGAATAGGGGTATCGGTTACGATAACCCATATTATCTAAAAAAGGCCTTATCCCAAGTTCCGACGATGTACGCGTCCGAATTTCTTGGTTTAGACAAGACCTATCCAGAATACAAAATCAATTGGACCAAACCAATTGAGGATGAGGATTGGGAAGAGGATGAGTTAAGAAGGGAGACCTCTACAAAGATGAAACTTCCTTTTGTTTATGATTCTTTAAATGCATCTTACAACGAGGAAAAACCTGTTTTTCTATCAAATGACTATTTTAGAAGTTATACTCAAGCTGAACTAGATACTAAAACCGTTCAAAATGAGGAGGAACAACCAGACCATAAAGTCTATGTTCCACCTCTGATTTTAGAAAGGAAAATTGTTCAGCTAGAAGAGTCGTTTGAACAAGAAAGAGACAGATTTCAAAAGGAAAAACAAGAGCTTTTATCCCAAATTGAGTGCCTCTACTCCACAAAAGAGGAAAATGTGTCAGTTAAGGAGAAAGAATATTTTCAGACAGAAATAAAGAAGTTAAATTCACAACTGGCTGCTTTGGCAGCAGATCGCCTGAAAGAGCAACTTCACAAGGCTGAACCTCAAGCTAAGCCTTCAAATCTCCAAAGTGAGAATACTCATCTGTTTGAAAATTCTTATCCTGCCTCCAATACATCTTCCTGCAAAGCTTTTATGGGTGACTCGTCACAAATCATTTCAAATAAGGGAAAAGAGCCTCATGTTTTTAAAACGGATCAGTGTTCTGATTGTATAAATGCTTCCGCAAATGATCCGCTCTCAACTAACTCTTATCTACAGTTTTTCCCGAGAGATCTCCTCCAGCTTCACCAGTTAGAGAACCAATACATACTCCTGCAGTTCGTCCATCCAAGTGGGAAAGAGTAAGAATAAAAGTTCCTTTCCTCGAAGAAAGCCAGAAAAAGATCTTTGCCCACTGGATCAGAAAGTATGATGAAGTCGTTCTCCATGGTCTACAGTCAGTGAAAAACAAAGAAAAACAGCGTGAGCTTGTGTTCGTGTACAGAAAGTTCCAGCACAAGTACTCCAAGACTAAGCTCAGGATTGTATCAGTTGATAAGATTATACCTGCCTACTTCATGAAGGTTAAGTATACGAACTTCATGGTTACAAGAGAAGATGGTCAACAATACTGCTTTTCTGATGCTGATTTTCCATGTCTGGAGCCACAAGATCTGTTGTTCATACTACGTGACTTAAAGACCAGAACCGTCAGACCCGGAGAAGTCATTGATGCACTAGAAACCGTGAAAAGATACATGAAGTGCGCAATGAAACTTGCTTCGGTGGAAGATTTTCAGATTGGGTTAGAAAGCGATCAACCGAAGATTAATCTGCTCAAGCCTGATCTGAGTGTTCCGTCTGATGCTTTAAATGTACCTGCATTCACAGTTATAAAAATTCCAGAGTTTGGTATGTCATACGTGAACAACAAAGGTGTTCTACGCTTTATCCGTTTTGATCAGATTTCCAGATTCTGTGATGGTACATTGATGCTTCTGAAAGACAAGTTGAAGCATGCGCTGAGTCAAGATGAAAAAGGAGTTCAGATACTGGATTCTTCATACAAAGCACTTGTTCTTAAAGCACTGAGAGTTATCGAAGAACGACTGGAGTACAGAACGCAAATTCGATATTTCGAGATCAGTTTTGGTTTTCGGAAGATATATGTTTCTAACTGGCACGAGTTTCAACTTCTATTTAAAGGGGGAGATTGTTAGGGCTACTTTGTTAGTTAAATAGAAGTTCAGGGTATAAAATGTCAAGTTATCATTCTTGTAAGCTTGTTGGGCCTAAAATCCCATAAGCCTATTAGGCCTGCGAGCCTACGTATTTAAAGTTATTTCTATTTCATTTGTAAGGTTAGAAATTCATTATTCAGTTTTCTAGTCATTAGGTTTACATACCCTTATCAGAAATTCTCTCTGTAAACCTAAACCCTTTGAAGTATTATCAATCATATGACTAGTTGCTGTGATCTATAATCTGTTCATCTTTGATTGCTGTTATTCTGATTTGCACTGCATTAGGATCTACATTTTCCATTCTTTGGGTATATCTTTTCCATTCTTTGTAAACTCTTGTACTATATATTGTGATGAAATACATCTCTCACCATTAAGGGTGATTCTCACAAATTATACATGGTATCAGCCTAACTATCGATCCTCTCCACCTTCTTCTCATCCTCTCATGGCTCCCAACAACACCTCTTCCTCTCAAACCTCAGATTCTTCCCTTCCTCTTACCATGTTACTTCATATGATAACCATTAAATTATCCTCCTCCAATTACCTCTTATGGAGAAATCAAATTCTCACACTCCTTTCATATCAGAAACTTCTTGGTTATATTGATGGCACCATTACGCAGCCTCTAACAACTATCAAATCCAATGGAACCGACTCGCCAAATCCAGACTTCACTACTTGGCACAAGGCTGACCAACGAGTTTTAATTTTGATCCAATCCTCCCTCACCGAAGAAGCAATGGCCGAAGCCCTCGGCCTTACCACTGCTCGTGCTGTTTGGTGTGCCCTTGAGTCGGCTTATAGTCATGACTCCGTAGAACGAATGCACACCCTTCGTGATTCTCTCCGACAACTTCAGAAAGGTACTTCTCCCGTCTCTGACTATGGTCGCAAATTTAAATCTATTTGTGATCAATTGTCTACCATTGGCCAACCTGTTGACGACATGGAAAAATCCCCCTGGTTTCTTTGTGGTCTCGGGTCCTCATTTGAGACTTTTTCTACTGCTCATGGGCTGTCAAGCCCCGTCCTACATTCCATGATCTTCTGTCTCAAGCTGAAGGTCATGAACTTTTCCTTAAATCTGTCCATGGCCCGACTGTTCCAACCGCGACTTTCAACGTGCAACACCACCGCTCTTCCTCTTACCGTGGCTCTCATGGCCGTGGACACAATAATTCGTTTCGTGGTGGTTCTTCTGGTGGTCGGGGACATGGTTGCCGCTCCCCTCATTGTCAACTCTGCCGTAAAGATGGTCACTATGCCAACATGTGTCCGGATCTCGACAATTTTGCTACTCGCGGGACCCCTGCTGCCTCCAACTTGGCTCATGCTTTTCATGCTCAATGCCATGTCAATGATTCTTCACCAGATTGGTTTGTGGACTCTGGGGCAACCGCTCACCTGACACCTTCTCCTACATCTCTCGACTCTTCCACCCCTTATTCGGGAAAAGACCAAGTCACCTTCGGCAATGGTAATACTTTACATATTTCCCATACTGGTCGATCATCTATTTCTCACAATATTGAGTTATTAGATGTTCTGGTTGTTCCTCATCTCACGAAGAATTTGTTTTCTATTAGCAAATTGACTTCAGATTATCCGGTTAACGTTTTGTTCTCTGATCATGACTTTGCTATTCAGAATGGACTCACAGGGGTGGTTCTAGCTCGGGGCAGAATTAAGCATGGACTTTATGTGTTAGATCAAGGTCAAAAGGCTTTCATGGCGGTCTTGCACTCCAAACAGCTTCGTGCATCCTACGAGCTCTGGCACAACAGATTGGGACATGTTTCGTTTGACATTATTACATTATTAGATAAATTAGGGAATTTATCTGTTACATCTCTTTTACCGAAACCAAGTATTTGTTCGTCTTGTCAACTTTCTAAAAGTAAGCGTTTACCATTTGATCTTAATCCACAACGCTCATTACATGTGTTGGATTTGATACATTGTTATTTGTGGGGACCGGAACCCATTGTGTCTACAGATGGTTATCGTTACTATGTTATTTTCGTTGACAACTTCTCAAGGTTTACTTGGTTTTACCCCTTAAGGGCGAAATCTGATTTTTATAATGTTCTGTCTACCTTCTTGAGTTTTGTGCAAACGCAGTTCTCGTGCAAAGTCAAAACCTTCCAAAGTGATGGAGGTTCCGAGTTTTGCAATAAATATGTCACTACCTTACTTACGAAAAACGGTACTCTTCATCGCATTTCCTGCCCGCACACGCCTCAGCAAAATGGTCGTGCCGGACGCAAACACCAACATATCACCGAGACAGGGCTTGCCATGTTGTTTAATGCTCATTGCCCTGCGTCATTATGGGTCGATGCCTTTGCTTCCGCCACCTACATTATCAACCGTTTGCCGTCTAGAGTCTTAACCAACAAGACCCCTTTTGAATTACTTTTTGGTACCACACCAAATTATGCCAACCTTCACACTTTTGGGTGCCGAGTGTTTCCATACTTACGTGACTACTCGGCACACGAGCTTGCTCCCCGGAGCATCTCATGCATTTTTATTGGCTATAGCAGTCAATACAAGGGATATCGTTGTTTGGATCCCTCTACTTCACGCATTTACACTACCCGCCACGCTCAATTTGATGAGGCTACCTTTCCGTTTTCTGGAAATCTACCTGTTGTGGATCTTGCTAAAGTTTTCTCCAACTTTGAGGAAGCTAACCAGTCAGCTCCACTGTCGAACCCAATCAAAGCCCAGTGGATGCTCTTCTGAGTCCAAAGTCGATCTTCAGCCGCCTCTCGGCCCCTGCTCGTTGTGTCATGGACCTACTCCAGCCCCGTCCAACACTGATCGGCCGTTTTCGGCAAGCACCACTGTCCCCTCTACTGCTGTCGAGCCACCGTAGTCGACACCTACAACTGCTGTCCAACCACCTTTGTCGAAACCTGTAGCCCCTACGCTGGACTCTACGACCTCTACGCAGGTCACAAGCTCCGAGACTAGGACTTCATCGGCTCATCCTATGATTACAAGAGCACGAGCAGGTATCTTCAAACCAAGGCATTTTGTTGATCTTGCCCTACTTGGACTCAATAGTCTACATATTGCTCTTTTTGCTACAACGGACCCTAAAGGTTTCAAAACAGCTGCGAAAAATCCTCGTTGGCTCTCGGCCATGGAAGAAGAGATGAAAGCATTGCGTGTTAATAACACATGGACTCTCGTCCCACGCCCACACTCTTCAAACGTTGTTCGCTCCAAATGGGTGTTTCGTACCAAATATCGCTCGAATGGCTCAGTTGAACGGCTCAAAGCACGATTAGTTGCCCAAGGTTTCATTCAAATTCCCGGTTTGGATTATTTCCATACGTTTAGCCCGGTTGTCAAAGCCTCTACGGTTCGCATTGTACTTTCACTTGCTGTCATGCATAATTGGCATCTCCATCAACTAGATGTCAAAAATGCATTCTTAAATGGACATCTCACTGAAACAATGTTCATGGAACAACCTCCGGGTTTTATTGATTCCCGGTTTCCAAATCATGTTTGCCAACTCAAAAAGGCACTATACGGTCTCAAACAAGCTCCACGTGCTTGGTTTCAATGACTTAGTTACTTTCTTACCCGTCTTGGGTTCTCGTGCAGCCGTGCTGACACATCTTTGTTCATTTTCAAACGCGACTCTTGCATCTTATACTTACTGGTCTATGTTGATGACATCATTCTGACAGGGAATAGTGAACCAATGATCCGCCATTTTTTCTCACAACTTCATCGTGAGTTTGCCATCAAGGATCTTGGCCAACTTAGTTATTTCTTGGGACTAGAAGTCTCTTACACCGATAATGAACTCTTTCTAAGCCAAGCCAAGTATGCTCACGACATTCTTTCCCGAGCAAAATTACTAGAAGCCAAACCTATGCCTATTACTTAGCTACGTCTGAGCAACTCTCTAGCCTTGGATATTCATTCTTAGATCCTACTCTATATAGGTCCCTAGTTGGGGCACTTCAGTATCTCACGATCACTCGCCCGGACCTCTCCTATGCAGTTAACCAAGTTAGTCAGTTTCTTCATGCTCCGACTGACAATCACTTCAACGCGGTGAAGCGTATACTTTGATATGTTAAAGGAACTCTTTCGTATGGGCTCTCGTTTCACCGTCCTTCTAGGTCCTCTCTTCTTGGATACTCGGATGCGGATTGGGCATGCTGCATTGAAAATCGTCGATCCACCTATGGATACTCAATCTTCCTCGGTGGAAATCTGATTTCTTAGAGTGCCAAAAAGCAACCTACGGTATCTCGCTCGAGTTGTGAGTCCGAATATCGAGCTATGGCTAACACGGTTGCCGAGATCGTATGGGTCACACATCTTCTTCAAGAGCTACATGCATTACCTCCTGATCGACCGACTCTTCTTTGTGACAACCGGAGTGCGATCTTCTTAAGTCAAAATACGGTCTCTCACAAGCGGGCAAAACACATTGACATTGATTATCATTTCATTCGTGAACTCATTTCTTCCGGTCGTTTATATACTCGATTTGTTCCAACAACTCTTCAATTGGCGGATATCTTCACCAAGAGTCTTCCATGCCCTCTTTTCGAACACTTCCGTGCCAAGCTTCGTGTTGGCCCACCACCACTTCGCTTGAGGGGGGGTATTAGCAATAAAGATACAAGATCAGCACCAGATTGTGGTGATCCTGTAAAATAGGAAACATAATTATTTATGTATATCTTTTCCATTCTTTGGGTATATATTTTCCATTCTTTGTAAACTCTTGTACTATATATTGTGATGAAATACATCTCTCACCATTAAAGGTGATTCTCACAAATTATACACTTAGAGCTTAATGAAAAAATACATGTCTTATTCGCACAGTCAATAAACCTCACTTGTCCAAATTAAGCCAACAAAATAACCTCTCCTACCCCTTAATAAAAACCCTCAATAGAAACCTTATTCTCGTTATCATCGTCGCTTCCCTATTTACTCTAAATCCTCTCTTCATGACATCGATCTCTCTTCTCTGTGATTTTCCCCGCGACGTCTGGATGTCCTTCCTCGATGTTTAATTAATTTTATTGTCCAATGTAATTAATTAATACATGTTTGAGCTCTTAATATAATTCTAAAAAATATAATTGGGTCCTATTATATACTAAATTTTTTGTCTTTTTAATTATTTTTTGTACGACTATATAGTATATACTTTGAAATTTTGGGTCCCTATTTCCTTTGGGCCCTGGGCGTGCGCCCGACCCGCCCTCCCCCAGGGACGACCCTGAAAGCATCAATCCCCTTGTATATCAGTACATGATTTATTCGTTTGGGGTTATAAAATAATTGTTTGATATCGGCTTAATTATATAAAAAGTGATTTATTTAGTAAGTTTTTAAGAAAGTTTTATGTAAAAAGTCAAGTTATATGGTGTGTTTTGTTGGTTTTGATTAAGTCCCATGTGGATAAAAAGGTGTTTATATGAATTAATCTGTCTGTATAGATTGAATTTTTTTTTGTTTGAGATAATTTTTTTCATATATGGAAGAAACGTGTTTTTTAATTGGGAGATGCAAATTTACAGGAAAAAACTTGATTTTATGTATAAAGCTTCCCTCTTATAATCTTAATGAATAAGTCACTTTCTATATCACCAAACCACTATCAACTAGTCATATATAACTGACCAAATAAACTATGAGTCTCATTAAGTTGTGACAAACAGACTTAAGTATTTTCTTTCAAAAGTAAACGTCTACTTTTCATTATGAACGTTTACTTTGGGATATATACTTGAAGGGTAACCACTTGCGGATGTATAAGCACTGGCTAGACCACCAATATTAATGTTATCAGTATCCGGACAATGTTAAAGAGTGACTAGTAGTATATAAAGAAGCCATATTTTAGGTCAATTTTTAGTATTTGTGTGTTTCAGTTTCATACATTTTCAGTTTGAGTTTCTAGTTTGTTTAAATATCATTTTGATTGTAAAATTGATTTATAAGCATTTAATTTTGTTTCGTTAACTTCTAATAGTATTCTTCCACTATTATAAATGACATTTGATTATTTTAATGTATTCTTATTAAGGTCATAATTGTTTAGAATGTTTTAAGCACATGTGAGTACATTAGTAATGAATGTTCATGTGGTATTGTTTCATATATGATTCGTAAGGACGCCTTCAACTAGTGAAGCAAATGTGATATGGTGCCAAGTCCTTTGGCAACTCGAGGTAGGGGAAGAGATAGACACATTGACATAGTGATAACTTTTGAATGAAAGTCATAATTACACTGTTTGAACTAGAATTTATTGTTCTTAGAGGTGTTTTGTTTGTGCCTCTTTTGGTTTATGTGTCATTTTCTTGTGTTTGTCTTTTTTTTCTTCTTATCGGGTGAATTGTAGAAGTGAATATATTTTTAAGGGAAATATGGTGCACTAACGTAGGAGGTTGTAGAAAAGATTTTGCAAGTGACATGATTGTTAAGAATAAAAATCTTCTGTCCTAAAATCCCATATCCCATTTCTGTCCGACCAATGAAATTAAGACACATCAGATTTTATATATTTTTTATTTTATTTAATTCAAGTTTATATTCTCTCTCTGATGACGTGTATTCATGTGATTGGTGGACATGAATGAGACATGATAATTTGGGACAGGAGATTTTTATCCGATTGTTAAAGGTTGATTTTGTATATAAATCTGGTGAATAAGGCCAATGATTAGAGGTGCACACATAAGAATAACATGATGTGGTCCATTAATTAGGTAGTGACCGAAGGAATTGAATAATGATATTCACTTTGTTCAAGAGATAGTAGCCCTTGGTCGTGTTAGGCTACGTTTAGCAAACTACCTGATGACTGGTGGTTGATAAGCTATTTGACAAACAAATTATGTTTAGCAAAAGTTAAATTATAAGCGTGTAAAATAACCAGAAAGAGTATCTTGAAAACATAGTCAATTACAAATATTTTGTAATATAATTCAAATAAATTTCGAATAATATAATTAAAACAAAATTCCAATTATATAGTATGTTAATTAATACAAGCAAGATAGTAAAGAAAAAATAAATAATATAATATGTTAACTGACATAGTTTAAAATTGATTACTGTATATGATATAAATTTTGAATTTGTTAAAACAAATTTTAGAAAAAATTTACATTAATCTATTATTTTAAATAACCATTACATATAATATGAATAACAATAAAATTGGTCAATCTCATATATCATAATTCAATTAATATTTTTTTTCAAAAATATAATTGCTAATTAAATTAAACATTCTATTAAAATTATTTAGCATATTTTAATTATTTATGAAATAAAACAAGTATACCTTTAATTTTTATGTATCTTACATAAATATTTTTAGAATTGTTATATTTGCTTTTTAATATCTAAATATTTTGAAAAATAATTGACATAGTTAATAACATTTATAAATAATTAATAATTATTGTTAATATCTATGGTATAATTAAAATTCATTAATAATGTATAATTAAAATTAGAGTAAACTACACTTTTGGTCCCTGTGGTTTCCCGAAAGTAACACCTTTTGTCCCTACAGTTTCAAGAATACAGTTTCGCCATCGTGGTATACAAAAACGACCGGATTTGGTCCCTGTCTCTAACGATCGTTAAATAATCCTGTTAAATGAGGGGTATTTGGTCCCTGTCCTTCCTATGTGTTTCTGGTAAGCTTTAAAGTTCAAATCAAACACAATCATCTGTTTTTCATCATTTTCTTTCTTAAATTTTTGTTTTTTTGAACCAATTGCAGGTCAAGAACTATTGCATATTTTAAGTTTTCATCAACATGATTCAACTTCATACCTGTAACACCCTAAAAATTGGGGAAATTTAAAACTTGAAATTTTGGCAATATAACAGCTGTAAACAGAACAAAGCCTGGTTAAGCATAAACCTGTCAGAATGATTCTAAGGTATCGTTCCAAACGGGGAAATATTGCATAGCCTTTACAATTTCAATGAATGAAGAATAATATACGATAACCTATTAATCTAAACTATTCCAATAGATTACGGTCGGGTGTCGCTATTCTCCTAAAATGGTTAACCACCAAAAGCATAAACCGATCTCTAGACCTCCAAAAATGACCACTCTCGATCACGCGATCGACCACTCATTCCCGACGATTCCTGCCACTAGGATGCCCTGTCATCCAAGACAACCAAATAAACCAGTGTTAGACTTAAGTCTAGTGAGAATCAATATTCGTAAGGTATTTAGCGAAATAAAGTTATAATACACGGAATCGTCCACATTGATATGGTATCAACACCAAGTTACTTCCCTGCCATCCAAGATTAGTTTTCAATATAATTTCACCATCAATGATCATAAGTCCAACAAGCCATCTACTTAATAGCATCAACCCAAACGAGATCTTTAGCTATTAAAGACATCAACTCAAACCGAGTCTTTAGTCTATTAGGGACATCAACTCAAACCGAGTCTTTAGTCTATTAGGGACGTCAACTCAAACCGAGTCTTTAGTCTATTAGGGACATTAACTCAAATAGAGTCTTTAGTCTATTTGGGACGTCAACTCAAACCGAGTCTTTAGTCTAACACACGACATCAACTCAAACCGAGTCTTTAGTCTATTAGTATAAATCCACCAACACGCTATTAATAAGACCAATACATGTTGTGGTGGTTCACATAACCTATATTACATACTACAATCAACTTTCTCTTCAAATACTCTTCTTTAAGACATTACCCAAAAATAGGATTTTTAGGTTAACTTTACTTGAAACAACTCCAAGGACAAGAAAGGTTGAAATAATCATTAGTACTTAAATAAACATGTAAATAAGTAGAAAGGTCAAGAAGCACCTTCACCTTAGTGATTTCTTACAAGAAATCCAACCCAAGAAGTGGTAGATAAGAAGTTGGAGACTTGAGGAGTTGGTATAAGCTAGAATCCTTCCCAAAATCGCACCTAAGGAAGCATTTACTCCACCATTAATACTACTAGAAGATCATTAAATGAAGTGGTTGAAGTTGGGGTAGAAACCTTACCAAAATTGCTAGAGCAAAACCCTCTATCAGCTCCCAAAATTAGCCCTAAATGAAGAAATCCCGTAAATGAGGTATTTAAACCCCAGCTGCCCGCCGGCGATTGTGCCCCGGCGATAGTGACATCCGTCACTATCGCGGGCAATGTCGCGAGGAGTCCCCTCCCCACGGTACAAGTGGGGCAATTGTGCCCCGGCGATTGTGACATCCGTCACTATCGCGGGCATAGTCGCGAGGAGTCCCCTCCCCACGGTACAAGTGGGGCGATTGTGTAACACCCCAAATTCTAAAAACCTGTGTATTATTCTTCACTATTTGGAACCTTCTAATCTTATGGATTTATCTATATATTATCGAGTTTGTTTGGTTTAAGCATCATGGTTTGAAAAACATCAAAATTTGGAGAATTTGGGCTGCTCGCGATTATGCCTGCGAGAGTGACATTGTGTCACAATCGCGGAGGGCACAATCGCTGGAGATCAATGACCTACGGTACATTTCTCGCGATTGTGCCACGCGAGAGTGACATGGTCACAATCACAGGGCACTATCGCCCAGTTTGTACCGCGGGTGGGTGGTTCCTCGCGACTATGCCCGCGAGAGTGACAAATGTCACTCTCGTCGTGTCATTATCGCCGGCGGTCATTTGGATATAAATCAGACCAATCACGATTTTCAGTCATTATATCTGATTCTAGGGTTTGGTGTGCGATTCTCTCTGCCGAAAATCAGTAGGTATGTCTTCCTTACAACCTCTTTCATCATTTATGGTGATTCTAAGTCATTAATGGGGGTCCTTAACATTTAGGGAGTGTGTTTGGTGAGCTCTCAAGTGGTCCCTCATCTCCTCCATTTCAAGTATTTGGTTTTCCTTTAAGAAAACTACCAAGGTGAGTTCTTACACTTTTACTAAACTTTATACATGTCAAAAGAGTGGTTTTGAATACCTAATATCTCCTTCTCCTCATATTTGATTGGTAGAACTTTGTATTAAACCTAACTTTTGGGGATATTAGGGTTTGTGATGGTTTTTGGGAAATTAATGAATTTCGAACTTCAATAATGTTCTTTTAGTTTATTTTACTTGGGTTATACATTTAAGGGGATGGTATTTACTATGTGGAATCTATGATTTTGAGAATATGGAAATTGTGGTTAACTGCTGATAAGTTTGTAAAGTTAGCTTGCACCACATTTTGGGGTTTGAAAGTGAAAGAAGGATCAAATATATTTTGACTAGAGATCTTTTGGTAAACGATGGAAATGGTTTTGGTGGGAATCACCCTTCATATCACTTATGCATATTAACCATTGTTGAGACTACTTGTTGGGTCTTATGTTCATTAATTGGTTGACTTGATGCATTTGGGAGTCATGACCCCGTATTTGGTTTATTATTGTTCCGGCGTTGGGACGACTAGTTTTTCACGTCGAGGCACGTTTGGCATCAGATTGGGTTATAAGTCCTTTGTGCTCAAGTATTACGATATTGGATGAGGAGCTCGACGTAGGAACCCTTCGGGGTTGAACTTGAGTTTCCGTGGGTGTACGTTTAAAGCCACTGAGCTTGACATCCCTTGCGTGTACTTTATATGTTATTGGCTTTACTGACTCATCGAATGACTTACTTTTGTGTTCCGTCATTTGTGTTAGTAAGCGGGTCTCCCCTGTTAACCCAAGAGGTATTTGCTACATTTCAAAGAGCATTATTGTTTATCATTACCATTATTGTTGTTGCATAAAATAAATATACTCCTTTACTCATTTTTACGTTTGATTTCTTAAACTGCAAATGTTTGATCTCACTAGGCTTTAGCCTAACACTTTTTCTTAAAATGACATGTATAACATGTCAGGTTTCCGAAGGGGTTCGTCGGGACTGAGTGGATGGCTTTGAGGCCAAGAGCGGTCTTTTTGGGAGATGTGTAGACCGATATTTTGGATAACGGACATATTTTTGGAAGAATAGCAACACCTGATATTAATCTTTCTTATTTAAGTTAGATTATTAGGTTGTTAGTATATTCTTCATTTGTTTAATTGTAATGGTTATAGTTTGCTTCCCCGTTCTATCGGGATGATACTTTGGGGTTGTTTACAACATGTTTTTATATACCCAGATTTACCAATTTATAGCCGCCATATTGCAGAATTTTCGAAATTTTTTTATTTCTGCTAAATTTAGGGTGTTACAGATTGTGCCCCGACGATTGTGACATCCGTCACTATCGCGGGCATATTCGCGGAGACTGTACCGAAACCCAAAATGTTCCAGATTTGATCCTTTCCACCCACGATGCTCAAAACGGATAAAATTGGTATTTATTATAAATTCCCAACATTCAGAAGGTTCCCAAAATACGAAGAAAGTTACATGGGTTCTTAAAATTCGAGGTGTTACAATCCTCCCCAACTTGGGAATGATTTCGTCCCCGAAATCCTACTAACTAAACAAATGAGGGTATCTACGCCTCATGTCTTCTTCCGACTCCCAAGTCACATTGGTGCCACGGTGGTGTTTCCATTGAACATTTACCATCGCTACCTCTTTATGTCGGAGCTTCTTGATTACCCTTTCCAAAATGAACTCGGGCTCTTCAATGCAACGGTTATCCTCCACCCGAATTTCGGACAAAGGTATGACGCTTTCTTCTTCCGCTAAGCACTTCCGCAAATAACACACATGGAATGTGGGGTGAATCCCATCCATCTCCGGCGGTAAATCCAATTTATAAGCTTGGAGTCCGATGCGCTCGAGAATAGTAAACGGCCCAAGGAAACGGGGACTTAGCTTCCCATGCTTCCCAAACCGAATCAAGCCCTTCCAAGGAGACACCTTTAACATTACGCGATCCCCCACTTGGAACTCTACCGGTCTCCTCTTTTTGTCGGCGTAGCTTTTCTGACGATCTTGTGCCGCTTTCAACCGCTCTCGAATTGATTTGACTTTGTCGGCCGTCTCTTGCACAATTTCCGGGCTGGCAAACTGCTTCTCCCCCGCCTCTAGCCAGCACACGGGGGTCCTACACTTCTTCCCATACAAAGCTTCAAAAGGCGCCATCCCGAGACTAGAATGGTAACTATTGTTGTACGCAAATTCCACCAAAGGTAGATGGGTATCCCAACTACCGCCAAAGTCGATCACGCATGATCTAAGCATGTCTTCAAGCATTTGAATTGTCCTTTCACTTTGTCCGTCCGTTTGTGGGTGATAAGCCGTGCTCAGATTTACACGCGTGCCCAACTCTTGGTGTAATGCTCCCCAAAACCTTGACGTAAACCGACTATCACGATCGGAAACTATCGACAAGGGTATACCGTGTCTAGAGACCACTTCGTCTATGTAAAGCTTCACCAACTTATCCATTGGCAAAGTTTCCCGCATTGCTAGGAAGTGGGCACTCTTCGTCAACCGGTCGACAATAACCCAAATTGTATCGTTCCCTCTCAAGGTCTTCGGTAACTTAGTCACGAAATCCATGGTGATCTTATCCCATTTCCACTCGGGGATTTCTAGTGACTGGAGGCTCCCATAGGGTCGTTGATGCTCGACCTTCACTTGCGAACAAGTCACGCATCACTCTACGAAATGAGCTACGTCCAATTTCATAATTGGCCACCAAAAATGTAATTTCAAATCCCGATACATCTTGGTGCTTCCTGGGTGGTTAGAATACTTGGATTTATGCGCGTCCCCCAAAAGTAGCTCTCGGCAACCACCAAACTTTGGTACCCAAACTCGCCCATTGAAGCATTTGATCCCTCGACTATCTTCGGTCAACAATAACCGTTGCTTGGTCATCACTTCTTCCTTGAGGTTTTCTTCCTTTAATGCTTCGGTTTGCGCCCCTTTGATCCTCTCCATGAGGCTCGATACTAACTCGATTCTTGTAAGATTGGCTTGATGTAACACCCTGAATTTTGGGGTTGGGTGAGAAGTTGACCGTTACCCAAAGTTCAGGGGGGTTATTTGTAACTTGGGTTATATAAATACAAATCAAATCTGAGATATTTTCAAAATATCTCATTTGGTCTGATTCTTGTTTGAGAAGCCAGAGAGAAGTGAAGAGCAGGAGAAAAGCAGTGTTGAAGTGGTTGATCGATTCAGACAAATCAAGGTACGAATCTAGCTTAATACTTTGATCTAAATGCTTTTAGCCGTGTAGAATCTCGTTATGAAGGTTTTAAACCGTTCCATTTCGAGATCTGAGTATTTCTCATTTTGGATCTGGGTTCTGTATCTCCAACTGTTCTTGGCGAACAAGACGACCGGATGTGCAAAGGGCCGGACGAATGCATTCGACCGGAACCCCTTTCGACCGGTGAGATGCATTCGACCGGAACCCTTTCGACTGGTGAGATGCATTCGACCGGAACCCTTTCGACCGGTGAGATGCATTCGACCGGAACCCTTTCGACCGGTGAGATGCATTCGACCGGAACCCTTTCGACCGGTGAGATGCATTCGACCGAAACCCCTTTCGACCGGTAGTGCCTTCGACCGGATTAGGTTCTGCTCGTTGTTAGCTTCTGTTATTTCTTTTGAGTTCTAGTCAGGTAGCAGGAGAGTTATCTGTGTTTCGACTTACCGATTCTTTCGGTGTTGTCATAGGTAGCATTCGTTAAGGAGAAGGAAACTGAGGTGAGTTCCTACTAACTTTTCTAAACTGTTATATATGTCAAAGATTGTATTTTTAACTCCTACATATCTCTACGTTTTCGGATTGTCCGTTTATTTCATTTTGATGTAACTTGGGGTTTTGAGATATCTTAGGGTTCCTGAAACGCTTTTGACTAAAATGATGGATTTCACCTTGTTGAAGTAAAATAATGTTTTACTTGCCCAGTGTGTGGCTTATTCGAAAGAATGTATATAAACTGGATTTATGATTATCTTTCTTACCAGCAGTTGGTCTGGAAAATGGCATTTTGAAATATAAATGTGTTGGAAGCTATTTATCTAGCTTTGTTGGTCACACGAAATATTGTGACAAGTCATGACTATACTAGTGGATCCCTAGGTATCGAGTCGGCTTATGGCTGGGAAGGATATGCCCCTTCCGTTGTAGTTAGATACATTTGATCCTCGGGGGCAACTTAGGTACGGTTATGTGAGACCGGATCCTAGCCATGGGTCAAATGTAGTCTAATGAACGAGTATGACATGGTTCCTTGGGGGCCCTCCCTCACATCGTAGTACGGACCGAAGCGTTCGTGGCCATGGTTCCATGTATTTAGCTCATAACTCGGATTTGTGGCTTACTTTGTGTTCCACTATAATCCTTGTAAATCGGGTAATCCCCGTCATCGAAAGATGTGTTTTGGACCGGTTGTCCATTTATTATCAAGAACTGTATTTTGCACAACCAAACCTTTGAAAGGATTTGCTTGTTACATTTGTCAATATCTCTTGAGATTTATGAACTGTATGTTCTCACTAGGCTTAAAGCCTAACACTTTTTCTCAAATGATTTGTATAACACGTTTCCCTTAGCGGTGGGCTGCCGGGGTTTTGAGAGACGAGTTTGGTCTCGAGGCTTTTGGGAGATGACTAGTATTGTATCTGGGCTTTTTGTTAAGTCCCATTCTTTTGGTGAATTATGGATTGTCAGCTGATGTAATCTTGATATAGGTATCTAGATTAGTTCGTTGATGAACCCTATATCTGTTCAGGTTTTGTAAAGTCTTAAGGACTGATTCCCTTGATGGGAGGTTTATATCAATACGATCGTCATGTTGCCAGGTTTTTTTTTCCAGGTTTTAATTTACTCTGATTTTTAGGTTGTTACACTTGAAGTCTCCCGCTATACTCTTTCCGACTCAAGGCGTCGGCCACCACGTTTTCTTTACCCGGGTGGTAGAGTAATTCACAGTCGTAATCCTTAAGTAGCTCCAACCACCTTTGTTGCCTCATGTTGAGTTCTTTCTGATCAAAAACATACTTCAGGCTCTTGTGGTCCGTGTACAAGGTACACTTTGTGCCGTAAAGGTAATGTCGCCATAACTTTAATGCGAACACTACCGCCGCCAACTCCAAGTCATGAGTGGGGTAGTTCTTCTCATGCACCTTCAATTTTCTAGATGCGTACGCGATCACTTTCCCTCTTTGCATTAGTACACATCCAAGTCCCAATTTGGACGCATCGCTAAAGACCACAAAATCCTCCGATCCCTCCGGCAAGGACAAGATCGGAGCCTCGCATAATTTCCTTTGCAAAGTCCTAAATGCTTTCTCTTGCTCTTCGGTCCACACAAACTTTATATTCTTCTTGGTCAAGATTGTCAACGAAGAAGCAATCTTGGAGAAGTCTTGTATGAACCTCCGGTAATACCCCGCCAAGCCTAGAAAACTTCGAATCTCGAATGGACTTTTGGGAGGTTCCCAATTCATCATAGCTTCAATCTTGGCCGGATCCACCTTCACTCCATCTTTCGAAACTACGTGTCCCAAGAATTGCACTTCCTTCAACCAAAACTCGCACTTGGAAAACTTTGCGTAGAGCTTCTCCTTCCTCAAGATTTCCAAGACATCGCGAAGGTGACACGCATGATCGGTTTCGTCCTTCGAGTAGATAAGAATGTCATCAATGAACACGATGACGGACTTATCTAGAAAGGGTCGGCACACGCGGTTCATTAAGTCCATAAACACCGCTAAGGCATTCGTCAATCCGAAGGGCATCACTAAGAATTCGTAGTGACCGTAGCGCGTCCTAAAAGCGGTTTTAGGAATGTCTTCCTCTTTGACCTTCACTTGATGATAACCCGAGCGGAGATCGATCTTTGAAAAGCATCCCGCTCCTTGCAATTGGTCAAATAAATCATCGATTCTAGGGAGTGGATACTTATTCTTTACTGTAACCTTATTCAACTCCCTATAGTCGATGCACATACGCATCGTGCCATCTTTCTTCTTTAAAAATAAAACTGGTGCTCCCCACGGCACGAACTCGGTCTCACGAAACCCTTCTCAAGGAGATCTTGCAGTTGAATCATCATCTCTTTCATTTCTGATGGAGCTAGACGGTATGGGGCTCTAGCTATCGGGGCCGCTCCTGGCGATAGGTCAATCTTGAACTCCACTTGACGATCGGGTGGTAGTCCCGGCAAGTCATCCGGAAACACGTCGGGAAATTCTTTTACTACCACAACATCTTCAAGTTTCCTTTTCTCGAGCTTCGCATCCATGACGTATGCCAAGAAGGACGTATATCCCTTTGATAAACACTTTCGCGCCTTCACTACGTTAATAATAGCCACTTCGCCCTTCCGTCTTTCTCCGTACACGGTTACCGACTCAATATTCGAGATTGGAATTCGAATCAACTTCTTAGCACACAGGATTTCAGCATGGTTAGACGACAACCAATCCATACCGATAACAACATCAAATCCTCCGATGACCATGGGCATTAGGTCGATCGGAAATTCTCTCTCTTCGATCTCAAGTTTGCAATCTTTCACAACGTTACGAACCACTACCTGATCCCCATCTGCTAGCTCAACTACTAAAGCATCCTCTAGACTAGTAGTGGGCATGGATAGTTTTGGGCAAAATGAACTTGATACAAAAGAGAAACTATCTCCCGAGTCAAATAATACACGCGTAGGTACGGAGTTTAGGAGAAACGTACCCGACACTACATCCGTTGAAGCTTTCACCTCCTCGGTGGTCATCTGAAAAGCTCTACCCGATACTCTATGAGGGTCCGGCTTCTTTGCTCCGCTACCTCCTGACTTCAACTTCGGACATTCACTCCGAAAATGACCCATTTCATGGCATTCGAAGCACGTGAATCCCTTGACCGGGCAATCGCGACGCTCGTGTCCCGACTTCCCACACTTGAAACATTTCGACCCGCCTGACTTGCACGGGCCAACATGCTTGCTCCGGCACTTAGAGCACCATCTAGCCTCACGACTAGAATCGTTCCCACGGTAGTTGTTGAAAGGTCTCGACTTTCTTGAGGGCGTAGAGTTCCCCTCCCACTTTCTCTTCTCAACCAGTCCACTCTTTTCTTCTCTGCTCTGGCCGTAGGAATCTTCTACCAATTGAGCTTCCTCGATTGCCTCCCGTAAGGTGGAGGCCTTAGACACTCGCACTAGGTTCAACATTTCCAACGGTAAGCCTTTGGTATAGGCTTTGATCTTCTCCTTATCGCTCGGAACTAGATGTCCCACCAACCCCAATCTGTCCATGAATTTTAGGTTGTACTCCTTCAGTGACAACCTACCTTTCTTCAGATTTTGGAATTCTTCTTT
Source organism: Arctium minus (assembly GCA_954870635.1). Taxonomy (NCBI): domain Eukaryota; kingdom Viridiplantae; phylum Streptophyta; class Magnoliopsida; order Asterales; family Asteraceae; genus Arctium; species Arctium minus. The sequence goes on from OX941097.1 coordinate 402,136, forward strand.
GATCCGGTCTATTATCCGTTCATTGCAATAGTCTTCTAGTAATTTCTCCTTGAAAGTAACCCAAGTTAGTTTCTCCAGAACAACCGTCTCTACGGAGGCGGAATATACGTCCCACCACGTGAGAGTCGTACCCCTCAACATACGCGAGCCGAAAATTACTTTTTGATCTTCTCCGCATTCACTTGAGCGGAAAGCCTGTTCCATTTCTCTAATCCAGCTCACACATTTGGCCGGGTCATCCAATCCTTTGAACTCGGGCGGTTGGCACCCGAGGAATGCCTTGAACGTACAAGACTTTGCCTTGTGACTAGCGATCGGGATTGTCGTCACATTGGTAGGGATACGGGGTCCCGAACCCCCAGATCCTGCCACTATGACGTTTTCCGCCACCGTCTCATTCCTACGGTGGGTGGCATCCCGATCTTCTAACAATTTCAGAAACACTTCGTGTTGTTGAACATGGCAGCACTCATGGCTTGCATCATCCGATCCATTATTCTGGTCTCCGGGGTTACTTCTTCCATAATCGGATGAGCTGCAGCTATGTTACGACGGGGTATGTGCTCCGGTCCTCCGCCCAATGCGTTAATAAACGGTGGGGGAAGATCTGCATTGGTTACCCTTGGTTGGTCAGCCGTAGACGTCGCCGTATCTTGACCCTCCGGTCGATTACGAGTGTTTACCATACTCTACCATACACACGCGAGAATATAGGTGAGATGGGGTCATACAGATTATGAACAAGGAAACGTACTATCACATTCATTAATCATCATAACAATGGAAGAATAAGCATAATCACGTAAAACTTCCTCAAAATAACGTTAGCTAAGCGAAATTATGAACATGCAGGGCCGTCCCTGGGGGAGGGTGGGTCGGGCGCACGCCCAGGGCCCAAAGGAAATAGGGGCACAAAATTTTAAAGTATATACTATATAGTCGTAAAAAAAATAATTAAAAAGACAAAAAATTTAGTATATAATAGGACCCAATTATATTTTTTAGAATTATATTAAGAGCTCAAACATGTATTAATTAATTACATTGGACAATAAAATTAATTAAACATCGAGGAAGGACATCCAGACGTCGCGAGGAAAATCACAGAGAAGAGAGATCGATGTCATGAAGAGAGGATTTAGGGGAAATAGGGAAGCGACGATGATAACGAGAATAGGGTTTCTATTGAGGGTTTTTATTAAGGGGTAGGAGAGGTTATTATGTTGGCTTAATTTGGACAAGTAAGGTTTATTGACTGTGCGAATAAGACATGTATTTTTTCATTAAGCTCTAAGTGTATAATCTGTGAGAATCACCCTTAACGGTGAGAGATGTATTTCATCACAATATATAGTACAAGAGTTTACAAAGAATGGAAAATATATACCCAAAGAATGGAAAAGATATACATAAATAATTATGTTTCCTATTTTACAGGATCACCACAATCTGGTGATGATCTTGTATCTTTATTGCTAATACCCCCCCTCAAGCGAAGTGGTGGTGGGCCAACACGAAGCTTGGCACGGAAGTGTTCGAAAAGAGGGCGTGGAAGACTCTTGGTGAAGATATCCGACAATTGAAGAGTTGTTGGAACAAATCGAGTATATAAACGACCGGAAGAAACGAGTTCACGAATGAAATGATAATCAATGTCAATGTGTTTTGCCCGCTTGTGAGAGACCGGATTTTGACTTAAGAAGATCGCACTCCGGTTGTCACAAAGAAGAGTCGGTCGATCAGGAGGTAATGCATGTAGCTCTCGAAGAAGATGTGTGACCCATACGATCTCGGCAGTCGTGTTAGCCATAGCTCGATATTCGGACTCCCAACTCGAGCGGGATACCGTTGGTTGCTTTTTGGCACTCCAAGAAATCAGATTTCCACCGAGGAAGATTGAGTATCCATAGGTGGATCGACGAGTTTCAATGCAGCATGCCCAATCTGCATCTGAGTATCCAAGAAGAGAGGACCTAGAAGGACGGTGAAACGAGAGGCCATACGAAAGAGTTCCTTTAACATATCGAAGTATACGCTTCACCGCGTTGAAGTGATTTTCAGTCGGAGCATGAAGAAACTGACTAACTTGGTTAACTGCATAGGAGAGGTCCGGGCGAGTGATCGTGAGATACTGAAGTGCCCCAACGAGGGACCTATATAGAGTAGGATCTGAGAATGAAGATCCAAGGCTAGAGAGTTGTTCAGACGTAGCTAGAGGAGTAGGCATAGGTTTGGCTTCTAGTAATTTTTCCCGGGAAAGAATGTCGTGAGCATACTTGGCTTGGCTTAGAAAGAGTCAATTATCGGTGTAAGAGACTTCTAGTCCCAAGAAATAACTAAGTTGGCCAAGATCCTTGATGGAAAACTCACGATGAAGTTGTGAGACAAAATGGCGGATCATTGGTTCACTATTCCCTGTCAGAATGATGTCATCAACATAGACCAGTAAGTATAAGATGCAAGAGTCGCGTTTGAAAACGAACAAAGATGTGTCAGCACGGCTGCACGAGAACCCAAGACGGGTAAGAAAGTCACTAAGTCGCTGAAACCAATCACGTGGAGCTTGTTTGAAACCGTATAGTGCCTTTTTGAGTTGGCAAACATGATTTGGAAACCGGGAATCAATAAAACCCGGAGATTGTTCCATGAACACTGTTTCAGTGAGATGTCCATTTAAGAATGCATTTTTGACATCTAGTTGATGGAGATGCCAATTATGCATGATAGCAAGTGAAAGTACAATGCGAACCGTAGAGGCTTTGACAACCGGGCTAAACGTGTGGAAATAATCCAAACCAGGAATTTGAGTGAAACCTTGGGCAACTAATCGTGCTTTGAGCCGTTCAACTGAGCCATCCGAACGATATTTGGTACGAAACACCCATTTGGAGCCAACAACGTTTGAAGAGTGTGGGCGTGGGACGAGAGTCCATGTGTTATTAACACTCAATGCTTTCATCTCTTCTTCCATGGCCGAGAGCCAACGAGGATTTTTCGCAGCTGTTTTGAAACCTTTAGGGTCCGTTGTAGCAAAAAGAGCAATATGTAGAATATTGCGTCCAAGTAGGGCAAGATCAACAAAATGCCTTGGTTTGAAGATACCTGCTCGTGCTCTTGTAATCATAGGATGAACTGATGAAGTCCTAGTCTTGGAGCTTGTGACCTGCATAGAGGTCGTAGAGTCTAGCGTAGGGGCTACAGGTGTCGACAAAGGTGGCTGGACAGCAGTTGTAGGTGTCGACAACGGTGGCTCGACAGCAGTAGAGGGGTCAGTTGTGCTTGTCGAAGACGGCCGATCAGTGTTGGACAGGGCTGGAGTAGGTCCATGACACAGCGAGAAAGGGTCGAGAGGCGGCTGAAGATCGACTTTGGACTCAGAAGAGCAGCCACTGGGCTTTGATTGGGCCGACAGTGGAGCTGACTGGTTAGCTTCCTCAAAGTTGGAGAAAACTATTTTAGCAAGATCCACAACAGGTAGATTTCCAGAAAACGGAAAGGTAGCCTCATCAAATTGAGCGTGACAGGTAGTGTAAATGCGTGAAGTAGAGGGATCCAAACAACGATATCCCTTGTATTGACTGCTATAGCCAATAAAAATGCATGAGATGCTCCGGGGAGCAAGCTTGTGTGCCGAGTAGTCACGTAATTATGGAAACACTCGACACCCAAAAGTGTGAAGGTTGGCATAATTTGGTGTGGTACCAAAAAGTAATTCAAAAGGGGTCTTGTTGGTTAAGACTCTAGACGGAAAACGGTTGATAATGTAGGTGGCGGAAGCAAAGGCATCGACCCATAATGATGCAGGGCAATGAGCATTAAACAACATGGCAAGCCCTGTCTCGGTGATATGTCGGTGTTTGCGTTCGGCACGACCATTTTGCTGAGGCGTGTGCGGGCAGGAAATGTGATGAAGAGTACCGTTTTTCGTAAGTAAGGTAGTGACATATTTATTGCAAAACTCGGAACCTCCATCACTTTGGAAGGTTTTGACTTTGCACGAGAACTGCGTTTGCACAAAACTCAAGAAGGTAGACAGAACATTATAAAAATCAGATTTCGCCCTTAAGGGGTAAAACCAAGTAAACCTTGAGAAGTCGTCAACGAAAATAACATAGTAACGATAACCATCTGTAGACACAATGGGTGCCGGTCCCCACAAATCACAATGTATCAAATCCAACACATGTAATGAGCGTTTTGGATTAAGATCAAATGGTAAACGCTTACTTTTAGAAAGTTGACAAGACGAACAAATACTTGGTTTCGGTAAAAGAGATGTAACAGATAAATGCCCTAATTTATCTAATAATGTAATAATGTCAAACGAAACATGTCCCAATCTGTTGTGCCAGAGCTCGTAGGATGCACGAAGCCGTTTGGAGTGCAAGACCGCCATGAAAGCCTTTTGACCTTGCTCTAACACATAAAGTCCATGCTTAATTCTGCCCCGAGCTAGAACCACCCCTGTGAGTCGATTCTGAATAGCAAAGTCATGATCAGAGAACAAAACATTAACCGGATAATCTGAAGTCAATTTGCTAATAGAAAGCAAATTCTTCATGAGATGAGGAACAACCAGAACATCTAATAACTCAATATTGTGATAAATAGATGATCGACCAATATGGGAAATATGTAAAGTATTACCATTGTCGAAGGTGACTTGGTCTTTTCCCGAATAAGGGGTGGAAGAGTCAAGAGATGTAGGAGAAGGTGTCATGTGATCGGTTGCCCCAGAGTCCACAAACCAATCTGGTGAAGAATCATTGACATGACATTGAGCATGAAAAACATGAGCCAAGTTGGAGGCAGCAGGGGTCCCGCGAGTAGCAAAATTGTCGAGATCCGGACACATGTTGGCATAGTGACCATCTTTACGGCAGAGTTGACAATGAGGGGAGAGGTGACCACGTCCCCGACCACCAGAAGAACCACCACGAAACGAATTAATGCGTCCACGGCCATGAGAGCCACGGTAATAGAAAGAGCGGTGGTGTTGCGCGTTGAAAGTCGCGGTTGGAACAGTCGAGCCATGGACAGATTTAAGGAAAAGTTCATGACCTTCAGCTTGAGACAGAAGATCACGGAATGTAGGACGGGGCTTGACAGCCCAATGAGCAGTAGAAAAAGTCTCAAACGAGGACCCGAGACCACAAAGAAACCAGTGGGATTTTTCCATGTCGTCAACAGGTTGGCCAATGGCGGACAATTGATCACAAATATATTTAAATTTGCGACCATAGTCAGAGACGGAAGAAGTACCTTTCTAAAGTTGTCGGAGAGAATCACGAAGGGTGTGCTTCGTTCTACGGAGTCATGACTATAAGCCGACTCAAGGGCACACCAAACAGCATGAGCAGTGGTAAGGCCGAGGGCTTCGTCCATTGCTTCTTCGGTGAGGGAGGATTAGATCAAAATTAAAACTCGTTGGTTAGCCTCGTGCCAAGTAGTGAAGTCTGGATTTGGCGAGTCGGTTCCATTGGATTTGATAGTTGTTGGAGGCTGCGTAATGGTGCCATCAATATAACCAAGAAGATTCTGATATGAAAGGAGGGGGATAATTTGATTTGTCCATAAGAGGTAATTGGAGGAGGATAATTTAATGGTTATCCTTGGAGGCCTCTCCTTAACTCTCTCTCAAATTCCTTCTTATATATATATATATATACACATCAACATCAACATCAACATCAACATCAACATCAACATCAACATCAACATCAACATCAACATCAGGTAACAAGTGAAAACTCAACTGATTTATTTTGATTTAATTAAAGTGTTACTCCGAATGGTCAACATAATGATCTCAAATGATTTCAATCTATATATTAAAGATATATCATAAGGTATGCCTTTGATGGTGGAACGGATTGACGATGTTATGTAAAAATGATATGGTAGATAATACTAATTTAAAAATAATTATTGAATGATCTTGCGCTTGGAATACCAGGAAAAAAGATTATACATAAATTATTAGTATTTCTTGAATTTAATGTCATTTTTGATGATATAAACAATATATTGAAAATAAATTGTAGTTATCGAGGGCCCATTTTTACATCTTGCCCAGGGCCTAAAAAATGTCAAGAACGGGCCTGTTTGGATAAACCAGAAAAAACGGCATCGACACCGGCGGCAGCCGATCCTACTGCTGATTCCGACAGAGAAATCGTCGGTAGCACTCATTCCACAACGAGCCCTAGTTCTGAGCCTAATGTAACACCCCGATTTTCGAAAGGTATCATTTCAAGTTTATACAGAAACCGATATATTAAGGAAAAATAAGATATTTGATTTTGGGCTTGAATCCTTGGTTTTATAGTCTTGATGGATAAAGGATTCAATTACGAGACCAACGGTTCTTTCCGGAGCGAAAACGGAGCTATAACGAAGAAGTTATGACCAAAACAGTTTCGGTACGTGCTAAGCTATAATGCCCGGCGATTGTGACAGTATCACAATCGCCTGTCATGGTCGCCAGAGCCTAAAAACTATCGATACAATCTCAGCGATTGTGCCCGGAGATTGTGACATTGTCACTATAGCCTGGCACAATCGCCTGGGTGTATCAGAGTGTTAAAATCGCGATTTTCAGCCCCAAACTTCATTTCTTCATATCTCTCTCATTTCAACTCCGATTTTGGTGATTCAACTTGATACGGTTTCGTTTTTGAGAGCTCTTCAAGGATCAAGCAAGATATTGGAAGTTTATTGAAGTATTCTAGAGAATTTTGTGGTGGTAAGCTTCTCATCTCTCCCTATTCATCTTCTTCCCCAAAGTTTTCTAGGGTTTCATCCACCCTTTGTTCTCCCTTTCATAGATTGAAGGTTTGTAATCATTTTGGTGAACTAGAAGTGTTTTGTTTGGTGAATTCAAGCTTGGGTTAAGGTAATCTTCTATTCTCTTCGGTTATGGAAGTTAGGGTTTCGGTATTAGTTGAGGTATCCATGTACATGGTTTGGGAAACGATTCTTTGTGGTTGATTATGTATATTTATGGTTAGAACCTTGTGGATCTAGGTTTTGGAAGATTTGGTTTGAAAAACCAAGTTTCTTCAAGGAAAGCTCTAAGTGGGTAAAATCTAGATTTAGTCTAAATCTAGCAAGGTGAGTTTACTAAACTTTTGTTAAAACTGGATACACATCATATTTGTTTAATTGTTGTTATTATCACATATTTGCTCAAAATGGTCATCTTTACGGGTTTAAGTATTTGATGGTATTTCCCTGAGATTATGTGAGATATATGTATATGAAGTATCATCCCATGATTTACTCTATGTTGTGTAATTATTTGGGGATTTACATTATGTGTGCCCACAATGGGTATTTGACATGTTTAAGGAATATATGTTTGGTATAACATGATGATTTCCATTCGGAATACACACTTGGTGTTATTGTATCTACAACGTGGTTGTGTGGATATTTAAGTCTTATGATGGACTCATGTTATTGGGAGGGTGATATTGTACCTGCGGTTGGTATTGAATTATATTTGGTTGAAATATACCTAAGGACCTCCTAAATGCATTATGTTGGACGAACCAAGGCAAGTTCACTAGGAGGATGTAGTCTCGGGGTGCCACCGTGATGGTATGTGCCCAGAAGACCTCCGCCACTCGGAAAGTTTCCTTTACGATCTGATCTTCGGGTGTGTCGGGCCTTTGGGGTGTTCCTTGTTAAGGGCATCAAAGTACATCGACTCTTTGGAGTGGAATTGATTGGTGTTATGCGTCTCCCCCGTTGACTCCATACATGTGGAAAATTGGTTAACTGCAGATAAGAGTCATATATGTTCTGCATGCTTATTATTGTTCAACTCACTAGGCTTTTTGGCCTAACACTTGTTTGGTGTCGATGTGTATCTCAGGTTTTAGCGGCATCGGTCCTAAGCTGGCGTAGTGCTTGGGTGAGAGATTTGGGAATATCGCTTTTGGACTTACTATTGGTAGAGAATCCTTTGGGTCTATAAATGACACCCTTGATTGTAATCTCTTTTCTGGTTATAGAAATTAGATTAGTTGGTTGTTATTTATTATCCGTTTAATTATGATTGTATTTAAATAGGTTTGTGTATTTTCCCCATTTTTGGGAGGCTCTTGCTTTGGCAATTTTAAATACCGCATGTCCGTTTTTCGGATTTTTGTTATCCCTATTTTTAGGGTGTTACAAGTTGGTATCAGAGCTCTAGTTTAAGTGAACTAGGCATGAATGTAAGATGTCTAGACTTAGACTAAGTACGTTAGGCAATGATTTGTGAGATGGGTATAAATTTTTAAGATGGGTTAGTCTTAGAGTCGACGGAAACTATGGTTATCAAGCGTTGTGGCGATGGTAACGAGAACCTTTATGTATTATATGTTCATAATCTCACCTAGCTAATGTTATTATGAGGATATTTATACGTGATGGTGCTTGAAGTGCCGTTACTGTGACAATTGGTAATGTAGTGGTACGTTCCCTTGTGCTTGGTTTACTAACGTTATGTTATTTGGTAGACGTAGTAGTATGTTTCCTTCATGTTCAATTATGTTAATCTCCTCCTTATTCATTCTCGTGCTTGCATGAACTGCCTTGGTATGTCGACCGTTGGGGTGGTAAGAAAGTTTCCGAATGAGTAACTATTAGAAAAGGTTAATGTTTTTATTATTCGTTACTTGGAGTGACGGTAAGTATGGTGATTGCGTTAAGTGAACTGTTCGAGTCGGATTAATTAGTTGGATTAGAATCATAGACTTTTTGAATCAATGTATTCGAGGAGAAATTGTAAGGTGAACCTATGAAGTCCGTGATTTTTGCCTTAAGATGTTGAGCATCTGGATGACGATAGTGTAACTAGAGAAATCGAGGAACGTGAGTTCAAGTTGATTTGTGAAAACGGTGTACATGCCAAAATATCTTTTTTTAAGTGTTTATGCGTTTTACATGAAATTATCAAATGTTGGGTTAATTGGTAATCTTTGATTATTTGAAGTATTTACCTTTATAAACTTTGTATAACACCACATTTGGGATTTTTGGACATTTTGATAGAGGGTCACAAATCAATGTGTTTTAACGTTTTATTGCATAAAACGATCTTTGGTCAAAGAAATATACTTTTGAATGGTTGTCGGTTTTTATGCATCATTCATGAAAGGGAATGTTTTATGAAGCATTACTTGCATATTTATGTGAAGTATTTGAAATTATGTATATAGTCCCATTTTATGATTTCTATTCTTACCGGCAGTTACACTTGGAAATGCATATTTGAAAATAAATGAGTCTTTAGGACTTCGGTCTGGTTTAATAGCTCAATTGTGAAATGCCAAGTATGATGGCGGTTAATGCGCATCATTTGAGAAGTACATGTTTTGAGTGCGTTGGTCATTCAATTGGAGCCATGTACTGTTTAGGCTGTAATGCAGTGGATTCATATGTATATGAGTCGGTCTTTATTATTTAAAAAAGAAAATGGGCTATTATTTATAAGTTACTTATTTTAAAATGTTTGTGTTTTACATTAAATTGTTAACTGCTTATAAGTTTTGGGTTATTTGGATATATTTAACTTTATAAACTTATGTAACACACATCTTTGTGATTCTTGGGCATTTTGATAAATAAATCATTTTGATATATTTCTTTTACGATGTAATATATAAATGGAAGTCATTTTATATAATTGTCCATTTGGTGCATACGATTTTATAAACCGTTAGAAAATGCATATCATTGAACTAGGAGTCATTTTGGAAACATGAAAAGAAAGAGTTCATTTGGAAAACATTCGTTGCAACTGATGAGGAGTTTTGGACTAATTACCTTTTTGGGTCGTGGTGTTTGCATAATTGTTGGTCAAACGTATTTCGATGTCTCTACTGGCTTTCATGGGTCGTTGGCTCGGTTTTAACTAAATGGAGTTTTGAAGAAAATTGTCCGGTTTAAAAACAATGGTATTGTTTCCCTTTGAGTTTAGTGGGAGCAGTTCAGTTACACATATCATGTATGCATATTTTATTGGAAATTTCGTCATGGTATTTCAGCCAATGTTTTGGAACGATGAGAACATGTTTATATTTGGCTCTGAACTCGAAAACGACATAAATTATTTCATGTTTTAACCGGGTACATACGCATATCAATCTACTAGCTTTGCGAAATAATCGATTGCATGGAAGTTTTGTTGTGAAATCTTATTTCGTGCCGCATTGTGACTAAAAGAGAGAAAACTTTAAGAGTTCGATATTATGAGCATGTTGTCTCGGGTTTTGCAAACATTTTATTTATACAGTTTGGAATTAAACTAAATTAATTTTGAAATTGCTCAAATTGCATGCATATGTCTTTACTAAATTTTGGGGAATAAACAGATGTATGCGAGTCACGATGGGAGGTTTTATTTCATGACATTTCATGGTTAATTGCAGGAATTTTGAGGTTCGATTTTGTGAATCTCCCTTATGTAATTTTGTATGAAAGTCTTGTTATACACTGTTTTAGTACGTAAAACTATTTCTCATTCGTTACATAAATTATACTGTTGGTGTGAGTAATCGTATGAAAGATTTTTGGTATTTCGGATAGAACTTTTTCCCGGAACATATTTCAGTTATTGATTTTACTGATAGGAGTTTTCCGCAATGCATGAGATGAAGTTCCGGTTTGCATGTCATTGTATTTACAATTTTGGGTAAGTACGTTTTATCGGTGCGACCCAAATTTGAACCGCGAATAATATATATATATATATATATATATATATATATTTATTTATTTTCCTATTGTGTTACTACATTTGGGAAATAACCGGACGTATATAGGTCTTGTTAGAAATTTTATCTTCCGACGTTTTGTGTCAAAGTAAAAGATTTTAAAGTTGAAGTTGTGAAATCCTCTTTTGGGAGTTGTACAAACTTTTATTGCACATGTTATGGAACGGAAAGTTATTTTCATACGCATAGCATAAATTGATGCATACTAAGACCCTGGTAGTCCGTTTTAAAATTTTGCTACGCATCTTTCGTTATCGTTGTATTAGTGTAAGTAATGATCAAATGAGTTTTGAAAATGGTTTATATGTGTGGCATTGGTGATCAATTTTGAAACCTATCGAATGCATGATAGTATATTTTCACCGCACGTTTAATTGTTATAAAACTTATGTATTTGAGAGTTTTATAAATTTCAAATTGGCATAGTAGTGTGAAAAATCTTGAACTCATTGGGCTATAGGTGTAAGCCCCCTCGTGTTAGAAGTCGATATTCAGGATTAAAAGAGTCCTCGGAGTTTGAGGCGTTAGACATGTGCTTTCTCCCAGTTAGTTAAGTAACGATCTTTATGCTTCGTTAAACCTACGGATTAAAATCGTGTTCGGTTGTTTGGATATGGTCGGTTTTGGAATTGTGGGAATTTGGTATGACGGCATGCTATATGTCGGTGGTGTACTATATTGTTGGGTATTCGTGAATAATGATGATGTTATGGTTGACTGGTAAGGATGTTGGATTTGGGTGACTACTCCCAAGAGTAGGTGTCAACTTTGAATCGACATTGCAAATCGGAAAGGAAATATTTGGTAGTATGCCCACGTTTGCAGAATGTCCATCTCGAGGTTAGGTGTTGGCGCTTGATTTTGAGGACAATAACTGTTGGTGTGCTTCAATGTATTTCCGTTAGATCTGGTGCATCTGTAGAACGAGCGGTAAACTTAAGGAAATTAGATGTCGATAATTAAGAAATCAATCATTGGTATTTTGATAATTGTCAGGACTTTCGCTGATTTGGAAATCGATGCTTGAGTTCATGGTGGGAGTTTAGTGGTAATGTTTATTAGAGACATTTGGTGAGAATGTCGAGGTAGACTTTAAGTACAAATCTATTATTGAAGAGACCTTGATGCGTCGTATTTAGAAGTAACTAAGGGAAATGTTTGCTTTGGAGTATTCTTGGTGGAAATGACTAAATAAGGTCGTAAGTTACTCTTGAGGTAATATGAACAACATAAGGTTGGGAGGCGACCGAGATTTAATGTTAAGAATGTGATTAAGCTAGAACTTAACGTTTATCCTGCTTTGGGTGAGTTATATGGAAAGTTGAAGTTGAGTTGGCGATGGTTCGTTATAAGGAACGCAGCGATAACCTCAACCGGGATGTAATCGGGTTCGTATATGAGGTAAGGTTTAGTGAAGGTATTCCTTTTAGACAGGGAATCATTTGACCTCACCAAGGGCGATATTGGGTGATTGGAAATCTCTTTTAAGGTTGGGAGGATTGTAACACCCTGATTTTCGAAAGGTATCATTTCAAGTTTATACAGAAACCGATATATTAAGGAAAAATAAGATATTTGATTTTGGGCTTGAATCCTTGGTTTTATAGTCTTGATGGATAAAGGATTCAATTACGAGACCAACGGTTCTTTCCGGAGCGAAAACGGAGTTATAACGAAGAAGTTATGACCAAAACAGTTTCGGTACGTGCTAGGCTATAATGCCCGGCGATTGTGACAGTGTCACAATCGCCTGTCATGGTCTCCAGAGCCCGAAAACTCTCGGTAAAATCTCAGCGATTGTGTCCGGCGATTGTGACATTGTCACTATAGCCTGGCACAATCTCCTGGGTGTATCAGAGTGTTAAAATCGCGATTTTCAGCCCCAAACTTCATTTCTTCATATCTCTCTCATTTCAACTCCGATTTTGGTGATTCAAATTGCTACGGTTTCGTTTTTGAGAGCTCTTCAAGGATCAATCAAGATATTGGAAGTTTATTGAAGTATTCTAGAGAATTTTGTGGTGGTAAGCTTCTCATCTCTCCCTATTCATCTTCTTCCCCAAAGTTTTCTAGGGTTTCATCCACCCTTTGTTCTCCCTTTCATAGATTGAAGGTTTGTAATCATTTTGGTGAACTAGAAGTATTTTGGTTGGTGAATTCAATCTTGGGTTAAGGTAATCTTCTATTCTCTTCGGTTATGGAAGTTAGGGTTTCTGTATTAGTTGAGGTATCCATGTACATGGTTTGGGAAACGATTCTTTGTGGTTGATTATGTATATTTATGGTTGGAACCTTGTGGATCTAGGTTTTGGAAGATTTGGTTTGAAGAACCAAGTTTCTTCAAGGAAAGCTCTAAGTGGGTAAAATCTAGATTTAGTCTAAATCTAGCAAGGTGAGTTTACTAAACTTTTGTTAAAACTGGATACACATCATATTTGTTTAATTGTTGTTATTATCACATATTTGCTCAAAATGGTCATCTTTACGGGTTTAAGTATTTGATGGTATTTCCATGAGATTATGTGAGATATATGTATATGAAGTATCATCCCATGATTTACTCTATGTTGTGTAATTATTTGGGGATTTACATTATGTGTGCCTACAATGGGTATTTGACATGATTAAGGAATATATGTTTGGTATAACATGATGATTTCCATTCGGAATACACACTTGGTGTTATTGTATCTACAACGTGGTTGTGTGGATATTTAAGTCTTATGATGGACTCATGCTATTGGGAGGGTGATATTGTACCCGCGGTTGGTATTGAATTATATTTGGTTGAAATATACCTAAGGACCACCTAAATGCATTATCTTGGATGAACCAAGGCAAGTTCACTAGGAGGATGTAGTCTCGGGGTGCCACCGTGATGGTATGTGCCCAGAAGACCTCCGCCACTCGGAAAGTTTCCTTTACGGTCTGATCTTCGGGTGTGTCGGACCTTCGGGGTGTTCCTTGTTAAGGGAATCAAGGTACATCGACTCTTTGGAGTGGAATTGATTGGTGCTATGGGTCTCCCCCGTTGACTCCATACATGTGGAAAATTGGTTAATTGCAGATAAGAGTCATATATGTTCTGCATGCTTATTATTGTTCAACTCACTAGGCTTTTTGGCCTAACACTTGTTTGGTGTCAATGTGTATCTCAGGTTTTAGCGACATCGGTCCTAAGCTGGCGTAGTGCTTGGGTGAGAGATTTGGGAATATTGCTTTTGGACTTACTATTGGTAGAGAATCATTTGGGTCTATAAATGACACCCTTGATTGTTATCTCTTTTCTGGTTATAGAAATTAGATTAGTTGGTTGTTATTTATTATCCGTTTAATTACGATTGTATTTAAACAGGTTTGTGTATTTTCCCCATTTTTGGGAGGCTCTTGCTTTGGCAATTTTAAATACCGCATGTCCGTTTTTCGGATTTTTGTTATCCTTATTTTTAGGGTGTTACACCTAACGTCACTTCCGATGCCTTAACGACTACCGGTCAGTCAAGCCCACCGTTAGTTTGCCTCTTCCGGTTCGCCGGAAATTCCGCCTCAGGAGCATTCATGGGCTCCGTTTTCGGTTATGGTAATCTCTCTCACATACTGACGCTTAAGCAGGAAGTAATTGTTAGGTTTTTGTTGATGTAAGTAAGATTAAACGCATAACCAACACTTCTGGATGTGGTTTGTGAAATGAAACGAAGATTATGTCGTAGTGTTTATGAGATGAATACGTTATGCTGTTTCCTGGAAACGTTACCTAATTATATGATAAGGATAGTAAAAAAATTGCTTTGGTTATTGTGATAATTTCATATCATTCTTCATCGGATCCGTATAAGTAGCAGTTTTTTGTTTTTGCATGGGGAATTTTGGTGTTATCTATGTGTAACTGATAAGAATTTCGTTGCACGCATTCTATATGTATTTTGCAAGTTCATTGAAGAGTTTGTATTCATGATAAATCTGTCTGATATCCTCTGTTAAATTGTGTTTTCATTTCTATATCGATTTATGGGGCAGAGAAGTAATTCCATGGGGTCATTTTTTGTTTTTGAAGTTGAAGTCAGTTGGATTATAATAGTGTTTTAAGTCTGTCCAGAATCCAAATATATCTGTTTGGTCGTTTTAAAGTTTTAATCAATTTCTGTGTTGTAGTAAACGTGGTTGTAGACTTTAAAAGTTATTTTTTGAAGACCTTACGGAAATACCTATGTGAGTGAAAAATCTGAGACAAATACATCCCTTGTTATTTGTTGTGGAATGCTTGAGTGTGAGATTCTAAATTGGTACTATAAGGTTATCTTGGAAGATATCCTAACCACATGTTGGTTGTGGCCATGTGGCTGTAGACTTGCATTTGAATAGAGATTAGAGTTTCTGCTAGTTGCAGGTTATTTGGTGGCTAATTAGCCAATCACATCTTGACCCTATGGTCGTTATGTTATGTGAATGGTTAGTAAGCCCGCCTAGATTATTGTGTTAGAAGCCTTTGGTGTTCAAGTTTTATCTCGCTATGCCAAGGCTATTAACTACACGTGTGTGCATTGTTAAAAGCACCTATGGTCTTGCTGTTAAGTAGAGATTAAAGTTTGTTGGCTATAGCAGCATCAACAAGAATTTTTTGGTGGCTAATTAGCCAATCACATCTTAGCTGAATGGTTGTCATGTTGTGTGAATGGTCAGTAAGCTCACCTACATTATCGTGTTAGAAGCTTTTGGTGTTCAAGTTATATGTTGTTATGCCAAGGCTATTATCAACTACATGTGTATGCATTGTTAAATACATCTCTGGTCTTGCTGTTAAGTAGAGGTTATGTTTGTTGTCTATAGGCTTATAGCAGTATCTGTAAGAATTTTTTGGTGGCTAATTAGCCAATCACATCTTAACTGAATGGTTGTCATGTTGTGTGAATGGTCAGTAAGCCCACCTAGATTATTGTGTTAGAAGCCCTTGGTGTTCTGGTTTTATCTCATTCTGCCAAGGCTATTAACTACATATGTATGCATTGTTAAAAACATCTCTGGTCTTGCTGTTAAGTAGAGATTAAAATTTGTCGGCTATAGCAGCATCGACAAGAACTTTTTGGTGACTAATTAGCCAATCACATCTTAGCTCAATGGCTGTCATGTTGTGTGAATGGTCAGTAAGTTCACCTAGATTATTGTGTTAGAAGCCTTTGGTGTTCAAGTTCTATCTTGTTATGCCAAGGCTATTTAACTACATGTGTCTGCTTTGTTAATATTTGAAGCTGACTGGGAAATTTGACGTTATTTTCTTCTTGTAAGATTGTTGGGTTTTAGTTTTGTTAGAAGGCATCATCATGTCATTCACAAAATCTACTCCCCGTATTATGGAACTTTGTATATATTTAGCTTTGGAAATTACTGTGAATATTTGGCTTTCGATTTATATGCATTTCAATATTTAGATAAATTGCTTGCTCTATCTGGTATTTAATTTGAGAGAAGATGAAGAGGGTAGTGTATTTTATAGTGGCAAACTAATGTCCAAAGTTCTTGGTTGCGTTCAGCATTAGTTATCTGGTTACTGGTTTAGGTTTCGCTTTCTGAGATTCCGATAATGGATGATGTTGTGGTAATTGGTGTTTTTATGTATTTTTACATTTCTTGTTTATTTTTTCCCTTTATATTGTTTGTTCCTGTTATTGAGTAAGGGGTTGTTTGGCAGTTGCTGAATGGTTAGGTGCAGAATGATTAAGTGATCAGAATGATTAAGAGGCTCTTATGATATAATGCGAAATGAAATATGGTTGTTTGCTAATTGTTCAGGATGAAATCAAGGCTCTGGATGGTTAAGACAGGGTTAAGACACTATATCATTCAGAGGGTTTTGGAACCATTAAAAGGCAAACCTTTTTTTTGCCAAACAAGATTTACCTCTTAACGATTCAGAGGTTGCCTCTTAATGGAACCATTAAGAGGTAAACAAACAGCCCCTAAATCTCTGAATGAAAGTTTTGAATCCTAATTGGGATATGATGCGGCAAGAAGCAAAGCATTTATATCAGTTCTGCATATCATGTCTGACTTGTTTTTCTTTAATGTTTTTGGAACGTGTGTTCTGATCTTGGCTTTTTTTTGGGTTTATAAGGTTCGGGACTAATTAACAAGAAAGGGTTCAAAGGATCATTTCGTCTGGTAAGGTATTGAATATTATTTGGTTTAAAAGAATTGGATTATAGAAGTTGTTGATGGGTTTTTCTTTCCCTTATTGTTGATTTTGTATGTTTGATTTTTTCTATCCTCTCCAGACTTTTGCAGTTATGTCTGGAGTCCACAGTTTGGTTGTATGTTTTTTAAAAAGGATTTGAGGGAAAGATGATGGTATGGCATTTTGACTGTAGACTTGCATCGAATAATAGACCAATCACACTAATTTACCCTTGTTTCTACAGTCATGAATGCAGGTGTAGCTGGATGCTGCACTGGTCTTGCTTTAAGTTTTCAAGGTACTTGCATATTTTTAAGTTTTTTGTTGTCGCCTTTTGCTTGTGAACCAATTCCGTTGCATACTTCATTGCCTTAGGAAAGAGATTGGTGCCTACAAATGTTCTTGCTCATGAAAATTGATACCTTTATTTTAAAGACTTTGACTAGTTTCAGTTTTATATCTGAAAAAAACCTTTCATTTTATTTAATTGAAAGTGTGAAAATGTGTTCTCCAAATCCTCTTCCCTTAAATCGTTATCAGCAAAAGGTGGCTGCTTGATTAGATGGAAGAATTTAATTGCTTATATCTTGTCACATCTTTAATCGAACACCCTAAGTCGTTTCCTTTACTTAAAGTGGAGTTATCATTATTAGAGGGATTAAAATTTGGTATTGCAATGGCATGGAAGATCAATCTTTGTGTCCTTTGCAACTGATTTTTTGTGTTGTTGATTTGTTTACCCGAGTATCTTGCTTTATCTTTTGTAATTAACGATTGTGAATGAGTTGGTATGACGATGTGTGTGTGAGATCATTAAAGGTATCTTTAAGGTTGCTTTTGGTACGGGGGACGTGACCGCGCATGACAGGACAAAAACTTTTTGTCCCACGTTTAGTGCAACATTAGACTAGGACATGACATGATTGAATCCATTGTTTTTGTCCCACCAAAATAGGTGGATCAAAACTCAGAAAGATGTGACAAGATTGGTAAATTACTAAACTACCCTTCCACAATTTTTTCACCTGCATACCTCACCATCGTCCTTCCAGTCCAAATCTGTGTACCAAACGCACCCTAAAAAAGCTAGAACGTGGAATCATTTTCTTGAATTTGGTCGCCTTCATCATATGCCTTCGTTTGATTTTCACGAGATATTTATCTTTCTATGCCAGGTGCACCCCAGGCTCTTCTGCAGAGCTGCATCACATTTGGTGCGTTTTCCTTCATCATCGAAGGCCTTAACAAGCAGCAACCAGCATTGGCACATTCATTTTCTTCCAGGGCCCGAAGAGGTCAAGAATACTTTGGGATACTTCCACCGTTGACTCTTCCCCTTCCAAACGAACTCAAAGAGTCGTTTTCTTTCTTCCGGAAATCCATTGAACAACAAAGAAGCAAAGTCAACTTCCGTAGTGGCTAAAATTAATCGTTGATAGAGGTTATATCCCTCTCTTCTCTTCCATACCTTCTAGAAGTTTTGCCTGCACCGTCGTTTGTAAATTTGCAGTGACGCTTTTTGTTGCTCCGTAGATTCTACTATCGAAATGTCATGTTGTAGTTGATAATGAGGTTGTGCTTTTTTTTTCTTGTGGTTTAACAACCAAAATACTGATCTTGAATGTCATAATAGGCTTCCCTTTGTCTTTTGTCATGATTTCTTTAGAGTTCACACTTTTGTATCCGTGATCTCGTTGGTGTAGCGAGGGGTCTTCACGGAAACAGTTTCCCCCTACTTTTCGATGTAGAGGTTAGATCTGCCTACATCCCACCCTCCCAGGTCCCACCTCCGGGTGGGACTAACTGTGTTTGTTGGTATGGTTTGAACTCGTTTATGTTCCATTTGTTTTCCGTACACCACATAAACATTGGCTTTACTCTTCGAGGTTCGAGGTAGAGGTCAGATCTACGTACATTCCACCCTCAGAGACCCCACCTCTGGGTGGGACTAACTCTCTGTCTGGTTTGTTTTGAACTCATTGGTGTGCCCTTTTACATACTGTGAGTCCGTGAGATTGAACACGATCTTTACCAGATAATCAAACAACAAAGATATAGATTAACCAACCTGTTTCGATTACAAAATGAAGGATTACAAGCTTGATGTTCTTCAATGTTTAAGCTCTCTCACTTTCTCTCTAGTTGGGTCGATATGATGATCTGAGATATGAATAGTTATGAGATTATAATATCTCAAAACCTTTTATATCTCAAACATAATATCCTAAACTTAATATCTAAAACATAATATCCTAAAATATCTATTAGTTAGATATTTAGGAATAATACAAAATACATTAATGAAGACAATAATTAACTTTGATAATTATTACAAACTTAACATTAGACTAATCTTGAGAGTGACTTTTCAGCTTTAGCTTCAGATTCCAGTCTTCAGATTGGATGATCTTGAATCCAATAAATCTGAGATCTAACACATACTATTCGTTTTTCGTAAGCTAGTTTGGACACCCAAAAAAAAACAAATTGGTTTTGGGATTTTTCCACGTGTAACGATGTACGAAAAATATGTAAATTTCAATAAACAATATATATTTAAATTTAAGCTTAATAATTCATAAATTAAATGCATGTTTTTTAACCGTGGGTGTCTGAGCGAGCTTACGTACATCTCAATTAATCTCAGGGGTCTTAGAAAACAGTCAGGAAAATCCTCAATGGCCTTGCAAGACTTGAACCAATAATCTTTGAGGAAAATCCCCCTTGCTGCCAGTTGAGCTAACCCTACAAGGTCTATTGAATGCATTTACAATATTCTCATACGGGTTTCATTATATTTTTAATGTAATAATATTTATTGTAACACCCTAAAAATAGGGATAACAAAAATCCGAAAAATGGACATGAGGTATACTAAAATTGCCATAGCAAGAGCCTCCCAAAAATGGGGAATATATAAATAACCTGTTTAATCACAATTTGTAATTTTAACGGACAATGAAATAACAACCAACTAATCTAATTTCTACATCTATAAAAGAGATTACAAAAGGGTTGTCATCTAGAAGCCCAACGGTTCAATCCCAAAAGAAGTAGCGTCCAAGTGCAAAATCCCCGAGCTCTCACTTAAAGCATCTAAACCTGCTTAGGAACAGCGCCGCTAGAACCTGAGATACACATCGACACCAAACAAGTGTTAGGCCAAAAAGCCTAGTGAGTTGAACAATAATAAGCATGCATGATCAGTTACAATTCTTATCAGCAGATAACCAGAGTTCAACTAATGTGGAGTCAATAGGGGAGACCCATAGCACCAATCAAGTCCCACCCAAGAGTCGATATACCTTGATGCCCTTAACAAGGAACACCCCAAAGGCCCGGCCCACCCGAAGACTATCGCTCAGAAAATTCCCCGAGTGGCGGAGGTCTAGGCACATACCATCACAGTGGCGCCTAAGACTATATCCTCCTAGTGTACTGACTTGGTTCGTCCACATAACATTTATAAGGGGTCCTTTAGATATATTTCAATCCACATAATTCAATACCAACTACGAGTATAATATTACCACCTTATCCTCATGATGTCTAACAAAAGACCCAATGTAAATCATGCTCATTATGCATATAAACATATCACCAAAATAGTGTTCCAACTAGAATTATCACCATGCCCATATATGCATACATTTAACACATCAAAGTACCCACAATATATATCTATGAGACAAATCCCAAATAATGGTACATATAACAATAATCATGGCAAACCATCCATATATATACATCTTCCAACTATTTCCATGGAGGAATCCCCAAACATTTGAACATGTAGAAATAAAGTAGCAAATAAGATATTGTGATGTGTATCTAGTTTTAACAAAGGTTTAGTAAACTCACAATCTAAGTTTTTACCAAAACCTAGAAAAGATGAAACCCTAGCTTGAAGAAGGTGAGACTTGAAGAAGATGAAGATCTTGAAGAACACCTTGAAGAAACTACTGGGATGAACCTTTGATGAAGGTTTAATGCTTTCACCGACCCAAATCCTTAAGAAAAGAGGTAGAAGATGAAGACCCAAAATCTGGCTTGAACACTTGGAGAAGATGAAGATGGTGGTGAAGCTTTCAAACCAAAACCTAGGATGATAATCTTAACTCTAGCAATCAATGGTGTTGGTTTGGTGGTTGAAGAAGCCCTAGGTGAAGTAAATGAATATGGAGGGTTTGGGAGAGAAATTTGAAAGATAGAGAATGAGAAATGATTGAGATTTGGGGAAATATTCATTTAACCCCGTACCTGGACCTTCTGTCCATGCGCACGGGTCGTGCGCACTGCCCAGTGACCTTTCTTGCTCCATTTTTTTGTTTTATTCAGCTTCTTACTTCAATACTCCCAAAAACCTTAAATTCCACTAGAAACCCAAAAATTACATAATGAAATTCGGGGTGTTACAATCCTTCCCACCTAAATAGGATTTCGTCCCGAAATCTCATTCTACGACAAACAAGTGAGGATAACGCTTCTTCATGTCATCCTCGGATTCCCAAGTAATGTTAGCACCCCGATGGTGCTTCCATTGAACCTTTACCATAACCACATCTTTATGCTTTAACCTATTCACCTTCGATTCTAAAATCGATTTTGGTTCTTCCACACAACGATTCCCATTGTCCACTCGAATTTCCGACAAGGGAATCACGCTCTCCTCTTCGGCTAGACACTTCCGAAGGTAGCATACGTGAAAAGTGGGATGTATCCCAACCATTTCTGGCGGTAAATCCAACCGGTAGGCTTGCAAACCAATCTTTTCCAAAATAACGAATGGTCCAAGAAAACGAGGAGTAAGCTTCCCACGCTTCCCGAAACGTATGATTCCCTTCCACGGAGACACCTTCAACATGACTCGGTCACCCACTTGAAACTCAACCGGTCTTCTTCTCTTGTCCGCATAGCTCTTTTGTCGGTCTTGCGCCGCCTTTAGCCTTTCCCGGATCTCTTTCACCTTGTCGGTCGTCTCTTGAACGATTTCTGGCCCGGCGAATTGCTTTTCGCCCGCTTCTAACCAACAAACCGGGGTTCTGCACTTCCGTCCATATAAAGCCTCGAACGGTGCCATTCTGATACTAGAATGGTAACTGTTGTTGTACGCGAACTCTACCAATGGTAGATGTGAATCCCAACTTCCCCCGAAGTCTATTACACACGACCTCAACATATCTTCTAGCGTCTGGATCGTCCTCTCGCTTTGACCATCCGTTTGAAGATGATATGCCGTGCTCAGATTCAGTCTAGTTCCCAACTCCTTTTGTAAACTAGTCCAAAAGTTCGAAGTGAAACGACTACCCCAATCCGATACTACAGATTGCGGAACTCCGTGTCTTGACACCACCTCGTCGATGTATAGTTTAGCCAACTTATCTATTGGCAAGGTCTCCCGCATTGCAAGGAAATGCGCGCTCTTGGTCAATCGGTCCACAATTACCCAAATGGTGTCGTGGTCACGCAAGGTCTTCGGTAACTTTGTCACGAAGTCTATAGTGATGTTGTCCCATTTCCACTCGGGAATAGACAATGGTTGTAAACTTCCATACGGTCTCTGATGTTCCGCCTTGACTTGAAGGCACGTGACACACTTCTCCACATAGCTAGCTACATCTAGCTTCATCACCGGCCACCAATACATTAACTTTAAATCTCTATACATCTTGGTGCTACCGGGATGTATAGAATATTTCGACTTATGCGCTTCTTCGAGAAGCAACTTCCGAATACCTCCCAACTTCGGCACCAAAATCCGTTCTTGAAAGAGTTTGAGCCCGCGGCTATCTTCCGTTAAAAGCCCACTTTGCTTTACCATGATCTCAGACTTGAGGTTTTGCTCCTTGAGTGCTTCCACTTGCCACGTTTTGATGCTCTCCATCAAACTTGATACCACATCAATTCTTGTAAGGGACAATTTAACACCACCATCATGGCTCCTCCGGCTCAATGCATCCGCTACCACATTGGCTTTACCGGGATGGTAGAGTAGATCACAATCGTAATCCTTTAGAAGTTCAAGCCATCTCCTTTGCCGCATGTTGAGTTCCTTTTGATCGAAGATGTACTTGAGACTCTTGTGATCCGTGAAGAGAGTACACTTGGTCCCGTACAAGTAATGTCGCCACAACTTCAAAGCGAAAACTACCGCCGCCAACTCCAAGTCGTGCGTCGGGTAGTTCTTCTCATGTTCCTTTAATTGCATCGACGCGTAGGCAATGACTTTCCCTCGTTGCATAAGCACACATCCAAGCCCCATCTTAGAAGCGTCACTATACACCACGAAGTCTTCCGATCCTTCAGGCAAGGATAAAAATCGGAGCTTCGCACAATTTCCTCTTGAGCGTTTGAAAGGCTTGGTCTTGAACATCGGTCCAAAGAAACTTGACGTTCTTTCTTGTGAGGGATGTGAGTGGTGTAGCTACCTTGGAAAAGTCTTGGATAAAGCGTCTATAGTAGCCCGCTAAGCCCAAGAAACTCCGTATCTCCGACGGGTTCGTCGCCGGCTCCCAACTCATCATCGCTTCAATCTTCGCCGGGTCCACCTTTACCCCGTCCTTTGATACCACATGCCCCAAGAATTGCACTTCTTGAAGCCAAAATTCGCACTTCGAGAATTTCGCGAACAACTTCTCCCTTCTTAGAACTTCTAATACTTCCCGTAAGTGTCTTCCATGTTCGGACTCATCCCTTGAATATACTAAAATATCGTCGATGAAGACGATCACGGATTTATCCAAAAATGGGCGACACACACGGTTCATCAAATCCATGAATACGGCCGGAGCGTTGGTTAAGCCAAACGGCATCACCAAGAACTCATAATGACAGTATCTCGTTCGGAAAGCCGTTTTCGGAATATCTTCGTTCTTCACTCTCACTTGATGATAATCGGACCGAAGGTCAATCTTCGAGAAACATCCCGCCCCTTGGAGTTGATCAAAAAGGTCGTCGATGCGAGGTAGAGGGTACTTGTTCTTCACCGTGACTTTGTTTAACTCCCGATAATCTATGCACATCCGCATGGATCCATCTTTCTTCTTCACGAACAAAACAGGTGCTCCCCAAGGTGACAAACTTGGTCGAATGAAGCCCTTCTCCAACAACTCTTGAAGTTGCGTCATCATCTCTTTCATTTCTGTCGGTGCCAAACAATAAGGAGCACGAGCTATCGGAGCCGCTCCCGGTGTGAGGTCAATCTGAAACTCCACTTGCCGTTCCAGCGGTAATCCGGGTAAGTCTTTCGGAAAGACGTCCGGATAATCTTGCACTACCTCCACATCCCCCACCGACTTCTTTTCTTTCTTAGCGTCCACAACGTAGGCCAAGTACGAAGGGTAACCCTTTGCTAAGAACTTGCGAGCCTTTAGAGATGAGATAATATGATTACTCCTCCTTCCTTTTTCCCCATAAATGGTTGCCACACCATTTTCCGGCAATGGCACTTGGATCATCTTTTTGGAGCAAAAGATGTCCGCCTTATGCCTCACTAACCAATCCATGCCTATGACTACATCAAACCCTCCTATAGTCATAGGTAGTAAATTTACACCGAAAGAATTTCCATCGACCTCTAGAGTGCAATCACAAAAACGGTCACGAATGATCACTTGATCCCCATTAGCTATTTCTACTACTAACGCATCGGGAAGAACACTAATAGGAGTGGTGAATTGTTTACAGAAAGCATCCGACACAAAAGAACATGTAGCACCCGAATCAAACAAGACACGAGCAGGCATGGAGTTTACTAGAAACGTACCCGAAACAACATCTGCGGCCTCCTTTGCCTCCTCGGTAGTCATCTGTTGTAACACCCCGGATTTCTGTTGTGTAATCTTGTTATTCTTGTGTTAAGCTTTTGTCGTTAGCTCCGTGTTTGGTTTGATGTTGTTTGGAGTTTTGAGAATTTTGGGGGAGAAACAGTGAATTACGCGAGTTACACCGCGACTAGAGGTCGCGGCACAACCCGCGTAACCCTCTGTTGGATATGGGATTTTGAGAACTACGCGAGTTATACCGCGACTAGAGGTCGCGGCATAACCCGCGAAACCCACTGGATGATTAGGGTTTTGGGGACACGAGCGAGTTATGCCGCGGGTTGAAGTCGCGGCATAACCCGCGAGGTTGCATAGACCGTCTTAAAGAGGTTCAGTTTCCCAAATTAACTTTATCACAAAATCTAAATATCCTTCTCTCTCTATTTTCTCTCTCTTTTCATATTTCGATCTTCGAAGTCTCGTTTGGTTGCTAGTTTTCGGTGTTTCTAGCAAAGGGTCGGTGTTTTGAGCTTCACCTCTTCGTCGTGATCGCTATCTGGTTTTCTGGGTTTTATTCCAAAAACCTATCGGTGAGTTCCTACAACCATTTTACAAACTTTATACATGTCAAAACTCTTATTTGCGAAATCCGAAGTATTTCTACGGTATGATTCCATGTTCTCTACATTTTGATATAAATGAAGTTTTTAGTGATTTTCGGGGTTCCCGATCAGTTTCGACTAAAATGACTAGTTCCGCCTTATTAAAGTAAAATGATGTTTTACTTACACATTATGTGGATATGTGAAAAGAATGTTTATGAACACATTTTAATGATTTTCATTCTTACCAGAAGTTGAACTGGGAATAGCATTTTGTTTATAAAATGTACTTATACCATATTTTTATTTATGGTTGGTCACATATGTTGTTGTGACGAGTCCTTACCATTACTAGTGGATCCCTAGGTTTTGGAGTAGACTGTTTTGTTGGGAGGTTATATTCCCCAAATTGTAGCTATGGATCACATGTTCCTCGGGGGCAACTTGGTACGGTTATGTGAGGCCGGATACTAGCCATGGTTCATGGTGATCCTAGTGAATGAGTATACATTGGTTTCCCTTGGGAGCGCGATCTCACCTCGTAGCACGGACTCTGGGTTCATTGCTGAGGACTCCAAGTGTTTAGCTCATAACTCGGAATTGTGGTCTACTTTGTGTTACACCACTATCCTTGGTAAAATGGTTCTTTTGTCATTATATGATGAGTTTTGGACCGAAAAGGCCCGGTTGTGGCGAAATGTTATCTTTATGAATTAAACCTTATGAAAAGATTTCCTTATTATATTGATGTTTATATCTTTTGAGCTTTATAACTGTATGTTCTCACCAGGCTTTAAGTCTGACACTTTTTCTCAAATGATATGTATAACAGGTTTCCCTTAGCGGTGGGATGCACTGGGTTTTGAGAGACGAGTTGGGTCTCGGGGCTTTTGAGTTGATTAAAGTGTTGATAGTTGGGCATTGTTAAGTCCCATTCTTTTGATGATTAATGGATGTCAACTGATGTAATCTAGATAGTTATGTTTAGATCAGTCTGTTGATGAATTCTAAATCCGTACAGGTTTTTGTAAAGTCTTAAGGACTGGCACACCTTTTCGAGAGGTTTATATCAATGCAGATGTCTTATTTCCTTATTTATGAAGTTTTAATTTACTCTGATTTTTAGGGTGTTACAAGTTGGTATCAGAGCTCTAGTTTAAGCGAACTAGGCATGAATGTAAGATGTCTAGACTTAGACTGAGTATGCTAAGAATTGATCTGCGAGATTGGGTAGAGCTTATAAGATGGGTTAGTCTTAGAGTCAACGGAAAGTACGTTTATCAGGCGTTGTGGTGATCGTGACGAGAACTTTTATGTGTTATATGTTCATAATCTCACTTAGCTAATGTTATTATGAAGATATCGTACGTAAGTGTGCTTGAAATTCTATTGCTATGACAATTGGTAATGTGGTAGTACGTTTCCTTTGTATTATTCAATCTCTCTCTTATCTCTGTCTCTGTTTTGTGAAGCAGTTCAGTATGGTGAATACGCGTGGTAGACCGCGTACTCGTGTTGATGGCCTGGAAGCGACAGCCTCCACCGCTGATCGGCCGGAAGGAGTTGAGGTTGTCGTGCGTCCGCCAGTTCAGCAGGTGTTAGGTGGGGGGCCAGAGGTCATTCCTCGAGTAGACCTGGCTTCGTCTCACCCAGTCATCGGGGATGCTAATCCCCAGTCCGAGTTATTGGCCAGCGTGATGTTGGCAATGAGGGAAGAGATGGCGAAGCAGCAGGAGTTTCTGCTGAAAGCAATGGAGGACCGCGACGTAAACAATCGGAGAAGTGAGACGGTTGTGGAGAACGTCGTAGCAGGTTCTGGAGGCGATGGTATAAGGGTCACAGCGGTAGAGCGCAGGATTTCTGGTGCTCCGGGGAATAGGAAGAGTTGTTCCTATAAGTTCTTTCTGAGTTGCGGACCGCCAGAATACTTGGGTTCTGATGACCCGGTGGTGTGCGTAAAGTGGATCCGAGCGGTTGAGCAAGCTTTTGGCTCTTCCGAATGTGGTGATGATCAGAGGGTGCGGTTCGGTACCCAACTGCTGAGGGACACTGCACTCATCTGGTGGAATATCATCCAATCCACTCTATCTCCTGAAGTGTTGGCTCAGTTGTCTTGGGCCGAGTTCCAGAAGAAGCTGCTAGAGGAATTCTGCAACGAGAGGACCATGGACCGAATTGAGAAAGAATTCCGATCTTTGTTGAAGGGGAGCCTGACGGTGAGGGAGTACACCCGTCAGTTCATGGAGAAGCTAGATCTGGTGGGGCATGTTGCCCCAACAGAAAAGGATAAGATGAAGGCCTATCTGAATGGCCTACCTGCGGACATGCAACCTATGGTCCACAATTCTAAAGCTTCTAACCTCCGTGAGATGATTGAAGAATCTCAGTACATGGAAGAGATGTTCGCGAAGAGCAAATCTGAGAAAGTAGTGATGGTGTCTGATAAGAGAAAGTGGGAAGGCAGCTCAGTACCTCCCAAGCGGGTCCGACCTTTTGTCGGAAATCGCAACTTCAACAGTTATCAGGAAGCAAAGTGGTGCCCGAAGTATCGAACCAAGCATCACGGTAACTGTTACAGCAATTCTCAAACTTGCTATAAGTGTGGGAAGCCTGGTCATACTGTCAAAGATTGCCCGGTCAGGGGAATCATCTGTTTTGAGTGTAAGGCACCGGGGCACGCGAGGAAAGATTGCCCGAAGCTTGTGTCGGGTAGCGTGCCAGTAAGGAAGGAGAACCCTCCTAAGGTTCAGGGTCGAGCTTTTCAGATGACGGCTGAAGAGGCCAGGGCATCCGCTGATGTGGTATCGGGTACTTTTCTTATAAACTCTGTACCTACTCGTATTTTGTTCGATACGGGTGCTAGTTTCTCTTTCGTATTTGAATTGTTCCGTCAGAGAATTGCTATGCCCACTACTAGTCTTGAGGATGCGTTAGTAGTAGAAATAGCTGATGGTAGTCAAGTTCTGATCCACGAGGTTCTAAAGCAGTGTACTCTTTGTATCGAAGGGAGAGAATTCTCGATCGATCTACTGCCGATGTTAATCGGGGGTTTTGATGTTGTGGTCGGTATGGATTGGTTGACAAACAATCATGCCGAGATCATATGTTCCAAGAAATTGATTCGACTTCCCAACCCCTCTGGTGAAGTCGTTGTCATCTATGGGGAAAGGAGGAAGGGTGAAGTGGCAATAATCGCAATGGCAAAGGCACGCAAGTGTCTAGTAAAAGGATGTTCGTCTTTCCTAGCCTATGTGATCGATGCCAAGTTGGAGAAATCAAAGATGGAAGATGTGAAGATCGTGCGTGAGTTTCCATATGTCTTTCCGGACGACTTGCCCGGGTTACCACCCGATCGTCAAGTAGAGTTTCGGATTGATCTTGTGCCTGGCGCTGCGCCGATCGCTAAAGCACCTTATCGTTTAGCGCCATCGGAGATGCAAGAGATGGTGACACAACTCCAAGAGCTATTGGAGAATGGTTTCATAAGACCGAGTTCGTCACCCTGGGGAGCTCCGGTCTTATTTGTCAAGAAGAAGGATGGCACAATGAGAATGTGCATTGATTATCGTGAGTTGAACAAAGCTACAGTAAAGAACAGATATCCGCTTCCGAGAATAGAAGACTTGTTCGATCAACTTCAAGGAGCGGGTTGCTTTTCTAAAATCGACTTACGTTCGGGTTATCACCAAGTGAAGGTAAGAGAAGATGATGTTCCGAAGACAGCTTTCAGAACGCGTTACGGCCATTACGAATTTCTTGTAATGCCTTTTGGCCTAACGAACGCACCAGCTGTGTTTATGGATTTAATGAATAGAGTGTGCCGACCATTCCTCGACAAGTCGGTCATCGTATTCATTGATGACATACTCGTGTACTCCAAGAGTGAGTCAGAGCACGAGCAACATTTACGTGAAGTTCTGGAAGTTTTGAGAAAGGAAAGGTTGTACGCCAAGTTTTCCAAGTGCGACTTTTGGCTTAAAGAAGTACAGTTTCTGGGTCACGTAGTCACTCGGGTCGGAGTGAAGGTTGATCCCTCCAAGATTGAAGCTATGATGAATTGGGAGCCTCCTAAGAGTCCATCCGAGATCCGAAGTTTCTTGGGTCTAGCGGGATACTACAGGAGATTTATCCAAGACTTTTCGAAGATCGCTTCTTCCTTGACAGTTCTGACTCGGAAGAACGTGAAGTTTGAATGGACCGAAACCCAAGAGAAGGCGTTCCGTATCCTTCAAAAGAAGTTGTGTGAAGCTCCGATCTTGACGTTACCTGAAGGGTCGGAAGATTTCGTGGTTTACAGCGACGCTTCAAAGATGGGATTGGGTTGTGTGTTGATGCAACGAGGCAAGGTAATCGCCTATGCCTCGAGACAGCTCAAAATACACGAGCAGAATTATCCAACTCATGATCTGGAGTTAGCAGCGGTGGTATTCGCCTTGAAGCTTTGGCGACATTACCTATACGGCACGAAATGTACTCTTTACACGGATCACAAGAGCCTGAAGTATGTCTTTGATCAGAAAGAGTTGAATATGAGACAAAGGCGGTGGCTTGAGTTGCTCAAATATTACGACTGTGAATTGCTTTACCATCCCGGTAAGGCGAACGTGGTGGCCGATGCGTTAAGTCGGAAGGACTATAGCGGAAGTATTCGAGCTACCCATTCGAGAATCGAGCTAGTGTCTAGTCTTGTTGAGAAAATCAAGACATCAAAGGTGGAAGCACTGTTAGAAGAGAATCTAAAAGATGAAGTCATGACAAAACAGCGTTTACTCTTAACGGAAGATAGCCGTGGAGTAAAACTGTTCAGCGATCGTGTGTGGGTACCCAAGATTGGGGGTAACCGTGATCTGTTGCTAGAAGATGCACACAAGTCCAAGTATTCCATTCATCCGGGGAGTACAAAGATGTACAGGGACTTGAAGCTTCACTATTGGTGGCCGGTAATGAATCTTGATGTAGCGCGTTACGTTGAGCGTTGTGTGACGTGTTCGCAAGTTAAGGCCGAACATCAGCGACCATACGGGAGTCTACAGTCTTTAGAGATTCCCGAATGGAAGTGGGAGCATATCACCATGGACTTCGTGACGAAGTTGCCTAAAACTCTTCGAGGTCACGATACCATTTGGGTGATAGTTGACAGATTGACAAAGAGCGCCCACTTCTTGGCCATGCGCGAGACATTACCGATGAACAAGCTAGCGAAACTGTACATTGATGAGGTAGTCTCGAGGCACGGTATACCATTGTCGATCGTGTCGGATCGCGACAGTCGGTTCACTTCGAACTTTTGGGATGGGTTGCATAAAGAGCTTGGTACACGAGTTAAGTTGAGTACGGATTACCATCCGCAAACCGACGGGCAAAGCGAGAGAACGATCCAGACATTGGAAGACATGTTGAGGTCTTGTGTCATTGATTTCGAGGGCAGCTGGGACTCACATTTACCTTTGGTGGAGTTCGCTTACAACAACAGCTACCACTCGAGTATTGGAATGGCACCTTTTGAAGCATTGTACGGACGAAAGTGCCGAACCCTTGTATGTTGGCTTGAAGCGGGAGAAAAGCAGTTCGCCGGACCTAAAATCGTGCAAGAGACTGCCGATAAGGTCAAGTGTATTCGTGAAAGATTGAAAGCGGCTCAGGATCGGCAGAAGAGTTATGCCGATAAGAAGAAGAGGCCGATGGAATTCCAAGTGGGCGACCGGGTTATGCTTAAGGTGTCGCCGTGGAAAGGCATTATACGGTTCGGAAAACGTGGGAAGTTGAGTCCCCGTTTCCTCGAACCTTTCAAAGTGCTCAAACGGGTGGGTTTGCAAGCCTACCAATTGGAACTACCGCCAGAGTTGAACAGAATACACAACACGTTTCATATATGTTATCTTCGGAAGTGTTTAGCGGAAGAGGAAAGCGTCATTCCTCTCTCCGAGTTAACAGTAGACGAGGGTAACCGTTGTGTGGAAGAGCCCGACGCCATTTTAGAGAGAAAGTCTAAAAAGTTGCGTCACAAGGAGGTCACTATGGTCAAGGTGCAGTGGAAGCATCACCGGGGAGCCAATGTGACGTGGGAAGCCGAGGAGGATATGAAACGAAGATATCCTCATCTTTTCGAATAGTTAGGATTTCGGGGACGAAATCATTCCCAAGTTGGGGAGGATTGTAACACCCCGGATTTCCGTTGTGTAATCTTGTTATTCTTGTGTTAAGCTTTTGTCGTTAGCTCCGTGTTTGGTTTGATGTTGTTTGGAGTTTTGAGAATTTGGGGGGAGAAACAGTGAATTATGCGAGTTACACCAGGACTAGAGGTCGCGGCACAACCCGCATAACCCTCTGCTGGATATGGGATTTTGAGAACTACGCGAGTTATACCGCGACTAGAGGTCGCGGCATAACCCGCGAAACCCACTGGATGATTAGGGTTTTTGGGACACGGGCGAGTTATGCCGCGGGTTGAAGTCGCGGCATAACCCGCGAGGTTGCATAGACCGTCTTAAAGAGGTTCAGTTTCCCAAATTAACTTTATCACAAAATCTAAATATCCTTCTCTCTCTATTTTCTCTCTCTTTTCATATTTCAATCTTCGAAGTCTCGTTTGGTTGCTAGTTTTCGGTGTTTCTAGCAAAGGGTCGGTGTTTTGAGCTTCACCTCTTCGTCGTGATCGCTATCTGGTTTTCTGGGTTTTATTCCAAAAACCTATCGGTGAGTTCCTACAACCATTTTACAAACTTTATACATGTCAAAACTCTTATTTGCGAAATCCGAAGTATTTCTACGGTATGATTCCATGTTCTCTACATTTTGATATAAATGAAGTTTTTAGTGATTTTCGGGGTTCCCGATCAGTTTCGACTAAAATGACTAGTTCCGCCTTATTAAAGTAAAATGATGTTTTACTTACACATTATGTGGATATGTGAAAAGAATGTTTATGAACTCATTTTAATGATTTTCATTCTTACCAGAAGTTGAACTGGGAATAGCATTTTGTTTATAAAATGTACTTATACCATATTTTTATTTATGGTTGGTCACATATGTTGTTGTGACGAGTCCTTACCATTACTAGTGGATCCCTAGGTTTTGGAGTAGACTATTTTGTTGGGAGGTTATATTCCCCAAATTGTAGCTATGGATCACATGTTCCTCGGGGGCAACTTGGTACGGTTATGTGAGGCCGGATACTAGCCATGGTTCATGGTGATCCTAGTGAAGGAGTATACATTGGTTTCCCTTGGGAGCGCGATCTCACCTCGTAGCACGGACTCTGGGTTCATTGCTGAGGACTCCAAGTGTTTAGCTCATAACTCGGAATTGTGGTCTACTTTGTGTTACACCACTATCCTTGGTAAAATGGTTCTTTTGTCATTATATGATGAGTTTTGGACCGAAAAGGCCCGGTTGTGGCGAAATGTTATCTTTATGAATTAAACCTTATGAAAAGATTTCCTTATTATATTGATGTTTATATCTTTTGAGCTTTATAACTGTATGTTCTCACCAGGCTTTAAGTCTGACACTTTTTCTCAAATGATATGTATAACAGGTTTCCCTTAGCGGTGGGATGCACTGGGTTTTGAGAGACGAGTTGGGTCTCGGGGCTTTTGAGTTGATTAAAGTGTTGATAGTTGGGCATTGTTAAGTCCCATTCTTTTGATGATTAATGGATGTCAACTGATGTAATCTAGATAGTTATGTTTAGATCAGTCTGTTGATGAATTCTAAATCCGTACAGGTTTTTGTAAAGTCTTAAGGACTGGCACACCTTTTCGAGAGGTTTATATCAATGCAGATGTCTTATTGCCTTATTTATGAAGTTTTAATTTACTCTGATTTTTAGGGTGTTACATCTGTAAAGCTCGACTCGGTGCCCGTGATGGTTGCTCGACCCTATCCGTCGAACCCACAGAATTTCCACCACCTCCTCTAACCAGCCTTGGACACTCTCGCTTCATATGCCCCGACTCTCCGTATTCATAACAAACCGCCCCACGGAGGGGACACTCTCGAGTAGTGTGGTTTTTCTTACCACACTTGTTACACCCGGCTAGACCGGAGAGAGTCCTTGTAGCACACGGCCCCGAGTGCTTTGACCTGCACTTGTGGCACCACCGATCTTCACGGCGTTGATCACCCGATCTCCCGCTTACAAAGGGTCTAGATTGACGAACAGGCCCAAATGGCCCCTCCCACTTCCGCTTCTCACCAACGTACCTCTTCTCATCCCTTTCCGAATTGATGTCGTCCTCAATAAGTAAGGACTCCTCGATAACCTCTTGTAAAGTCGAACACTTAGCATTTCTTATATCCGTTCGCATTCCAGCCGGTAAACCCTGTTGATATGCTTTCATCTTCGACTTTTCGTCGGGGACTAGATGTCCCACCAAGTTTAGTTTCTGCAAGAAGAGCTTAGAGTAGCCAACAACCGACATATTACCCTTCTTCAGATCTCGGAACTCCCGTTCCAACTTGTCCAACGACCGTTCGCTGCAGTATTTGTCCATGATCTTCTCCTTGAACACCGTCTAAGTTAGCTTAGCCAGAACTTCCGGGGTGAGGGAAGATCGTGTGAGGTTCCACCAAATCAGAGCCTCTCCCCGAAGTAGCTGAGAAGCAAACTTGACCCGTTGAGAAGGATCGCATTCACTGGACTCGAAAGCCATCTCTAATTCCTTAAGCCAGTACATACAAGTAACCGGGTTGTCTGAACCCGCAAACTCCTTAGGGTGACACCCCAAAAACGTCTTGTAGGTACACCCTTTAGTCTTTGATCTGATTCCCTCAGCGAATGGTTCTTCAACCGTTACCACATTCGGTCCACCCGACCCCACAATAACGTTTTCAGCCATAGTCTCGGGTTGACGGTTACTAACGTCTCGATCCTCTAGAAGCTTCATGAAAAAATCTTGTTGTTGGGTCATGGCCGAAGTCATGGCCAACTGTTGTTGAGCCAAAGTCGCATTCATGGCCAACATCATGCTATCCCGAAGCCGGGTCTCCATGGTAACTTCCTCCATGATGGCGTCACCTGTATTGAGGTTTCGGCGCGGAATGTGCTCAGGCCCTCCTGCCAAGATTCTGGGTATAGGAATGTCATCGGAGGTTGCCCCCACCGGGGGTCGTACTACTGCAGATTCCACTTCTGGTTGCCCTTCTGGCATGTCCGGTAATCTACTCCGAGTCTTCACCATTAAAAATCAGCCATGCACGCACGAGAAGTAGATTGAGAAAAGACTAAGCGAGTTGAACTCATTGTACGTACTACTACCTTCATCAATTATTGTAACAGAAGTAAACCAAGCATGCTCACGTAACAATGCATTCATAATAGCAGTAGCTAAGTGAAATTATGAACGAACTATACACAAGTATTCTTGTCACCATTATCACAACTCTCAATTACAGTAATTCCGTGATCCTAACGCTCTCCCCACCTAGGATTTCTACCCCAAGTGGACAGTGAAGTCATAAAGTCTAAAGCTTAAGTCTAGATATGCTAAACAATACCTAGTTCACTTAAACTAAAGCTCTGATACCAACTTGTAACACCCTAAAAATAGGGATAACAAAAATCCGAAAAACGGACATGAGGTATACTAAAATTGCCATAGCAAGAGCCTCCCAAAAATGGGGAATATATAAATAACCTGTTTAATCACAATTTGTAATTTTAATGGACAATGAAATAACAACCAACTAATCTAATTTCTACATCTAGAAAAGAGATTACAAAAGGGTTGTCATCTAGAAGCCCAACGGTTCAATCCCAAAAGAAGTAGCGTCCAAGTGCAAAATCCTCGAGCTCTCACTTAAAGCATCTAAACCTGCTTAGGAACAGCGCCGCTAGAACCTGAGATACACATCGACACCAAACAAGTGTTAGGCCAAAAAGCCTAGTGAGTTGAACAATAATAAACATGAATGATCAGTTACAATTCTTATCAGCAGTTAACCAGAGTTCAACTAATGTGGAGTCAATAGGGGAGACCCATAGCACCAATCAAGTCCCACCCAAGAGTCGATATACCTTGATGCCCTTAACAAGGAACACCCCAAAGGCCCGGCCCACCCGAAGACTATCGCTCAGAAAATTCCCCGAGTGGCGGAGATCTAGGCGCATACCATCACAGTGGCGCCCAAGACTATATCCTCCTAGTGTACTAACTTGGTTCGTCCACATAACATTTATAAGGGGTCCTTTAGATATATGTCAATCCACATAATTCAATACCAACTACGGGTATAATATTACCACCTTATCCTCATGATGTCTAACAAAAGACCCAATGTAAATCATGCTCATTATGCATATAAACATATC
Source organism: Arctium minus (assembly GCA_954870635.1). Taxonomy (NCBI): domain Eukaryota; kingdom Viridiplantae; phylum Streptophyta; class Magnoliopsida; order Asterales; family Asteraceae; genus Arctium; species Arctium minus. Next base: position 437,751 of record OX941097.1, read on the forward strand.
ACCAAAATAGTGTTCCAACTAGAATTATCACCATGCCCATATATGCATACATTTAACACATCAAAGTACCCACAATATATATCTATGAGACAAATCCCAAATAATGATACATATAACAATAATCATGGCAAACCATCCATATATATACATCTTCCAACTATTTCCATGGAGGAATCCCCAAACATTTGAACATGTAGAAATAAAGTAGCAAATAGGATATTATGATGTGTACGTAGTTTTAACAAAGGTTTAGTAAACACACAATCTAGGTTTTTGACCAAAATCTAGAAAAGATGAAACCCTAGCTTGAAGAAGGTGAGACTTGAAGAAGATGAAGATCTTGAAGAACACCTTGAAGAAACTACTGGGATGAACCTTTGATGAAGGTTTAATGCTTTCACCGACCCAAATCCTTAAGAAAAGAGGTAGAAGATGAAGACCCAAAATCTGGCTTGAACACTTGGAGAAGATGAAGATGGTGGTGAAGCTTTCAAACCAAAACCTAGGATGATAATCTTAACTCTAGCAATCAATGGTGTTGGTTTGGTGGTTGAAGAAGCCCTAGGTGAAGTAAATGAATATGGAGGGTTTGGGAGAGAAATTTGAAAGATAGAGAATGAGAAATGATTGAGATTTGGGGAAATATTCATTTAACCCCGTACCTGGACCTTCTGTCCATTCGCACGGGTCGTGCGTGATTTCTGAAGGGAGGGCGCACGGGTCGTGCGCACTGCCCAGTGACCTTTCTTGCTCCATTTTTTTGTTTTATTCAGCTTCTTACTTCAATACTCCCAAAAACCTTAAATTCCACTAGAAACCCAAAAATTACATAATGAAATTCGGGGTGTTACATTTATATACCACAAAATTTAAACGCAGTTACCTTGGATTCTTGACCATTTGGTTCCATTTATTACTTCTGTCGTACCAATGAAAAAAATTCATCAAAACACTTTCCCAAAATATTAAGGGTAAAATTGCTATTTAGCTATTTAAAAAGTGTAATAATTACACATTTATGAAATTATGTCTTCCTCGTTGTGGACATTTATTTTGGGATAAAGTAGTTAAAAATCCATGGATTATTTGGGTTAGAGAGGGCATTAAATTTTGCTGATATTTTTGCTATTGTGTGTTCTAATTGGATTCATAGGAAGGAAGCAGAAGGTGCAGCTGAGGAGTCCAAGAAAAGTAATCATGTCGTGAGGAAACTGGAGAAACGATAAGAGGAACGCAAACTCGACCCACATGTTGAAGAACAATTCTCCGGTGGTCGCCTTTTAGCAGCAATCTCATCACGCCCTGGCCAGTGTGGTCGTGCTGACGGGTATGTGAATTTATCCACTGTCATTTTGTTTTCCATTCTTGAGCAGGCATGCATATTTTTATCTTGGATAACAAAACAGGTTGAATGTGGACTGGAATCGAAAAATAAAACAACATGGAACCTCAAGACACCAAATAAATCCTAAAACAACGTATTTCCAAGTTTAAAAATTGATTACAAACTGGTTCGGTTCTATATTTGAACCAGACAACCAAAATACCATCTTTTTAAAACAAGTTAGTGAGAACTGAGCCGAACATAGGTTGCTCCAGTCCGGTTTTGTCTGTCCGTTCCTGCTTCAATACTTCTGTTTTGTGGGTCTAGACCAAGTTTTGGACACTTCTAGAATAAAGGCAACTTGCGTAGTGTTATTATATCATCAGAAAGATATTTTAGATGCTGTGAATACATATTTCTCTCCTGTGAATGTTATCACAATTTTAGCTGTCTACGAGCCTTTAAAAAAAATCATTTCTAAAACCTTATCAGATATACTGGGTTTGTTTGTCTGATTACATTCTTAAACCCCCACCCCACAAAAAAATAGTTTATTTACGTTTTTAGTCCCTGTGGTTTGTTGAGAATTTCTATTTTCATTCTTATGGTTTTGAAATTACATTTTCATCCCTATAGTTTATAATTCATTACCTTTTTCATCCTTATGGTTTAATTTTTATTGCTTTTTTCATCTCTATGGTTTGCAATTCATTTATATTTTAGTCCTTCATACTACTTAAGGTAGTACTTTGGCCTCAGGGACAATAGAAATTAATTACAAACTATAGGGACTAAAACTGAAATTTCAAAACCACAATTCATAATTTTTAACAAACTACAGGGACTAAAACCGTAATTTACTGGAAAAAAAAAGAAAAAGCAAAGGACAAATACACACACACACACTAAGATCTTATCCTTTATGCAAGATTTACTAGGTTTGTTTTGTTAATTATGTGAGAAAATGTTGTGTGCAGATACATATTGGAAGGCAAAGAGCTTGAATTCTACATGAAGAAGCTTCAGAAGAAGAAAGGTGCTGGTGCTGGTGCTGGTGCTGGTGCTGGTGCTGGTGCTGGTGCTGGTGCTGGTGCTGGTGCTGGTGCTGGTGCTGGTGCTGGTTAAATCTTATGATAGATTTGTATCTCTTTGTTTTTATTTTTTATTTTGAGTGTTAGAAGATGATGATGATTGAAAGAGACGATGAAATATGTTGAAGGCTTGAGACTTCGATATATTGATTGAGAGAATAAACGTACAATACAACTAATAATAATGAGAAAGTTAACCTAGACTAGAAGATACAAGGGATTTATATACAAAGACTAAATGGGCCCATAGGCCTGGGCCTTATACACATATATACACTAACATCCCCCCTCAAACTCAATCGGGAGAAGAATGAGCCAGATGGAGTTTGGAAACTAGATCACAAAACCGTCCTAGTAGATGAGCTTTAGTGAAAATGTCGGTCGGTTGATCAATAGTTGAAATAGGAAGAAGTTGGATAGTCTGACGAGTCACGTGTTGACGAACAAAGTGACCGTCAATTTCAATATGTTTCGTTCGCTCGTGAAAGACATCATTGTGAGCGATCTGAATCGCACTATTGTTGTCACACCACAATGGAGTTGGAGAATGTTGAGGAGCCCCCATGTCAGAGAGTAGCCAGCGTAACCACACAAGTTCTTGAGTCGTGTCAGCTAGTGCTCGATACTCAGCTTCAGTACTGGATCGAGCTGTGAGAGATTGTTTCTTGCTCCTCCAAGATATGAGTGAGTCTCCAAGAAAGAAACAGTAGATGGTAGTGGAGCGACGATCAGTCATGTCACTGTCCCAATCAGCATCAGAAAATCCTCGCAAAGTCAATGGTGATGCAGATGTAAAATGGAGACCGTGAAACATGGTCCCTTTTAAATATCGAAGGATGCGCAGGACAGCAGCATAGTGATCGGAACAGGGTGCAGACATGAACTGACTGATGGTATGAACAACATAGGCAATGTCAGGGTGAGTCACTGTCAGGTAAACAAGTGACCCCACTAACTGTCGATACAAAGTAGGATCACGCAGAGGAGGTCCAGCATTCGGAGCTAAATGAAGGTTGTGCTCAAGAGGAGTGGATGCAGTTTTGTTGTCAGTAAGCCCAGCTTTTGGCAAGAGATCTGAGGTGTATTTGGCTTGACAAAGATAAATTCCCGATGGAACTGAGAGCACCTCAAGACCAAGAAAATAGTGTAAAGAGCCAAGGTCCTTCATCTCAAAACAGGAGCTGAGAGATGTCTTGAGATGAGCTATGACAGTAAAGTCACTACCAGTAATAATCATGTCATCCACATACAAAAAAAGTAAGATTATGCCAGCCTCAGTGGTCCGAGTAAACAGTCCGGAATCGTAGTGGTTGGGTGAGAAACCCAGAGAGGTGACTGTGGAACTGAACTTCTCAAACCAAGCTCGCGGAGCTTGCTTGAGTCCATAAAGAGCCTTCCGAAGACGACAAACATGACCTTGTGGAAGTCATGACCTTGTGGAGGAGGTGTCATGTAGACTTCCTCAGATAAGTCACCGTTCAAGAAGGCATTCTTAACATCCATCTGAAAGAGAGGCCATTGTTTGGTAGCTGCGATGGCTAGGAGACTGCGAACAGAAGTGACTCGAGCAACAGGTGCAAATGTCTCCTCATAATCAATGCCGTACTCTTGATTGAAGCCCTTGGCTACAAGGCGAGCTTTGTACCGATCAATAGAACCATCAGATTTTATCTTGATTTTGAACACCCATTTGGAACCAATGGGTGACTTGCCCGGTGGAAGAGGGACAAATTCCCATGTCTGAGCTTTGTCAAGAGCCTGAAGTTCCTCAGCCATAGCTTTTTGCCAATCAAGATTAGAGGAGGCTTCCTTGTAGGAAGTAGGTTTGTGATTGGACAGTAGAGTAGCATAAACATGATAATCACGAAGGTGAGAGGGAACTTGTCTTACCCGATCTGATCGTCTAACATTCTGAGATTGAGACGTTCCAGGAGCCAAAGACTCAGCAGGCAACTCAGATGTTGGCTGTGCAGATGGAGCAGATGATTGATGTTGATCAGAAAAACTAGGAGAGGTAGGTTGTGTAGAGGTAGGAGACTCTGAAGGAGAGGCGAATTCGGAATGTGTTTGAACAATAGGCGGACACGAAGTGATGTCAGATTGTAGTGAGTCCAATGATACGGAAGCATCAGTAAAGAACGGAGCGGTGAAGGTAGGAGACTCACGAAACTTGGATATAGAAAAAAAAGGAACATGTTCCCAGAAGGTAACATGACGAGATATACGAAGACGCTGGGAGATAGGATCCCAGCAGCGATAACCCTTGTGCTCAATACCATATCCAAGGAAGCAGCAAAGTCTGGAGCGAGATTCAAGTTTGGTATGTTCATAAGGTTGTAACTGAACAAAACAAGCACTACCCCAAACTTTTAGAAGTTCATAGGCAGGGGTGATCTCATGAAGAGCCTCATAAGGAGACTTATTATTAAGGATGGGAGTAGGATGACGATTGATAGTATAAACTGCAGGGAAAGTAGCTTGTAGGTCCATGATCTCTCACATCTCAAGTGTTTGTGTAACAAGTTTAGGATAGAAGAAGGCTTATTTATTTATTAGAAATGAAAACCTATTCTAGAGAGAACACAAGAGAATTAGGGAGCTACATCTTGAATTATAAAATGATAATATGAATTATTACAACTCAATACTCCTATTTATAGCCCACAACTACCACTATCCTTGTTACAACATGTAAGCCCAAGCCCATCTACTCACTAAAGCCCAATAGGCCCAATTACAATTACAAACACATTTACTTTCCTAAACTTTCTATAATTCATACACTAACACAGCTTCACCCCAAAAACGTTCTGGACATTTTGCAGAAATGAGAAGAGTGTGAACCGTATCAAGAATATGACGGTGTTTGCGTTCGGCACGACCATTTTGAGGAGATGTGTCGGGACAGGAGTACTGAGAGAGAGTCCCCTGAGATTGAAGAAAGGAGAGAAGAGAGGACTCTTTGTATTCCATAGCATTGTCAGCCCTAAGAATCTTTATATATTTTGAGAATTGGGTGTGAATCATCCGAGCAAACATAATATAAATTTTAGGTAGCTCTGAACGATGTTTCATGAGATATATCCATGTGAAACGTGTATGATCATCAATAAAAATAACAAAATATCGAGCACCCCCCATGGATGGAAAGTAAATCATCTTCAAGCTCTAGTCTCCTCTCCCCCTTGATTTGCTTGAAAAAACTTTAGTGCATGTATCTTGAATTGTAGGCTTGGCTCCCCCATGAAAGTTGCTCTCATTCTTCATTTTCGACTTTAAAACCGGATCCGATGTACACCGTAAGCTCGACTAAGTGCACGATAATACATCTTGAAATGTAGAAACCCAACTCGTTCCGATAAGCCCACAAGAATGATAACGAGTGAATTTGACGTGACAAACCGTGTGCAAACTTAGTTTTTAACAACGGAACCGTCGTTAACCGCGAGTCGAGTAGGAGTTCGGCTTGAGAGTCGTAAACTTGTCGTTTGAAGGAGGAATGATAAAGCATACACTACACAGTAGGGTCGAGGAACAAATTTTGGCCAAAGTAACGGATTTTGGACCAAAAAAGTTAGAAAACTAACTGGACTAACGGAAGTCCGTTAGTTACTATTCATCTCCTCTTTCAACATAAAATCACGTACTGCACTTTTTGTCACTTCATTTTGCTTCAAAAACACATGTAAGTAATCTGATAATTGCATCTTAAAAGCTTCATGGAACATCAAGTAACTGTTTTCAGGAACTATGCATCGTGAACAGTATCAACCGCCGATCCAACAACTTAATTCCGGTGAGCTAACAGATTTTTTCGGTGAGATCAACAAACAGCTTCAAACTTTCGAAATCATGCTGGAATCTCTTGCCATATACTTGCAAAATGATCAAAAATAACAAACACATAGATCTGGATCGATTTACAGCAACAATACTTCAAGAGGATTTAAGAGTTCGATGAACTTACGATTAGATCGGGCTCAAAACGCTTGAAAATGTCGAGATTCGATCGTTAATCCCAAAATCTACCAAATCATAGAGAGAGAAAGTAGAGAGATAAAGTATAGACGAAAAGCTCTCAATGTATTGAATATGCGATCAAAGTGTTCTCTAAAGTTACATGCTTACAAGAGCCATATCCCTATTTATACCAAGGGAACATGGACACAGACAAGATAAACAGAATACAGACTAACCATATACAGACCTTGTTGACTTTACATGTTTGACTTTCTACATTAAATCTTGGATACAATATTTAGACTTAACAATCTCCCCCTTTGTATCAAGATTTAATAAAAAAATTGACACTAGTCTTCAGCACTTGATTCTTCAGCTTATGTTTCTGACAGCTTTGAACATTGAAACTCTTTCAGCCTTTGAAGAACCTTGAAAAGTCTTTTTCACTTTGAAGCTTTGAAAGTCAACAAGTCATGAGCACGAAACTTGAAATCTTTGAAACATTAACATGGAAATAGCTTTGAGGGAATCTCTGATTTTGTATCTTCATCTCTTGTGAACTCTGGATCATCTTCGGAAAAACAAACTTTCTTGAAACTTGATTTAACTATGAAGAATCTTTCATCAGAATCTTTTGTCTTTGAAACAGCGGAAGCAACTTGAATTAAATTTGAGCTCTCAGAACTTCTTCACAAGTCTTTTTCAAATGAACTTTCTTTGAAATCTTCTTGACGGCATTTTGAATCAGCCAAAGAATTTCTTTCACAAGTCTTTCTTCACTTTGATATCTTCTTGACGGCTTTGAAATTGAATCTTTGTAAATTCTCCCCCTTTTTGATGATTGTGAGCATCAAGATCATCAAAACGTCTTTAATTTCAACACAGTCTTTGATTTCCCCCTTTGTAATCAAATAACAATCTCCCCTTTGACAGTTGGTGCGCTTTCATCTGAGAGTCGTCAATTCATGAAAATATATATCCGAATCTTTTCAAATTCAGACATACTGAACAGTGTAACACAAAGAAAATTGAAGTTAGCATGCCTGTAAGTAACACAAAGTCATTGTGTATAACGAATGTACAATTGAAGGAGTTGGTTTGATGATGACTCCCCAGGACTTCCATTCAATCATTGAAAAACACAAGGTTTATCTATGAATGTTCTGACAGAAAAACAGATTTTCTGTGTGCTCGTGCTTGTGTATGAAAGAATTTAGCACAATGATTGTGTTTCATTTGGCTCAAATTGTGTAAACTGTTGAGACAACAACAGATAATACACGGACTCAATGTGCATGAAAGAGGTACGAAGGTGGGGCAACTTTCCTTCTTTTTCAATATCTAAATCTTCCGAGTGAAGACTAGATAGCATATATGTTGCGTCCCCAAAGAAAATGAAACATTTCTTTGTTAAGAAAGAAACGAGTGGTTGGTAGGGTAATAGCAAGAGTTGGCATGGGCTCACTGCCTAATTCAATGATGGTCACCTAAGAATGTGAACCAATCAGTAGATGTAGCTGCCCGGCTCAGAAAGAAGTTGGTGCAGAGCTCTGATACCGCTTGTAGGTCCATGATCTCTCACATCTCAAGTGTTTGTGTAACAAGTTTAGGATAGAAGAAGGCTTATTTATTTATTAGAAATGAAAACCTATTCTAGAGAGAACACAAGAGAATTAGGGAGCTACATCTTGAATTATAAAATGATAATATGAATTATTACAACTCAATACTCCTATTTATAGCCCACAACTACCACTACCCTTGTTACAACATGTAAGCCCAAGCCCATCTACTCACTAAAGCCCAATAGGCCCAATTACAATTACAAACACATTTACTTTCCTAAACTTTCTATAATTCATACACTAACACAGCTTCACCCCAAAAACGTTCTGGACATTTTGCAGAAATGAGAAGAGTGCGAACCGTATCAAGAATATGACGGTGTTTGCGTTCGGCACGACCATTTTGAGGAGATGTGTCGGGACAGGAGTACTGAGAGAGAGTCCCCTGAGATTGAAGAAAGGAGAGAAGAGATGACTCTTTGTATTCCATAGCATTGTCAGCCCTAAGAATCTTTATAGATTTTGAGAATTGGGTGTGAATCATCCGAGCAAACATAATATAAATTTTAGGTAGCTCCGAACGATGTTTCATGAGATATATCCATGTGAAACATGTATGATCATCAATAAAAATAACAAAATATCGAGCACCCCCCATGGATGGATGTGGTGCTGGTCCCATACATCAGAATGAATAAGATCAAAAGGAGAAGTAGAATTAAACTCATTTGTTTCAAAAGATAAAGCATGATGTTTGCCAAGTTTGCATGATAAACAAGAAATATTGTCAGTTGACATACAATTTCCTAACACCCCTAAATTAGCTAATGATTTTATTCTGGCTAGAGATAAGTAACCTAGTCGGGCATGCCACAAGTCAAAGGAAGAAGTGCTGGAAACGGAAGCAACAAGACTTGAAGAGGGTAATGGAAGACGAAGATAGACCACTTCAATCATCCGTCCAACTTTATGGCCGAGTCCAAGGATCTGCTTGGTCTTTGGATCCTGTACAACACAACCAGAAGAATGAAATAAAATGATCAGATTAGATTCTAGAAGTTGCACAATCGAAACTAAGCTCAGAGATAGTTTCAGAACATTTAGAACATCCTGTAATTGTATATGAGGAGTGGAGACATTTCCACTAAAAGATACCGGTAGACCAGTGTTGTCAGCAGTTCGTACTGACGTAAATGCTGAGGTGGTTTCTTAGAAACAAAACCATCAGTGCAGGGAGTCATATGATTGCAACACCCAGAGTCAAAAAGCCATGAGTTACCTGATGCAGTTGAGTGTTGAGAATTCATACCCATAGCACCAGACATGATCTGCTCCATGAGCTCCTGATTACGCATCAGTTCCATGAGGTCGGGTGAGGAGACTGGAGAAACCTCGTTATCAGCGAGAGTAGACCCAGCAACAGCGTGAGTCCGGTTCTGAGGGCCAGTGTTCTTTGAGTTCTTAGGGCAGTCAGACTCATAATGGCGCAGATGAGTGATACCACACCAACGACACTTGCGAATAGGACAATCAAGGAGAAGATGACCAGTAGAATGGCAAAAGGCACACTCAGATGTGTTCGTCTTTCCCACAGATTTGGAATGGTTGTTGTTGGTCCATTTACCTTTGGACTTAGGATGAGACGTGTAGAGAACGCTATCAGTAGTGGGCATCGGTGAGCGCATGTGAAGACGGGTTTCTTCACTTAACAATTCTGATATTGCTTCTTCAAGAGTAGGTAGTGGCTGCCTATGAAGAAGAGAAGCACGAACATTCTCAAATTTATCAGTAAGACCCATCAGAATGGTGATCAAATGTAGCTGGTTGAAGTAGGTTGTGAATTGTTGAGTTGTTTCATCAAAAATTTGTGGTGCTCCAAGACTTATATGATCTCTGAGAGACTGCATTCCAGAGATATAAGAGTTTACGGATTGATCAGGAAGCTGACGTTTGTTCTAAAAGGTGGTCCACAGTTGATACTGATGAGATAGGCCCGATGACGTGTACCGCTTTGCGAGAAAATCCCAGAGACTTTTGGCGGTGACATAGCCAAGAAACTGTTGGTTGATCTCAGGAGTAGTGGAGGCATTAATGAAACCCAGAATACGAGCACTATTAATGTCCCACTCATTCATGCGTTTTGCAAAATCAACAGCATTCTCAGTTGCTGCCTGAACTGGAAGTTTAGATGCACCAGTAACATAGGTGTAAAGCCCATGGGATTTTAGCAGAATTGTCATATGGTGATGCCACCGGATGTAGTTGCTACCATTGAAAACAACCGAGATGGGATTTGAGTGACTGAGATTGGCAGCCATTGATGTGACGAGAAACAGTGCTACAAGTGGTTGGCGCAAAAAGAGTGACCGGTATCGACCGGTATGGACCGGTATGGTGTTATGTGACCGATATGGACCGGTATCGATCGACCGGTATGGTGTTATCGACCAGTGTGGACCGATATGGTGTTTTGAAGATGAGAGAAGACGTACCCGTGCGATGAAAGACAGAGAGGGCGACGACGGTGATGAGAGACAGAGAGGGCGGCGACGACGAGTAAGATGCACCGCTGACAGAGAGGGCCGACGACAGAGAGGGAGGCAACGGCGATTAGGTTTTTGAAAGGTGGTTGTCTGTGGCTAGGGTTTCGGTTGTCGGCAGCGACGGCGAGAAAGGTTGGTGACGATGAGAGTGAGGAAGAAAGCAAACCTACATCTCTGATACCATGTTAGAAGATGATGATGATTGAAAGAGACGATGAAATATGCTGAAGGTTTGAGAATTCGATATATTGATTGAGAGAATAAACGTACAATACAACTAATAATAATGAGAAAGTTAACCTAGACTATAAGATACAAGGGATTTATATACAGAGACTAAATGGGCCAATGGGTCTGGGCCTTATACACATATATACACTAACATTGAGGAAGGCATGACTCAGGATTTTGTTGTGCTTTCTTAGTTAACTTTGACATTTATGAATATGTTGAAGGAATAGTGCAACGTTTGCTATTGGTTCCCTGACATGGTTTTGACCAACTATATTTTTGCATCTTTTGATCATGAACCCCATGACTTGAATTTATTTGCATGTTGACATAAAATTTAGTTTTGGAACAAGATCTTTCTTTTGGTTTGAAATTTTGATCTAGTTTTGTTTGTTAAATACGTTGACATGCATCCATCCTATTTAGGTATATATCTAAATATAATTTTAAGTTATATATCTAAATATACCACCATTATATACTTAAATATACAACTATTAGGGTTGAGTTTTGATGAGAAGTTGAGGTTAACATGAAAATTGGTTATCAACCATGCATTAGGAGATGCACCGAATCAATTTTCTTCAAAGCCACAATTCATGGGAGGGCGTTTGATTAAAAATGATCAACGGTTCAGATCCACTTTTCACGCTTCTTATGTTAACCTCAACTTCTCGTACGATCCTTCGCCACCGCTATTATATATCTAAATATACCACCTCTGCAATGACCATTCTTATTCTCCACAATCAACCAAACATCATCAATACAATGATTATTAACATTCCCATCTTCTAATACGAACCAAGTTCCCCTAAGTAAGTTACTTTTGTTTTGTCTTTCATGTTGGATGAAGATGTTTGCAACTCTTCCACCTGAACTTGAAACCATAAAAACTGTGCATCAACAGTACTAGTAGTACTGTAGTTCTTTTTCTTTCTTAAATACACTTGAATAGGATATACAATGAATTGGTTTGCAACTATCAAACCTATTCCGTCAAAAACTATATATAAACCGAACTAAATGAACTCAGTAAATTCACAATAGTAGAGTATATACAGATCTGACCTTTACTTCAAGCGGTTGTTTCTGAAAAATGGAAACAATGAGAAGGAAAATGTGTGGAAGGAGGAGAATGGGGTTAAACACAAACATACACATAGATGACAGAATTCATACCCGCGTTGATTTTTATCATCCCTTATTTTTATCCACCCTACTACCACTTTATGGTTAAAGATCAAATATGTTATTGAATGACATCCATGATCATGGGCCTGCCACATAGTGGTACCCTTAATTGGGTTGGGTCGTGATTGACGGGGATTAGTCGAGTGGCACCCTTAAGTGGGAGCCCGGATACCCCGGGAACGTGTGTGTGTGTTAACTTGTCGTTCAAAAAAATTAACTGAATTGAATTGAATGTCAATTTGTAATATTACTTTGACCAAACCAACCAACTGCTTCTTGCTCTCCATATAAAAAGAATGGCAGGCAGGATCATCATCCAACAAATTGAACCATCTTGAAGTGGCAGTAGCTCCAATATGAAATTTATAGCACCTTCAACAAATTCTTTAAAGAAACTCAATATAAATAATCAAAATTCAAGAATTATCTTTAACTCCAATAACTGCTACATATTTTAGAGATTACAAGATTGATATATTAGTAAAATATTCCATACATTTAATAAAATATCATTTCTCTTTCCCAAACATTTAATGTCAAAGTTTTCTGGAAATAAATGGCTTGCAGGATGCTGAAACTGCTACAAAGGCCAGGCTTATAGTTGTTGATATGAATGTTGATGAACACCAAGAAGATGACTTAACAACAAAACCGACCGTAGATAGTGAGCCTGATGAGGAAGCGACTTGTTTCGATACAGTTTGTGCAATATGTGATAATGGTGGTGAACTTATCTGGTACTACTTGTTACTTCATTACTTATGATGGGAAGCTATCTCCACTTTATCATTTTTTGATGTATTTTGTCATCCATTTCAGTTGTGAAGGGGAGTGTTTTAGGTCATTTCATGCAACTGTAGAATCTGAAGGTGCAGCAGACAATTATTGCATATCTCTTGGTCTACCTCCTAAAGTGGAAAAGGTCTTCTAACCATTTATAATTTCAGGAAATCGGTTTATAAATTTTGTTGCCTTTTCTCAATTGTTCTCTTCAATGTCTCTTTTGATTTTGCATTAGTTATCTTTGGACATCTTATCTTTAACCTTTTGTAGGGAGCAGAACCTTTCCGTTGCGAGAATTGTTTGTATAAACGACACCAGTGCTTTGTTTGTGGTGAACTAGCTAGGGTCTTCTGATAAATCTTCGGTTGCAGAGGTGTGTAATACTCGAGGCAATCTATTTTCATAGCCTATTCTTGATGATATCAGCAAAAAAATTACTGATACGTGCGAACAGCTTGAGAAAGCTTTGTGAAAATTTGATATTTATTTAGCTAATAGAGGAATAGACTTCCTCTTTGCAAAACTTTATTATATTTGCAAGACTTGGTTGGCAGTTTCTCTTTCTTTCCAGTGTCAAGGTCATCTTTTTTGTTTTCTTTCTTTTCTCAAAATTTTCCGCCAAGCTTTTTTCTTCACACTTTTCACTAGGAGGTTGCGATATTTTTGTCAAGTATGTCTACATCCCAAACCTCCATACGCCACCCGAGGTGGGATATACTGGGATCATTTGGTTTGGTTTGGAATTACTAGCATAATGCAGTTTACGCAACTGGATTCTTATTGGATATTTAAACTAAACTTAGTTTAAAGTATTAAATATGTAAATTATAATAGATTAGGGATCAGATTGTAATTAGTAGAAAATTGAAAGGATGTGTTGTTTGAGGGCTGCTGTGGAACCGCCACCAACCGCCACCGCCAACCATCACAATGGTTCAATCGCCACCATTCGAACAGTCGCAATGGTTCGTTGGCACCTCTTAGTTATGTATAAATATGTAATCAATTGTACAAACAAAGTGTGTCTAGAAAATTTCTCAGTTATATAAATTAGAACTTTGGTAGATTTTTGTTTGTTATTTCTATTTCGATCCAACAATTGGTATCAGAGCGTTTGGTTTATCAACCAAGGTTCTCATCAAGAAACCGAGAAACCCACCAAAAACGGCGCCGGAGATTCAAAAGAAGATCACCACAGAAAGGGGTTCGATTGGAATCGAAGAAGAAGGCAGTAGTTTTATCCGGTGAAAAAAGAACCAGGGGACTGCTAGAGGCAGTTGGTTTGATTCGCCTTGCAAACAAGAAAGAAAGAGTTTTTTTTCGCACAAGAAGAAGTTTTTTTAAGAAGCCGAAAATTGGAAGAAAGAAGAAACGGCCAATGCCCGAATCACCCAAAGAAAATAAAGGAGGGCTGGATTCCGGAACATCAAAGAAAATTGAAGGAGGGATGTCAATGACCTTCCAATTCCCAATTCTAAATTCCACGAATTATACTATTTGGGTTGTGAAGATTAAAGCATTGTTTAATGTCTATGGAATATAGGAAGCACTCGAACCAAAAGGAGATGTGGATATAAAGAAAAACATAATGGCTATTGCTTATCTTTTTCAAGGTTTGCCCGAACAACTCGTTCTACAAGTTGCTCATCACACGAATGCCTCAAAAATATGGGAAGACTTGAAAGCTCGATTCGTTGGTGCTGACAGAGTCAAGGAGGCTAGACTACAAACATTAGAATCAGAATTTGAATCCTTGAAAATGAAGGACTCAGAATCACTCGATGAATTTACCGGAAAAATTAGTCAACTTGTGTCACAAGCAAACAATCTTGGATCTACAATAGAGAACAAAAGATTGGTTCGAAAACTACTAGGGTTTGCGTCAGCAAAATTCATTCAATTGTTGCTGCAATTGAACAATTTTCCGATCTTAATACTATGTCATTTCAAGAAACTATCGGAAGATTAAAAGCCTATGAAGAACGCATTAAGAAGCCAAACAAGGAAGAAGATACACATGATGGACTTCTATACGCCAAAACAGACGGAAAAGAAGAAGACAAAGAGCATAGTTGTGAACGTTGCGGTTATAGAAAGTCAAATCAAGATATCAAAGGAAGAGGTTGTGGTAGAAATTGGAAATCGTGGAGGAATAAAGATGGTAACCAACACCAACAAGACAAGAGTCAGATAAAATGCTTCAAGTGCAACGGATTTGGACACTTCAAATATGAATGCACAAAAAAGGAGGAGGAAGTTAACTTGGCTCAATACAAAGACGACGAACCAACAATTGGTCCAACACTACTATAGACGAGCTTTGAAGAATGGAATACCTCACTTAAACTATGTTTAGTTTAAGGGGGAGTATTGGATATTTAAACTAAACTTAGTTTAAAGTATTAAATATGTAAATTATAATAGATTAGGGATCAGATTGTAATTAGTAGAAAATTGAAAGGATGTGTCGTTTGGGGGCTGCTGTGGAACCGCCACCAACCGCCACCGCCAACCATCACAATGGTTCAATCGCCACCATTCGAACAGTCGCAATGGTTCATTGGCACCTCTTAGTTATGTATAAATATGTAATCAATTGTACAAACAAAGTGTGTGTAGAAAATTTCTCAGTTATATAAATTAGAACTTTGGTTGATTTTTCTTTGTTATTTCTATTTCGATCCAACAATTCTGACACCAATTGGTTTTGGTGAATGGAACTCATTGAATTTCTTATTGTAGTATTATCCACATTATGTAACTCGAAACTCCTTGCATGTTTCCACTCTTTCAGGTTTTTCGTTGTAGTTCTGCAAATTGTGGCCACTTTTATCACCCACGATGTGTAGCAACGCTGCTCCAGCAATATGGTGAAGCTGAGCCACAGGATCTTGAACAAAAGATTGCCGTGGGGGAACCGTTCATATGTCCTGCCCACAAATGTGTTGTCTGTAAGCAAACAGAAAGTCCAAAGGTGAAAGACTTGCAATTTGCTGTTTGCAGGCGGAGTCCAACATCATATGTAACACCCTAAAAATTCGGGTTATTTTAAAAATTGAAAATTCGACAATAAGGTGTTTATAAATAGGGCAAACCACCTAATAATGGGTAAAGCGTGAGCATTCACAAAATCTGTAACTGTAAATGGATAAGTGACAACAAACCAAACCAAACCAAATCTATCTAGGTTACATAGGTTGTTATAACCATTTATTGTCTTTCTCATGAATTACTCCTTTCAACCAAAATCCATAAAAGTTTAATCATAAACTTGGCTAGAAGCCATAAGTTGAACATTTACTCCACATAATACAATAAATACACTTTAGGAGTTTCAAAACATAGGTTATATCACCATTTTGCAAATATAACAAGAAACCCTAAAAATCTCCCAAAAACACCAAGTTAGGTCAAAATCTCAACAACGATAAAATGTAACCAAGGAGATGTCTAGAGTTCAAAATATGCTTTTTGATGTGTATAAAGTTTAATAAATAGAAGCATGACTCACCTTGTTAGATTTAGGCTAAATCTAAATTTTACCCACTTAGAGCTTTCCTTGAAGAACTTGATTCTTCAAACCAAATATTCCAAAACCTAGATTCACAAGGTTCCAACCATAAATAATCATATTCACCCACAAATAAACATTCCCCAAACACTTAATCATCAAAATCTCTATTTTGGGCAAAACCCTAATTTTGACCCAAAACTCCCAAAATCTTCCAAACCGAAAGTTAGAGAAATCAAACACTAGAGAATCATCAATGGAGCAATTATAACTTACATAAAGGTTTAGAAACGGAAGGGATACACTTACCACTTAGGTTTTGATGAAAACCTAGAAAACCCAAAAATAAGCTTGAGGTTGAAGATGAAGATGGAGATGGTGAATCTTTGACCATAGTTTTCAATCCTACCACTTGATGATGCTTCACCTCCACAAAATCCAAGGATTTGAGCCAAAATAAGTTAGGGTTCGTGGGAAAGGGTGAGGGATCGGTTTGGGAGAGAAAAGGAAGAGATTAGAAATGAGAAAGTGAGAGAAATGGCTGAAAATCGCGATTTTAACACTCTGGTACCCGTAGGCTATAGTGCCAAGCTATTGTGCCAGTGGCACAATCGCTGGCACAATCGCCGAGATTGTACCGTGAGTTTTGGACTTCGGCGATTGTGACAAGCTATAGTGACAGTGTCACAATCGCCGGGCACAATAGCCAAGCATGCACCGAACACTGTTTTGGCCAAAACTTCTTCGTTATAGCTCCGTTTTCGCTCCGGAAAGAACCGTTGGACTCGAAATTGAATCCTTCATCTATCAAGACTATAAAACCTAGAATTCAAGTCCAAAATACTATATCTTATTTTTCCCTTAGAATTACTGATTTCTGCATTAACTTGAAATAATACCTTTCGAAATTCGGGGTGTTACAATCCTCCCAACCTTAAAAGAGATTTCGAGATCGTCCTCGAAATCTGGAACCACCAAGCACCCAACATCATACTTGGAAAGATCGATTGATTTCCTATCTAAAAGGAATGCCTTCATGAAACTTCATCTCATATACGGGCCCGATTACATTCCGGTTTAGGTTGTCACTACGTTTCTCATAACGTGCCGTTACAAACTAAATCTCAACGTTCAATATATTTCACCGACGTCAGGATGAACGTTGAGTTCCTGATTAACCATTTTCTTAATCATTAAATCTCGGTTGCCTCCCAACCTTAGATTGCTCGTATTACCTCAAGAGTAACTTACGACCTTATTCAATCATTTCCACCAACAATACCCCAAAGCAAACTTTTTCCTTTAGATACCTCTAATTAAGACACATCAAGGTTTCCTCGATAATTGATTTGTACTTAAAGTCCACCTTGACATTCTTACCAAATGTAACAAATAAACATTACCACCAATCTCTCGCCATGCACATCAAGCATTGAATTCCAAATCAACGAAAGTCCTGACAATTACCAAAATACCAATGATTGATTCTTAATTATCAACATCTAATTTCCTTAAGTTTACCGCTCGTCCTGCAGACGCACCAGATCTAACGGAAATACACTGAAGCACACCAACAGTTATTGTCCTCAAAATAGAGTGTCGACACCTATCCTCGGAGTGACCATTATGTAAACATGGGTATACTACCAAATATTTCATTCCCGATTAGCAATGTCGATTCAAAGTTGACACCTATTTTTGGAAGTAGTCACCCAAATCCAACATCCTTACCAGTCAACCATTACATCATGATTATTCACGAATATCCAAAAATATAGTACACCACCGTCACATAGCATACCGTCGTACAAAATTCCCACAAATCCAAAACCAACCATACCCAAACAACCGAACACGATTTTAATCTGTAGGTTTAACGAAGCATAAAGATCGTTACTTAACTAACTGGGAGAAAGCACATGTCTAACGCCTCAAACTCCGAGGACTCTTTTAATCCTTAATCTCGACTTCTAACACGAGGGAGCTTACACCTATAGCCCAATGACTTCAAGGTTTTTCACACTACCATGCCAATTTGAAATTTATAAAACTCTCAAATACATAAGTTTTATAACAATTAAACATGCGGTAAAAATACACTATCGTGCATTCGATAGGTTTCAAAATTTATCATCAATGCCACGCATATAAAACCATTTTCAAAACTCATTTGATCAGTACTTATGTTAATAAAACGGTAACGAAAGATGCGTAACAAAATTTTCAAACGGACTACCAGGGTCCTAGTATGCATCAATTTATGCTATGCATATGAAAAAATAACTTTCCGTCCTATAACATGTGCAATAAAAATTTGTACAACTCCCAAAAGAGGATTTCACAACTTCAACTTTAAAATGTTTTACTTTAACACAAAACGTCGAAAGATAAAATTTCCAACAAAACCTATATATGCCTGTAGATCCCAGTGCAGTGCACAAGAAAAATAATGTGAGAGTTACTTGACATTCCACGGTGCTTCTTCAGTTTAAAACAAAGAATCTGTCTTTGAACCGCGAGTTGAATAGATTTGTTTTCTTCTCAAGAACTTGTTTCAATCATCGCATAGGAGGAATGATGAACAAACTTGTAGCAGACACCACATGATACTTGATACGGGAAAGAATCAATACAAACTTTGAAAACTTCACTGTCTTCAGACAAACAAATTTAGCATTAAACTCATATCTTTATCTCTTTGATCTTTAGACCGTCTTCAGAAAAACAAACTTTCTTTCTTCAAAACTTTGAAATTGA
Organism: Arctium minus; assembly: GCA_954870635.1. Taxonomy (NCBI): domain Eukaryota; kingdom Viridiplantae; phylum Streptophyta; class Magnoliopsida; order Asterales; family Asteraceae; genus Arctium; species Arctium minus. Next base: position 456,710 of record OX941097.1, read on the forward strand.
ACTTTTGAAAAATTCTCCCCCTTTTTGATGATTGTGAGCATCATGATCATCAAAACTTCTTCAATTTCAACGCATTCTTTGATCTCCCCTTTATGATAATATGATATTCTTCGTCCTTTGATCTGAGTATCCGTCAATTCATGAAATGTATATATCCGAATCTTTTCAAATTCAGACATAATGGACAATGTAACCCTGATTCAACAGATGAAACAGTTAGTATGCCTGTAAGTAGCACAGAGCCACTTTGTACAACAGATGTACATTGTAAAGGAGCTTTTGTGATGTTCACTCCCCCAGGTCTTTCATTCAATCATTGAAAAGCCACAAAGGAATTTTCTATGAATGTTATGACAAGAAAACTCATTCCTTGTGTGTTCGTGCAAGTGTATGAATGATTGAATCTACTTAGCTTGATCAGGCTCAAATTGTGTAAACTGTTGAGACAGCAACAGATATTACACGGACTCAATGTGCATGAAAGAGGTGCGAAGGTGGGGCAACTTTCCTTCTTTTTCAATATCTAAATCTTCCAAATGAAGACTAGATAGCAGATATGTTGCGTCCCCAAAGAAAATTAAACATTTCTTTGTTAAGAAAGAAACGAGTGGTTGGTGGGGTTATAGCAAGAGTTGGCATGGGCTAGGTGCATTTTCAATGATGGTCACCAAAGAATGTGAACCAATCAGAATATGTGGCTGCCCGGCTCAGAAAGTGGTTGGTGCAGAGTTCTGATATTCTTTTAACTCTGTTCTCACACCCTCTTTCTTTTTAACATTAAAGCTCACTTCTAACCAAAATCTCTTTTTCATTTTTCCGCTCAGCACAATGAGAAAAACTCAACCCGATGAGTTATCTCCCCCACTCTTTGATTTATGACCCCTCACCCCTCAAATCACTCTAGGATAAATTCCGAGGTAGGAAACACTGGTTTACGTGAATCCATGGAAGTTCTGTTTAAGCTCACTCACAAATCCCATGTAATTCCTATAAAGAATGTATGCTCAACAGTTTAACTTGACCAGTTAAGCACATATAAGATAACACTGTCAAAATGTATGCTCATTTAAAACTATGAATGAATTTTGAGCATTTGAACTTTGAACATTTCTCAAAACAAGAATATCGAATGAATGAAATGAAATCACGAGATTTGTTTTGAGAATCTGACAATGTAACAATCAGATCAAATAAATTGGTTAGGGTAACAAAGATTTGGATATTTTGTTTATATGAACGAATATAAACAATTTTGCAATGAAAGCACAAGATTAGAACTTATGATTGATGCTCAACAACATTGAATTTCAAACGGGGGTATTACCATCGAAAAAATTGGTTCGTTATGAGACATGGTAATAACAAGTACAAATGAAGTACTGAACCTGTGTGTGTAAATACGTTTCAGTATAAAGACAAGATAATACGCAAGTATTGACCTTTAGAAACACACAGTCAGTTAAAAAAATGAAAAACATTTAAAATCACACTTCTAAATTCATAAAATCATTTGAGAATCAGAAGTGGTTTGAACATTTCAGAAACCGTTTTTCATGCTTGAAAGTTGTTCTTCTTTCAAACACTCAGAGATCTAGGATTAGAAGATATTTACCTTTAAGCTCCCCCTCAAATCATGATATAATGATTTAGGTCTTTTAAGCTCCCCTGGATAGTTGCAAAATGTCCAGGTTTGAACGTTGAAGAACGGGTCCTGATCTGTCATGTGATCAGAAGCCAAACTTCTTTGAAGTCCGGGTTCTAAGCTGGTTTACTTAGAAGCCATTGTTCTTCTACTCCCCCTTGACAGTAGGTGCCTGCAACAAAGAATCAGTTTTCGGCTTTGGTACCCACTGGTATTTGGGTCCATGAATGTTAGTTGCAGTTCTTGTGGGGGATATAGAATAAGAACCATACCAAAAATGATCCCTGGATTTGTGAATGTGATCATGTGTACGATAATAAGAACAATGGTATTTCTTACCTGACAACCTGAGTAATTGATCTCTCGAGTAGATATGATCAGGTTTACCTTTACTCGCTTTGTTCTTCTTGGCATGAGATGCATGTACACACGATTCTCTTTCTTTCAACTGGTTTCTTCTTCCAGACCAGTTCCTCATCTTTGTATCTCCTTCTTATTTGATGTGTACCTAAACCATCTATATTGCTATCATAGAAAAGGTTAGTTTTACGAATCCGATCAAAAGATTTAACTGACCTTTGTGGAGAGACAGATTTCTGATTTGTACTTGATACAGACTTTCCAAGCACTTTAATCGTCGAAGCAAAGTTGTCTCTTTCTTTAACAAGCAGGTCAATCTTCTTCGTGAATTCAGACTTCGTTCTCTGCTCTTTTAGTGCCTTCTCAGATAGTTTAGATAACTTGGCAGTCAACTTTTTGATCTCAGTCTCAAACATGCTTCTCTCTTCTTCAAATCCCTTCTCAGCATCATTTCTTTGGCCGGATATTTCTTTGAAGAATCCCACATTCTTTTGTTCAATGGCCTTCTTTTCTTTTTCAAACTTTTCTCTTTCAAGGATGATTACTTTCTCGAAAGCAGAAACTTGTTGAGAAAGTTTTATGCATTTCAGCTCAACTTCCTTCTTCTCATCAGCACATTTTCTCGAGAATTCTGAGAACTTCTTTGTGAAAGATTTCTCTTTAGTCTCAAAATCAGATTTGTGTTTAGCAAGCAGTTGCTCCAAATCAGATAAACGCTTTTGAAGTTCTGCATTTACATCTTTCAGATCAGAGATCTTTTCCTCATAGCTTTCAGCGGAGACTGGTTGCTGAGGTTTAGCTTCCAAAATAGAAATCTTTCCTTTTGTCTATGATTCTTTAAATGCCTCTTACAACGACGAAAAACCTTGTTTTCTATCAAATGACTATTTTAGAAGCTATACTCAAGCTGAACTAGATGCTAAAACCGTTCAAAATGAGGATGAACAACCAGACCATAAAGTCTATGTTCCACCTCTGATTTTAGAAAAGAAAATTGTTCAGCTAGAAGAGTCGCTTGAACAAGAAAGAGACAGATTTCAAAAGGAAAAACAAGAGCTTTTATCCCAAATTGAGTGTCTCTATTCCACTAAAGAGGAAAATGTGTCAGTTAAGGAGAAAGAATACTTTCAGACAGAAATAAAGAAGTTAAATTCACAACTGGCTGCTTTGGCAGCAGATCGCCTGAAAGAGCAACTTCACAAGGCTGAACCTCAAACTAAGCCTTCAAATATCCAAAGTGAGAATACTCATCTGTTTAAAAATTCTTACCCTGCCTCCGATACATCTTCTTGCAAAGCTTTTTTGGGTGACTCGTCACCAATTCTTCCAAACAAAGGAAAAGAGCCTCAAGTTTTAGAAACGGATCAGCGTTCTGATTTTCAAAATGCTTTCGCCTATGATCCGCTTCAAACTAATCCTTCCGCTGTCCTGAAATCCTCAAGTGATAAGGTTCTTTCTGATGAGGAACTAGAATTTTCCGCATTCTTGAATTCTGAGGTGTGTTTAGATAGTGCGTTGAGCCAATTTGATTTTAATCCTTCTCTACCTAGCCATGTTGATTTTATAAATGAGTCATGTGAGCCTCCGGTTAAATTTTATAAGGGTGAATGTTCCACATCTGCCCCACAAAAACCTTCTGTGAACAATTCTTCAAAATCTTCAAAGTCTACATCTAAAAAGCGTTCACAGAAGAAGAAAAAGACCGGTCGCTCTCAAAGGTCACAACCTTCAATTTTCAAATCCTCTGACTATGGGTTTAACGGCATTTCAGATACGTGTGGTCGGCGGAAAGAAGTGAAATATGCTTGGGTAGCTAAGAAGTCAAAAGAGAGCTCGGCAACATCAGAATTAGTTGATTCTGTCTTAAAGTCTAGAAAGAACAATAATAATCATGATGTTTTTATTTCTAAACCTTTAGTTGAATGTAATGGAACTCTTCCTTCAAAAGTTTATTCAATTCCGCAATTACTTCAACTGTCTCATGATTGTCTGTGTTGCTCTTATTGTGGATCAAATGATTTTGTTGATAGTCGCTATGCATCTGATTGGTTTGGCTCATATCATATTGCTCATAATCATTCTCATTGTGATGTTTCCCGTGATAGACAAAGACCCAAATCTAAAAGGGTCTCTAAGTCGGGTGTTAAATCTAACCCCAAAGGACCCATTTACAAATGGGTACCTAAAAAGAAATAACATGTTTGCAGGACGGTCATGTGTGGTATCTAGATTCAGGCTGCTCCAAGCACATGACCGGAAGAAGGGAGCTTCTCACAAACTTCACCGAGAGGTTTTGTGGGAATGTACGGTTCGGGAATGATCACTACTCTCCCATCAGGGGTTACGGGGATATTGTCAAAGATAACATCACAATCAAGAAAGTCTCCTATGTCGAAGGTCTTGGTCACAATCTCTTCAGTATCGGTCAGTTCTGCGACAAGAATCTCGAGGTTACTTTCAAGGCTAAAAGGTGCAGCGTTCGGACTGAAGATGGAAAAGAAATACTTGTTGGAACGCGACGCACTAACCTCTATACAATTGACCTCTCGTCCTTGAAACCCGACAAAGATGTCTGTTTGTTGTCCAAAGCATCTGCTGAACAAAGCTGGCTATGGCATCGTCGTCTGTCGCACTTGAACTTCAAGAATATCAACAAGTTGGTGCTTGGTGGACATGTCAAGGGTATGCCAGATCTAAAGTTTGCAAAAGATCATCTGTGCGCTGCCTGCGAAAAGGGCAAGATGAAGAAGGCGTCCCACAAGCCTAAAGCCGTTCCTAGTACTTCTCGGTCCCTTGAGCTAATCCACATGGACTTATGTGGACCGATGCGCGTTCAAAGCATTAATCACAAGAAGTATGTCCTGGTGATGGTTGATGATTTTTCTCGTTACACTTGGGTCCGATTTCTCCGTTCAAAGGACGAAACTCCCGAGTTGATAATCTCACTTCTGAAGAGCATTCAAGTGAGTCTCAACCACGTAGTTCAGACTATCAGGACGGACAACGGCACTGAGTTCAAGAATCAAATGCTCACCGGTTATCTCACTTCAGTGGGTATCTCGCATACTTTCTCAGCTGCTCGTACTCCTCAGCAGAACGGGGTGGTAGAGCGTCGAAACAGAACTCTTGTTGAAGCAGCGCGCACGATGTTATCTCATTACAAGCTACCACTATTTCTTTGGGCATAAGCCGTTGCTACCGCTTGCTACACTCAAAATCGGTCTATCATCAACAAGCGGTTCAACAAGACACCGTACGAGATCATCAACAAGCGCATCCCGAACATCAACTACTTTCATGCTTTCGGATGCACCTGCTTTGTCTTAAATGATAAGGATGATCTTGGAAAATTCAGCCCCAAAGTGGATGAAGGAGTGTTTATCGGCTACTCCCAGCACGCCAAAGCCTACCGTGTCTACAACAAACGGACGAAGACCGTCGTTGAGAGCGTAAACGTGACTTTTGACGAGGCCGCTGATATGGCTTCTGAACACCTCAGTTCAAAACCCGCAATAACTGGTGTGTTAGCTTCTGGACAATTTCGTTCCGGAGCTACACAATCTCCAGTAGTTTCAAATCATGCGTCTACGTCAAGAGCACATATTTCTGATTTGGATTTACTTTTTGAGTATTTCTATGATGACTTATTTAATGTTAAGACTAATTCTACGTCTTGTGACAGGAATACTGCTTAAGCACCAGAAGTGACATAAGTCACTGGTCCAACCGACTCAGGTGGCCCATCCTCGCCTGGTGCTCCATCTTCTACTGCCAATGATCAAGCTTCCCCGAGATCAAGTGATAGACATCCTCTCGCTCAAGTTCCTGACGAAGTGCAACCTTCAGTTTTACTACATGAACCGACTCCTGTTGAAGATGCTCCCGACGCTACCTCTCCGGCAATCCCGGATCCTTCTATCATTTCATCACCAGCTGAGTCGTCCTCTAATCTTTGCTCGACTCCCACAAAGGAGCTTCCACCTAACAGGTCGTCATCCCTCGAGGCTGTTCAGGATTTAATCCCCGGTGGTTATGTAGACCCCGATAAGTCTCAACAGACATATCAACCTCATCCACACACCACCAAGTGGACTCGAGCTCACCCCCTTCATCAGATCATCGGTGGTATAATCAAATTTGTGGGCGGCGGCTTTTTGGTTAATATAAACTATATCGGCGGCTGTTTCTTTTGTATTTCAAATCTTATTTGGTTGGTTCGACCGGACCCGGTGTCTATCGACCGAACCATCAATCACCCGGGGTCTCAATCTTGCGCCCGGTATTCTTCATTCGACCGGTGCCTTGCAAAGGACCGGCATTCTTCATTCGACCGGCACCTAAATCGACTGGTGCCTTGCAAAGGACCGGTGTCTTCTTCACTTCAATCGACCGGACATTCTCCTCGACCGGTACCTCGTCGCCCGGTCCCTTGCGGCTCCCGGTGTCCAGCGAACCAACTTCGAACAAGTTTTGAGGTTTTTGATTGTTTTTTCGAAATCATTTCGGTTGATTCGGTAGCGATCGTGAACAAAGTTTTTCAAGTTTTAAACTGGTAAGGGTAGTTTACAAAGCTTAAACGATCGTTTTTGATCGAAAAATTTTCACCCATATCGAGCTTTTAAATTCTCGTTCGGTTTCCGAAAAATCTTCGGTTACTTCGTTCGAGAGTTTGAGAGATTTTTTCGAGATTTAATCAGTTGAGGGAGCTTAAGGGAACATAAACGATCATTTTTGATCGAAAAGTTTTAACTCATACTGATTTCCTAAAGTTTCGATCGTTTTCCGAAAAGTTTTCGGTTGGTTCGTTTGTGATCGTGGGTTGACCGGTTGAATTTTAATCTGTTAAGGACTGATCAGGGATCTTTAACGATCGTTTTGCATTGAAAATTTCTAACCATTTCGAAGCTTTGCAGGTTGGCTCAACGAGGAAGATAATGAATAGTGTTTCCGTTAAGTGACGGTTAATTTTCTTACTTTTTGGTCCTTTTCCGTTAAGTCTCAGTTAGTCCGGTTAGTTTGTTAGTTTGGTTAGTTTTATTTCAGTTTTAGTCCTTTTTCCGTTAGTTTTAGTTAAGTCCGTTAGAAGTTTTAATGTTTACACTTTTAGTCCCTCTAGTTATTAGTTTTAGTTTGTGTCATTTTTAGTCCTTCTAGTTTTTTAGTTTTAGTTTGTGTCATTTTTAGTCCTTCTAGTTTTAAGTTTCTGTTTGTGTCGCTTTTAGCCCCCATAGTTCAAAGTCTCAAAGTTTGTCATCTTTGACCCCGAAACTTTCAAGTTTCACAATTTGTCACTTTTGGTCCCTGCACTTTCAAGTTTCATCTCTCTTCAAAGCCGGAGCGAATACATTCTATTCGAAACGATCAAAATGGTGTACCTACCAAGGCTGCAGTCCAAAAGATAATATGAAGAGTGGAAAGTTCATTTTTTGAACTATGTGGACGAACATGAGGTGGGTCCCTACATCAGATTATCTTTGACTGAAGGGGAGATGCAATCCCAGATTCCTACAGAAGCTTCACCTGTGGAAAAGGAGGAAAGAGAGAGGGCTAACAATGTAGCTCGAAATTATATGACTGATAGTATTACTTGTGAATTTTTTCGTGACATTTTTAGTGAACTTATTGATCAAATAAATACCTACAAAATGACATGAAAAGAGTTGTGGGATTGTACTGAATGGTTGGTGTTAGGGCCAAATGAGATTTTAAAAGGAAGAAAATTGGAAGCTGAGAACTCTGAGCTAAAAGGAAAGATTTCTATTTTGGAAGCTAAACCTCAGCAACCAGTCTCCGCTGAAAGCTATGAGGAAAAGATCTCTGATCTGAAAGAAGATAAATGCTTTATTCAACTTTAGGGGGAGATTGTTAGGACTAAAAGTCATGTGCGTTGAAAGTGGAATAAAGTATTTATAAGGGTTCAATATGTAATTAACTAATATTTGTTTTAATTAGATGGGCCCAAGCCCATAAGCCCGTCAGGCCTGCGTGCCTAAGTATTTAAAGTTATTTTCTATTTCATTTGTAAGGTTAGAAGTTCATAATTTCATTATTCAGTTTTCTAGTCATTAGGTTTACAAACCCTGATCAGAAATTCTCTCTGTAAACCTAAACCCTTTGAAGTATTATCAATCATATGACTAGTTACTGTGGTCTATAATCTGTTCATCTTTGATTGCTGATTATTCTGTTTTGCACTGCACTGGGATCTACAATGCCCGATCATTTCCCAAATGTAGTAATACAATAGGAACTTACCCAATAACTGTAACTATAACGACATGCAAACCGGAAATTCATTTCATGCATTGCGAAAACTCCTATTAGTAAAATCAATAACTGAAATATGTTTTGGGCAAAAGTTATATCAGAAATAACATAAATCTTTCATACGATTACACACACCAATAGTATAATTTATGTAATGAATGAGAAATAGTTTTACGTACTAAAACAGTGTATAACAAGACGTTCGTACAAAACTACAGAAGGGAAACTCACAAAGTCGAATCTCAAAATTTCTGCAATTAATCATGAAATGTCATGAAATAAGACTTCCCAACGTGACTCGTATACTTAGGTTTATTCCCCAAAATTTAGTAAAGACATATGCATGCGATTTGAGCAATTGTAATAGTGATTTAGTCTAATTTCCAAATTGTTTAAATAAAATGTTTGCAAAACCCAAGACAACATGCTCATGATATCGAACTCTTAAAATTTTCTCTCTTTTAGTCACAATGCGGCACGAAATAAGATTTCACAACAAAACTTGCATGCGACCGTTTATTTCACAAAGCTAATAGATTGGTATGCGAATGCACCCGGTTAAAACGTGAAATAATTTATGTCGGTTTCGAGTTCAAAGCCAAATATAAACATGCTCTTATCGTTCTAAAACGTTGACTAAAACACCATGACGGAAATTTCCAATAAAATATGCATACATGATATATGCAACTGAACTGCTTCCACAAAACTCAAAGGGGGAACAATACCACTGGACGCCAATAAAATTTCCACAACTGTTTTTAAACCGGACAAATGTCCTCAATACTCATTTACGTCAACACCAAGCTAAAATGTTCAAAATTCATTTGACCAACAATTAACGTTCTCCAATTAACGAAACGCCTTTAAACAACGTTTAAGACGACACATACCTTAAAGACATGATTAATCTAAAACTCAACACGCATTTGGACCAAAGATTTTCCAAAGGGTTTTATGAATACAAATACCCCAAAATGCCTATAACACGAAAACAGACTTTGTTTGTACAAAAATTACCAATGATGCATAAGTCATGAAATGGACTCTATTTGTACAAAATCACTATGAATATGTAAAACATGCTATTTGCTTGTTAAAACATTAAAACCCAAATAGGAGCATTTTATGGAGTTAGACAACCCAAGTTTACCAGCTATGAAAACTTATTAAAATACTCACACTTTGATAAGTACCAAGTATAACACATTCTTACTTCAAAATATGCATTTTGACATGTACACCGTTTTAACAATTCAACTTGAACTCGCGCTCCTCGATTTCTCTAGTTACACTATCGTTATTCAGATGCTCAACAACTTAAGGCAAAGATCACGGACTTCATAGGTTCACCTCACAATTTCTCCTCGAATTACATCGATTCAAAGAGTCTATGGTTCTAATCCAACCAATTTGTCCGACTCGAAACTGACCACTTAATGCAATGACCATACGTACCGTCACTCCAAGTAACGAATACTAAAATCATCAACCTTTTCTAATAGTTACCCATTCTGAAACCTTCTTACTACCCCAACGGTAGTTATACCAAGGTAGTTCACACAAGCACGAGAATGAATAAGGAGGAGGTTAACCGAAACAAACACGAAAGGAACATACTACTACATCTATCAATTGTCACAATAACGGCACTTCAAGCACCATCACGTATAAATATCCTCATAATAACATTAGCTAGGTGAGATTATGAACATATAATACATAAAGGTTCTCGTTACCATTGCCACAACGCTTGATAACCATAGTTTCTGTCGACTCTAAGACTAACCCATCTTAGAAGTTCTACCCAACTCACAAATCATTGCCTAACGTACTCAGTCTAAGTCTAGACATCTTACATTCATGTTTAGTTCGCTTAAACTAGAGCTCTGATACCAACTTGTAACACCCTAAAAATTCGGGTTATTTTAAAAATTGAAAATTCGGCAATAAGGTGTTTATAAATAGGGCAAACCACCTAATAATGGGTAAAGCGTGAGCATTCACAAAATCTGTAACTGTAAATGGATAAGTGACAACAAACCAAACCAAACCAAATCTATCTAGGTTACATAGGTTGTCAACCCAATACCAAAAGAATAAATTGGTTTAAACGCTAAAACTCCAAATTAACTACCATCCAGAAATCTCCGCAAGAGACCAAACTCTTCACTCAACCCTTTGGCGACCTGCCGCTAATGGAACATGTTATACGCATCGTTTTCGAAAAAGTGTTAGGCTTAAAGCCTAGTGAGAACATACAGTTTATATGAATGTCAGTAAAAGAATTCATTGAAATATAATTAAACTGTTTTCATCAATATCCTTGTAAAAGGTTTGGTAAACACATAGTGACCTTCCGGTCCAGACCTCATCTTGCGACGACGGGTGTAAACCCGAATCCAAGGATTGTGGCGGAACACTCAGTAAGCCACTTTCCGAGTTTTGAGCTCACCATACTAGGATCAAGGCCGTGAACCTGGCGGTCCAAATAACGATGTGGGAGGGTGGCACCCGATGATCCAAGTCATGCTCATTCGCTAGGATTTACATTTACGACCCATGGCTAGTAACCGGCCCCACATAACCGTACCAAAATGCCTCCGAGGGTCCAATGTCTCAACTAGCTACATACGGAATTACCCCAAATAATAAGTCAACTAAATACCTATGGATCCATTAGTAATAGTCTAGACTCGTCACAATCACACATGTGACCAACTATAATCAAACATATAGTTCATAAAACCATTTAGTTCCCAAATCACTTTCCAATGGTTAACTGTTGATAAGAATCACAAGCCATTTACAAACATAAGGCTAACATCTCATCTCCCAAAACATTTCTTTACCAAGTAAACTTTTCCATAGAAAACCTTTTCATTAGAACATAAACTCTTTCATGTTATAACCATTTATTGTCTTTCTCATGAAATACTCCTTTCAACCAAAATCCATAAAAGTTTAATCATAAACTTGGCTAGAAGCCATAAGTTGAACATTTACTCCACATAATACAATAAATACACTTTAGGAGTTTCAAAACATAGGTTATATCACCATTTTGCAAATATAACAAGAAACCCTAAAAATCTCCCAAAAACACCAAGTTAGGTCAAAATCTCAACAACGATAAAATGTAACCAAGGAGATGTCTAGAGTTCAAAATATGCTTTTTGATGTGTATAAAGTTTAATAAATAGAAGCATGACTCACCTTGTTAGATTTAGGCTAAATCTAAATTTTACCCACTTAGAGCTTTCCTTGAAGAACTTGATTCTTCAAACCAAATATTCCAAAACCTAGATTCACAAGGTTCCAACCATAAATAATCATATTCACCCACAAATAAACATTCCCCAAACACTTAATCATCAAAATCTCTATTTTGGGCAAAACCCTAATTTTGACCCAAAACTCCCAAAATCTTCCAAACCGAAAGTTAGAGAAATCAAACACTAGAGAATCATCAATTGAGAAATTATAACTTACATAAAGGTTTAGAAACGGAAGGGATACACTTACCACTTAGGTTTTGATGAAAACCTAGAAAACCCAAAAATAAGCTTGAGGTTGAAGATGAAGATGGAGATGGTGAATCCTTGACCATAGTTTTCAATCCTACCACTTGATGATGCTTCACCTCCACAAAATCCAAGGATTTGAGCCAAAATAAGTTAGGGTTCATGGGAAAGGGTGAGGGATCGGTTTGGGAGAGAAAAGGAAGAGATTAGAAATGAGAAAGTGAGAGAAATGGCTGAAAATCGCGATTTTAACACTCTGGTACCCGTAGGCTATAGTGCCAAGCTATTGTGTCAGTGGCACAATCGTTGGCACAATCGTTGGCACAATCGCCGAGATTGTACCGTGAGTTTTGGACTTCGGCGATTGTGACAAGCTATAGTGACAGTGTCACAATCGCCGGGCACAATAGCCAAGCATGTACCGAACACTGTTTTGGCCAAAACTTCTTCGTTATAGCTCCATTTTCGCTCCGGAAAGAACCGTTGGACTCGAAATTGAATCCTTAATCTATCAAGACTATAAAACCTAGGATTCAAGTCCAAAATACTATATCTTATTTTTCCCTTAGAATTACTGATTTCTGCATTAACTTGAAATGATACCTTTCGAAATTCGGGGTGTTACATCATACCACGGAAAATGTTTGCCCAGGTAGTATTTCTCTTCGGATTCATAACTTTTCTTCATACAAAGTTATTGTCATTACCAAATCAAATCAAATGGACCCAGTAAATCCACGGGCTAGGGTCAGAGGGGTAGGATGTAAGCAAACCTGACCTCTATATCTCAAAGTTATTGTCATTACCAAATCAAACCAATTGGACCTAGTAAATCCATAGGATAGGGTCAGGGGTAGGATGTACATAGATCTTACCTCTATATCAAAGTTATTGTCATTACCAAATCAAACCAAAAGCACCCACTAAATCCATGAGGTAGGGTAGGAGGGAATAGGATGTACGTAGACCTATCATCTATCTCAAAGTTATTGTAATCATCAAATCAAACCAAACCGACCTAGTAAATCCATGAGGTAGGGTCTGAGGGGGTAGGATGTACACCTATCATCTATCTCAAAACTATTGTCATTACCAAACCAAACCAAACCGTTAATCATTACCAATCAAACCAAATCGACCTAGTAAGGGCCTTTGTGGTAGGATGTACGCAGACCTTACTTCTATCTCAAGTTAATCATTACCAATTAAACCAAATGGATACAGTAAATCCATGAGGTAGGTTCTCAGGGCGGATAGTAGGATGTATGCAGACTTTACCTCTATCTCAAAGTTACTGCCATCATCGAATCAAACCAAACGGACCTAGGAAATCGATGAGGTGGGGTATGAGAAGGTAGAGGATGCATGTAAACCTAACCTCTATCCAAGGATATGCGTAGAGGGTTGGGTTCCGGTGAGAAGTTGAGTTAACGGTGAGAGGCGTGAGAAGTGGTTATCAACCGTTGGATGAGAAATGGACGCACATTAGAATGAGATGCACCTGATCAATTCCCTTCTAAGCCGCAATTCATGGGAGGGCTTGAGATTAAAAAAGATTAACGGTTCAGATCCACTTCTCACATTTCTCACCATTAACTCAACTTCTCACACGATCCTTCGCCTATGCGTAGAATCATGTACATTTTTCCTCTATCATATTATACTCATTGTCCTCTTGGAATCAATCCTAATTACAATGTTGCTTTTTTGGTCTTTTCTGCAGGGAGATTAAGTTTGATTATCAAGTTGGTGACGATGAGTTACCGAGGGCTTGGGATGAGCTTTTGCATAAATCCCGTGCATTGATATTTTGCTTGTAAGTTTACGATCCCTTAGATACAGAAGCTTTTTGGAAAGCTTTTTTGCTTAACGAAAAACCTTATTTTGCTTATGTGGTTACACGCTCTCAAAAAGCTTCGACCTTTTTATGTCACACTCTCTCCTACTTTCTCAATTTTGTAGAAAGATTTTGGAGAATACGTTGGAAATGCTCTAAGAAAATAAGCAATTACTTTTACTATAATTATTTAAAATTGATGATGTGGCAATAAGAGGGAGGTTCAAGGGAGAACTTCAAAAAAATGGAAAATTGAGGAACACCTTGGTAGCCCTTGATCTGGACGATATGTACTTGTGCATACAGGTAAATTAAGTTGTTTTTTGGTTTTTATACACGTGTGCATTATGCACTTGTGCATGTTACCTTTACCAAGTGCATACCGTCCAGATGAAAGGCTATTCGGGTGTTCCTCAGTTTTCCATTTTCTTGAGGTTTTCCTTTGAACCTGACCCATGACAATAAATAATAAATACATTTAGAAATAAATAACCAATGTGTATTTTCTAACACAATTTTTGTTTTTGAAACTTGGCAGAGAACATGTGATTGATGAGGAAATGGGGACTCCTGCTAGAAACTTAAAAGTTAAAAATATATGCGATAGCAAGATGGATCAGCTTGTTGTTATTGTTTTTCTATTTCTTTTTGTTCTTGTTGAGGGATTGGGGGTTTTTATGCTTAAGAAATAGTAGTAATATATATATATATATATATATATATATATATATATATATATATATATATGTATATATATGTATATATATGTATATATATACTAGTCATATATCCGCACGCGATGCAACGCGAAGTATCTGATTGAAACCGAGAACTTGATCTATTTCCTTCTTTCTCAACTTCAAATATTTATTTGTCCTAGTTATGTGTCCGCTACAATGCAACGGAATATAAAATTTGAACAAATATAAACAATAATGCAATCTATAAATTCATTTTTGCCAAGGCAATTATACCCACAATGTGCTGGAACGTAAACTATTTGTTTTAAAAAACCATAATTTATGTTCAAACAAAATATAATTACAGCCTTTCCTTTCTCCATAACATTTATTAATTATGTTACAAACATAAAAACAAAGAAGTATTGACGGTTCTTCAATCCAATTCAAGTGGCTTTACAAGTCAAATTTACAATTACATAAAATGTATAAAATAACCATGAACAAGCTTTCAACCTACCTCAAATTAAAAGGACATACCGAGAGTCACCCTACCACTTTCAGCAACTTCTTTCATAAGACCTTTGCAGTTGGCAAAGATGACACCATTCCCACCAGTATCGCGAGAGCACTAAACATTAGGGGTGTTATTCAGTTGGTACACCGCTTACCCTCCATCTAGATGCTCCCTAGATAGACTGTGTTCCTTATTGCAGTATTGAATTTCTTTCACAGAGTGTAGTGAGCTAAACTCAATGAAGCTTAAGTTGAGGGTAATGCATAATTGACAAGAGTATCATCATCTAAAGACTTTTTTTCTTTCTTTTCATAAAGGGAAGATGAAAGTAATGCATCTTCCAAATTCAGGTGGGCACAAAGAGGATCCTGAGCCAAGGTGGCAATAATCAAGATTTCTTAGGAGAATTAACTCAATCATTTGGCTTTTTCCATAATTGTTGAATTCTACTCTTATCATGCACATTTTTCATCACACACAAAGCAAACAACAAAGAACAAGCCAAACCACAAGCTCTTCTTTTGCCACAAAGTCATACAAGACAATGACTACCAAATAGAATCGGTGTTATAGAATGATAGATATGTCTGAATAGACTGTTTTGTAATACTTAAGTTTATAGGACCAAACAATTGTGCACCAATATATAAAAAAATGTTACAATAGGATGGTAGGACGTATTCGGCGTCCCAACAAGTTTTTAGGACACTTTTGAAATAAAGTGTACATTAGTTTTTTATAGGACACTGTTGGGAAGTGTTCCATGAACACATCTTTTTGTAAGAAACTTGTTTTTACAACACACTTTTTCAAATAATGTTACATAAAAAGAGTAATAGAACGGTTTTATTTTTAAATGAGCCTAGAGAAAACTTGTTAGAACATCCAAAAACATCCTATCAAATTATTGTAACACATTTACATAAGACGCAATATAGTTTAGTCCTATAAAACATTCTATTTAGACATATTTGACGTCCTATAAAGCCGATTTTGTTGTAGTGAGTGCTAAATCCTAGACAATCAAATTCAAAGTTGTGTTTCTACAACATAATCATCTGCATTTGTTTACATTATAGTACTTAATCAGGTTTACAATAGAATCCCCACTTTAAGCGATCCCACCAAAAGAAGAATGATAATCAAGAACAATTCACTTACCTGGTTTTAAGTCACGATGAATGATCTCGTGTGAGTGTAAGCATTCCATTGCTCAAGCTATATCAAGTGCAAACCCTATAGCGACTCGTGTATCCAAGCCCCTTGGCCGCATATTCACCAAGTATTTCCTCAATATTCCACCAGTAAGAACCTCCGTCACTATCACCATCACTGGTGCCTTGTATGCTCTGATACACTATGATTTTAAGAAACATGTATGGATGGTTTTATATACATAATTTGACATTCAATACACAATCTTATTGCATTGGTCATATCAACATACTACCTTTACTAAGTTCTTATGTTGCACTTTAGACAACATAGCAATTTCTCTCCCAAATAAGCCCTCAATCTTTGCAATGTTCTCAGAAGTATGACCTTTGTTTAAAATCTTAATTGCAAAATTCTAGTTCTTGTATCTGGGAAAATGCATAAAATTAAGAAAAACAACAATGTTATCTTTAACAACTCAAAAAACACCATATTCTATGCTAAAAATGCAATTCGGTAACCCAGAAAGATTGTTAAAGACTTCAAATTATTATGAATTGAGCATCTTAGCAAGCTGTAACACCCTGAAATCCGGAATTAGCAACTAATTTAAAATTTTCTAAATACACAAATAAATGAATCATCTACAACCACCATTTAATATTTAACCTCAATACACACATTAATTCTATACAAACAGTCTAAAATAAGGACGGGTGTTAATAAAACCCAATAATGGTCGCTATCTCCAAACTGCGGAAGACTTCACCAAATACTTACGCTTGTGAAAAACTAAGCACGTCTCCTCAAAGAACTGCTAGAACCAAACCCCCATCTGGAACCTGATGCACATGCCGACAAATAAAAAGGTTAGGCTTAACGCCTAGTGAGCTCAAGAGTTTTCCTTAGAGATATATAAAGCAAAGACTTTAAGAACATTATTTAAAAATCATGATTTCCAAAATGCGATACATTTGATTTGAAAGCAGCCAACATGAAATGCATTAAATCTTAAAAACAATCTCCTTTCCATCATTCACCCTTTTCGTGATTAAAAATCATAAAACAAACGCCTCCTGAAATAAAGACAAAACCCAAAGCGCACGTAAAACATAACTGACATTATAATGATCAAACACGGAAAAACGTAGATAACCCCAACTTCCAAAACATCCCAATAACTCGAATGAGTTTCAAAAACCAAAACCTTAAAACGTAGATAAATACCCACATTCAAACGTCTCTAAAAACATGGATTATAAAACTCCATAACCAAAACCTCACCTACTGGTGACGGGAAAATACCTGATTACATTGTACGTGACGAAACACAAAAGCAGGTCACATAATCATGTAAGAAATCAAAACATGTGGGTTACACAAATAAAAACCCACCGAGCTCAACTCCTCTGAGTCTATCACTCGAAAACATCAAGTCAACCCCTCTAGGTCTATTCTTGAGAGTTCCAAAACGGGGAACTCTAGCACAAGGGAATTACACCTTACTGCCCATGGAACGCTGCCCGACCGTATAGGTCCACATCTTACTTACCATGGTGACCCGATGCCTATTCCGTGCCAAATGATGAACCAATGCCCAAAGCGGGGACATAGGAACACCGTGCCTATGGATCCATTGCACTAACTAAACCATTACATGACTCAAAGTGAATGAACTAATGCATCCAAAACAAGTAATTCTCAACTAAGATGCAGTAAATGCAAATCATAACCAAACGCTCAACATTGAGCTATTAAAAGCGGACAAGTGTCCTCGAAACCCAACAAAATCCAAGTCGAGCCATAAGCTCAAACAACTCCAAAGACTCAACGTTGAAAATCATAAATTGGAATCAAACATAAACAACCCGTACTTATGTAAACCCATACTCCAAAACATATAATTAATTCCAACGTAGTTTAGATTGGGACAAATCATTTTCCAAGTGAGTTTATGACATTTACCTCTCAAAACGTCCCATAACACAAAACCATGCATTTCTCCAAAACACAAAATGAAATACATTTATTCTCAAAATCTATTTCCATAAAATAAAACCTTAAGATACCAAAATATATGATTTATTTATCATAGTATCCAAAATCCCAGAGATGTGTGCTATATAAGTTTATGAAGTTAAACACTTTCAAATAATCAAACTTATCAGCAGTTAACAATTTTCATGTAAGACGCAAAACATTTTAAAATAAACATTTTGGCATGTACACCGTTTTCACAAATCAACTTGAACTCACCTTGCTAGGTTAAGTTAAACCTAGGTTTCAATCCACAACCATTGGCCTTCAAAAGCATAGATCCCACCCAAAGCTTTCCGAAGACACCCATACCAACTCTTCAACTCAAGCTTCCAAAACCTAGATCCACACATTTTCGACCATAAATAAACATATCCAACCATAAATGATTGTTACCCAAACATTTGTATCAAAATCCCCAAATTTGACCAAACCCTAATTTTGACCTAACCTTCCCAAAATCAACCAAAACGAAATTAGAGAAACATAATACTAGGAAATCACCCACGGTGTGATTATAACTCATAAAGAAGCTTAGAAACTGAGGGGACGAACTTACACTTAGGTTTTTGAGCAAAACCCCAAAACTTATGAATCTTCAAAAAGTGGTGATGAACACTTGAATCTTGCTCAAGAGGTTGAGGTTACAAGTACAGATGATGAGGGAGTACAAGATTGTAAGGGAAAACCCCCAAAAATGGATTAGGGTTCGTTTGAGGGGGTTGGATTCGGTTGAGAGAGAGTTCAGGAGAGAGTGGGTTAAGGGAATAAATGAGAAAAGTGGGAAAAAGGGATTTAATGGAGTCTGGACCCCGACGGCGAGAGTGCCCCGCGAGAGTGACACTCTGTCACAATCGCGGGCACAATCGCCCGCTCCTACCTACTCTCGGTACAAGGGCCGCGAGAGTGCCCCGCGAGAGTGACACCCTGTCACAATCGCGGGCACAATCGCCCACACCGTACCGAGGCCAAATTTGTTGACCTTTCGACCTGAAGTGCTCCCGATCCAACGTTCTAATTTCACAAGGATTTATAATGAAGGGTTTTCGATTAGAAACTAGAAAAGAAGGGCAAAGCAAGGCTTAAAAAAATACGGGTGTTACACAAGCAAATGCCACAAATTCAAAAATATGGTATGCATCTTCCCAGTTTGTTAATTTGAAATTCTAAATGATAAAAGTGGACTTACTTGCCCTCATAGACCTTGGCATGTGCACCCACTCCGATCTTTGGACCAACAAAAAGAAGCTTTGGATCAATCAACCACTTCGTTTCCAAGTTAAACTCCCCTGCCGAATAAAACCCATTTCCAGATCTCATTTCCTTCTACCGTATCTCTAACTCCTCGTTGAGGATTTAACACAAATATCTAGATGCTCCTTAATTTTTGTCAAAGCACGACAAAGTTCCAAGATAGTGTACATTTGAGCCTGAAAGATATCATTTAGGTTAGCATAAATGAACTTTCTGGTGCAGAATCTGGAAAACAAAAAAAATTATGAATTCTGGAATCCATTTCTATTTCTAGAGAAAAGGGAACATACCCGCAAATTAAGCGACCGAGTAAAAGCACTGCTATGGAGTTACAATCATAAGCCAACGCATACATGGAATTGCCTACAAGAAGAACAATGTTGATATGGATCCGCTACTGATGGTGAAGGCATGCATCCAATGTCTTTTTTATCTGGCTTACTCTAGCATAACTATGGTGATCAATTTATGGCTATATTCTACTATGTAAAACTTAGGGGTCGTTTACCAAACCCTTACCCGGGTAAATGATTACCAAGTTACATTACCTTACCGGATGAGTATGGTAAAGACCAAGATCTTACCTGGTAAATTGTTGCATACGATGCCATTTTAGTGAACTAAAAATCTTACGGGGTAAGTAAATGATAGTGTTGAATTTTACCGGTAAGCCCTTACAGGATAAGTGTTTGGTAAACGTCCCCTTAGACAGCATAAAACATATACGTGTATTCAAGTTGTATATGGTAAACATTTATAAACGACATATGCAAGATAAAAGCGTCTTGAAGAAGATAATAAACAATTATTGTTCGTTGATACTCTTTGGTGTAAATTAATCCCTAAGAGGTATGTCAACATTAGATACTTACAACTATTAGGCATGTATGAACTCAAAACATAAAACTGAAATACGATCAAGTTTTTTTTAATTCGAACCTGAAAAAAAAATGCTCAAAACTGTCACTTTTTATCAACTAATTAATATGCACGATAATTTCACTTCAACCTCGATCTATATATATATATATATATATATATATATATACCTCGATTGCCTTGTTCCAAAAATTCACCTCTTCACTGCTCCGCACCTTACAATGTGGCCATCAATTCATCATCATGATCGAGCAGAAGCAGCGATTCCACGTAGGAACTCCCATAGAATGAATATATGTTATCACGAACCCCAAGATCCAATATGTGCTGCGAGCAAGGTTCATAAACAACAAGTGCACAGGGTGTTTTAAAATCTTTATGATCATCTCGCATTTCAATTATAGGTTCGTCATTCTTCCTAAATCCCAGAGTCCGCGAAACCGATGCATCTGGTGCGTTAATGGTGAATAGCTTTGTAAACACTTTTGAGACGAATTTGAATCGAACGATGATTTGACAAAAAATCAACCAAAAAACTGAAAAAATCTCTTGAAATCAACCAAAAAAACTTAAAAGATCCCTCGAAATGGTGGAATCCAGCTAAGAGCACACCGCTATGGACTCAGATTTGGATCCAATCAAATTAAATCAACAAGTTTAGTATGTGTGTTTGAGTTTGAGTTCTTTTGCTTGTGAGTTTAAAATGATTCTTAAAATTCAAGATCTGTTATCAGATTGAGTCATGTTATAAACCATAAGCAACATAAAGCATAAAGATCCCAAGCCCACAAGAAACACCTATATATGGACATAACAAAACACCCTCAAAGCGATACCATACTACAACAAAATTGGGTTTATTGAATGGTTAAAATGTCTAAGTGCCAAAATATAGAGTTTTTTTTTTGTAAGACCACACCATAAGAGTGTTATAATAGGATCACGGAATGTTTTTGAGCATTTTAACAAGTTTTTAGAACATTTTTAAAAGAGTGAATTGTGGATTTGGTCCTGTGGTTTAGTGATTTCTTTGACCATGGTCCTCATTCTATGTTTATTGTGAATTTGGTCCTTGTGGTATTCAATTTATTTTGGTCATGGTCCTTCTGACTAACATTTCCATTAACTTTGTTAAATCAAGGACCATTTTAGTCATTTTGTCTATTTTTTGTTCTTTTTTGATAAGAAAAATATAAACAATATTTGTATACACACATGCACACACACATGTATATAAATATATATATATATATATATATATATATATATTATATATATATAAATATATATATATATATATATATATTATATATATATATAAATATATATATATATATATATATAACGATATTAAAATAAATAAAATAAGACATTATTGTATGATTTAATTGTTTAATTTTTTTTAAATTAATTATATTAAATACGATTTAATTTTATTATTTTATTGTAATTGTGGAAAAATATATATAGTTTTATTGTTTTAATGTAATTAAAATTTCAATTTAAACAAATCAGATCATAAAACTATATCTTATTTTATTTAGAGCGAATAAAATAAAATATGGTTTTATGATTTGATTTATTGAATTAAAATTTTAATTAAGTTAAAGACGATTTAATTATATTGTTCTTTTATTATCATTGCAACAAACAAGCTTATTGTTGATATTTTAACACAAAAAAATCATTAAAACCCGTTGAGAAATGAACTTTAATTTTATCATACTAAAAACAATATGGAAATTGATTTTGAGTTTTTGACTGAAAAACAATATGAAAATTGGAGCTTCTAATTTTAAGATGATAAAATTATAGTTCATTTCTCAACGGTTTTCAATGATTTTTGGTGTTAAAATATCAACAATAAGCTTGTTTGTTGCAATGATAGTAAAAGAACAATATAATTAAATCGTCTCTAACTTAATTAAAATTTTAATTCAATAAATCAAATCATAAAACCATATTTTATTTTATTCAATCTAAATAAATAAGATATAGTTTTATGATATGATTTGTTTAAATTGAAATTTTAATTACATTAAAACAATAAAACTATATCTTTTTTCACAATTACAATAAAATAATAAAATTAAATCGTATTTAATATAATTAATTTTAAAAAAATTAAACAATTAAATCATACAATAATGTCTTATTTTATTTATTTTAATATCTTTATATACATATATATATATACATGTGTGTATGCATGTGTGTTTGTGTGTATAAAAATATTGTTTATATTTTTCTTATCAAAAAATAGGCAAAATGACTAAAATGGTCATTGATTTAACAAAGTTAATGAAAGTGTTAGTCAGAAGGACCATGACCAAAATAAATTGAATACCACAAGGACCAAATCCACAATAAACATAGAATGAGGACCATGGTCAAAGAAATCACTAAACCACATGGACCAAATCCACAATTCACTCTTTTTAAAATAAAGTATTCATAGCTATTTTATAAGACAATTTTGAAAAATGTCCTATAAACCCATCTTTTTATAGAATATTTGTTTATAGAACAATTTTTTCAAGTAGTGTCCTATAAAATGGTTAATAGGACACTTTATTTCAAAAATATTCTCAAAATTTTGTTAAAACACCCAAAAACGTCCTATAGATTTCACATGTTACGTTTTATGGTTAGGTTCAATAAACTCAAGTTCTTTAAAGCATTTTATTAGGACATTTACATATTTTTGTGCGTCCTATAAACCTAATTTTGTTGTATACCATCGTGTGTTAAAAAAAACCATACACTTTGCTGTATATTATTACCTAAAAGGTATGTGAAGATTTAGTACTACAACTATTAGGCATGATGAAGTGAAAACAAAAAATTGAAATACAACCAAGTTTTTTAATTTGAGCCCGGAAACAAAAATACTGAAAGTTGTCACTTTTTATCAACTAATATGCACGATAATTTCACTTCAACCTCGATCTATATATATACCTTGATTGCTTGTTCCAAAAATTCACCTCTTCACAGCTCCACACCTTACAATATGGCCATCATCATGATCGAGCAGAAGCAGCGATTCCGCATAGGAACTCCCATAGAATGAATACCAGATTCCACGAATCCCAAGATCCATGATGTGCTACGAGCAAGGTTCATAAGCAACAAGTTCACAGGGTGTTTTAAAATATTTATGATCATCTCGCATTACAATTATAGGTTCGCCCATTCATCCTAAATCCCAGAGTCTGCAAAACAAATGCATCTGGTGGGTTAATGGTGAATAGCTTCGTAAACGATTTTGGATCACAATGCTCCATCATCCATACACCACAAACTTGTTCGTTGATTGTGTTTCGATTGTACTCAAGCAAAACAAGAGACCCCCTTAGCCTAGAAACAAACAAATATGGTCCAGGCACGTCAGCCAAACTATCTGGGAGTTGTACCTCTCTAAACTCTTCGGTGCTCAAATCGAAAGACATTATCATATTACGAAATCCACCATCCACATTAGTCCAATCGTATGCAACCCAATAAATAAACTGACCTATAACTGCCTGAGACCATGTAAATTGAATTGATGTACGAGACACCTTCAGGTAGTTTATCATGTATTTAATATGTTTATTTGCAGTTAGTTATACAAATAAAAACATGGGACTTTAATAAGTTATAAGTATGTTTCATTAACTTATAATTTTGAATTTTAACTAATATATCTATACTATATTATATAGCATTTAAGCTAAACTCTTAAAAACTAATTTTATGCATTAGGTACCACTTATTAATGCATATTACTTAAAATCCAAAAATACAAATTGATTAAACATAAGTACAACTTATAAAAGCTCAATGTTTGAATTCGTGCAACTAACTGCAGATAAGTACTTATTTTTATTTTCTAAAATATCTAATTTTTTTAACTATTGATATAACTAACCGATAAATATAAGAAAATTTGAGATAAAACATCTTATTTTTATTTTTTATTGAAGTATGTTATCTTTTTAATTTTAAATATAAAATATCTTAAATATAGTTATCATTTAAATTAAACATTTTTTGACTCGTAACAAAAAAATTTATTATTATTTTTTATAAAAAACCATAATTAAACTAAACTAAAATATATTTTTGTTTTAAATATAGGTTTCTCAAAATCATAAAATAAAATAAAAAAAAGACTAACAAAAAGTATGAATAATGATTGAGGGTTCGATTTCTAGATTTCAGAAACCCGCTGCATTGCGATGGTACATTTCTAGTACGATAAGGATAGTAAAAAAAAGTGTGTTGGTTATTGTGATAGTTTCACATCATTCTTCATCGGATCCGTATAAGTAAAGGATTTCGTTTTTTTTTTTTTTCCTTATTTCATTTGTTATCTTTACCTTTTCTTCTCCTTCCCTTTTTTGGCGTTTATCTCTTTTGATTGTTTCCTTTCTTTTAGTTTCCTTTTTGTTTGTAATTAGGGTTGTTTTCCTATAAAAGAACGAAGTTGCTTAATACAAATTTAAGTTTCGATTCATAAAAGTTTTTAGTAAATCTCCGATCATCACGTAAAGAAGGAAATCATGAAGTCTAACGCGGTGGTTTCCCGACACCGATCATCGGGAAGTATTTCGATTGCGTCAATTCGAAACCTACTTCCTAGATCCGGATCTGCAAAGAACAAGATGTCAAACCCTAACCTTTCGCGATTCAACAGCGAAAATCTTCCACCGGTGGATCCGGATATTGAGGTTGGTGAATTACGTTCGATTGTAAAGGAATCAACTGGAAAAATCTCGGTTTCAGGCGAAGAAACCACTGAATTGGAAACTCAGCGAGAGGAAGAAGTACCGTTGCCTGCAGGTCCGAATGTTAAGGTACGAGTTAAGTTAATTTATTTATGTTTTTTGTTTTTGGAAACTAGATTTTGTAACGAGGTTTGATTATGGGGGAATTTTGTTAGGTTGTAGCAAGAATTAGACCTCCTAATTCTCATGAAAGAGGGGATTATACGGTTAGAAAAGTTTCTGACGATTCAGTATGCGTTGGGGATCGAAAGTTTACTTTGGATGCAGTCATCGATTCCAAATCTAGCCAGGTTTGTAGAATTATTATATCTCATGTTAACAAATGTGTGCTTGACATCTGTACTACGTAGAACTGTTTCTATTAACGTACTGAACTGGTGAGTTGTTTATATTACTTTTTACATTATATGCGGTATGTTATTAAATGATGTGTGGGTCCTCTTTGTGAGACTGAAAACACATAAATTGTTACCAGCAACAACTAAGTAATGAGCACAGGCTTTCAAGAAGAACAATTTCGAGGGGTTGTATTTTAATTGGAAAATGGATGATAATTGAATGATTTATTGAGTTTGTTAGTTGTTTGGTGTTATAATAGGAGGATGTATTTCAATTAGTTGGTGTCCCGATGGTTAAGAGCGCCATGGCAGGTTACAACACATCAATTTTGGCCTACGGACAGGTACTTTTTAGACTATTTGGTAACAATGTTTTTGATGGAATTGGTTGCAATATGTCCATTGGTTGTTAATGTTCTTCAGACTGGAAGTGGAAAAACTTATACATTGTGGGGTTCACCAAGCGCAATGGTTGAAGATCAATCAGCCAATGGTAATCAAGGAATCGTCCCACGCATCTTCCAGATGTTGTTTGCTGAAATCCAACGAGTAAGCAGTCTTGTTTTCATCTTTGAATTAATCCAAAAGAGTTGTAGGCTCTTGATGTCCTTATGATTGCTATTTTGATTTACAATCCAGGAACGAGACCAAGCAAAAGGTAAACTTATCAGTGTCGCTGTTCTTTCCTCAAGGTAGGTGCTTCGTGATGGCTTTTCGTCGGTGTTGTTCTTATTTTTTATCTAGTTAATGAATTTATTGTCATTGAAAAAATTATTCACAGATATACAATGACCAAATTGGAGACTTGCTCAATCCAACCCAGAGAAACCTAGAGGTGGATATTACTTTTTTTCCCCCAGTGTTTTGATTAATCTTAGTCATTTCTCTATTCCTTTTACTACTTGTTTTGTGGTTGTAACGAGACAAATCAAATTAATTCAGATAAAAGATGATGCCAAACACGGGTTTTTTGTTGAGAATCTGACTAAGGAGTATGTGACTGGCTATGAAGATGTTACTCAAATTCTGATCAAGGTAAGCAGTAATCGTATCCTGTACCCGATTATGCTATTGATTCTCCCCCGTTTTGCTTTGAATGTATTATTGTTCCTTTAACATATATATATATATATATAAGTTGCTTGTTAATGCAGGGCCTCTCCAATAAAAAGGCTGGAGCAACAAGCATAAATTCCAAAAGTTCAAGATCTCATATTGTGCTTACATGCGTCATCGAGTCTTGGTGCAACGTATTATGAATTACCAAGTTTGTAACTATTTTTCTATGTTGCTTCCTTTGTTGAATACATTTAATACAGTCAAGTCTTTCTCTATATGTATTCAGTTTGTTTGAAAAATGGAAACATGCATCTTCTTATCCATACATGTTAATAAGTAACTGAATTTTAATTGTTTGAAGGGACCACCTATCACTTTTTAAACATGTTTTATTACAAGCATCTAGAGTTGTCTTATAATCTTGCTATTTGATGCCTGTTCTTGTTCCATTTCTGAATCGTTGTAACCAAACTGTCAATTACCAGGGGAGTTCTAAAACAAGCAGGCAGGGTCGTCCCTGGGGGAGGGCGGGTCGGGCGCACGTCCAGGGCCCAAAGGAAATAGGGGCCCAAAATTTTAAAGTATATACTATATAGTCGTAAAAAAAAATAATTAAAAAGACAAAAAATTTAGTATATAATAGGACTCAATTATATTTTTTAGAATTATATTAAGAGCTCAAACATGTATTAATTGGAAAAAATTTCCATGTGATCCTTCTTGGACTTAGCAAATGATCGCTGCAAAAAATGAAAGATGACGTGGACAACAATTAAAGCAAACCAACATCAGCATTAACATTGTTAAGTTAGTAAAAAAAATTAGAGGATTAAATTCGAAAGAAAAAAAAATCAAATAAACATATATGTTTAAATAATATAAAAGAAATAATAAAAATAAAAATATATTATTTTAATAAATGTTGGCCGTTGATAAAAAAATTATTAAATAAAAATATTATATTAGTAAAATCAATAGTAAACAATAATAAATAAAATGAAAAGTTGTACTCATTTAATGCAACATTTTATTTAAAAAAAATCAAAACTCTAAAAAAAAATTAAAGCCTCCTTGGAGGCCTCTCCTTAACTCTCAAATTCCTTCTTTTATATATATATATATATATATATATATCAACATCAGGTAACAAATGAAAATTCAACTGATTTATTTTGATTTACTTAAAGTGTTACTCCGAATGGTCAACGTAATGATCTCAAATGATTTCAATCTATATATTGAAGATATATCATAAGGTATGCTTTTGATGGTGGAACGGATTGACGATGTTATGTAAAAATGATATGGTAGATAATACTAATTTAAAAATAATTATTGAATGATATTGCGCTTAGAATACCAGGAAAAAATGATTATACATAAATTATTAGTATTTCTTGAATTTAATGTCATTTTTGATGATATAAACAATATATTGAAAATAAATTGTAGTTATCGATCACGTATTTTTACATCTTCCTAAAAAAATGTCAAGGACGCCTGGATGCTTTTGACAACCCAATCAAACCCCGATGCCGTTGAAACTTTTCCGGTTGTCAGTCTTGTTCAAGTCTTCCAAACACACCATACAAACCTACCTCTATTCATCAATTCCTTCGACGCCCCTTCACCACCACACTTCAATCAGGTTCTTCATCTTTCAATATTCGCATTTTTTAAGTAAGCTCTTAAACTAAATTATACTCTTCAATTAGGCGTTTACTTTGATGTACCGTAAACAATTCGGCCAAATTTTTCGACAATTGTTGTCCATCTCCTCTGGTTTTGCTTGTTTTCCCAAGTTCGTTTAATTGTATCGACTCTTAACCGAACCTATATGGCCTGTTGATATTTATGCAGTAATCTTCTAGTTAAATTTGTTTTTTGGTTAAAAAACTTGAGTATAGATTTCAAGGGTTTCCTCACCCTACAAGAAGATATAAGCAATCAGCCATGAGACAACTGTGGGCTATTTGAATTATTCTTTTTGTGCATTTGACTGCTTATGGTCAATATCTTTATATATATATATATATATATATATTCTATTTCAGTGATTTCCCATTTAAATTGCAAGAATAAATCTAAAATTTTGTTATTGTGAAGGTTGATTGTCTTTCAGAAGTTTCCTTATTGTTATTAGCTGGACGGAGCTCTGTTAGAAGTAATGGACAGTACGTTTAATCCACAAATTTTGGTGGAGAAGCTGGCCAAGCTCAATAGTTCACAGCAGAGCATTGAGAGTATCCTACCTAAAGTGATTTTTCTTAATATTCGTAATCTGTAAATAATTTTGTTGAGATGCCTAATTAGTAAGGTGCCCAATGAGGAAGAGGCATTTAGAAATTCCTTTGCCTATTTTTCAGCTTATGAACTAGAAGTAGTTTAATTTTCTGGAATTAATCAGAACACAAAGTTTTCAGTTTGGATTATTTGCTTAACAGTAAATGATGCTAGTGGCTTGTGTATGTCCATAAAGCTCCCTTTTTTTCTTTTGGTATATCGAGTAAAATTTGATGCAACCCATGAAATTTTACAAATAACTTTTGTAGTTGGGTTAGATAAGACTTCTACACAAATATAGTATCTGCAACAATTGTTTGATATGTTTTAGACATGGATAACATGCACTTGTCTGTGCTAGTTTTGAGCAAAGCCAAAATCATATTTTAAGCTAATGTTGGAGGCATGAATTGATCAAAAGGGACATAATTATGAAGGATATGATTTCTTTAGCTTAAACATGACTTCTGAAGTTTTTTTTTTTTTTTTGGCGCAGGGGGGGGGGGGGGGGTTAGCAAGTGATTATGTCTGATAAGCGACTCCAAATGATGGCTTTTAAGGCTGGAGATAAATGGTGATCGGTTAGACATGTGTCCGAATTGTTGTTATATATGCAAAGAACTTTGTCTCTGTATTATGTTATTCTTGTTAAATCTCATTTTTAGGTGGCTCTGTTCTTTCCTTTCATTTCTTTGACCTTGTGAATCATCGTCAGTCAAGGGATTGTGTTGACCATTCTCATTCCCATTTTAAGTTTACGATTTACCCATCTCACATCCTCTATAAACTAGGAGGAATTTCTTCACTCCTAACCCCTGTGGGGAGGGGAATTGTGAAACAATATTTTATATTTCCTCCGCAAGCATGCAAGCAGCATGAAATTAGTAACCCAATTTACACCCTTGCCGATAACTCTACGAGATGCCACTTTAACCATAATCTGCACTTTAGAAAGTAGAGGCAATAGAAAAAGGACAACTAAAAGATCTGCCTAACATGACCCAAAACCAATCCAAATTGATAGTTTGTAGGTGTGAGACTGATGAACACAAAGAAGGAATATGACATAATGTAGATAGAAATATCATAACATGTTTCATCTGTGCGACTATGTCTGTGCCATGTGTTTGTGTGTTTGGGTATATTGAAAGTATAATATATGTAGGCACGAATTAGTAACATAAGTCGGAGATAGTAATTTTGTTTCTATGCATCGAAGAAGGGCATATGATTTGCTCCAATTTGAAAGGGGGTATGATTTGCTCCAATTTGAACTACAGAAGGGCATAAATACCAATGGAAGAATTTTGTGGTTATAGAAATATTTTCTTTTGCGTATTCTGGTTTTCTTTGCTACATTGTCGATTTTAGAGTTCTGTTAGCTTGGAATATTTAGAAGGGTTTGCCTTATATTTGATGATGTGCACTGAAAGGAATCAAATTGTGAGGTTATCCTTAATGAGATATAGCTCTGTCACACTGGTGTATTTTTCATATGAACAAGGCAAAACAAGTTGTCGAAACATGGGCTAGGCAATTTCGCTGTTCCCCACGTGATCAGCGTCTGGCTTTTCTCTATCTTGCAAATGATATACTGCAGAATAGTAGGCGAAAGGGTTCGGAGTTTGTTGGTGAATTCTGGAAGGTTCTTCCAGATGCACTCCATGATGTGATGGATAATACAGATGAATCTGGAAGGAATGCCGCATTACGCCTGGTATGCTGGTTTAACTTCATGCTCATGTTCAAGAAACTCTAAGATGGAGACATGTTAATATGTGTACTTACTGTATCTGATTGATGTTGTTCTGGTTACGTAAAGACACTTTTCTATCTTATAACTTTGCAACTGGTTTTTCTCTCATCTCTATTACGGAAATACAATAAAAAATGAGCTGTCTTTATTTCACACTAAAGATTATACTACATGCTTGTGTGTATATTGCATAACTTATCATAGCCCATTTTATGTATATTGATTGTTTAAAATTTTCATTCAATTTTCGACGTGAAATATTGTTTTGGAAATTGAAAATAGAAATGCAATCTTCTTTGAAAGCATTTTAGAGTATAATCCCATATTTGGACATCTGAGGTTTTGTTTGAGATAATCCTATACCACCTATATGTTTGGTCATATACTTTAACTCCTGATCTCATCTACCGTCTAGCATATTGTGTAACACTTATATTTAGCATTATATTTCTTTCATTTGATCATTCTCTAATGTGCAATCTGCACACGAACTTTCCACTGTTTATCATATCTCCTAATTCATGTCCTGTATAATCAGTCCATTATCCACATCAATCTTCCACACATCCCTTTTTTTGCTTTCTTGTTGGCAAGTGTGAGTGCACATTGTAAATATTGGAGCTGGTTGTTGACTTGATATTGATTTTGGAAGGTGTTGCTTATGTTTGTTATTTTCAGATTCTCATTTGCCTACATGCAGGTCAGGATTTGGGAGGAAAGAAAAGTTTTTGGCTCTCGAGGGCAGATTCTTAAGGAAGAACTTGTCGGAAGGCACCTAGAAACTAGTAACAAAAATGAGAAGCATTCAGGGTTAAAATTGGTACCATATGTTCCTCTGTTTCTCGTGTTTTTTGTATAAATGTTGTGCTCTTTTATGTTTGAGGCTTCAATTTTCTTCTTATTCTATCTGTTCAGCAACACTCTGCTGGAACTGCATTGGACAAGATAGTTTCAGGATTTCAAATTATTTATGGTGGTCAACTAGATGAAGATGCTAGGATCAGCAAATGCAAAAACACTATTAGCTCTATTGAAAAAATGGAGAAGGAAGTTGGTGGTGATATTAGATCTGGTATATTTTTCCATTATCATTTTTCTATGAATGATATACACGATTATCAGCATTCTTGATCCCATAGCATTTTCTAGTTAGTTTTAGTTTGTGTATACATATATAAACTATATACGTTATAGATGTATCTTAAGAATTGTATACGTTTGAATGGATTTGAGGCTGAACAAACTATATATCTTGACTTGAGGAAAACAACAATGACAGCGATGTGATCCGTTTTAGAATCGGACAACATGTTATGTACTGGATCCAAACTGAAAACCATTGAATGATGGTGTAAATTCCTGATGTTATAGGAAGTCGATGGTCAACATAATTTTTGAGCAAGGACCTATTAATAATAAGCTTTCTATCAATACCAAGAAAGTGTGGCTTCAAAGTCGAGAAATACATCATATTGGGTACGGACCACATTGTGACATATATATGACAAATTGTAGTGTGGGTCATCTCAACTCAACTACTGTTTAGCATGTTGATATAAAGTATAATCAGTTTATATCTCTTAAAATTTTGTACCCTTGCTTTCACCGTGGCAGATTTTTATCAATTTATTTCTGTTAAAATTTCATAATCCTCACCCCCCTTCCCTGCCTTCTGTTTAAAACTATAAATAGCAAACAGTATGTGTTTTGATTTCTTTTTTATTTTCTCCCTGTCCCAACAAATGTTTTTCCATTATTCCCTCTTATTGACTACATATGTATGTTTATGCATTTTTATATCTATGTTTAGACATGCATGTTTGGTGGGGGGCCGTGTCACACATTGTTCACCATGTACAACCTGGTTATATCGCTTGAAATTTTATATCCTTTGCTTTCACCTAATCTGTATTATTATTTTGTTTGAATTTTGTAAACCTTTTTCCACACCCCTTCATTCTGTTTTAAAGTTGGAACTAACAAAGGATCTTTGTCTTTTTGTTCTCTTCCCCTCCCAACGGGAATGTTATCAGCACAAGTGAATGGATTGGGCATCATAGAAGACTTCAAGGGGCATCATGCTACATTGAGGGATTGTATTGAGCAACTTTCAGCTGTGGAGTCATCAAGAATTAATCTTATTTCTCATCTGCGGGAGGCTCTTCGAGAGCAGGTTTGTTGGTAACCTAAAACATGTGTGTGTTGTACTGTTCATTAACTTTATTTTGTCATTCCTTTTCACATTTTTTTAAAGAGGCATGCTGTTTTCTTGTCAGGAAATGAAGCTGGATCAAGTCCGTAATGAACTTAAGGTAGGTTTTATTTATTTGCATGGAAATTCTCTTGGTCAGTAGCGAGTTCTGGGATCATATTTTCATATGAATGAGCAAAACTATAAATGCCCAACTAGTTGTTATCAATTAGGGCCGTAAACGAACCGAGAAAACA
This sequence comes from Arctium minus, assembly GCA_954870635.1. Classification (NCBI taxonomy): domain Eukaryota; kingdom Viridiplantae; phylum Streptophyta; class Magnoliopsida; order Asterales; family Asteraceae; genus Arctium; species Arctium minus. Next base: position 489,518 of record OX941097.1, read on the forward strand.
CGAACAGGGGTGTTCAACTTTAACCAAACAAACGGACGCCATGGACAAATAAACAAACAAACTTTTTGGTTCATGTTCATTTGTTAAGAAAATAAGCTAGTTTGTGTTCATTCGTTAAAACATAAACGAACATAAGCAAACACGCTCATAAACGGATGAACATAAACAAACACAAATGAACAAAAAGTTAATCACAATTACTCTTCATCGTTCCTCTCAAAGGCCAAAAAAATTACCACTAGTCATCATTAACTATTACACACATTCAACAATTATCCCTAGTAAATGAATTAATGAACTAAAAAAGCAATCATCATTCATCATCTATTCAACCAATTTATATTTATATGGAATATCAGCCAGTGGATAATCTAACTAAACCCATGTGGAAAACCTGGACTTTACTTGTAGCAAGTTGAGAATGATCAACATTGATGCTTCAACTAGAGCGTTAGAAGAATATTTCCCAACTATTTAGTGTTTATTTTCATTATGATTATCATAATTAAGCTATATGTTAATCTATTTGAGGTGGTTTTCACCTTGATAATAAACAAGTTTTCGACTCCAAAAGTTACATTTATTTGTTTTTGTTATAATTGTTGGGCGATTGGTTGTGGGCATTGATGCTCTCCTGTTTTCATGTTCTCAGGCTGCACATACCCAATCAGAAAAGACGGATAATCTGTGCAGGCAATTGCTAAATCCTGGTGCTAGCAAGTTACTCCCTGAGCAGGTTACAAACACCTCCAAAGTGCACAATTACGTTGCTGGAAGCGGAGAACAATCTGCACCAGTAATGTACACACGACAAATTCCTGTATCTGAGCAATCCGAGGAGAATACTAAATCTGCAGCAGCTGCAGTGGCTGCAAAGCTCACTGCATCAACATCTTCAGCTGAGATGCTCTCGTTTGTTCTCTCTTCCCTAGCATCATCAGAGGGCGTGATTGGTAATTCAGCGAAAGAGAACGAATATCCTCCTGAAAAGAGAGCCAAGATTGAGAATGATGGTAAAATTCCCCAAGTGGCTGAGCAACAACCACCTCTACCATCATCTCCGCCACCGTTGCCGCCAATGCCCCCGATGGTGCCATTGTATCCGGTGTCACCATTCATGCAGACGGCTGGGACAGTAGCATATGGGTATAGCACAAACCAACAAGCACCACGGCCGTTGCCAGGGTATCCGAGTGTGGGACCACCTCTAATCAACAGTGGCTCTTCATACACATGTCCACCGGCAGCACCGCCACCGCACGGCTACCAGAATTATCAAATAGAAGGCGGGTTCTATAGCCAGCCAATGACACCTGTGTCCAGACAGTAGAGGGGTACGTTAGACATTGGTAAAAATGAAATGAAATGAAATGATAGAAGGTTAGAATTAATCATGGAAATGTTGTGTATGTATACTTGGAAGTATTAGTGATGAGGTTAGAATTAAATGGTAGAATTGATTGGTAAGTAGATTGTATTTGGTAGTATTTCTCCTACAAATTACTAACACTTTGATGATATTGATGGATGTAACTTTATTTTAGAAGATAGTTGTTTAAAAATAATTTCCAAACCCATGGGACAAAATATTATAATAATAATAATAATAATAAAGTAAAAGAAAAGAAGAAATAGGAAGTCGAGAGCTTTTGACCACCGCCGGCCAAAGTTCACAAACAACCAAAGTTTGACCATGGTTTGGTTTTGAAGTCTAAGTGGTGTACTTGTGTTTGTCCTTTTTTGTATTTTAGAATCAGATATGTATTTGAAAATAAAATCAAAGTGGTTTATTAATTAAATAAAAAAGTAAGAAAGGAGGGTGGAAGGGAACAAAAGGTCATGGTGCATGATACAAAAGCTGAGAAAGGGGGTGGGTGTGGTTATGTCTGCCCCATTTCCCTTCTACATATACACTTATAATATATATATATATATATAATCCTGAAAAAAGAAAGAACACAAGAACCCCATTTGGGTTTCAAACGAGAATAGTACGTAATCAAATAAGAGAAGCTGAAAACGGTTAAATCACGTGTAAAATTGCATGTGATTTTGCATTAACGATCAACACAAGGGTGTACCGGCAATGTGGCGACGACCTGGTCAAAGTTGTGTCAATCACATGTGATTTTTGCATGTGATTTATATGTAAAATCACACATATATATATATATGTATATTTATTTTCTTATTTAATTATTGTACTTGTATGAACCCGAGTCATATATATATATATATGTATATATTCATTACCTTCTCTTTTTCAAAAGCTGTTGTTGTTTCCTTTTGTTCATAACAAGTCTTGTTCAAGAGAGAAACTATGTTATGATTTTAAAGGAAATGTTCATGTTATGGATACATATATATGTAAATTAAAGATGAGACGGGTATATGTATCACATATATATTACTTGTAACCAAAGTTCATATCTTCTTTCAGACCTATCAATTGATTCATGACGACGCATCAATACGTTATTGAATTTATCATTTCTCCAAAGTCAAAATTCATTCGAATATATGTTTAGATTTTATGAAAAAGGAGCACGCGATGCACCCTCCCCTTCTCACTGTCTCTGCAAAAAGCCTGGGGCCTTTGTCTCTTTGCCTCACCAGTCTCATGTATATATAATAATAAAAGTAAACTTAATTACTTATGATATATGTATATATTTTTACCCATGGGATACATATATATATATATATATTGCATTGCATGGTAATCATAAAGTTGTATACATATATAGACAGACAGACAGACACAGTCTCACAAGCATAAATAATATAGTATCTGCTTCTAAAGCTGCCTTGCTCACTTACATTTTGACCCATCTTCTCCACGCCCCCTTCACTTTTTCAGACACATACGTACACCCTACCTAGCTATATACCTACCTATACTTTAAAATCCAATCACATGTGAATATATTGTATGTATCTTGGATCCTTCTATAAATACCCACATCCCTAAATCCATATCATCTCCACTTCTCTACTCATCATTTCCATTTCTTTCTTTCAGTCATCATACATTTGCCTTGCAACTACAAAATATGCATTACCAAACTGAATCATGGGCAAGTAGCTATCAGGTGGCAAGTGCATCAAGCAGCCAGCTTTTAGAGCATATAGAAAGGCTTGCTTCTGAGAATGCAGTGGTGATATTCAGTTTGAGCAGCTGCTGCATGTGTCATGCCATCAAGAGGCTCTTTTGTGGTATGGGTGTCAACCCAACTGTGTATGAGCTTGATCAGGAACCATTTGGGAAAGACATGGAGAAGGCATTGATGAGGCTGCTTGGTACATCTTCCCCTGTTCCTGTGGTGTTTGTTGGAGGAAAACTGGTGGGTGCTATGGATAGAGTCATGGCTTCTCATATCAATGGCTCACTTGTCCCTCTTCTCAAAGAGGCAGGTGCCCTTTGGCTCTAATTAATTACCAACTAATATAATCTAACCCAACCCTTTTTCTTTCTTTCTTTCTTTGTTTTGGTGATTAATTAAGAGAAAGAAAATTAAAGATTGATGGATCTATCTTAATTGGGTTAGTTTTGAATTAGAAGAAAGAAAGAAAGAGGAAGAGGAGGATTTTGACCATAGATATATAATACTATATAGTCTAGGTGTTTTTACTAATCCGATCGACAATGTAATTTGCTCCCTCCTCTATGTTCCTTTAATTAATTAATTAATTACATCCATCACTTCAACTAATTTTGTTACTTTACAAGTTTACTTACTATGTGTTCTTTAACATATCTCTTTAACATATATGTTAACATGGTTCAGTTTAAATAAAAATGATAAATATGGTGAAAATGTAAAAAAAAGAAGATTCATCATTTAAAAAATCTATTTATAAATTGACATTATGAAAATATAAAAAAAAAAAAAAAAAAAAAAGGAAAGATTGGAATGATGGAGATCGGATGCAAAAGAGGCAGAAATGCCAACATTCACAACCTCAGCTACTGCCATTTTCTGTTACAAATAGTTTCCACTATCTTTTGCCATTAAAAAACTCACACATTATTTGAGTTTTAATTTTTTTTTTTTTTTTTTGGCCCTTAAAAAGGTTAAAAGAATACTGAAAAATTAATTTAAATAAGATAATGTATTTTTGACATATTATTAAATTATTCGAAAAAGATGCGATAATATCAAAATCAAATGATATAAATATTCAGGTAGGTTTTAAATTCAGATGATTTAATAGATAAAGTAAACTAGTAAGCAAAAATATATAGTATGTAAAAGTATTTAGAAATATTAAAATTTTGTAAAAAAAATATATTTTTTAGTATTGTACACATAAATCAAACAATAAGTAAATTACACCATGTTTATGATTTGTTCCCTTCTTTATCCAAAATTTGTAAGTCTTCATGTTCCAAATTGCAAACATTGGCAATCAAAAAAAAGGTCATCAAACACTCTAAACTAGTCTTCATGCCTCACCATTGTTGACAAATTCAGAGTTTTTGCTAAGAGAAAATTCTTAACAAAAGGGTGGAAAAGTAAACGTTGGTTAAAAAAATTTATAGGGTACAAAAACTTTTTTTAGGTTTTGAAGAGTATATATATATATAGTTTGGCTATGGATCCGCTCAATACTCACCACTCTCAATTACTTAACACAACCTATTCTAACACATAGTAACTTTGGAAACCATCATCTCCTTTTAGAAAGTCGTTGAATTTGGCCTCATACATTGCATAGTTGTGACGAATATACCTAAAAAGCTAAAAGAAAGCAACAAAACCACCTTTATAATACCTCATCAATCAATCAAGATGTTATAATGTTTTAAATCAAAAAACATAATTCTCAATAGTTATAGTAAATTTTATTATTATGGATATACAAAATAGCTTGTGTTAAAGAAAACTTTAGATATGAACAATTAATACTAATAATAATTCACTTTTAAATTGAAATGTCCAAAATATTTGTATGCATTTTCAAGATTTCTTTAAAAAAAAGGTATAAAAAGCAGGGCTAAAGTTGCCAAAAAGAAACAAGGTTTTAAATTCATCAACAACAAGAAAGAAAGCCTAGGGTTCCTCTTCCTCTTCAATCTCCCTCCTGTCTCTTGTTCTTCAATTTTCAATTCGTTCCAGTATTTCAAACTCCATAGGCAGCTGCTGTCGTGTGGACTACAAGCCTTTCTTCATATAATCGAAAGGTAATTTTAAGTTAATCTGATTTCACTTCTCTTAATTTTCTTCTTTTTGCTGGTAAACTGTTTTTGTTTACGTTGCTTGTTCTTATGCTGTATCGTAGTTTGATTTTATGCAGGTTTGTTGAGGACTGTAAGATAATTTCTAGAGCAACAGCGTGATCGTTTTGCATAAGCTGATATTATATATAGCTTGCTGCAAATGCCAGAGGAAGATCTTTTAGAGCTAAAGTTTCGATTGTTTGATGGATCCGACATTGGTCCCTTTCGATACTCTCCGGCTTCCACCGTTGCCATGCTCAAGGAGAGGATTGTCACCGAGTGGCCCAAAGGTTAGGTCGATTTTCATCTATTTTCTGCCACGATCTGATCTGCTCTATAATTAACACCTACTTTACTTATTGTAAAGATACACGCACTTCTTTGAGTGAATTCGAATTGCTACAGTTCATTTCTTCTTCATTTTCATGTTTTTACGGCCTAGGAATAGTTTGGCCTGAATTCATGCGGAAATCTTACCTTTAGCCTTGATGTCTGACTCCGAGTGGAGTTGATTTGAGCAAAACATATCTTAGTTAGTTTGGATGTGTTATGAGACAGGGTGTTCTACACTGCTCTCAATTTTGGAATTCCTTGTTTAGGTTATATCTGCCAATATATGCCAACTTGTCAATTATAGCAACTTGTCTGAAGTTCATTCTGTTTTTTTTCTGCTAGCTGAATAACACAGATCCACCTTACCAATTACAGTTATTTTTAAAAAATAACCGGTATAAAGTCCCTTTTCCTACATTACAAGCAACAGTGTACTTGGCTAGGTGGTGGGAAGGGAGCTCAATTTTTGGAGTTTTTTAGTGCTTGACAAAAATAAACGTTGCCAACTTATGGGATCAATTACTTGAAGGAGCCCATATCTTGACACAGAATTTGAGTTATGTTGCAAAACGCTAAGCGGTGAATGGTGATTAGAACATGAGATTAGACAGCTCCTCTGGTATTGAAGTAACCAAAGAATATGGCAACGCCTATCATGTGTGGGCGTACACATTGTTACAATACATAACAATTTTCATTTTCTTCTTTAACTTACTTGGTGGACCTACTTAAACTGTTCTTGTGTTTGAAATGTGTCAAGTTTGGCCCAAATATTATAACATCTATCAGGTTGAAAATTCATGCCCATGTTATAACATTTTTGCAATTGCATCAAGAACCACCTTGGTTTTCTGCCAACTCTTCTTTTAGCTTGAAAATCATTTTATCATCTTAGACCACTACCGCTATATCTATGACATAAAGTAATTAGATGATGGCTTTTACAAATAAATATACTAATCACTCTCTTTGTGCGGGTTTATGGTCATGTCGAATTTTCTTTAGTAAATAGAGCTAGTGTTCAGAGCTTGTCTTTTCTGGAACTCCTAATATCAATATCAAGCCATTTAAGCTCAAAACCATGTTAGCTCTATAAAAGTCCTGTAGAATTTGTGATGGTTGCTATCCTAGGAACAGGCACTGAGCAGATAACTGACTCCCATTAGTGGTGGAATATAACTGACTCCTTCATTCAGTTGCTTTGTACATTCTGTAAATCGCTTTCTCGTTTTGTTTATCACTACACACAAATGGTCTATTCTCTCAGATAAAAAAGGTGGACCCAAATCAGCAAACGACGTCAAATTGATAAATGCTGGGAAAATTTTGGAAAACAACAAGACTGTTGGCCAGTGCAGAACACCATTTGGAGAGCTACCAAATGGAGTAATTACTATGCATGTCGTTGTACAGGTGTCTTTAACCAAGGCAAAAACAGGTAGTTACCTAGTCTTTCTTTCTGAGGAGTGGTATTCATGATTCTTATATGTTTTTCATTTATTTTTAAAAAGTTTTTAGAAAACAGGGATAACTTGGTTTCTTTGTCTCACATGGGACTCTTAAATGGACTAATGGCTACATAAAATATTACTAGTGTATATCATGGGCCAAGTTGAATTTGATCTCACACACGTACCAAATAAAGGGGAGTCCGATTGAATCCAGGATGGTGAAATTTTTTACCTTTTTGGACCTACCTGAGCTATTTAATATTTGAGCAAATGAGTTACTAATATTTACAATGAAGTATGCCTGTGTGCTTTGAGGCAATATCTGCAATTATAGACGTTTTTTTGATAATTCTGATGCAACACAGTTTATTCTTTTATCAAATGGTAGAACCAAAGTGATTATTTCCTTCATCTAAACAAAACCAAATTTGACATCTTGACTAATGTATTATTTTCATAATTGAGTTTTGATATAGACATGTCAACATATGCAAGTTGTCTTTCTATTGAATAAGAATCAGACAGTATGTAGCCTTCCTCTTCACGTTTAGGGCCTTTTCTTGGAAAAGGGGAACCTAGCTCATTCTTGTACATGAAGCCTTTAATTTTAGTCTTATGTACTGCTTAATCTACCTTTTTGTAGGCTTAAGCTGTTATAGCTAGTTTAACAATGATGCCACATATAATATATATTCTGTGAACACTTGTAGCAGCTCTGAGAAAAAGGGAAAACGCTGTAGAAACCCCCATTGAAAGCATGAGTGAGAATTTTTGCTTATTTTGTAAGCTTGTGATGTCTTTAGTAACTACAGTAGTTCTCTTGCCTCTCCCAGTGAGCAATTTGAGTCGATTTATTTGGCAACTTTTAAATGCTTATCAATGAAAACCATGATACGGAATGTCTTTCTTGACTCCCTTACGTTCTTAGGTCATGTTTTTTTTCATTGAAGTTTTCTGATAGATTATGCATACATGATCTATTTGAGATTTTATGCATCAATGCGGTGCATTATTGTTGTAATATGACATATCTTTGATTTTTGTATCTTCTAAAAGATGTTGCTTTCTATCACCTGAACAGAAAAGAAGATCGACGAGGCGCCAAAGAAAAACATCTGTGCATGTACCATTTTGTAAGAGAGTTTGACTATTTTTACTCAGATTTAACATGTCGGGCATCATCAGAATTCCAGTTTGGGACTTCAGAAATCAGAACCAGGTGTTCTGGAGAAAAATAATCTGTAAGCTGTGTTGTACCACATCGTTACATGTTCTTACTGGGGGAGAAAAATCTGGCGTAAAAACTGCATCGCCAATATATTATGTTGTGTAGGTGTGCTTTATATATAATTTGTTTCCTTTATACTGTACATTTGTAGCTTCAGCTTCAATGAACACAGGTCTTCTTTCGCTTCTTTATGCTACCATGTTCAACATCATAATTAGTTGGACATTAACAAGATCAAGATCCAACAACAAGGATCTTAGGTTTTCAAGATAATAATTTTGGACAAATTCCATTTCTTTTAGAAAATGAATTTAGCTTTCTGAGAGGACAAAATTGAAAAGAAAAGAAAAAGTGAATTACTATAGGAAGGAAGGAGGTATTGAAATTTTAGTAGCGAGTAGAAGTTGAAAGAAGTACATGATGAATTACAAACTGCTGCTGCTATTTCCCACAGATTGCAAGATCTTTCTTGGATGGTCTAAAACTTAAGGCATAAAGGCTGTAGATGCAGAGATTGGCTTGCTTGGATTTAACAGAGAACTGATTGGAAGTGGTTATGGAGGCAGGAACGTTACAGTCGGGAGACGTACTTCTGATCAAGCTAGCCCTGCAGGTGTTGAGAATTGATGCTTCTCTGGCACAGTTAAACCCATCAACAGAAGGTATATCCATCTTGTAAACTCCATGTCTGTTGGTAGTCCTGTTGACCGTGAACGATATCTGCTCTGCAGTTCTTGGAGAAGCTGCATTAAACCTGCAATCTATCCTTACCTCTGCCCCTGCACACCACCACTAGTTTAAAACACAACAACAACAACAACAACAACAACAACAAGAAGATGATGTTAATAATAAGGGAAAGGCAGGGAAGGATGGTTGAAACCTGGCAAGAAGTAGCTGTGGTGAGAAAAAGAGTTGTTGGAACAGGCATCACAGTAGACGACACCGACAACCGAGATATGGGGAATGGAGGGTTTTGAAGCATCAACTTGCAAAGATATCCAGACTGTGAGAAGCAATGAGAAGACAAAGAAGATGATGAGTGATTCCATGCTACCCTTTTGCAAATATGCAAATCTGTGGGTGGTATAATGGTGAATGGTGATGGTTGTGAAGACATTAATGAGTTATGGATAGCTAGATAGAGTGGACATGACAAACAAATTCACGTGAATGTCTTTTGGCTGGATATGCAAACATTTACACACTACCAAGTGAGAGAAAAAAAGAGAGGTTTGTTGCTTATTTCTCTTGACAAAAAGGTTCTCCTTGCTTTCTGTCACTCGTGAATATTTTATTCACTTCCTTATTCCTTTCCAAACCTTTAGTACCCTACCCACATTAAAACTATTTGCAGGTCAGATTACCATATATGCCCTCACCCACAATTTTCACCCAATTGGTTGTAAATTTTGTTATCATAAAAGTGTTCATTAATCTAGTTGCATGTCTGTCTTAAGTTGCAATCTTTGGACATACTAATTGGGTCTAATCTTAAATTCAAAAGCATGATATATGCCTACAACATATCATAGTTCTTGCTGCTAACGAGAATCCGACATGTCCCTTTTTTTCAGAGTAAGCCATGGTAAAGAGAATCTTGATCTGAAATTAACAAATTCCAAACCTGTTAAACAAACACACAAATGGCAGCATGTCTGTGTCATACTACAGTTTAAAATGAAGATAAAACCAAGAATATTGGGGGCCTTCTAAGCATGCTTTTATCTCACCCGTGACAACATTCATATGCTCACTCCATTCGCATATTTTTAATGAATAATGGGTTCCAAACAAAAAATGTAGATTATAAGTTTTACCTTATGGAGCAAGTAGAAACATATGGTAATTTAACAAGGCCAAAAGGTGGTCTTATTTGGGAGGAGTATCATACTGCTGGAGACCCTCAATTGCTTGAATCAACTCCAAAATTGGTTGTGGTTTTGATGAAGATGCAAGCCATGACAAAAGCTCAACACGAAGCTCATTCAACATCGGAGGCCGCATTTCCCCAACCCTCTTCATGTGTTCAATGGCAACATCAACCTCTCCAGCATCAACAAGACATTTTAGCAACATCATGTTACACTCTGAATGTCCTATAGTGGATGTGTAATCATTGACCAAGTTTGAAGCAGCCATAAATTGACCTGCAAACAACGATTAATTCAAATCTTTGCGACCCTTCACATTATGTGGTCTATACATAAGCTCTCGTTAATTCAAAATATACCTTCTCTAACGAGATAGAAGATGAAATTTCTCAAGATACCCTTCACAATCACTGCATCTTGTTCTAAAGACTTCTTGAAGACTTCAAGAGCAGTTTCAAGTTGATTTTCTTGACATAGGCCTTTAAGTAAGAAATCATATGTTGTTGCATAAGGTTGCAGCCCTCTCTCCAACATGTGGCAGAATAGCCTGTGAGCCTCTTTCACCTGAGCCATTTCAGCCAACTTTGAGATTAATATGTTGTAAGTCTTCAAATTTGCTTCACACCCATTTGCAAACATCTCATCCCACAACCGTTTAGCCGGCCGGACCAGATCTTCTCGACAACAAGCCTCCATAACATAATTATAAGATGAAATATCTGGACCCACCCCTTCCTTCTTCATCTCCTGAAGAATCTGGTAAGCTTCTTTCACTTTCCCTGCCTTGCAAAAGAATGAAACCATTACATTGTATCTCTCAATATCTACAAAATACTGGCTTGAAGATAGAATCTTGTGAACTTCTAGCAATTCATCATGTTTTCCATGCCTACACAAATTTCTACTCAAATTGGAGAATGTAAGAAGAGTTGGGGATCTTTCTTTGGAAACCAATAACTTAAAGAACATTAATGCAGAACAAGGATCCTCCGTGGATACCGATCCAATCAGTGCATTAAGAACATCATCCTCAATTGGGAAATTCCCATTTACGATAACTTCACCCAAATCTTTGGCTTCACAAATTAATCTCTCTGAAATCAACTGATATATAAAATCTCTATAATCACTAGCTCTTGGTGCCACCCCAAGCTTTCTCTTCATCTTCAAGACTTTCTCCACATCAACTACATCTCCAATAGCTCTTAATGCTTCTGCAACAATTCTATATGCCATAAAATCAGGTTTGCAATCTCTTTTCCTCAACACATCCAACATATACACAGCCTCGTGCACCCTACTCGCCGAACACAGCCCATGAATGACCAAAAGTGCAACAATCGACCCATTGACTCCCGAATCTTGCCTTCTAACATCATCCAACAAGCACAAAGCTTTATCTAATTCAGCAGTGACACAAAATCTCCATATATACACACCGAAACCAAGTGTACTTACCCGAACACCTCTACTTAGCATATCATCAAACACTTGTTGGGCATAACCCATATTCCCAGCAGAAGCAAGAGCCGCAACTAGAGAATTACAAGTATCAGCACCAATATCCGAAATCAACAATCTTACATCATTAAACACCGAAAAGGCGTTGAGGGCCTTTTTTCCGGCAATGTTTGATGCAATAAGGGATCGGTAGACGGAAGGATGAAGTTGAATTCTGAGGGTTTTGACTTGCTTCATGAGGGTGTCAAGAGCGGTGAATTGGCGGGAAATGGAGAGAGATTTGAGTATGGAGTGATAGGAGATGGAAGTGTGAGTGAATCCTGGTTGCTGAGATGCCCAGTTGAAGAAGCCAAGTGCGAGTGAAGGATGATGGATGAGGAAAGGATCGATGACTCGAGAAACGAGTGATGGGTTGAGGGAGTGGCGGCAACCGATTCCGTGGAGGGTTTGTTCCAGTACCGGAGTCCATGTCCGAGGCCGGAGAGATTGATCGGCGGCGGTGATCAATGCTTTGCTTATTCGATTCGCCAATTCGCTTGTAGACTGATTCATGTACATGTGCATAACAAACGGTTTTCCCTTTCAATTTCAACCACCTGCTACGTGTATCGTTGGTTTTAATGTTGGTGGTAACAAGAATATTTTTTATATTGAGATTTATAATTTTTTAATATAATTTTGATTTTAAAATTTTAAGGGTTAAATACAAGAGTGTATTTCAAATTTTCTTTTATACTTTTGAATTATTTTTATTAAAGATTGAAAAATCTATCAAATATAGTAACGAGTAATTTAAATTCGATGATAAAACACAAGTTTGCAGATTTTTATGTCATGTTATTGTCTACATGTATATACATTGATGGCATGAATTTGAGGGAGATAATGAAACCAAACGTAAAGTTCTGGTAGCTCAAAGCTCTCTTTGTTTTTTTCACTTAGACGATTCATCAAACAGTTGTTGTGCATATAAAATTTCATAAACCAAGGTAAATTTCACTAATCTGTTGAGATATCAAATTTACACGCAAAATATAGTGGAAGGTGTAGCAAAAACATCGAGGAACTATGCAGCAAAGCACTCGTGTGAAATGAGAGGCTGTAATACACAGTAATCAGGAACTTGAAAGTGTTGATGGCGGGTGCAAGAGATAAGAAAAAACTGTATGGAGCATTGAAACTACTAGAAGATGATGCAGCGAACGAACAACAAAAGAAAACTTGATGATGATGGGTGTTGTGATGATGTTGACTACAATAGAGAAAATTCCAATAAAAAATACAATGCTGTAATTATTTTTTTTTTTTTTTTTGAAAAGTACATAAACTCTAATAAACTAATAATATCACACTGCATCATATTCATGTCTATGTACATATTCATCATACTTAACACAAAAGAAGAAGAAGATGATGACAACCAACTTTACCATTTTATTTACAGTCTCCTCTCCTCTCCAATCCATCAATCATCCTATGCCAATTCTAAAATGTACATTCTTTCCAGTATCTTTAACCATATATATGCAGATGATGATGATGATCAGGAGTATGATCTGAACAAGTTTCCAAACAGAAAGCTCATTTTTGTTTCTTCAGGTGGTGGCTTTGCTAATTCACTACACTTCCATCTAACATCCAGCGTCGTGTGTTGACCCATTTCTCTTCGGATCGAATCTATACTCTTCGGGTCCACAGGCCCATTACCCGTCATGTCCGTCACATAAAATTTGTCCTTGGCTTTTCCACCTTCAGTTGTAATCTCTGCTCTTTTTATACACAAACTATTTTCTCTAAAGATCCTGGTTATATCAGAAAGAAGTCCAACACGGTCCTCTGTGCGCAATTCTAGCTCTACTGCCTACATAACAACAACACACCCATCCAATCTTAGAACCCCTTTTCAAATAAAAACAAACCAAGTGAGTGAGATTTACTATACCTCTTCAGACGTCCTCCTCTCAATTGCAGCTTCCAGACATTGCATAACACGCTCTCGCTCTGCCTCTGAGCTTAACGGGGTCCCATCAACATGTCTAATATAATATTCCTACATCCATAAAAAAGAAAAAATCTCAACTTTCAGAAACTAGGATCAAGTGCAAAGAAAGGTTGATTATTCTTTCTTTTTCCATTCTGTTGATCAGAGTAAGGGGCTGTTTTGGTTGTTTTTTCATCAAGTCCTGAATAAATAAAGTTGTCTGTGTGGATTAATCTTTCTGTGTAGATTGGGAAGGTTTTTGTTCCAAAAGGTTTTTTCATTGATTGAAAAGCGTGTTTTTTAATTGGGAGGGGCAGGTTTGGAAAAAACTTGACTTTCTGCATAAAGCTCTCCCGTGGAAGCTTACTGAATAAACCACAACATTAAGTCACTATCAAACAGTCACGTATAGCTGACAGAATAAGCTGTGAATACAATTAAGCTCATTAAGCTGCTAACAAATAGACCCTAAGATGTTCTGAGAACAGATATTTTGTGAGACAAATCAACTTAAAACCATGGTGGAAGTTATTACAAATCTAATCTTCTATCCACGGGTTGTTACATAAGCTCTTTGGCTCAACAACTTCGCACACAAATATACCAAATCAAACCCATCTTAAAAAATAACAAGAAGAAACTGCAGTACCTGATAAGCTTCCATCTTTCCTGTGTGAACCACTCCATGGAACACTACATATTGCATATCAGTTAGAGTGCAGATAGTATCAAACAACAACTTCGGCCGATCCCTGCACCTCATAGTAATAACCGTGTAACCCTTCTCAGCACAATCTAAAACAGCAACCTGTGGCCTTGATCCATTTTCCTTTTCTTCTTGTTCTGACTTTTCGTAATCCCTCTCAGCAAACATAATTTGATGCAATCTTCTCTGTCTGTGCATGAAACCAGGCGTCATTTTTGCAGCCCTCAAGTCATTGTTTCCCTTGAGAACATTAGAAAGCAGTTTTTGTATAGTAGAGAGCCTCTTCGGGTCTTCCACTGCACATCTGGTCTTATCATCTGTGACATGGACCACGGCTGCAGCTCGAGCATTGTGTGTCCATATTTCAGCATTAACCACATTACATCCAAGGTCCGTTAGAACTGCAGACACTTCAGATAATAAACCAGGTCTATCTGTTCCAGCTAGTTCGATTGCCGTGTAATCTTCAGAAGGCTTCAATCCAACTGAACCATTCAGTGATGGAACATAAAATGCATCATTTTCAAGCACCTGCCATAACATCATCATATTTCCACATAATTGGGGATATATAGAATATGGCCATGAACTAAACAAACTCAAACCTAGCGTCTTCCTAAATTTAGAAAAAACAAAATTTCAAAAAACTTGAAGAATTCAAGTGGCGTTGTTAGGAAAATTGGTTACCTTGGTTATGTAATCGATCATTCCTTCATCTCTAATTTTGATTCCGTCTTGACAAATGACATTGAACACTGAGAAGATTAATAAAATTAGGATTAGGTAGTGAAATTAGCAAGCATATGGCAGAAAGTTATTGAGATTGAGCAACACACACCATCCATGAACCAGCCTCCATCAGATGAGATATATGCTTTTTTGATGATGAGATCTAAATCAGCAAGAACTTGAACAACTTCCAGTAGGATACCATGCTTGTTAACACTTTCAACCTAACATACAATAGAAAATAGCAAAAGGATGGATGGAGTGGATGAGAAAGAAATGAAGATTTTGTCAAGTAAACTGAAATCAGAGAAAGCATACCTGGATAACTGTTGCATCTGGAGAAGATTTGTTGTCGATTTTAACTCTGCAACAAGGGTAGATGAAGTTAGATTAGAAAGAAATCAAAGAATTATTAGTATGGAAACCCTAAAAGAGATGGAATCAAATAGGAATATATGTACCTTGGTGGGTTCATCCTCCTGATAAGTTTTGCATATTCATCTTCCATGCTTTCAAAATCAAAATTGAAATTGAAATTGAAATCAGAAAAATGGAGAACAAAGCAAAGGAGGAAGGAAGAAGAAGGTGAACAAGTGAGAGCGGTTTTCAACAGATTTTGGAATTAGAGGCCGTTTCGTGTTGACTTGCCACTAATTAATTAAGTTAAGTAGTATGTTATTAAAATTATATTTTTGCAAATTTGTTTTATTAAAGATTATTACTATTTATTAATTAATTTATATATCATCATTATTAATTAATTCTTGGAAAAAACAAGGTTTCTTAATATAATTCTTTTTATTCTATTTTCGATTACAAATGTTTGGATTAATTTACATGTCCTTCGATTAGTTAAAATAATCATCAACAACGTTAATATAATGCATATTTCGATGGTTAGGCAAAAGTCAATTATGTTCATAATTTTTATTTATTTTTACAAAAATCAAAATTTTCTATCCTATTCTATTTATTTACATTATGTTAATTATATGTAAAAATATTCTGTATCTATAACCATCTATGCTTATGAGCAACGCCACCCAAACAAACATTTCCAACACAAAATCAAAATACAAAACCTGATTAAACTAAAGGATAATAATAATAATAAGAGAGTCACTTGCTGGATAAAGATTGAAACTGAAATCATATTAATTTACAGACATGAGATCCCAACTGCTATTTAAGATACATGGTTTCCTTTGCCTCCTCAGGAACTCGCCGAAGGCCCGAAATACATGCAGATCGGCGGATCAATCCTCAGAATCGAGAGTATAGCTGACGGTATCGTCCATATCCCATCTCCACATATTAAACCCGAAGCAACTGCTCCTGCATAATCTTCTGCTTCCTTCTTATTCACTCGCTCCCACACAAACAGGATCACCGTCCCAACAAACATATCGATAGCAAAATAAGCTCCAATGTAAAACGGCACCGCCATTGCCATCGGAATCGGAATGAACCCCGCCACCTTTGACGGACACCAATCCCTTAGCAGGTTTAAACCCAAGGCCACCAGAAAGAACCCACAGCACAAAGCCAGGCAATGCTTTGGGAGCTCCGAGAATCCCTCCACTCCAAGGATAGCCATTTCCCGATATATCACAGCATACGGAGCCTTATAAGGACTATCTGGTGTCCCGATCTCAAACGCACACCAAAACATCCAAAATGTGAGTGGTGCGATGATGCATCCCATGGCGGTTCCCACTAGTTGGCTCACAAACATGGATTTGGCTGACGATAACGTCAGGTAACCCGTCTTGAAATCTTGCATCAAATCAGCAGCGGTTGAGACAATAGACATCATAACCCCACATGCTGCCAACCCAGCCAAGACGCCTCCGTTGCTTCCAACCAATGATGCGATGATGAAGAGACCGATTTTGCCATATGTTGAAGCCAGGCTCCAGTCGGTGAGACCAGTTCCGTACGAGTTGCAGAAAGCAAGGGCAGGGGCAATAATGTAAGAGCACAGAACCAGGTACCATTTCAGGGGTGGAAAAATAAGTGGCATCGTCGCCATGGATATGCCAACCAGGACCACATACCCAGAGGCTGCAAACCAGGTCGGTATACTGTCTTTTAAGAAGACAGCATCTCTTTTCTGGTCCTCAACTTGTGATTTGGATGTCTCAGAATCTGCAAAGTTGGGGTCAAAGAACATATGTCAACACAAATAAATATAAATGAAATAAAATGCTCTTTAAAATCATAGTGTATAAAGAGTGCCAGAAGTTCAATCTCACCTACAATCTCTTTCATAACAGGTAGATCTTGCTGTTTGGTGCTGTTGCTCCACACTGCCTTCATGGAGATGGCTATTATCTTTATCAGATTGTAAAGACCGTCTCCAAGAATAAGGGCAATGGCTATAAATACCTGCAAAAGCAACAAGGTTGAAATATCATTGCAAAACCGACAAAATTTGACACAAGAACATGATGTTTTTACAACACATCCAATGATGGAAAAAAGAAGGAATAAAAGGCAAAATGATAAAAAATTATGTACCTTGTACCCATAGAGACCTTTGAAGTCATTGCTGCCAAGATCAGCTGGATACCAATCCCCTGCACGTGTAGTAATGAAGGGCCAAAGAACGCCCCATGATATAATAGCTCCAAAAAGAACCGAGCAGTTGACTATGTGAGGGCAAATAAGACCACATCCAACATAAGTAGGACTGAAGTCAAAGTAAAATCTGCATATAGGAGTAAAACCAATGTCTCTATCAATATATTAAATTGACCCTAATCGTACTTCATTTGCAAAAGGACGTAATTGTAGGCATACCAAGGAAGTAGATGAGATCCAATATGCTTATAATTCTTATTACATGAAATTTTTCAAAGCACAAACAAACTTACGTGTTCTTGAACAGCATCAAGCCCAAACTAGGAAAATTATCAAAACCACATGAATCCCCAACACCGCTGAAGAACCATTTGAAGCAACTCCAGACAAAACTTATGCTCAAATACTTTCCAAGAGAGCTTACTTGCTTCCTGTCAGAAAGATATCATAATGTTACACAAGTTCATGGTAATATTGACATTATGAAAAATCTAAAATTGAAGTTCTCCTTTTTTTGTATTTCAAAGTCATAGATGGAACTAACTACGAAACAAGGCAACTGCGTCATATTACTACGAACAGGAACCAGAAGGTAAGACTAGGAGAAAAGGGCATTCCCAAGATTCTGCCAAGACTAGGAGCAATTTCTTATTTTTTCCTAATCCGCATGTGAAATTGTCACTATCTTTTTTTGGAAGTATATATATACGACAAAACTCTCACACACTTCTCATCAAAGGTGAGACTTTAACCCTTGACCTCCAAGGAGGTTGGGATACTAGAGTACCGCTGGACCAATGACCCTTTGGTAATATTGTCACTATCTTATGTTCAGACAAGTTAAATGACGGGACAAGCAATGTAAAATGAAACTTCCTCTAAATATGCACACATATTACCTTGCAAGCTCTGCACCTGTAGTAGTGTGAAAACTATTTATCAACATCGCCGTGGCAGTTCCACTAGGGTATGTAAGTTTATAATCCATTACCATGACCTGAAATTCCAAACACAAATAAAAGCAAGACAATGATAAATGATGGGACTTCGTGTACCTATTGTCAATAGAATTGTCATTATTAAATGCAAGCCTCACATGCCAAAGAAAACTATCTTCCAAAAAGTACAGATTTCGCTTATATTTCTACTTGTAACTAGAAAAAATAAACTGTTGAATTGAAGTTGAAAGTACAAGTGAACATGCATAGTCACAAAACAAAGTTCTCCAAGTGCATAAACATTCTTATATGCTTGTGTAAACATTTAGCAAGAAAATGTAACATCAAAGCAAAAAAAGGGCTACCTTGCGAAGTGGAACAAGACTGAAAAGACCAAGAAAACTGACAACAAAAATGAAACCTATCATCCACAATAACCCAGGGTTCTTAACATCTTCCGCCCGATTACCAGGGTAATCAGCACCAATCAAATTGTATGTTCTTTCATCCATTGACAGCAAATATGACCCAAATCCCCCTGCACACATTTAGATATCAACAAAATGCTTCAGACAAGCAAAGAGTATATCACAACATCACCATAGTTACCAGAAAAGATAAGTGTGATGCTAAAAGTGGAGCAAAAGATCATGATCTAATTAGGGAATAAGTTCTTTCTTTGACTTGTAACTACAAATATGATAATAGAAATACAATATGATTAAATCAAAGAAAGAACTACAAGGGAAGAAAAGATTACCGCTGAAAGCAAGGCCATAGCAAGCAACAACGCAAGTCTGAATCACAGTGTTCTCTTGCCTGGTGAAAGGCTGAACAGAAAAGCCAAGCTTTTGGAGGAAAGTAGTCCATGATTTGACACAGAAGAATCCGAGCAAACCAGCTGCGACGTTTAAAGAAGGGATGATCCCAACGGTGAGATTGAGCTTGTGGGTGATGATACAAAAAAGCGTCCCCAACAAAGCACTAACAACTAAACCCCTGAAGGTGATCTGATCTTTCCATTCGGGTATGGTTTCTAAATCTGATTGGATGTGTTGTTTATCCTGAGAATAGGATGATTCGTCGAGAAAGGGTTCCGATATTTCATCGGAAGATCTTGGGGGAGTCTCGGTTCCCATTTTTCAAATACCTAATCTACCTATTATCGGATGAGAGATGAAGGGGGCGAGATCTTAGCAGCTATTATCGAACAACAATTGACATTGACAACCAAAGACGATGGAGTAAGTAAGTAATGGATCGTCCTCAAACTGCGCACCTTGCTTTGCGTGAAGAAATTGGGTGTCCTAGAACTTTGCGCCATTGCAGATTAGGTGACGTCATAATTCAAGATTCCATTTTTATTTTCTTTAAGATAAAATTAGGGGGTGTTATGGGTTAGACTAAAGACACCCTACTCTATTTTTCCAATCACACCCTAGTCTAGGAAAACCCATTAATCATTCTATTGATTTCCTAATTATTCTCTTTTTTCCGAACCACACACAAAAATAATTTTTTTGATTTTTTAAATGATAGTTACAACTTTGGTCCCTGAACTCATTTTATTTATTTACTTTATACCTTTCGGTTTTATATTTTACATTTTACATTTTTATTATATTAACACATATAAGTGTATATTAACTAATATACGTTAAAAAAATAATTTTTAATTTTAACAAGTTACACCATTATAATCGTCTTCTCAATACCTTCGAAACGAGTCCAATATTGAATATTTTTTTATTTAATTGTTATAAGAAAAAAAATACAAATTGTACAAAGTCCAAAATTAATTTTTAAAAACTAATCCTCTATATTGACAAAAGCTTGTTGAGTTGGTTTGAGTTGCTTATAAAATTCTAGACGTGACATATATATGGTTTGCCATCCAGCTGCTGACGGGATTTTGTTCCGGGTCCAAAATGCTGAAATGGGAGGCATTGGGAACTCTCCTTCTAACTGGACCACCACATAATGATTGTTGTTTACGTGTGAAATTGTAAAGACCCGATGGTATTGAAACTCTTCGGGACCTTTCCAGAGAGGAAAACAAGTCATACAACCTCCAATGGTTAAAAGGTGAAAGATCACACAAAACCTATTGGTTATCAATATACCTGTCTCAGGCATAGTCATCCAGTGTTGCTCTGGTGCTGGCGATTCCCAAAAAGACAACGAAGTAAGTATTTCATCGATTCCATAGAAAACTCCAGAGTATGCCTCATATGAACTCGTTAACTCATCTAATAATTGATGACGAACATAGAGTCATTGGTCTTCGCCATACCCGAGACAAACAGCTATTGATCGGAAACCACAATTCCCATCACCCCTTACATCTTGTATATTCGTGATGTATGGATGAAAGATTTCTGGAATTTGCTTCAACAACAAACTATGTCCCTCCGGCAGTATCTCGTTTAAGTCAATCTGGTGTGACCATTGGCTTATTGGTTCCTCGTTCAAGTCCATGAAAGATGAGCTATGCCTAGGCGGTTCCTCGTTCAAGTCCATGAAGGATGAGTTATGCCTAGGCGGTTCCTCGTTCAAGTCCATGAAGGATGAGCTATGCCTAGGCGGTTCTTGATTCAAGTCCGAACAACTGTATCTGTGAGGAACTTGAGTTTTATTATGAACACGCTTCACTTTTGGGCGTCCACGAGTGTTCTTCTTGACCGAAGGTTCACCGATCAAGATTTTTGATGGATCCGTTATCCCCCTCAACTTTCTTAAAAAACTGGATTTGCCATGATCCGGTTGATTGATGAATATTTCTTTAAACCTTTGCATATCATGATCACAATTAAGATCACCA
This sequence comes from Arctium minus, assembly GCA_954870635.1. Classification (NCBI taxonomy): domain Eukaryota; kingdom Viridiplantae; phylum Streptophyta; class Magnoliopsida; order Asterales; family Asteraceae; genus Arctium; species Arctium minus. The sequence goes on from OX941097.1 coordinate 510,844, forward strand.
TATTCCACAGATATAGAAGGCGACAAATCAAGCTTTTTCCAAAATGCATCAACCGAATCTAATGGAATGGGCATATCTGCAGTCAAAATAATAGAATATCATTAAACAGTAATAATGGCATAAATATCAATTTCAATTAAATGTATATATATATAAATATCAATTCAATCTTGTAGATTAAACATACCTGCACCGACGTATATCGCAAGTTCGTGCGCACACGGTAACCCAAAACACGTACGCAGTTGACAACCACAGTTCTCCGGAGTTAAGAAAATTCCATTTGATCGATGAAGCTCTTCTACAATTTTATCCATAGCATACTCTGAAACAAAACTCTGTAGTTGCTGGAACAATTATTTGTTGAATTTTAGCATACATTTTACAAAGTTATAATAAAATATAATTCTTACAAAAAGAAAAATACATTTTTACAAAGTTATAAGAAAATACTAAGTTACAAATTTATAAAATAAAATAAAATAAGAAGTTACAAATTTTATAAATTTATAAAATCAAAACACACACATATATAATGATGTAACTTGTTAAAATTAAATAAAAAAATATTCAATATTGGACTCATTTCGAAGGTATTGAGAAGACGATTATAATGGTGTAACTTGTTAAAATAAAAAATTACCTTTTTAACGTATATTAGTTAATATATTCTTATATGTGTTAATATAATAAAAATATAAAATGTAAAATATAAAACCAAAAGGTATAAAGTAAATCAATAAAAAGAGTTTAGGGACCAAAATTGTAACTATAATTAAAAATAAATAAAAATGAACGGTTGTGAATTTGTTTGGAAAGTAAATTACAGATCTGGTCCCTAACGTTTGACGTTTGTTACAGAATTGGTTTCTAAAAGAAAAATACATCTTACAAAGTTATAATAAAATGTAATTGTTACAAAAAGGAAAATACATTTTACAAAATTATTAGAATTCAAAAGTTACAAATTTATAAAATAAAATAAAATCAAAAGTTACAAATTTTATAAATTTATAAAATCAAAACACACACATATATATGTCACGTATAGGATTCTATAAGCAACTCAAACCAACTCAAAAAACTTTTGTCAATATAGCGGATTAGTTTTTAAAATTTAATTTTGGACTTTGTAAAATGTATTTTTTTCTTATAAAAATTAAATCAAAAAATATTCAATATTGGACTCATTTCGAAGGTATTGACAAGACGATTATAATGGTGTAACTTGTTAAAAATAAAAATTATTTTTTTAACGTATATTAGTTAATATACGCTTATATGTGTTAATATAACAAAAATGTAAAATATAAAATATAAAACCAAAAGGTATAAAATAAATTAATAAAAAGAGTTAAGGGACCAAAATTGTAACTATAATTAAAATAAAATTAAAACGAACGGTTGTATGAAGGGGTGGAAAACAATGCAAAATTATTACATGATTGCACCCTAGCCATATAGACTAGGGTGCACAAAGCAACACCCGGGTGTTATTTGCACCAAAAATGTGCAAACAGTGATTATATGTTTTCCGATCCAATCATTTAAATGTCATTTCACTTATTATATATATATTATTATTATTATTATCTTTATATATATATGATATATATGTGTTTTGATTTTATAAATTTATAAAATTTGTAACTTTTGATTTTATTTTATTTTATAAATTTGTAACTTCTGATTTTATTATAACTTTGTAAAATGTATTTTTCTTTTTTTAAAAATTACATTTTATTATAACTTTGTAAAATGTATTTTTCTTTTAGGGACCAATTTCGTAACAAATGCCAAACGTTAGGAACCAAATCTGTAATTTACTCTCTATATATATGACATGTTAGATTATATATCGTTCACATCTTCTTCATATCTCTCTCTCTCTCTCTCAAGATTGCTCTCTAGATATATGACCAAATCTGTAATTTACTTTCTAGATTTGCTCTCAATCCATTGAAGTAATCGACGAATCAATTAGATATTCAGAATCTACGTTTCGAATCCTTCCTAGAGGTATAAATTTATTCCTAGATTCGGTATAACTTGATGGAAGAGTTAGATACATACAAGACAGAGTACATCAACATTTTTGGAGAAGAACATTGGGATATTACTTATAACACTTTAAACTTATTTCGATCAGATCAAGGTGCACCATTTGAACACTGGATGACAATACTTGAAATAGGTGTCTTGATTGCTTCAAAATATAATGTGATATTACATGTTATAAGTATGACCGACAGTGGGACGTACTTGCCACTTAGGTCCACTCCGCCAGTGTGGTATGAACATGTTGTTTTTACAATCGGGTACGTTAATGGTAACCATTATGTGAAATTAGATATGAAAGAAGGATACCCGTTTCCAGAAATTGTGGGACATTTTTTCCATTACAGTTATCCGTGCACTGCTGGATGGGTTACCCCGTATTCAGAGCGAATAAAAAAGTACATGCAGCTTTTACGTGTTAATTGTACTACGGATAATGTTATTTTATAATAATCGAATGTAATATAGATTATTTTATGTTCTATTTATATGTTAAATCGCAATATTTATGTTTTATTTTTATAATTATATAATTAAAAATAATTAGTAATATTTATATTTATAAATATTTATTTCTTTTCAAATCAAAACAAAAAGTAAAAAAAATCTTTTAAAACTATATAATAAAAATATATAATAAAAATAAATAAAAGAAAAAAAGACAACAAAAAGACAAAATAACAAAAAAAAACACAATTATTGCACCAATCATTTTGGTGCAAATGGCAAAAAAAATATGTGCAAATAGTCTCCCCTAAAATTAACATAAATATAACAAATATTGTTAACTTTTCATAATTACCCAAAATATACAAAGTATTTCTTTTTAATCTCGTTATAAATACTTTATGGACAAATGCTTAGATTTTTTGCACATAATAATAAGATAAAAAAAGCATTTTTATTAATAAAAGATCCTTGAAATAATCAAGAGAAAAAAATACATTAAAATAAAAATATATATAATAAATAAATAATAATCTTGGGTTTGTGGTATATTGGGCTGGGCCCAATATATTGTTATTGGGTTATCAGCTTCATTGTAGCCCAAGAACAACAATTTATCAGCTTTCAAATCTGTATTCTGATTTCTGATTACACAATCCACCCTGCTGGCTGCTTTGTTTTGCTTTTGCTTTGCTTTGCTTTGCTTTGCTGGTAAAGTAAGGTGAAGGTGAAGGCCTACTACCTGCTACATCATGGATCCAATTGGATATCTCATACTTACTCTCTACAACCCCACATTCATAATCACCAACATCCTTCTTAGATTCATTAGATGTTCTTTTTCTGGATATACTTTTATTGCCACACCATCTTCACCTTTTTTACCACCTTATAATTGAGTTGTCACATAGGATTGGAGGTTCACATCTGGAAGTTATTGTTTGTTTTAATCAACAACTTGGAGGGACAGTGTTCTCTTTCGTATACCGCGGAACATTTTGTTTTAGAGCACTTGTTCCTTCGCTAACTAAGGGATCCGCAAGCAGTGCTTGGCCGCCTTAAGGTCTAGTAACTTCATTACATCATCATCATCATCGTCCAACAACCATGTCTCATCACTTCCCTCCCCTCCCCTCCCTCATAACTAAAAACAATGAAAAATACTACTTTTCCTTTGTTATTGTCTGCATTTTCCTTAAAAAGCTAATGCATAAATAGGCTTAAGAAACAAAATGTACCTCTGGATTCCAGCTTCTCCATCACAAGATTGCATTTGGTTGGCACCACCTACTTGTTCTTCACCAAGCTTTCTTCATGTAAAAAAAATACATATATTCAATTTATGCTGCAGTGCAAGAAGGTGATGAACTCGGATACTTTCTGTTCTGATGCTGCACTGACTGAATGATCGTCCTAAACAAACACACAGGCAGATCTAGAATGATTCCCAGTTAGAGAGATAATGGACATAATCCGTGATTCTCAGTTGTGGGAATATCATATTATGACTACTTCTAAGATAACCTTTAACAGTTGATTTTCACATTGTAAGATCGGCACTGCTCATCTTTTTAATCACCCATGATCCAACTTGAAGGGTCCTGTCACTTTCCCACATTGTGGGACTGATCAATTCCATTATTCATCATTCCTGTTAAATCCAACAAAATATATCCAAAACTTCTCTAGTCTACTGTTCAAAAATATCTAGCTAAAACCAGTGTACACATTTCACATGTTCTCAAAAATCCCTAATCAATACAAGAAAATAGATCAAGTAAAAATCATGTGGGTATGTTGTGAATGTTCATCACCAAAGCTTCACGTTCTACCAGAAGCTTTGTGGGTATGCTAATTTGATGCATACCATATTCAGCAAGTTAACATTCTTAGAAAAACACCCAGCATGACAGCAGAGGGAGAATTGTAGAAGACATCCAACACTCTTGCAGATCATGACAAGCCAAAGAACATGCAAACAAATTGTGGAGGTAGAGACTGCTTTAATTACTGCAAAAATGACGATGTTAATGTCAATCAGAGTCCATCAAGAAAACGGATTTTATTTCTCACATGCATAGATGCAATAACTAAACTGAAAATTTAAAAGGATAGGATGTGATGAGTGCTAAAGCAGCAGATTAGAACACAATAGAGAAAATGTAAATCCCCCTTTGCCTTGATTATATTAGTGACTGGCATAGAGAACTATTATCTTCTATTTTGATACCCAATAAACTCCTATACTAAACACATCAACATAAAAACCAATTTACACTCACCTTTTACCCCATTGTGTAGACCCATGGATGTGACATATAGGTAGACAATGTCTTCTTAATTGTGAAGTAGTTTGGAAACTTTACGAAATTCAGTAACCATCTTAAGGTGTGCGAAAAACCAAACTATGCATGCTCTACATGATGGAGACATACTTTATCATAATATGCATGGTATATGAGATATCCAACTAGCAATAACTTTGTTTACTTTTCACACACAATCATTATAAATAGCTTGTTCGCTCCTCTCCCACTTCACAAAGTTCTAAATTAGTGTTCTCAAGCATTTTGTCTACGTCCATATCCTTCAAGCTAGCATTACACCTTAATACGAAGTTCAAGATGAATGTAAGCCTACATCTATCTCCAAATTTAGAGTAAACATGAAGATATCATCTTAATCACAACCCTCTTCCTTTATTTTCAGTCGTTAGGTTGGATGCACAGAAAGTTCAGGCAAAACAACGACGAACAAAGCAGAAATGCCTCGAGAAGTACTTCCTCTTGACTTTCCAAGCATTTTTATTTACTTTGAATGAACTGCCCTCCCCCTTTTCCAAAGACCGCTTCTGTGAGTCTCTTTAACATCATTTTTGTCTTTTCATTGTCAACCAAGTTCCTAAGAAATTATAAGACATTGAGAAAATATTATCCTATTAGGAGTATAGGACATCTTCTGTTAAATTTTTGTGTCAAAAGTCACCAAAACTATTCCAACCCACAGAAGCAAGCTAGAGAAACTATGCAAGCGGTAGGTTCTAAATGTGAGTTTATTTAAAAGGTTAACAGAAATAGCATTGGTTATGACACCTGACTACATGCAAGCATTCTCATGTGCATTTTGAGGGTTGTTTAGCCTCCATACAACATTTAGCGATGAATCAACGTATTGATGGGAATTGCTAAACATTTAAACTTTAATTGCAGGGAAATCCTATTCTTGTTTCTCAGCACTATGGGAGCTTGACGAGCAACAATATTTTCCTGAAGCAAAAAACAATTCTGCACACTTCAGGCAGCCTAGACTATCTTCAGAATCATCCATTGCACTTGAAGCACCTAGAGTGGAAGAAGTAAATGAAGAAGAAACAGTTGACATGAAGTTCTTTCATGGCTTTCTTGCAATTGGAACTCTTGGTCCGGCATCAATTACTAAAGAGCCCATGACACCAGAAGTTGCAATGCCGTTTGAAAGTACAACTGAGGAAGAAACCAGAGCAGCAGAGAATGAATTGCAGTCTCCAAACAAGAAGTTAGAGAAGCCAAATGATAAGGAAGTATATGGTGTAAGCAATGAATCATCTAAAGGGATAGTGGTTACTTTAGATGAGAAGGAAATCAAAGGCATGGGTACCAAAGAGAACAAAAGTATGGTTGTGCATCCACTGAAAGAGTCTTCTGAAATGCCGGCAACCAAAGAAAAGACAAAGGAACAAAAGACTATGCCTGACAACCTGCCCAGGAAAAATGCCACATCCTACAAGAGATCAGGAAAATTAGACAAAGGGGAGAAAAGAGAAACTCATGCTTTGCACTTTATGAAGAAAATGCTGAAAAAGCTTGATTTCACATCACGGTGCAGCCCAACTTCTGCTAGTGGTAATGCTATCTTTTGTGATTCAACTGAGAAGAAACCCACTAAGGTAGGTCATCTTGTATGCTTCCATTACTATTGAGCAAATCATTCAAATAAGTAGGCATGTGAACTAGAATGAGGTTTCTAATTTACAACCTCATGGTAGGTTACTGCTATTTTAGAAGAAAAGAATGATGCAAATAAACATTCTGCCAGGTCACTGGAAACACTATCATTCTCATGAGAGAGACATAATAGACAGCCAACTCAACTGCATAGTTCCAACACAAAATTCTTCATCAGAAATTTCCACAATCATGGCAACTCGGCACTTTAAAAGAAGCCTCCAAGCATATCAATACGTTATATCAAGCCCCATGTCTTTAGAATAGTAATATAATACTTCTATCATCTTTTACAGATCTTTTGGAAGTCAAGAAAAATCCACCCTGAAGCACCTGGTCTTCATGTCGATAAGCCACACAACTATGAGTTCAAGAACTTGTGTTATGATGAAGGCTATGATAAAGAAGCGAAATTAGAGGATGAAGACAACAAGTATCCTCATATTGGAACGTTAAAGAAAGAAATAGTTGGCAGCATCACGTTTGCCAACGGACCTCACAAAAGCCAGCCAGCTGGCAAAAAAGCACACTGGATTACAACTGATGCAGAATGTAAGTATAAATGCATGATAACTGTAGTCAAACTGTAGGTACTAGCAACCGTGTTTATAAGATTACTCATCCATTTCCGCTTTCCCACTATTTACATTGCAGATTTGGTGCTGGAGTTTTAGAGGCTGGAGAAGATTGTCATTGTTAATTCCTTCTCACTTATCTCATCCTTGCAAGAAAAGGAGTTTGGTTGTGTGTTGGATTGGTAGTACCAAGTAAAGCTAGTTATAGTCATAAAATAAGCAAAGAATGTGAAATTTCTCCTATTACCTTCAGGCTTGAGTGAGCAATATATGTATAATGCATTTTTCATAACCATCAGATATTGAAGTTTGTATCACACCTAACCTGCATGCTGAAGATAAAGACAAACGAATTATTTGTTTTATAATCGCAAACAAACCTTTCCTTTGAGCAATTACCTGATAACTTTCTTAACACAAAGGTATTGTGTAGTTTCAAGTAGGGAAGAAGAACAGAATGACAGGGAAAGTCGTTCGTCGTAGTTTGTGGATTTACTTACCTGAATACATATGGTACCTGTACATACTAACATATCAAAATTATTAAACTAATTTCTTCAATATATCCTCAGATCCACTTTTAAAAAAAAACATTTTTCCATTTTGGGACATTACGTTTTAACAAAGAATATCAAGGAAGGTATTTTGCTTCTAATAAACATAATCTTAGAAATAAAATAAAATAAGAATTAGTAAGAGTGATAGCATTTAGAACCATTGTAGTTGGCAAGAGTGTATTGGTTGTTACAGAAACTAAGTGTCATGTACAACACTTTGACTTTATGAAAGAAAAAAGGCACTGCATAACTTTAATGCATTGGAAACTAATGCTTTGATTTAATCATTGTGTTTATCTGAGTTCTTCTACATAATTTATACTTGTTTTATTGACCATCTACATCAAAAACAACAAAAACTAGAGCAATGCTATCACTTCAGCAAGACATTCTTTTTGTATCTCAATTTCTTAATCTCACTCCCACTCCCACCATGATTCACAGAGTCAAAGGCAGTATCTTTCCAGGACAAAGAAAGAGAAAAGGAAGACATCCCCCCCCCCCCCCCAACAAGTACATTTTATGGTGTATATGAATTATAAGTGAAATCCAATACCTCATTAAGAAACATGTTATGAGTTGTTTGGTCAAAGCAAGTGTTGTCAGCTCATAGAATGACCCTCGAGACCACTAAGAAATCATTATCAATGTACAACTCCAAAAACCAAGGCTATTTTGTATCACTTTGAATGAGATGAACAGCACTACACATTATGATTATAGTTGGGGGATTAAAAGAACTGAACCAGACCCTGTAGTACTTTGCATTTAAGTCCATACACAGTGAACTTCTTCACATTTCACATGATCCACTACAATAACCATGTGCCATGACCCAAGTACAGTTCCTGTTTGAGGGGATTTAGGTCATTTATTCAAAAAGATAATCATCAAAAAATAATTCAAAACTCAAGTACAACGTCTAAATACCCTCTAAATCTCTCTAGTGTTACAAAATCAAGATGCAGCTTTTATGAGCTGATCATAGAGATGACATGGAGGAGCTAATGCAATCAATGGAGTACTTGGTAAGGATGGTTATCAGAGTTAAACATTAGGCATTAATGACCAGACATTTTTGTTCCAGAATCATCAAGGAAGAAGTATTGCCATGAGCGTTGTAAAGGCAAATGATCATGAACCAACTGCCATGGGTATTCTGAACCTGACGTTGGTGTGTCATAGTTTGACTTGTTGTAATGGTTGATTCTAGCCATTATTTTTTGTAATCCCGGTCTTTCAAATAATCTCCAATTTTGCATCTGCAAAAAGTTAGCGATTTGTTTAAATGGATATTTAAATTGCAAACACTTTCCTTCTATCGAGGGTGGGGGGGAGAGGGACTGTACTAGTTGCATCTTGTATAGTTGTATGTATTGTAAACATTTTCTGGAAGTGATGTAGCAGACAGCAAAAAGATATATGAACACAGATGTTGATGGGAGAACTATGTGTGTGTATATGTGTCATGTATGAATGTGTGTATATGTATTCAAGTGAATAGCCAGCCCTTTTAATTCATTGGCAAAAGATACGGCTGTGGATCTTGAATTGGAGGGAGGCGAGGGTGAGGGTGAGGGAGGGGTGGGGAAGTAAGTACAAAACTACACAAAAAGCGTTGTGGTATTACCTCTGGCAAACATCAAAGTCATAAGGTAGGAATACCACAGTGAGAAGATTATATCGGTAGTGGCTTCTCCGTCAGCAGACCACCCACATCCATCCTCCATGATCTGTCAACCAGAGGTGCTAGCTCTCTGCAATTATGGCATAGATGATACACATGACATAGATAAATCAATAAGGAAGAAGTTTTAGAAGTGATGCCACATTCAGTTAACAAGAGCAGTACAGAGATGAAATCTTGGCTAGGAAAAACTTGACTTCCCATTGTCACGAAGCTACCCTTTAAATGTTATTATCAGGAAGATAGCGCTCTCTAGCTTCAGCCACACAATGGGGACCTTTCAGTAACAAGTATATTCCAGAAAGCTTTTTGGATAGGTCTATAAATCGTCCTTATGTTCAAGCAGTTGTACCAATTGCAACAGTACCCTCATGAATGAATGTTGGACAAATATTGGAACCTTCACTCGGTGCGAGTGTAAATGCACACTTATGCAAGACACATCCATCTCAATGCTAGAGGAAAACATGCTCAGGGCCGTTCCTGGGGGAGGGCGGCACGGGCGCTTGCCCAGGGCCCAAAAATATTCGGGGCCCAAAATTTTTCGTCAGTATATAATAATAGTCTTAAAAATTAATATATTAAAGAGACCCAAAAAATCATAGCATATAATAAGAGGCAAAAAGAATTTTGTAGATAATAAGGGCCTAAAAACATATTACCTAATTACATTGAAGAACTAAATAAAAAATAATAATTGGTCATTCATTATATCCTATTGCTTTTGCCTCTTTAATTTTTCAAAGTCCAATGTTATTAGTATCTCTATCTCTATCTGCTTGATTGTTTTTGTGCTTCAACAATTCAATGGATAACAACTTTAGGTTAATGTGCTTGTTGTTGCTATATGTTTTTTCTTGGATGTTTTTACCTATTTTTGTTTATAATGACTATTGTTATTTGCTTATGTAGTTTGCGTAATTGCTTTTGTTGGTTATTGCTATATATTTTTGCTTCTCTAGATGATCTTGTACTATTGTTTGACGACCTATCTATTGTTCTCATGAGTTATGACGTGTTACATGGTTTTGTGATTAATAAATAAATTTTCGCTACTAAATGTATTCAGTAATTTCTTTTATATATGTCATGTTCTATAAACTTTTAATCCTGACATCTTATATTCATCAATTGTTTCACTTCCATCGGGATTCCACTACACACCACAATATATATTTAAGTGTTCAAGCAACAATTCATTGAGCTTTCAAAATATAGGTTTCATTCATTATTTATTATTTTTGGATCTTAATTAATCAACTTTTCTTCCATATTCTTAATGATCCTCATTTGTGTATATGTCTAGAAAACCTTTATAATCTTCTTTATCATTGATCTCTCATTGACTCTCTCGATTACTTCCTCTACATAAGTTTTCTTTTTGTATCAAAATAATACTATTTCTTGTTATGAACTAAGAAAAATCTTAACTTTTAAAAAACTTACCAACCATTGTAAATGGTCAAACTCATATCTATATATTAGGACTTCAAAACTATCATTTTTTAGTACATTATACTCTTGGTTGCTAATTACCTAATAAGGAGTATATAAATCTTAAGTACTTTCTTATCTATATTAAAGAATAATAAGATTTGTTTCCTCCATTAATTATTAGCATTTATTGTATTCAGTTTTTTACTAATGAAAAATATCTATTGAATTTTTTTGGAGGGCCCTGATTTTACATACGCCCAGGGCCCATAAAATGTCAGGAACGGGCCTGAACATGCTCGCTACCAAGACAAATGTCAAGGGACAAAAAACTAGTCCAAGTTGAATAAGAATCTGAAAGTGTCTACAGTAACAATTCATACAAGTAAATAGGGGAAACTCGGACACACGTCACCATCCTGGGAAGTGGGTTTCAGGCCGCCAAGTTGCCCCATTATAGACTACAGAGCCAACCATAAGATGAAAAGGAAGACTAGTTCCACCATTTAATAACACCACAGGTTCACCAATTTCAAGATGAAAAGACGACTAGGATGCGTTTAAGAAAAATAAGAAAACTTACTTAAGGTCATGGCTTACAACGAGTATAGTCAATTCTTTTTTCAAATCCGTGAGCAGCTTAACAACATCCGCACGCGCTTTCCAATCTAAATTGAGAATGTACAGTAGTTTAAGTTCTCATATGTAAAAGGGTGCAAATACTGCATAACTAAGTAAAGTTTCTAAGGTGAAAAAGTCAGCAACCAGCATCTATAACGCTTTAAAAAAGATATCTAATGGTCTGCAATGATTAGAAATTCAAAGTAATCACAACCGGTGTCTGTGGTCATAGTTTATGTTTAACAAGTAATTGTGTCATACTTGAAATAATGCACATATCTTGATATGCTACGAATATAGAGATCATCTATAAGACTATAACTATAAGACAACAATATTAGGAAAGATAAGGTCGATAAGGCCTTTTCCATACCAAGACCAGCTAGAGGCTCATCAAGTACCAGTAATTCCGGAGTTTGTACCTGAGTGAAGCCGGCATATAAGTGGTCAAATTTAAAATATTATATGCACATAATAAATGGTTAAAGATCCAAAAGAGTACGCCTCTTACCAGCTGGATAGCAAGAGCAAGGCGACGTTTGTAGCCACCACTTAGGGAATTCGGACTTTTATCCAAAGAAATACCAGTTAGACCAACCTAACAATTTAAGATGCAAAGTGAAATTGAGTTGGTGCATGTTGAAGGGAACTGATGTATCAACAAGATAAATTTCAAGTATGAACATAAAAAAACTTCAATTAAAACTGAGGGGTAAAATACCGAAGTGATAGCTCTTTCAAGTCTTCTAGCAATAAGTTCTTTAACTTTAAGGTCACTGTTCTGTCTAGGCAACCCAAATGTAACTTCATCAAAAACATTATCTGCCACAAAGTACCTATACCACAACAGTTCACCTTAGAAAACATCATATGTCTCCATGATAATGAGTTGAATAAATAATAGCACAGTGCCCACTGGCAATTATCAAACTTGAATTGAAGTAGCACTCAGAGCATCTTCTCTGACATAAAGAGCCTCTCTTACTCTTAATCATACCTCTCGTGTAGTATAACATGATAATCTAGCCTCTACCATACCTAACAGATCGCTATCATCAAAACTCATCCCAGATCAATGAATAGACTACATTTCTACATATGCATATAATTCAAATTGTGTGCAGATACGAAGTTAGTGATCTGTGCTCCCGAACTAAAAATAAATCATCAAATATGATGCACATTGATACTATTCTGAGAATTAATTGCAACAAATTCATAAAAAGTTGAATGATTTATTGAACAAACCAGCTTTCGAGAGGCTGAAACTCTCCCTTAAGGCTCTTGCCTCAACAATCAAGAAAAGTGAATGAATGCCTACTTCCCTGACTTATTTATCTATTTATAACTCACTACAACTTCCTTTAACTAACCAACTTTCCACCCTGACTTATTTGTTTGTAGCAGAATCATACTATTTACTAAACTACCCTTGACCTCCTCGTTCTTTATTCCTCCGTGTGTACATGAATCTTACTTCCAGAACTTCAGCGTGTCCTCAAGACAAAAACAAGAAAATTGATTGTTTCCTGGTTTCCTGAAACACTAATGAGCTCCTTTTAACATTTATGTCCTGGTGAATACTTCTCGTTTCTCATCGCAATGGTAACAAAGTCCCTGAGATATTCTCTGTTGTAACTCTATTATAGAGTTTTCTAAATTCATTTAAATTTTTAAAAAATTGTACCAGATTTCAGATTATCGGACTCATGCTCTCCCTATCTGCTCCAAATACGTCATTTGCTTCCAAGCATACTTCTGAGTTCTGGCTTATGTTGTGATCTAGGCCTTTATTCTTCTATTCCACCTTTTGTGCCAATCCCATATTTTTCTATAGAGCAACTTATCAAAGCAATTCATTCACCTCTGTTAACTTCTGCTTGTTTTCACAAACTAGTCATTGATTTTATTCCCATGAGTTTTGTTTAAGATCTCTAGTTTCTCCTTCCCTTATCTTGGCCAGCATGTAGACATCCTTCTCCCCCGCCTTCATACCTTGGTGTTGGTACAAATCTTTAAATGTTTTACATTTTGCTTCTCTAAGTGCTCTTTTGATTTCTCTTTTAACTAGTTCACGGTTACCTATATTCTTTGCACTCTTACAAATACGTAAGCATTTATAACATCTTTTTATGTTTTAGTATCATTTCACTTCCCTGTTCCCAAAACCAAGTGTTCTCAGATTGAGGTTTACTTCCTTTATTTTATCCGAGAACATTCTTATTTATCAAATGCAACTTGACACCATATAGCACATACTATTCACGTCCATTTCTATACGCCAAGTGGTTATTCTTTAAGTGCTATAAGATGTTAACAGTCAATATTCATCTAATCTCTAAACAACAGGAAAACAAATTAAAAAATAATCCCTGATACAACTTAGGAAAAAAAGCTGATACCTTTCAGGAAACTGAAAAACAATACCAACTCTTTCCGGAGATAAGAGCACAGGAGGCTGATTAGGGCTGCCATCATCACTGTATCTTTGAATGTAAATGGAACCTGACGTTGGTTTAGTTAGCCCTGCAATAAGCTGCATGGAGAGATCAAAAGAAAATGCAAATGGAACATCTGATCAAGTATAGAAGGTGAGCAAGAAAATACAAAAAAGGGCAAGCATATCTAGAACAAAGTCTCAGAACCTAACCTGCAAAAGGGTAGTCTTTCCGCTTCCACTCCGTCCAAAAATCAAGCCGAAACTGAGGCAAACAGAGATGGTCAATGCAAGGCTACAGATATGACTGTTTGAAACTTTTTCATATAGCACAAGAGATGTAGCAAAAGAATACAGCTCCTATTTGGACCCCCCCCCCCTCTCTCAAGGGGTGGCCCAGTGTTGAAACCCTGGACCCAGGTCCGACTTTTCACACACCGCATAAGGGTCAACTAAGTTGGTTAACTAAACACTTTTACTAAGTTGAGAAAAATATAATCTCTATGAAAAGAACTCAGTATATGACAGTTATAAACTTGTAATTGTATCCGTGGCCAAACCCAAAGCAAGTGCCAAGTAGCAACATTGAATTGGAAGGAAAGAATAGTCAAGCCATGAGGATGCATATGACAAATCTAAAAACCCACGTTAGATATAAAAACTCAACCATATTATATTACCATTAAATTTACTAGATTTTAAGTGATAACCATCCCTGAATAAGGTAAGTATGATAGAGCTTAAATACATTTCATTAGCAAAATTAGCTTACAATAGGAAAGACAAATGTAGAATGATCTCAAAAAACTAAAACTAAAATGCGTTGAGCAAAAAAAATAAACTAGTACCTTTTCTCTGGAAGAGTAAAACTAACGTCATTTAGGAGATTGAGCTGAGTTCCAGGAGGTCGGTAATTAATATTCCTTATCTATAGGACACCCAATTGAGAAGTTTCAGGAGGTAGACAAATTAACAGAAAGGTAGACTTGAGAGCAACATCACATACATAATTTCTATCTAATAAGATAAAACTTGAAACAATTCACTAAGCAGCAAAGGGTTTACTGTTTGCTCACAACAGCAACACGACAGTCTAATTATAGTCAATTTACCTGTAAATTTCTCTAGAGTATCCCTTTTAACTTGAAACGGTATCTCGTCTACTTAATAACTTGATACTGAAACTCAAGTATCTAAAAGAAAACTCAAAACATTCATACCAAGTGCTACCAAGATGTTTTGTATTATGAGGTTGACCTTATAAGCTACGTGTGCATAATTTGTAATAACCTTGAGCATATGGGCCAGTGCATTAACTTCGGAAAAACCAAATTCCCAATCAATCTCCATAAATGCTCAATATTTGGTCATTTTCATAAAGCTTTACTCACCACACTCTTTAACAACTAAACTTTTTCGATGAAATAATAATGCAGTTACCAAATGATTCAGAATTTCTAACAATATGAAACGAAATTAGCTCTTCCTGTTTTGCACAACCGAGATACTGTGTATGAATAATATAGTCATTACTCAAACAGAAGTCGTGTATCCACAGCTGTTAAATTGATAAATATAGCAAGGATGAAATCGAACAGTAGAAAGTTCGAAAACGAGATAAGACTTACTTCGAAACAGGAGTGATGGCATGAAACTTGGAATGCTCGATGATTCTTCTTGATCGCGACACTGCTAAAAAAAACAATCAATTGAATCACAGTGAATGATTGAAAACTCATTAAGAAAAAAGCTGGAAGAGGCGAATGGATTGCCTGCAGGGAGTAGGTGAAGTGAGTTTGAGAGGTGGTCTCCAGGCGGCGAGAGGACACGGAGAACTCGCCATTTTCTCCGGTGCTCGTGATTATGCGGTTAGATTAGATAGACAAGCACAAAAACTGTTTGGACCTCGATCAAAATAATGCATTTTTCAAAACTTCTCCAAAATAAAATTTTAAAAATATATTGAATTCCCAAAGTTTAAATTACACCATTTTATTACACAATAATAATTTTTTGCCTAAATAAAATTATTTTTCTTTTGATGAATATTTCATAAGAGCCCACCAAAATGGTTACTTTTTTTTTTTTTTTTTTTTTTTTAATTTCCCACGGTCATTATTTGTTAATTGTTAGGATGCTTTAATTAAATAAGATAAAGATTATTGATATCCATGAAATAAAATAAAAAAGAAACAATGAAAACAAAACAAATATAGCAACAAAGAACTTGAAGGTCAGGGGTTCAAACCGAGGAGAGTGTGTGAGTTTATTTGTTGCATTTGTCGTATATAAAAATATTAAATACTTAAAAAAAACTTGAGTAAAAGTTGAATTGGCTTTTTTCTTTTAAAATTATATAGAAGTGGCTCTTTGATTATATATGATGGAAACCATTAGTTTGAATTGCTTCGTCTTTAATGACATTTTGAGGAGACAGCTAAATTATCACAGGTCTGTTTGTAATATGGTCTTGTTTAACGGCTAAATTATAGTACATTTGTTTGTAATATAATTTTGTGTTGAAACAAGTTTTATTGGAAACTTGTTCCAATACAAGCGAAAGTGAAACGTTTTATGAAGGATTGAAGGTTTATGTGTTGCTTCAAATGTGATGACTCATTATCCAAAATTTGCTTTTGTTTTAGAATTAGAAATGATAATAAATAATGGTGTTTGATTTGATTTAATATAATCTTAAATTGGGGCAATCCCCAACATTATCATACCATTGTTCAATATTCTTTCACTTTTATTTCACATCATATGAGAAAAAATTTGTAGCAGGGGAAATAGAGGATGAAAAACTTGGCATTGGTGACAAAGCATCACTTCAATCTTCAATGGAAGCAAGCAACCACCATCTTCATGATCTTGTAGAAATAAGTTAGCAAACACACACCCAACACTTGAACAAAATGAGCACAAAGTCTCCAACATACCAATGGAAGCAAGCAACCATCATCTCCAGGGGAGGTACATCTAATCCAAAGGTGGGTCTGGGATGTGATATATGCCCAATTGACTTCTAGTAACTATCTGTCTTTAGACTCCAAGATCAAACAAGCCGAGTGCAAGAAGCAATAATAGCTTGCCCACGCAGTAGACCAAAACCCCATCAACCATGGAAAGGAAAAGCGGAAGTAGACAGCAAGCCAAGAGCTTCTGAGCCAGCCAGAAACTCAAGTGTATAAAAGATGGATTTGTGCAGCTAAAGATTGTAAACAAAAGAGACACCTATCCTATCTTATTGCACATCTAACCTCAATCCAGGTCCTTCAAGACTTCAAGTTACAAAGGAATCAAGAAAAGCTTTCAAGCTTACTGCTCAATGAGTTTCAAGCAAGACCTACCATTCTTCTATGCATAATGGTTTGCAACTAAACTACAACTATTTAATAACTCAATGCCTCAATCATAACTACTAAATGTTTATGGTGAATGACCTATAATAAACCATGTAAATTCTACAATTCCCAAAGTAATTGGCACTGTGGAGAAGTGTCAATGGTGTGCGAGTGTGAAGCTCATCGTAAAATCCCAAGAATGTTTACTCAGAAAACTTTCAAGGAACCAAATTCAGTAAAATCATAAACAATTGCAGAATTGATGAAATCTCCATTCAAAATCTGACAACACATGTGTCATAAGCTGAAAGAGAAATCTGCTACAATAACTAGACGGATCAAAAGTTTACTTGTAAAAGCAAATGCCATACATTTAACATTACCAAGTCTCGCACTCAAACAAGCCTCAAAAACGAGTCCCACATAACAGAAAAATTGAAAACACGAACTTGTAAATATGGAAAACAGGTGAAATCAACGCAACCTTCTGGCCTCCCTCTCAGATTCGAGCAAGGTAAGAACATCACCCTCTCTGACTGGTCCTTTGACATTTCTCATGATAAAACGGTTCTGATCATCGAGAAATTTCACTCTCACTTGTGTCACCTGCCCTCTCGATCCAGTTCTTCCCATCACTTTCACCACCACTGCGTGCTTGATCTGAGACTCCATCTTTCACTAGCTGATTTCAAAATTTTCAAAGCAAAACATGTTCAACGGCTCAACCAGTGTATTCGGCGTAGAAAAAATCATAAACATATAGAAACAAAATCAAATCGTCTGAAAAAGGAGAGTAAACTACTTATATTTGAAGCACAAATGATGAATTTATAATACAAATTACAGAAATCAGAAGTATTCAACATGAACTCAACTGATAACACAACAGGATGAATGTTTTCAAGAATTAATACGGAGAAAGGAGATTACCTGGCGTACGTGAGAGATCGATAGAGCGGCTGCTGCTGCTTGCAAACTTTCAGAACGACGACTAGTGGAGATGATACGAACCCTAAAGGGTCTATATATGTGAGATATGAAGTCCGGCCCGACTAATGGAAGCCCATAAATATGGGCTTTTGTTTTAGCCCATTTAGAAAAAGCCTCCTAAATCCTAATATACAATGGCCCATTGTTTCAATAATAATCCAAGTTTTATACAAAACTAAATAAGGTCGGGTGTTACTTAATCAAAATACAAGTTGTTATTCCCAAGATGAATGTGAAAGACTTCACCAAACTACTATATCTCGTGCATATACTAACACCCATCTCTTCACAGTGTCGCTAGTATCATTCTCCAACCGGGACTTGATGCACATGCCGACAAATAAAAAGGTTAGACTAACGCCTAGTAGTTCAAGAGTTTTCAACATGAATAAATACAACATTAAAAGAAAATAATGCAACTTAAATCATAATTCTTCAAAATGATTTACGTTAAATATGAAAACGACCTGTGTTTCCAATGATACACATTTTTAAAAACGAACGCCCCAATACAAAACATTCTTAAAAAATGATGCAACTCAAAACGTGAATAGAGATCGAACTCCTAATTTTATAAAAACGTGGATAAAACTTTATATCCCGAAACACCCAAAACACGGGTGGGGCATATTACTCAACTCATAAATCATGAATAAAAATTCATATATATAAAACGTCAACGAAAACATGGATACTAAAACTCAATACCCAAAACAACACATTTCGGTGACAGTGGAAACCCGATTCCATTGTATGTGGCTGGCACACAAAGTTAAGCCAGTATCAACGTTTTCAAGATTCACATAGGACCACGGATCCCCGTATACGGCTCCTCTGAGCAACCACCGCAAGATACCAAAATGACCCTAGTGTCTACTATACCTCTAGATGAGCGTCACCACAAAAGTCACAAGTCCCCTGTTAGGGTTTGTTTTACATGTTGAATTGAAGTAGAGGGGTGCAAAATGTAATTTCTTTATTTCCTTATTTTATTGATGGGATTTGTTTGTTAAATGGGTCATGGGCCTTTTAGGTCTAGGCATGGGTATATAATGGTTGGGTTTAACCTAACTTTAGGTTAATGGTCATTTAGGGTGCATTTGGTACGCAGACAAGACAGGACAGGACAAGATGGAACAGGACAGGACAGTTGTCCAGTGTTTGACAAAACATGATAGAACTGGACAGAACAAGACTAGATTAGTTAAATGACGAATTTACCCCTGATGAAAAATCATAGATTACATCACATAAAACTAATTTACATCACTAATACATTGTACAATGGATTATCAAAAACATAAAACTAATTTATTACGATTGAATTTTGGATATGGAAATCAAAACCCAAATTTTAAGTTTCGGATTTTAGGTTGGTTGGGTTTCGGATTGATGTCGGTCGGGTTCGATTTTTATATAATGCAAAAGGTATATATAAATTCAATCGTTTTTTAGGATGAATACAATCGATTGAAAGATTGATGAAATCGATAGCAAGTTTAAAATTTAGAAACTATTTTAACAGACTATAATTTACGATTTTCAAAAAATAATTATATATATATAGTATTTAAAATATAGATTTATGTTATTTCGGGTTTTCGGACGGGTTGGGTGGCCAACGATCAAACTCAATCCTAACCCAGCCCAGATATCCTCCCAAATGTCGGGTTTCGGATTATCGAATTTCGGGGTATTCGGGTTTTGCAAAAACACTTTATTTTTGGTTCAGATGTGGATTCGAATTTCGGACTATTAGGGTTTTGCACACCCCTAGTTTGGAGGCGTGGATGATGAGAATACATGTTTTATGTTTTTGTTTTTAACAAAGGGTATATTAGTCAAAATATTGTTGTTCTACTTAGTTCGAGGGGGTTGGAGTGGAACAAGTGTGTCCCATGCTTGTTCCACTTAGTTCTAGCGTTTCCCACATATGGTCACGCCAAACATGGGACAAGCATGTTCTGTTCTGTCCTGTTCCACTCTGTTCTGAATACCAAACGCACCCTTAGGGTTTACACGTATTACATTCTAATTTCTCTCTGTAAACCTATTGAGCTTTTATTGTTTAATCAAATCATATGACCATGCTTGATGAATCGTTGTGATTGTTATTCATTGCTTAATCAATACACATGCAAATTGGGATTCACATCCCCGTATTTGGGTTACCATGGGAACCACATCAAGACTTAGCTCCGTATATGACTCTGCAAAACACCACCGCAAGCTTACATAAAACATGACTTGGGGACCACTCACTAGACTCAAACATGGACATCAAAACTCTATGATAAATAAACAAACTGTATTATATGGGCCTCGAGTTCAACCACCCACGATATATACCTCGAGCCCCTCGCTAAAGGTTACACGGTCATAAAGTTCAACCACCCACGATCTATACCTCGAGTCCCTGCTAACCATAAGTATTTCCAGTTCCAAAACAGGGATAAAGTTCTTAATTAAATCAACTGGCTGACTCAAATGTCTATGGATCCAATGCATTACAGTCTAAAATATTACATGACTCAAATGAATGACAATGCACTCAAAACATATAGTTTCCATCAAAACGCAATCAAATGCATTGTAAAACCAAAGCTCCTCATTGAGTAAATAAAACTGGGCAAATGCCCCCAAGACTCATTTGAGTCACAACCGAGCCAAAGCTCCATACATCAATTGACCATTTGTCAAAAGTCATAAAATGCAATAAATCGTAATCGACCCACGTTTATGCAAACACACGCTCCAAAACACATGAATAAACTCCAACACATTTTAGATCGGGACAAATCATTTTCCAAATGAGTTCATATCATTTATTCTTTCAAAAACGTCCCATAATACAAATTCAAACATTTCTCCAAAGCACACACTAAAAGTGCATTCATACTCAAAAGATCTACTCTCATAAAATAAATTATTAAAATACCAATACTTACGATTTATTTATCAAAATGCCCAAAATCCTAAATGTGGATGTTTTACAAAGTTTATAAAGTTAAACACTTCGAATAATCAAAACTCGCCAAGTAACGCAACAGTTGATAGTTTCATGTAAAATATATAAACATTTTAAAATGGATATTTTGGCATATACACCGTTTTCACAAATCAACTTGAACCCACATTGCTAGATTTAGGCTAAATCTAGATTTTTCCCAACTTGAGCTCCTTTGAAGAAGGTTGAATCCTCAAGCCACATCTTCCAAAAACCTAGATCCACAAGTTTTCAATCATAAATATTCATATTCAACTGTATAGAATCGTTCCTCAAACATCTTATATCAAAATCTTCATTTTAGCCAAAAACCCTAATTTGACCTAACTTTCCAAAATCATCCAAACCAAAATTTGAGAAATATAAACACTAGAGAGTCGTCAATGGATAATTTATAACTCATAATAAGCTTTAGAAATTAAGAGGATGAACTCATCACTTAGGTTTTGGTGAAAACCTAGAAAACCTCAAATTCCTTGAAGATGGAGGTGATGGTGAGCTTTTGACCTTTGCTTCCAATCCACCACCAAACACTATTGAATCTTCCCAAAACTAACAATCTAAACTTGAAAAGCTCTCAAAAACGAAACCATAACATTTTGAATCGGTATAAATGAGCAAGATATGACCAAATGAAGAAAATCCCCATTTTATGCACTGCATCCTGCAGGTCTGGCGCGACCCTGACATGCGATAGTGCCCTCTGTCACTGTCGGTCGGGATGTACCGAGGGCCCATTGCCTCTTGCGACCCTTCCATGCTACAATGTCCTATGGCGATGTCGTTAGGCACCATAGTCAAACTTGTACCAAGAGTTTTTCGACCGTTCTTCGACGACTTTCCCAACTGTTTTCCCGGCCGTTCCTCGACCGTTCTCCCGATCATTCCTCGACCCTCTCTCACAACATTTGATGATATTATGCCAGTTATCATGCAATTGTCATAATTTCATGGCACATTCGTTGGGACGACCGAGCACTGGGTAATGTCGGTGCTATTGTGACAGATGTCACAACCACATGGCACTATAGTCATACTCCATATTTGGTTCTTCATTTACCAATTCACCCAGTTCAATATTTTTCCTTCATCAGGATAAAAATCATGATGTTACATTAATAAATGACCAAATTTTTTGTATGGTGTTTTCTGTTTTCCGTTAACTATAACGATATTATAATTTTCTCAAACAGTTACTTAACTCTTGTAAGTTCTGGAAGTCGTTGATAGAGATGAAAAAAAAACTAGACTTGCCAACACTTTAGTGTGATGACATTTTCTAGAATATGATAAGAACAAAAAAGATTGTGAATGTGAAAAGTTCTAGAAAATCCAAAAATACGAGAATTATGATAATATAAATTTTACAAAAATATGAAAATTATCCTATTTATATGAGAATTACATCGTATATGATATAAAAAGAGATTGGGAAAGTTAGGAGTTGGAGATTTGTGTGAAAATGCACAAGACATACACTTCAGGTTTACATTAAGTCACTGCAAATTACTTTTCCAATAATGGCCCTCAAACTAGTCATTATGAATGGCAGAAAAAATATAGTAAAAAATATAAGATCAAAAAAAGACTTGTTGAGAAGTCCTAGGTCAGCCCTCATCAATCCCAGGTTTTTGGTGCCCAAAATTAATCCATACCGCTCCTTACTCAAGTTCATTTGGTCCATATTAGGACTAAGCCTTAAAAATGTTTTGTAACAATATTGGTCATTGTTCCCCACCCCATTTGTGCATCTCCAAAGTAGTCCCTTTTAAATGAATCAAGAGTGTTTTATTCCGGATGTTTATTTGGTACAAGCAATTCAATGTTATGTCTATATGTTTCTAAAGCAAAAGTTTTCATATTCTTTTCTTAGTAGTTACTAGTTAGGGTGTCTAGCCTCGGAATAAGTAACAATCATTTGCTAGTAAACAAAATAAACCTCCTGTGTGCAAAGAACAATTTATCAAGAATATGAAAGACGAAGAATTGGTCCACACTCCACAAGGGTATATGGTGAAAAAGATTCTTACATGATAACGACCCCATGTCACTCGGAGATACCTTCTGCTTGAAGGTGGTCTTAAAAAATATTGTCAGTTGTCATAACAACATTAACATGGACATCAAGGTTAAGATCCTCAATGATGAGCTTGCTTAATTTGGATCGACTTTCATCTCAAATTAAACTTGTCGTATATAAACAAGCAACTAAGGATATCTTTTGGATCTGCAATCGACTCATTGATCAACCAAAACTATCCAAAGACAAAAGTAAATGGACTTTTGGACCACAAGAGATTCTTTACGATAACCAAAACGATTCTCATCTAGATTATTATTTTTTGTCCCTTACCCATTGGGCATTCGACTAAACCAAACCACCATTATTAAAAAAAAAACACAAACATTGGTACACATCCATGATAAACTACTCATATGCATTTAACTTAAGATTTTTTATGTAATTTATTTGCTATCAGTTCTTGTAACATGGTTTCAAATTGTCTATGTAGAGAAATATTTACACGAGAAGATTATACATGTGACGTACATACGATCATCAGGTAGAATATTTTATCAAAGAAGTTGTGATGCACATCAACCAACTTTATTGTTGTCTTGTTGATATCAGAATAAAGCAACCTTTTTCCCGCTTGGGAGTACTAGATGATAGCTTCATGACACAATTGGATGTGTTAGGTTTTGAAATACGTACAAAATTTAACTGTATATGTACATAATGTTATAAGAATGAAGACACCAGTACATCTTATTTTTTTCTTTTACGTTTAAATAAAACTGACATAAAATATATATTACAAACGAAAATAAACAATTTTATACATTATCGCAACAAATTAAATAACATGTTTAAAATAATTAGGAGTTGCATGTGGAAGGGATAGGTTTGGTATATTTGCTTTGTACGTGCAAAGAGCCAAAGTCACATCCCTCATGGTTCTGTTAACTTTTATTCAAATGGACCTCCAACTCTCCTTCATCAAAACTTATTTAATATGTTAGAAGTCTTAAATGAATTAAATTTGAACATTTTCTTCTAATATTTGTCAATAAAAGGGCAAAGCGACTTTACTCAAATACACAGAAGATTCAGGTTCAAATCATGTGAGAGACAAACTTGAACCCTTCTGCTAGCCTCGGCCGAGTGAGTCAGCTCTGAAATTCCTCTTGACATATGGTTCCTATAGGAGGTCGAGTTATGTAATCAAACTGATTGCTCAAATTTGTTAGAAGCTTCTTTAATCAATAGCTTTGATTTGTTCCTCTCTTTTCTTAAAAGCAACACCATGTGTTATTCTCTTGCATTATTTATTATTATTATTATTGTTAGTTCGTTACCAAATCCATTTTGATATTTTAATTTCTTTTCATAACGTATCAACTTATAAACATTAAGTTTTGTCGTTCTTCTCGCTTTCGTATAAGATTTTCTTTTCTTTGGTTGTTGAAATTAAGAGGGCTCATTTTCATGCTGCAATTTAGTGATATTTAATTATTTTTGTAAAATTTAATATTAATTTGTTGAAGCATCTAGTGGATGGATGGTTGCAGTTGTAGTGTATCACTAGTGGTGCATATTAATTAGGTTTGTTTTATTTAATTAATTAAACACATGACCTATAGGATTAATCATTCGAATACAAAAGAATCATCTTCTTTACTTTATAAAAGCAATTACTTATTAATTACTCACAATATTTTGGAATAAAAACAACAATCAATATCTTTTATTTTATTAACATAATATGGAAAATATAAAAAAAAAATGATTTATTATGAACGTTGATATAAAAGTAGCATTTCTATATATTTGACACATAAAATCATAAACGATAATACTTTTTGATTGATCAATAATTAATTCATATCTTATACTTATTATATATTCTTTTAAATATTCATGAGAGCGACAAGACTAACATAAGAATGATTCGGCTACTTATGAAAGGAAGTTCACCCACAACTTAATTATTGGGTTCATGCCTATCTTATTACCCTATAAATAAGCCAACCCCATGGCTCCAACACATTACACTTCAAACCCACACACACAAACAAATTTAGAACAAATGGACTCCAACACCAAGATGCGTAAAGGCTTCATGAAAGGAAAGTTGGTCAAGTCTTTCTATAGAGCCTCCAAGCCTTCCACCACCATGCAACCCTACACCACCACCACCATGAAGAAGACTCACAACACTGCTACTCAATTAAAACCCGCTCTTCCTCCCTCATCGTTGATCATGAACCAGGAGAAGGCAAACCCTCAACCGAAGCACAAGGTGTCTTATGCCATCCCACATACAACAGGTACCTATGGCATGTTTGATAACCCCTATGGTGTTGTGGCCGATGAAGGTGTTGATGCAAAAGCTGCCACTTATATCTCCTGTGTTCAAGAACGGTTTAAACTCGAACATGTTAATGCTGAATGGGTTGAGCCAACCAGCTAATTAGTAGTAATTAACCTTCCAATCGATTTCTATCAGTAGTGTTTCTTTCATTCTTCTTTTTCATTTCATGTATGATGTGAGAAAGAATTGATAAAAGAAAATCCCATATATGTAAATGAAGGCTCATCTAAGTTGAATGAAAAACTCGTTATTATAATTTGTGTATTAATAATTAATGAGCAGGATAAATTAATTAGTTTTAAGATGTGTTTTTTTTTCCTAATTTATTTTCTGACATTGTAGATTTGAAATATTCGAGTTTTGGCCCATTAGATCGATATGGAACAAATAAAACTTTTTTAATTTAAATATTGACATGACCCACAACAAAAATTAATAACAATTAGATCAACAAAATTCATAAATAGGGTTATAATCACACATGTATCTCATGGAATAAAACAAATTAAATGGTCAAAAGAGATACAATATACATTTGCATGGTTTGGATTAACAAAAATCTCAACATTCACTAAATATTTAACTATATCATGTACCTTTTGTTGGAGCACCTACAACCTTAAAACATAAGTATATTAATATAAAAAAAAATTTGGTTAATTTAACACGTAGTTTAAAAAAACATCACCATTTAATTATAATTACACGCTTAAAATAATTAGCAATCGACCAATCGTATTAACATCCTCTAGCGATAACTACCGGTAATTCCATAAATTTGTAAAAGAATCACACATCTTCTAGCTAGAAAAGATGTAAAAAAAAATAAAAAAATACTAAGATTCTACAAAATGTATACATTCTTAAAAAAATATCTTGAGCATAAGTATCAAACTTTTTTCGTTTATTTGTTTAAACTACAAAATTACGAATAATTGAGGGGAGAACCTTGACTAGCGTTGGATAAGAGAGTAAAGGGACGAATATTACGTAAAATTCGATATATGTTATTACGCATGCATTATGGAAAATATAATCATGGTTCATTTGTGTGTGTTTAGACTAACAAGAAAACCATAATATTTATAAAATAAACAATATTTAGTTTTTTTTTTTAAACCTCTTAATGGCTCTTAAGTCTGAATCATTCAGACCTTTTTACACACCACCTCTTATTAATCATAACTAAAATAAGACTTCAGATTTTAGACCTCTTAAAAAACAAACGACACCTTAGTCCATTCGAAACTTTTTACTAATTTAGAGGAAATGAAAATGATTTTTCTTATGAACCATTGGAACGAGGCTTATGGGGATCAAAATTATCACTTATGGGTCATTAACCCTCCTCTCCCCAACTTTCACTTTTTTACAACATATTTGGTCCTCCAACAAATTTTCATTTTTTATAACAATTTGGTCCCTGTGGAGAGACCAAATCCGTTATAAAAAAATGAAAGTTGGGGAGAGGAGGGTTAATGGACAAAATTGTCTCACATTAACGGAAATTTAAATGACGACGTTAGTATGAGGGACTATATATGTAATAAAAGATGAAACTATAGCAACATCACTTGTTAAAAAATATTTTCAGGGAACTTACTCGTTAATTTATATAAACCACAAGGAGCAATTTTGCATTTAACTCTTTATAAACTATAAAAAAAATTATAATTTATTTATTTTATCTAACAATTATTTGATTGTTGATTAATACATTTTAATAATATCAGATTAAAACAAAAATATGAAATTTACGAATATTTTAAGTACTTGATAGTTATTATCTATAGGCATAAAAAAGTAGGGAACGATCATTTGAAAACCACTATTATATTGTAAACTTTGCACACAATTTTTTTTTATAACTTTAATTATAAGGGTAAGGTTGTCTTTTACTATTTTATCCATTTATTTATGGTAGTTATCATCCACCGTTATTTTTGGATATGTTTAAATTGGTAACCAACTAATTATAGTGTTTATTTGTTTTAATTAAAAATCAATCTATCAAACAAATGTGGATGAATGAAGTACTCCTCCATATTCACGAATGTTTGGAGCTTCATATCAACATTTTGAAGTTGTGTCTTTCATGGATGCTTCAAATGGATACATAAGTATATATGTTGTTCAACTCGATTGATGACATCACGATCAACTCTCGACTTATCTACGGTTAATCTCCGTTCATCGCCGTTTCATCTCATCGCCGTGTCATATCCGTTTTCATCGCCGTTCATCTCGGTTTCATATCTATTTTCATCTCCACTTCATATCCATTTTCATCACAACTTCACTTAGTCTTCATCATGGGTTTATCATATTTCTCTTCTGCATATTTACATCACAAAGTTCATCACGGTTGAAACCAGACTCATTACATCATGGCTTCATAATTGAATATATTAACTTTTTAATTTTAATTATGTTCCAAAAAATATCATGATTACATCACGGTTTCATTAATTAATTAGATATAGTAGTTTTAAATTTTGGTAACCAACTACAATCTTGACCATGTTCCAAAAAATATTACAATTTCATCCGTTTTCGTCAATTATGTCTTGAAATTACAATATACGATTTTGCCCTTGCGCTCTAATTTCATTAATTAAATATATTAAATTTTAATTTTAATTATCATAAATAACTCATTTTAATTTTGACCATTAATTGATGAAATCTACGTCTAAAAATTGGGTTGCAAAGTTTACAATTTTACGATGGTTTGTAAATTTAGAGTAATCATCAAAAGAAGATGTTCACCCAATAAAACATATTAGGTTTTTGAACATATTAAATTGTATAATAAAATTAAATGGTGAATTTATATTTTATTGTAGTAAGTTATAGATTATTTTCGACAAAACAGAAGCCAGCCCTGATCCATGACAACCCAGCCCGGCCCAGAGTCTATGAAAACATAACTCAGAGCCTTGGATATTTCACAACGTCATATTTACCCAAATCAAGGTACATTTATAAATCTTTAATTTTAAAAAAAGGGTGGAAGTTTTTATTATTTTAGATTTAATAATATATATATATATATATATATGCAATAAGATCTAAAATAACCAAGAGATATTTTGATTTTTGACCGTCAATAAATATATCTCCCACTTGCAGTTTCCCAAATAAATGAAAATTTTCACCGCCAAGTGCAACCCGGAGAGCCACATGGCGCTCCATCAAACGTCCGGCTGAGTCTCTTCTTCTTATTCCCCATTCGCCTCCTTCTCCTCTAACCAACTCTCCGTATAATTTTTAGGGTTTTCGTTTTTCAGATGGGAAGAGGCAAGGTCGTACTGAAGCGAATCGAAGACAAATACAGCCGTCAAGTCTCCTTCTCCAAACGCCGGAAGGGAATCATGAAAAAAGCTCCCGAGCTCTCCGTTCTCTGCGAGGTTGACGTCGCTCTTTTCGTCTTCTCCGGGAACAACAGGCTGTCTGAGTTTTCCAGCGGTGAAAGGTACAATCGATCTCATGTTGACGGAGGCAAATTAAATCATACCTGTTTGATTCGTATGTTATTAGTTTACTCCATAGGAAAGAAAATCAACTTCTCTTTTCGATTCGAGATTAGTTTGTTTTAGTATTTATTCATTTACTTCAATCGGACAAGACGCCTCTTCGTGATCATTTGAATCATTTCAAAATTAGTTTAGATGCAGGTCGATTCTCCCTCCAATCCATGTATTTATATCATCTGTATCGATAATTTATTTTCCAAATACGCGCCAAGTCTTCTTCTTCGTCACAACAGCTAGCTAGCTATAATTTAGCTATAGAACTAACTATATATAACTATTGTTTAATTTCTTCTCTACGTGTTATGGATCTGTGGAGATATTTGATCAACGCTTTCGCAATTAATTCTATATATTGTGATTCGATGTGTTGTTATATTTACTGATGTTCAATTTTCGACTGCCATTGCCATTGGACAAGTAAGTATATATCTCTGATCTAGTCTCCTGCTACTTCATCAGTTTCGAGTGCAAAACCTTGTCGTTGAGTTGACGATTGATGTAGGGTGCAGGGTGTAGATCAAATTCGTTAAGTTCCTTCCTCCAAATCTTCAAATTAAAGGAAACTAACTCTACATGAAATAATATTAATTAATTACCTTGGTGGTGTCTGATGCAATTTCAATTGCAGTATGTGTACATGCTTTGTGACAAGCAGCATGTCTTCCTTAATTTATGACATGCACGCATCTCTTTATCCTGAGCCTTCATGCTGTGACAGGATGGGGTCATGTCATGAAACATTATATATTCTTTCAAACCCATTTGTAAAAATGAGATTTGGTTCAGTCTCTCTCCCTTGACCAACATGAGATCTTTTGAGTGTAGGAACATTGTAAAAAAAAGCAAGAATCTTAAAAGAAATGCTTTATCATTGTAAAAATTATTGTTTAATTCAAAAAAAGAGTGCCATTTTATATTTTGTACAACATATTACATTAATATAAACATATATAATGAATCAATGACATATAATTTATACAAGAGAAACGTTGTTTGATTATAGGAATTAGTTTCATATATTAAAGCAAATACATATGGAAACTACTTATCTTATGAAGAGAAATAGAACATCATTAACGATATATATCCCTAACGTCCAAGTATGTGGATCAAAAATCCCAACTTGGTAGACAAGAAGACGAAACTGTTTCTTCCCCAAGGCTTCGGTGAAGACGTCGACGAGTTGGATTATTGTCGGGGACATAAGATGGAGCGATGATACCATCGTCAATTGCGTCGCAGACGAAATGAGTAATGACAATCACTTCAATATGTTTTATGCATTCATGAAAAACCAGATTTTGTGCTATATATGCAATGCAGTCTATTACAGAAAAGAGAATTGCATTTAGATGATGGACAACCAAACTCAATGTAACCCTTTCAGCCAATTTAATTGGCATATAATATGGATGCCATAGAGCGATACTCGGCTTTGAAGACGATGGAGCGATCGTGTGTTGCTTTTTAGACATGCTAAAAAATGAATATAGATCCTAGTTAATGACGGACACAATAGAAATTCTAGTCACTTGTAGATATTAGAGATATATAATGTGCGATAGGACTATTTTGTTAATAATATTCGAGGCTTATGTAACATTGTAACAACAAATAACATAATCATATGAAAAATTATATACCGAGATACATCCTGAAACACATGGATTTTCTAAAATAATTTATTTCAATGTGCTATATATTTTGAGAAATTGATTAGTTTCTACACTGATCTTTTAAGATCAAAATAGAACCTTGTGTAAACATCAATGTGACACCTACCCTATCCATTAAGGACTCATTTTTTTTAATGCAAGCTTAGACGATCAATCCCCAATCTCATGCTTTTCATTCAATTAGAAATGAAACTCCATGGATTGTGATGATAACTTTCTTTTTTAACCTTATCGACCGGAATAGAGACAGAGTGATTCACAAGTGTAGTGATAGTATAACCAAACGTATAGCTAGAAAACAAATAATAATTTATTAAACAAGTGATTGATTCTTAATACAAATGTAAGTAACATGTAGGAACACAAAAAATAACCTGATAAGGAAAATGCATTAAGAACCTCGGTTGTATTCTACAATTATATCACATTAGAAAAACAAAACAAGCTACAATATTTTGCACAAAGGACTAAATGATCACAAGAAAGCAATATATATCCCTTGAAGCATAACAGTCATCATTGGAATTGCAGTTGTTCTAAAAGATGGAAGATGAGACAAATTGGTCATTGTTTCATGAATTATGGTTAATTAAAAAAGTATGCAAGTTCTTTATTGATAAGACAAAAATTGACAAAAAGTAAATAGATGGTGTTTGCCTTTTAGGATAGATAATGAAGTGTCATGAAACTTTTAACCAATCATCTTCTATATGTTTCTAAATAAGATTTCAAATTTTTTTGGAGCCCCTGTTAAGTGCCCGTCCGCTTTTGCATGTGAAGTCTCCTTTATATTAATCCCCTTTTAGTTGGAATTATATCCTCCCCACTTGTCCATTGTTATATACAAGATTTTCGGAATATGAAGATTAATCATGGAACAAGATTGTCGGGATATGAAGAATGATCATGGTGCATCTGATTAGAAAGACAAATAATGACACCAAAGAGTTCAACATGACAAAATAAAATGAGAGGTGCAAACTTGACTATGGAAAACCAAGATTGAAGAAAAAAGCATGAACAGAATAACGAAAGAAAAATTCCCATCGATCATCATGTCGTGGTTTTCAAGAGACAACATGATCTACGCTTTCCTAACAAATTCATTTGGTGTCCCATGTTGATTCTATAATAAATGGTTATGGAGTTTGTGAAGATGCATGATTAGAGTAGCAGATTATAAGGAGTCAAGGATAATGTGGGCAAGAGGGGAAGGAGCGTGGGTCGGGCGACACTTAAAAAGTTGACAACTAGGTATCAATTTCCTAGGATAGTTAGTGTCGATCGCTTCTTCCTCCTTACACATTTTAGTGGTTTCATATACTCGCACTGTCCTTGTGTGCGTTTATTAATTTCTTCATGATATTTTTCTTTCACTATTCTTAGTTGTGTTCCTATCATGTGTTCTTCTATCCTCCCTAGACTGGGATTCTCTGGGTTCGTTTAGTTTGGTTTTGGTTAATGCTACTATCAACGACTAGAATAAGGTTCCTTCACGTCTCTCTGTCTTTTCAAAACTTTTGACCATCATCACACTTGTGAACAATATAAACCAAGTAGAAAAGAGAGCAACATATGTATTAGAAGTGATTATAACAACTATAGACGATACACGACTCTTAGATGCAATGAACTCAAATATGGATTAATGGAAATTTGTTTGCCCATGAGGTTGTACAACGACAACAAAGCAACTATTAGTATACCTCATAAATCTATCCATCACAAACGAACAAAACACGTAAAGATCCGAAAAACACCTTATCAAAGAAAAGTGCCAAATAAAAGATTGATTATAGAGGCATTTTCTCTGTCTCAACCGATCTTTAAATCGTATATATCTTTATCATAGGAGACCTCGAACATGATAAATATCTATGATCCAACTTGAGTGAAGTGTGAATTGTAATTGTTGAATAAGTTGTACCTAAATGAGATCATAATCCATTATTCGAGTCTAGTCATAGTTGTAATATACTAATTTAGTCCCGTTATTATTCTTTAATTAATATTTTCCTGATTCCTTAGGGCTCATCTTGCTAAAGAGCTTAAACAAGTTATCTCCCATCGATGTGCTCAAGAGCTAAATTAATGTGCTTCCTTGTGGGTTGAAAGTAGTCATGTTAGAGCACACTAGGCATTCTTAATGTATGTCAATTAATTATAGTAAATTGGTTAAATTTAAACTTATGCTAACACACTTGATTTAATATTTAGTTCTGTAACCTTTTTAATTATTAAATCTTTAACAAATTAAAAACAAAACATGTATCAAAATTTAATTTTATTCAGAGGTTTATTAAAGTGTGCTAGTGAATAATTACTATAATTAAATAAATTATACAAATATAAATTTAAATAGTTTACTTAAAACTAATTAATATGCACATAAATGGTTTTAATAAAAATGAAATTAGTAAACATGTGTCAAATATATAAAAGTGCTATAATTTAACATTGACCAGTTGAATACAAGATAAATAGTGTTAACTTGAATGTGCTAAAATTTAGCACTAATACAATATTTAGCCTTTTTGGTAAGAGATGGTGCAAGAATTCTTCTAGATAGCATTTTGCAACCTTAATTTTTATACTAGTTGTGCAACATATATCTATTTTTTATATCCAAAAAATTGATTGATGTTGATTCCAATGGAGTTGATATCTTTTTCAGCCATTAGCTTTCTTTGGTCATACCACCTTCCCTTGGCAAAATTGACCTATTTTTTCCAAGTTATAGTTCATCAAAAATTGATTTGGTAACAATAAAAACTATAATGGGCCCAAAACAACTCAACTTAAAGGTAGCTGTGTGTAAAAAGAGTTCCATTTTCTACATTGTATCTATATTTTTAATTTTTATTTAAGAGAATTTTTAAAATGAAAATAGACCGATACACCATTGTACTTTCACAATTTCATTTGCTTCCGTACTTGGGTAAAGGATCTTTCAAATGGCATATTTGTGCTTCTGTTATCATATCAACTAGATCTTTTTGTTCAAAATACTAAAACAACCAACATAATCCAATTCGTCCATGAGCAATTAGATATTGAAAAGTCTCATCCTGATCGTCATGAATACTATATGTTAGGTAATACGAAACTATATTTAGATCATGTAATTGATATAAACACAAAAAATATGTTATATTGTTATATAAGAGATAATTTTGCTTAAATACATGAAAAAAATAATTAGTCGTGGGAAAAGAAAAAAGAGATGTTTAGTGCAAACCAACTCAATTCTTTCTATTTCGTACCAATTTTAACTTGTGACAGGTGAATCTCGTAGCTATTGATAACATGAATACCAAGTCGTGAATCGTAACTCAACTGAGATACGAAAAAAATCCGTTTATCAAGTAAAATTGGTATGAAAAAAAAATTGTATGTTTGTTACATTAATTAAGAAAAGCAATTTCATTGTTGTTTTAAACTGGAACTAACGCAAACTTTATCGTATTTTGATGTAATTTCCTTAAGAGGCGAAGTTATCATCCTTCCCAAGCAACCAAACCAATTATCATACATAGGCTGTGATTAGTAAATGAAACGGATCATTTTCATACACATTGCACTCAAGTTTGGAAACTAGCGAGACGTTTTGGAGATGGAAGAATGCACATAAGTAGCTATGAGGGGTCGAATGACGTTGACCTCATGGAGATAATACTGATATGTTTTGAGTAGTGCGAGGGGGTAGGGACGACTAAAAGACTTCAAGAACAACTTTAGAAACGGTAGAATGCAATTGAAGTTCAAAAGGAAAACTTTAGAAGATTAACCTCTTAAAGCAAAGGTTCAGAAGGTTGACTTACTTCTGAACCGACTCTGATTTGATCTCGACCAACCGTTTTTCGTTTTCATCCATTGGTAGTTACTTGGTAACTGTTTTAGCACCAAAATAACTACCTTCCCACCAAAATGTTTGTCAATTAATTTCAATCTTAGAGGATCCAATCTCAAAATAAAAACATACGAAAACAACATAATCCGAGTTTTTACTCTCGATTTTGCCTATAATCTAGAGTGCATATTTGAATTATTCCAAAGTGAATTCCGTGATACCCAAGGTGTGAAAGAGGCAACCTTTTACTTTCCGGAAGTGTTCCATACATGATCCATCATTCAATCCAAGTTCATTTCGATTGCTACGCCATCCAACCCCCAATTTTCTAACATGCAAAATATTACAAAAACTAGATAACAAATATGAGGAAAAAGATGTGGTCAATACAAGTTTCTCACAAAATCGCATTTCCTCTCGCGTGAAGCCAAGTACCATACCATTGGGGAAGAGTAAAAGGTGCCATTCCGACAAGGGTTAACAAAGATGACTGAGGGTGAGCCTTAAGATTAAAAAAAGAAGGCGGGCCAAGTATTTATCTTATGATAGTCGTCGGTCTACCACATGGATAAGAAGAGTGAGGTAGCTAATAACAAAAAAGATACATGATGCTAAGTCTTCACCTAATCGTCGTTGAATAGGAAAGGTCCATCAAGACTCAGAAATTACCCCCAATCTTTCAAATCCCTCTAGTAGAGAATTCTTAGCCTTCGTCTTAGAAACTGAGCTGTCACAAAGCAAGTCATTACTTATTGTTTACACACACTTTCTATTTTACTTTAGCCTCTATGCACCAGAGCCTTTACTTCATCTAATCAATGTTATTGATAACTTGTATAGTTCACATCCTTCAGCTCTACCTGTGAATTATCCAAGGTTGATTCTCCAATTTCGGATGCCCCTAGCTGGGAAGAAGCCCTAATCTTCGAGTCAGGAGAACAACGAAAGCAAACTCCTATTTTATTTAGTGAAAGCTTTGTCTCGTCCCTTCCCATTGTAATTGTAGGAGGGAAAGTACCATGGATGGAGCAACCAAGTCCGAATATCGAGACGTTAGTATTCTTCGAGGGAATGTTCTCATGTAAGAGTTCTTGGAGGTGGCGGATTATCGTAGTTGGTCCACCACATGGATTAGAAGAGTGCGGTAACTAATAAATAAGAACATGCGCGATGACGAGTGCTCACAAATCACCATTGCCTCTCTTAACCGTCGCAAGTGATCTTGGTGAACGAGGAGGGTGAGGTGGGAGAGTGTGGCGACTAAAAACGTATATATCATAGAATTAAGGAAGGGAGGGAAGATTGATGCGGTTTAGGCATGTTCATAGGAGTTCCTATACCTTGTTCTATGTTGCTCTAGCTAAGTCGGCTCTTCACTTTCTTTCATACTATTGTTTTCGTAGCGACATTTTTGCACATTTGTGGCTTATGGTTGTGCTCTCTCACAAAAAAGACCGTTTCCATAAATGTCTTCAAAAACGGTCTTTTAAGAAAGAAGTAAAGTCTGCATATATCCTATCCAACCCTCCTAGACAGGACATCCGAGTGAGATATATTCGATTTGTTTGGTTTGGCTTGGTTTATGGAATTAAGAAAGAACATCATCATGTATTGTGCTCGCGCAACTTGGTTTTTGCGATTTTTTGTTTTGATCTAGTGGCCCGGGCGGGTTAACTCGCACGGTTCATACACAACAAAACAACAGGATATCATATCACAGCTGTGAACTCTTAAAACTCAGTGTGCAGCTAGCTCTATTGCCCCACCATTCATTTGCATTCTACTGTATTTATATTGTTACGATTATACCTGCACTGTTCTTTTCCTTTCGTTGAACGCCTTCGGACCGTAAAAATCACTAATCTTTTACAAATATGCTCGTCAGTGGCTAACGCTTGCTCTCATCAACTTGTGAAGCAGCATGACGAGGATCCTCACTCGCTACCAGAACTACAAGAATGCAGAAGCAATTGTCTGCAGAACCGTACATGAGGTATGTTAATCAATCAAACATTAGCTACACTACGTCCCCTTCTATGTTCATAAAAATAGTCAGTCAGGGGGAAACTGTTGGTTCTTCGGAGCCTTGCAAGAGTGCTTGCGATGTTCTTACGTCGCCTTCACGATTTTTAACAGTTTATATTGCAAATATCATGATTACCACCTGCGTCTGCAGGATTCCATCAAGAAAACCAACATCTACTAATTCTTTAAAGCTTCATTATACAGGGAAAAAAAACTAGCAATAGTATCTGGACATAACACCAAAGCTGCACATCACGCTGTCTGATTATCTGTTTGTCGAAAATCAACAAATGCAGATCTCATCTTGTTTTCTGTGTTTTCCTAAAACCGACAAGAGCAGAACTCATTCGTTTCCCTTGGTAAACAGATGTTAAGAACATAGCAGGGCCACCCCCACACATTCTAGTTAACTTCTCTAGGTTTTTTTCTTTTTTTGGGAAGGGTGTCGCCTAGACTAAGGGCTTGTTTACCTCCTAATGGTTCCATTAAGAGACAATCTCTTAATCATTAAGAGGTGAATCTTGTTTGATAAAAAAAAAAGTCTTAATGGTTATGGACCAGCGTAACCCTATTTCACTTTGAACTATATCATAAATGTCTCTTAATCATTCTGACCACTTAATCATTCTGCACCAAATCATTCAACAACCGCTAAACAACCCCTAATCCTTACAAATTTTGACCAAAAGAAATCAGCCCTAATAAACTCGATGGCCACAATTGTTGTTGTGTACGACTGGAATTGAACCCCCATTAACTTCTCTACGTTATAATTGTGTATTTCACAACATCCTACTGACGAGCACAAACCTTTGTGGAAATCCCGACAGAAGCTTGCGTCAGAGTATAGGGGTGTATGGACTGCGGATGAGTTAACGCAGATGATCCAACGGTATTCATGCTTTGATCAAACATATCCTACTCAGCTTACTTTGAATCTTTGATGGACAAAAAATAGACCTCTCTATATATGCTTTGCAGGCACCTCGAAGAGCGCAAGGTTGAACAGTCGGATATCACCGGGCTGAGTCAGTTAGAGAAAGAGATCGATGGTGTTCTCCAACAAGTCAGAACCAGAAAGGTCAGTTTACTAATTCGGTTAATGAAATGAGTATATATATATAAATTTACATGTGTAATTGCTTCTGATGTGCAGACACAGTTGATGCTGGGAGCTGTGAAGGTCCTGCAAGAGGAGGTATTATTAATATTATGCTATAAATCTCAGATCCAACACTTTTTATGTATTAACAGCAAAAGAAAATGATAAAACTGTTGTATGTATGAACAGCAAAAGCAGCTGAGGAAAGAGAAGCAGTCAATTGTAGGAGAGGTAAGTTATTGGTATATGCAAAAACATAAACTTATCAATTGGAACTTAAAAAAACAAACAGTAATTGTAAGAGCAGCAGTATCTGATGCATTTCTTGGTTACAGATAATGGCAGCAAAGCTGAATCAAAGCAACGTTGATGATTGACGCCTCCTCAAGACCACTTACCATAGTGGTCTATGCATTTATTCTGTAACACTTTATTCTCTATTTGTGTCCTGTTGGTGAAGAAGCAGTCACTGTGTAATTGTTGTATCTATAATAATAAGAATGTAATATATACATATATATATATATATAATGCCTCTTGCAATGGATTCTTACCTTCATCTACCTATGAATTCTTTCATTCTTTTATGTAACCATTGATGCACAGCAGGAAGAGATCATATAAATTTGCAGCAATTACAAGTGGCAAAACAGAGATAGATGAGCTCTGAAGAAGGAGGAGGAGGTAATGACGTGGTGTGGCCGTTCGGTTGCTTGCCACGTGTTCATATCATGCCACCTGTCATGTGACTAAGCTTTCTGTAAATTTGTCTTTTCTCCCCTTGCTTAAGTCCTTTGCATTCTCATTTTATTTTCTTCCTTGGAAAAATGGATACAAAAACAGAGGTATATTTTTTATTTATTCGGAAAACAGTTGGTAAATATGATATTTACATTAAAATCACATGTGGTTCACGTCTTGAGGTCGCGGGCCAGGTCGTCTATATACCTTTATGTTGAATGTTAGTGTAAAATCATGTAATTTTACACGTGATTTAACCGTTTTTGTATTATCTTATTTTAATTATTGTTCTCATTTAAACATCCCCTCTCTCTATATATATTTTATAAATTTAAATAACATAAATTATGGGTAAATAATGCTTATTTGTTAATCTGAATATATTTTACACAATTATTTTTATTTTAAAGATGTAATTAATTAATAAATAATACAACAATAATCTTATCTATGACTTTTTTTAATAAAGATAATAAAAAGGATATTTTAAAAGAAAGCAAGCTTAAATGAATAGAAAGAATACCCTACCCTTGGGATGAATGCCTATGCAATCTTCCACTCAAGAATCACTCATTTAAGTTTGTTTCAAAAATAAAGTAACCAACTCTAACTATATTACTTATGTAACTAAAGTTTTATTATAAATCAAGTATTTATTAGAAAAAAATTAGAAATTTATATTCAAAAGCCCAATAAACTAAGAAGCTAACCAATTGCATTGATGCCAAATTCTAACAACATTAATTTATTAGATGAAAGCAATATGTAAGGATAGATATATAGACCACTTGGAATCTTTCTCCTTTTTCTTGCTACCACCTCTTTTATCTATGAATAATAATAATAATAATAATAATAATAATATTTCATTCTGATGTGTTCACTATTCCTATATAAAAGCAATGAAAAAAAAGAAGCATAAACACTTATTGTAATCTGATTATGATCCAAAAAAAAGGTTGCAAAAGCCAATGTCCCCCACCACCACCCCCTCCTTTCATCCATAAAACATACCTTAATTCCAACCATACCTTCATCTTCCTTGCCTT
This sequence comes from Arctium minus, assembly GCA_954870635.1. Classification (NCBI taxonomy): domain Eukaryota; kingdom Viridiplantae; phylum Streptophyta; class Magnoliopsida; order Asterales; family Asteraceae; genus Arctium; species Arctium minus. The sequence continues at coordinate 550,339 of OX941097.1, forward strand.
CCTCACTAAGTAACTAAATCACTCCTGCTTGTTTGCTCACACCCTCACCCTCTAGAAAGAGATATCGAGATGTTACATATAGATTTGGGGCCGGCGGTCGTAGCCGTGGTTATGTTCGTACTACTCTCACCAGGGTTGTTGTTCCAGATGCCAGCACGAACCAGGATCATAGAGTTCGGGAACATGTACACTAGCTGCATAGCCATTCTCATTCATGCCGTTCTCTATTTCTGTATTTATACCATTTTGGTTGTAACTATTGGTATTCACATACATACTTGATTCTCCATCCCTCCCTCACCTCTTTTCGTTCAAAAATCTTAAATTGTTTATAAACAAACTGATTATGTAAACTCTATCAATCAAACAATTATAGAATGAATGTAATTATGAGCATGATGGTTACTTAGGATTCTATACAACTTTCAAACCCATATATATATATATATATAACTTCTGCATGTTTTCCCCCTACCTACTGTTTGATAACTAATGCAACAACCTGCAATGATAATTGACTGAAAAAGGGTATGTGTCACCCTTTGGAGCATCCCCACGGAGAAAAATGGTAGCAAAGACAGGTGGATGGTGTTTGGATTCGAACCTGCAACTTCCCTTATGGATTCCGACCTACTAACAACTAAGACAATTCAACTATGATTATTCTGCATACTTGTGCAATGACACTAAAAACTTGCATCAAACAAGTCGTTTTGTTGATGAACATGACATGTTATGTTTTCATATAGCGGGGTTTGGAAAAAATTTAGCAGATAAAATGTGTATCTTGTATAGTATACATGAAAACTTAATTTTTAGATGGAATATCTCGGCTCATTTGGGTTTGTTTGGTTTACATGTGTATATATGATACGTTTATTGTGTGTGTGTGTGTTTTGGAGAGGGTGTATGTATACAGTGGCGGATCCAGAAAATTTTATGGTTGGGGGCACCCTTAAGGGTGTCGAAATTTTTTTGAAACCGAATAATTCATCGGAATCAAAACGGTTTCGAGTTATTCGTTTTTGTCTTACACGGTTCGTTAAATCGAATGAAGATAACTTATTCAGATCAATTTTCCGTTAATTTTTTACTATTTCGGTTAAAGTGAGACATTATACTACTATTTATATATTTTTATATCTCGTTTGAACTTAAAACAAATTAACACATTACATATTAATACAAAATTCGACTGATTCGTAATATGCGAGATAGCTAAAAAGAAAGGAATTAAGTATTTATTTAATGGATTGGGGCCTTGAATTTTATTTGTTGGGGGCCTTGACTTTAGTTTTTAAAAAATGTAGGTAAAAAAATAGAAAAATAAATTGTTTGCCATTAGTTTGTTGGGGGCCTGTGCCCCCTACCCCATGGTTGTAGATCCGCCATTGTATGTATATGTAGCCATATGCCACGTCCATCACAATACAACCGTGTTAAACTAAATGGGCTCAAACCTATCCTTGTGGGTTTAGTTCAAATGACAATAAGGTTTGAGACTTTGGGGTTGTTTGTTTGGTTTTCCATTAAGTTCTGTATGGATAAAGTTGTCTGTGTGGATTAATCTGTCTGTATAGATTTAGAAGGTTTTTATTTGAGAGGGTTTTTTCATAGATGGAAGGAACATGTTTTCTAATGGGAAGAACTGGTTTGGAAAAAAACTTGGCTTTCTACATAAAGCTCCCCCTTGAAATCTTACTGAATAAGCCACTTTCTATATCATTAAGCCACTACCAAACAGTCATATATAGCTGACTGAATAAGTTGTGAGTCTCATTAAGCTCATTAAACTGCTAACAAACAGGCCCTTTGAGTCTTTGGGGTTCATCTCATAGGTCTCGAGTTTGAATTTTGCAAGAGATTTCCAGATTGTTCTTTTAAGTCCCATAAGATTAATCGAGGTACGTACAAGCTGACCTAGACACTCACGATTATTAAGAAAGTGTTGTTTCTTGGTCGTCTTATACTTGTGCTTTTGTTTCTATGCACCATTTTGTTCTTATGTCTCTTAGGGGCTGTTTACTAACTACTGACCGAGCTCGGTCAGCACATCTGACTCGGTCAACAGTCAGAGCGTTTACCAAATACCAAAAACTGACCGAGATCTTACCCGGGTGCTGACCGAGCTCTTACCGAGCCAGATCTAAAATCATGCTTACCGGGTCATTTTTTGGACAGATTCAAATTTCCAGACCTACCCTTATCAAAATGTGCATCGATTAGGGTTTGTTATCTCCTCCGCCGCTCCTCCAGTCGCACCTCCTTCGTCGCTCCTCTGCCGCCGCCGCTCCTCCCTTCTCCCTTCTCCGCTTGTCGCTCCTCCTCTGCAGGTATTCATCTCGATTTCTTCTTTTTTTATCACATCACCTTCGATTCCAGATCTGTGTGCGATTAGAGTTTTTTCTCCTCCCATGCTCAGTCGCTCTTCCTTCTTCCTCGTTGCTCTCTGCTCTCTTCACGCTATCGCCGCCGCATCCTCTTATTTTTCGGCGTCTTCTTGCTTCATCTCAGTAAAATATCATTCTGGTTTTTTTTTTTGAAAGATATCATTCAAAATAAATAAATAAATAAACCCAACGACGAAAATCTAGTTTACTCAATAATTTAAGAGACAATCAAAATCGAGTTTACCAAATATGATCCATTTTGAAGAGAGGATAACTGGATACAAATTCTAGGGTTCGATTCTTCAATTCACAACCCCTCTCTCATTGCTCACATTCCACCATAGCCGCCGTCACATCAAGCTTACTGCACCACCTTCCGTCGATTCACGGGCCAACTTCTACACTCTTGATTTGTGAGTTCTAATTCCTGCAAAAGTTTAGGGTTTTTTTTGGAACATTATCATTCTAGGTTTTTAAAATATCATTCTGGGTTTTTTAAATATCTACAAGTTGATATCTTTAAACAAAATATACTATATTTTTAAACTACAATTAAAAATATAAAGATATTTTACCATATATAAGTATATATAAAGATATTTATCAACCACAAATATAGTTTAAAAATATATACTATATTTTTAATTGGGGAAATTAATTAAACTAGCCATTTCAGAAAATCGACTTTACCTCATAGCCATTCTCTCCCTCAATTTATTAAAATAGCCCATAAGTTCGTGAAAGGTGTTCGTATATATGAACACATCCTTAAATCTGATAAATTTGACATATGTTCGTAATATACGTTCGTATATACGAACATAATTTAAAAAGTCAAGAAAATCTTATAACTTGGTGAAATTGGTTCCTGAGAAATGAAATCAGTTTAAAAAAATTATATTTGGGGCCCCTGTTCGTGAAATACGAACCAAACTTACCTTTTTGGCCCCTGATCGTAAAATTGGTGAGTGATACGAACATGCGAAATTTACAATTTTGGCCCCTGTTCGTATATATCATGTGATATACGAATATTCAGAATTTACAAGTTTGGCCCCTGGTTCGTGATTCTTTATTTACGATCTAAATGAATTGAAATAAAAACCAAGTTACAATTATGGTCCCTAATCTTTGGAACATTAATCAAAAAATAAAGAATCACGATCTAAAGGAAAGTTACAATTTTTTGTTACATAAAAGCTTTCGGTCTCGTATATTTAATTTGGTCAAATGCTCATTTTAACCGGTCATTTACTTGTGACATAACCGGTTAAGACCAAACTTTGCCTTCCAAAAGAGGTCATGGAACGCAATCCACAATCCTAACCAGCCCTTAATTTTGGTCCAGAGTAGGACCATAAAAGTTAAAGAGTTTTTATCGATTAATTCAAGTACAAAATACAAACTTAAGTTTATAAAAGGTCAACAACTCGGATTCATAATGAGCTTTTCAAGCCATATGTAGGTGCTAATGTTTTTGGGTCAACTTTAAATAGAGTAAAGTTTTATCAATCATAATTGTCATGTATATTATTGAATTGTTTGAGCTTTCAAATAGAGATTCCTTTACAAGCATCATTCTTATGGATATTTTTGAAATATTTGAGCTCTTAGGTAGCGTTTGGTACACAGACAGGACGGGACTAACTGTCTGTCCCACGTTTAGTTAGGTTTAAAATCATATGTTTGAAAGAGGGTAATATTGAAATCTTACATTTAGTCCCATGTTGTTCCACCTATTTTGGTGGAACTAAAAAACTTAAGTTTTGTCCCATGAAATCTGATTTTTGTCCCATGGCATACCAAACATGGGACTATTTTTTTTGTCCCGTCTTGTCCCACCCAGTCTGCGTACCAAACGCACCCTTAAAACTTCTTCGAACCGAGCTCAAGCCTGCCTCAGGAAGACTCCGAATCAAGCTCGAGCCTACCTTGGCATGTTTTCAGCCCCTAGTCTAGACTCGAGTTTACCAGCAACCCTGATCGCCCCATACAAAACCTGTTCTTTAAGAATCACATATGAGGAGACATTTTAAAGATGACTCGGCCAAGGTTAGTAGAGAGGTTCATGCCTGTCTCTACTCTCTTGCAGGATTTTGATATTGTTTATTTGAACAAAGTCGTTCCACCCCTTTACCAACCGATTAATTTGATTACATATTAATCCAAATGGTGGTGGTGGTGGGGTCGGAGAGAAAGTGGAGGTGAGGAGGTTGCAAGTATTGGATGACGGAGGTGTCGAAGGTGGTGGTGATGATGAGGGTTGAATGATGGCGACACTGAAGATAAGATCCTTTTTACAAAAAAACTTTAAAATAAAATTATAATTGCAATTTTTGTTGGAACAAAGGTGAAGATACCATAAACACTTATATGTTTATTAATTGATTTTTGTACAAGATTACAATGCTCAAAAACAGAATACATATGACTTATATATATGTACAGGGAATAGTGAACCATTGTGACGGTTCATTAAACAGATGCGACTGTTGGAGATGACAGTTAATAAACTGTCTTTCTGAGGAGATAACAAACTCATAGGAAACCGTGGCTAGCTTACTTCAAACACTTCCCCTTAAGCTAGACAGAACCCATGCCCAGTTTTCCCTTTAAGTGATTGAAGATACCAACCTGAAGAGCTTTTGTAAAAATATATGCTATTTGATTCTTTGTGCTGCAGTGATCAACATCAACTTCATTGTTTTCAACCAACTCTCTTATGAAGTGATACTTAATCCTAATGTGTTTGCTTTTCCCGTGATACACCGGATTCTTGGATAGGGCGATAGTAGACTTGTTATCGCAGAATATCATTGTTGCTTCCCCTTGAGGATGACTTAGTTCCTTCAAAACAACCCTTAACCATAGAGCTTGACATCCAGCACTTGCGAGAGAGATATATTCTGCTTCAGCGGAAGATAAAGCAACCACACTTTGCTTCTTGGATTGCCACGAGATGACACCTGAACCAAGACCGAAAACATATCCCGAAGTGCTTCTACTATCATCCATATTTCCTCCATAATCACTATCACTAAATCCTACAAGTTGAATATTAGTCGATTTCTGAAAGATGATACCGTGATCAAGTGTACCTTTGACATATCTCAGAATTCTCTTGCCTGCCTGCCAGTGGTTGACTTTAGGATTTTCCATGAAACAACTAATCTTGCTAACCGAAAATGTTATGTCGGGACGTGTAGCGGTCAAATACATTAAACTTCCAACTAGGCTACGAAATAAGCTAGCATCAACATCCCTTTCGTGAGTATCCTTTGACAGCTTTAATCCAAATTCCATGGGTGTTGAGGCTGGGATACAGTCCACCATATTAAATCGTACAAGAAGATTTTTTGCATATCTTTGCTGACTTATAGAAATATTATTCTTGTTTTGCTTTACTTCTATACCAAGGAAATAGTGTAGGTATCCTAAATCAGTCATCTCAAATTCCTTTTTCATCGAGTCCTTAAATACTTCTATCATTTCACGAGAATTGCTCGTAAATACTAAGTCATCAACGTAGATGCACACTATTAAAGAATTACCTTGAAGTTCCTTTACGTAGAGAGTATGCTCGTAAGTGCACTTTTTGAATCCAACCTTTTGAAAGTAAGCATTTATCCGACTGTACCAAGCCGGGGGGGCTTGTTTTAAGCCATACAAAGCTCTCTTCAAACGACATACCTTGTTTTCTTCTCCTATTTTAACATATCCCGGGGGCTGCACGATGTATACTTCTTCTTTCAACAATCCATTTAAAAAAGTTGATTTTACGTCCATTTGATGGACTTCCCAACCCTTATGAGCTGCAAGAGCCAACACAAGTCTTATGGTTTCAAGACGAATTACCGGAGCGAAAACTTCTTTGTAGTCCACACCATACTTCTGTTTGTAACCTTTCACCACCAAACGAGCTTTGTATTTGTCTATTTCTCCCTTCTCATTCATTTTTGTTTTGAAAACCCACTTGACATCTATTGGCTTATGAACCTTCAGTAGAGTGACCAAGTCCCACGTGTCATTTTTTAAGATGGAGCTTATCTCCTCATCCATTGCTAACCGCCAGTGTTCTTCTTGATAAGCCTCTTCAAAAGTTACGGGATCAGCATCCGAAAATAATGCAAAGTCCACAACTCCATCGAAGTCCAACCTTTGAGTATTCTCCATAAGACTTGCTATACTTCTAGTTCTCTTATTAATGCGTGATGAAGTTGAGGAAGTCTCAACAGTACTTGGCATAGATGATTCACCACTACTGTTAGGATTAGATATGGGTGTATTAATTTGAGCAACTGGTGAATCTGGATCAACATCTCTCCTTTGATTTTCTTCGCTCTCTTCATTGAGAATAGGAATATCGTCATTTATGTTTGATTCCAAACCATCCCATGTTTTGTTCTCGTGGAATATAACATCGCGGTTCACTATAATCTTCTTAGTGATGGGATTGTACAACTTGTAGGCCTTGGATCGTTCACTGTACCCGATAAAAATGGCTTTCTCAGATTTGTCATCGAGTTTGCTCCTGATCTGATCTGGGATGTGAGCAAACGCTAAACAACCGAAAACCTTTAGGTGATTGACACTTGGTTTGTGTCCACTCCAAGCTTCTTGAGGAGTAATACCAGACAGACTTTTGGTGGGAGATCGATTTGAAATATACGCAGCACAAGCCACTGCTTCTGCCCAAAATTCGTTGGGTAATCTCATCTCTTTTAGCATGCTTCTAGCCATCTCCATTAATGTTCTATTTTTTCTCTCTGCCACCCCATTTTGTTGGGGTGTGTATCGAGTAGTAAACTGATGTAAAATTCCTTCCTTTTGTAAGAAATCTTGAAATTGATGGCTCTTGTACTCACCTCCTTGGTCTGATCTGAGTAATTTTATTTTTTTGTCCCTTTGCTTCTCAACAAAAGCTTTGAAAGTCTTGAAACGATCAAAAGTTTCTGATTTTTCTTTTAAAAAATAAACCCAGATTTTCCTACTAAAATCGTCAATAAATGTAAGAACATACCTGTTGCTTCCAATGGAAATCGTTCTCATAGGACCACATATGTCCGTATGAATGAGTTCGAGAGGACTTGTTGCTCTCGTAGTTTTGTCTTGAGAAAACGACTCCCTTGCATGTTTCCCAAAGGCACAACTTTCGCAAGGTTCAACCGTGCTGGGCAGATTTGGTAAACCTCGTACCATATTAATCTTGCTCATGTTGGTTAAGTACCCAAAATTCACATGACCGAGACGCTTATGCCACAGTTGTGCAATGTGATGATCCGACATCTTAAACGTGAATGATGTGTCCTCAAGAAATCTTAAAGGAAACATTCTATTTGCAGTCATATGAACTTTTCCCAGCATATTATTGTGTACGTCTTTAATTTCACATGACTTACCTTTGAAGTGTAAATCGTAACCTCGCGAAATAAGTTGCCCAATGCTTAATAGGTTGTGTTTCAAACCTGGCACGAAATATACGTTTGGAATCCTTTTTGTTCCATCCTTTGTTTTTACCGAAATCTCACCAATACCTTGTACGTTTAGCCGTTTATCATCTCCGGTTCGAACTTCTCTTTTTGTTGATTCATCTATGAAATGGAAAAATTCCCTTCTTCCGGTCATGTGGTTGCTACAGCCACTATCTAGATACCACACATCGTCTACCGCTTCCTCTTGTGTGCCAAATAACATGAAAACCGTGTCTTGATCATTCTCATCTTCGGTGTGTATGAAATTGTTACCCCTTTCTTCAGCTATTCTTTTTCGACAGAACTTTTTTGTATGCCCAAATCTCTGGCAATGGTAGCACTGAATTTGTGTCAGAAATTTCCCTTTTCCTTTATCTTTATATGGATTAATGCTTGAATCATCCTTCAATCGTTCTATGCCTTTTTGCCTTTCATTTGTAGAATCGTAATTGTTGGACTGTAATTGGAAAGCTTGGTCTGTAGAGGGAATATCAAATTGCTTGAGTCGCAAATCATGTGATTGCAGGTACCCAATAATCCTTCTAAGGACATGGTAGTCAAGTCCTTAGACTCCTCTATCGCAACAACTACGTATTCAAATCTCCGTGTTAGGCTACGTAGAATCTTTTCTATGACTCTTGTGTCATCAACACTTTCTCCGTTGATCCTCATCTGGTTCACGAGAAGAATTATTCGATTGTAATAATCTTCGACCGTTTCTGATTCTTTCATTCGAAGATTATCGAATTCACATCTGAGAGTTTGTAATCTAACCATCTTCACCTTTTCTTCTCCTTTGTACGTTTTCTGTAGCATGTCCCAGGCCTGTTTAGAAGTCTTCGAGAAAGATATTCTTTCGAATATCACTTCGTCCACTGCCTGATAAATAAAGAAGAGTGCCTTTCGATCTCTCTTCTTATTTTCTTTTAGATCATTTAGTTGTTGTGGTGTTAATGATGCCGTATCCGATGGTTCTACAAATCCGTTTTCAACAATATGCCAAAGGTCTTGTGACTCATACAACACCCTCATCTGAATATTCCATTGGTGATAGTTACGACCATTAAGTTTTGGAAGTTGAGGTTGTAACCCATTGGAACTAGACGCCATAGTGCTCTGATACCAGTTTGTTGGAACAAAGGTGAAGATACCATAAACACTTATATGTTTATTAATTGATTTTTGTACAAGATTACAATGCTCAAAAACAGAATACATATGACTTATATATATGTACAGGGAATAGTGAACCATTGTGACGGTTCATTAAACAGATGCGACTGTTGGAGATGACAGTTAATAAACTGTCTTTCTGAGGAGATAACAAACTCATAGGAAACCGTGGCTAGCTTACTTCAAACAATTTTTACATATAGGATCCAATCAAAGCTAAAGAAGTACCTTCCAGTTGCTTCCACAACCTTGTAGACTTGTACTAGCAAAAAAAGTAGGGATTCAACATTCACCGTCTGTTGAACCTATCAATTACTACCAATCGAATTCACATTTAAAAATGAAAACGAATCTGGAACAGAATTTATTTTGATCCTACCGCCAATCGTTGATAATTGTTCGGTTCTGCAGCGGTGGAAAGTGTATAGAAAAACAGGAATTTTGTAGTCAAATCTGTTCTTTAATGCCATAGCAATAACGAGTTGTACCACATGCATCAGAGATCTCAACTTCGATAAACCTCAAACCAACAGAATAATCGAAATTTTTTAGAGAAAAAGCAGATCTAGCCGGAACAGAAACGGCGATGATAAATCAATGAAGAAATACAAAAAATAATCAATAGGAAACATATTATTGATGAAATTAGTAGTAGAAATAGAAAGATTACAGTTCAGATCTCTAGGTTTTTAAGCATTAGAACACCTGATGCTGGTGGTGTAGTCTGTTCAGCCGGAGTAGATAATGAAGAAATACAAAAAATAATCAATAGTAAACATATTATTGATGAAATTAGTAGTAGAAATAGAAAGATTACAGTTCAGATCTCTAGGTTTTTAAGCATTAGAACACCTGATGGTAGTTGTGTAAACTGTTCAGCCGGTGTAGATATGGACATGGACGGCGAGTATGAGGATGGAATAGATGGTGAAGAAGATGAGAGTGTGAACAGCGATAGATTTGCCGTTGGTCTTCATGCTACCGAACTCCACCTGCTTACCGTTTCCGGGCAACTGAAAAAGGAGTCCCGGCTGCAACAGCACGAAGAGTACCACTCCGATGAGTACGGGTCCCCAGTCTGCCATTTTTGGCCTCTTGTGAAGCTTGGAAGGAGAGATTTGGATGGTGAAGAAGGTGTAAGCAGGAATTATGCCTAATGGAAAGGTGGAAGAAGTGAAGCTTTGCTCCTTCCTCCCTTGATAAAACACAATAAAAACCAAGTATGAAAAAAAAAAAAGAGTCTAAATATTTTGAGAAAATTCATATTTTTATCATTGAAAAATATATTTGAGAAAATATAATTTGGTATCACTTTAGACCAACATGTTTTTGTGACACTCGTGTGACCAGGTTTTACACTTGAAAATTTAGAGTAAAATATAGTGAAGGTAAATAAAACACAATAAACACCAAAGAATGAAAAAAAGGAAGGTTAAATATTGTGTGAAGGTTCATGTATTGAAAAATATATTTGAATATATGACTTGGTATCACGTGAGACCAGCATGTTTTCGTGAGACCCGTGATACCAAGTTTTTACACTTAAAAAATTACAACAAAATACAGTGAAGGTAACCTTCACTGTGTTCATGCTGTGAATGTTTGGATTTTTTTTTACCTTCACAGTATTTTGTTGTTAAGTTTCAAATGTAAAAACTTGGTATCACGGGTCTCACAAAAACAGATTGGTCTTACGTGAATCCAACACTTGAATATATATATATATATATATATATATATATATATAGGGGAGCGATCAAATGGAAACCACTATAATTTTGAAAATCGTGGAAACCCTCGATTTCATTGGTTAAATTAATGAAATTGTTTAATTTGATGAAATTGTTTCATATAATTCTTATATTGATGAAATTGTTGCATATATTTTTGTTTTTTATGTAAAAATGAAAATGTTTCATCAGACTGCGAAAATACATGAAACAATTTCATCAGAATGAGAAAAATAGATGAAACTACATAAAAAATACAAATATATGAAACAATTTCATTAATAAAACAATTATATGAAACAACTTGATCATATTAAAAAAAAATTATGAACCAATTTCATTAATTTAACCAATGAAATTGACGGTTTCCAAAGTTTCAAATATAATATGGTTTCCAATTGAAACCACCTATATATATATATATATATATATATATATATATATATATATAAATAAACTGACTTACAAATTATTTATATAGATTTAAAGTATATCTTCAAATGATTTTTTTCAATAATTTATATATAAACCTTACTTTAAACTTTATTTTACGCTTTCTCACGTATAGAGTTGTGTTCCGGTGAAATGAAAATTACGATGAAAAAGGTAACAAGTGATCTCCACGTTTAAACGTAATTCATAAGGTGGATTTGAGATTAAAAGTAATCAAGGATTCAGATCAATTCTCACCTTTTTACTTTAACTTTTTTTTACACAATCTTTCGTCTCATGATATATACATGCCTTCTTTCTAAATAAAATTTTGTCTTGATGGATAAATTAAATTAAAATTAAAATAAATTTGGTTGCCGTTGTTTAAAATGAGCGCTACAAAAACTAACTATATATAGCTGGTTGCATTAAAATAAATTGATTAGAGATTTTACTTATATAATAATTTGTATTTTTTTAACGTCAATCTAACAATAATATAGCTTTTCATCATAGCATTTTTTATATAAAAAATATTACTTAAATTAGTTTTAAAAAAAAAAGCAACTTATAAACTAGCTTATCATACCGGTTCAAAATTAACCAAACAAAGTTTCTTTAATAAACTCAAAAATAAAATATTATTAAAAGATGACCAAAATTTCAATCATCCAATGATTCTTTTTGTTTATTTACACATATTAGTAACAACCAACAAGTTATCAATTACGTATTTATGTGGTTGTAGTTATACACTTATATGATGAATATACCTCCAAAAACAATAATGGACCTACAAAACATCCCATCAAAATTCTTTTATCTCATATAGTCATGTGAAGAAAAATCATTATGCTTGCTATGATAATAAAGTGATTTATATTCAATGTCGATAAACTCACATATTACTCCATACATATGATATGAAATTAATCATAACATTATAACGTTTAACCATATCAAACAAAACAAAATACGAAAACAGATTCCGTGTCTAAGATTCCAAATAATTCTATATTTATGATCACTCTGAAATTAATATAAAAAAATTCTTTCCCTTTTTCAACCATAAAATTATAGACCCCGACGACCTTAGTCTCATTATTTATTCCCACAACATATCATTCAAAACTCATACCACTTTGTTCCTTATCTTACCAGCAAGTAGCTGAGAGTTGAACCCATCAACACATTCTATATCTTTCTCTCCATCTCCATCGCCTTCCCAGTTGTTGTTCTGATTCAAGATGCATGATTGGGCGGCTCCGTTCATAGCTTCAGCGTTGTTTGTGTTTTTAGCACCAGGACTCGTCTTTCAAATGCCGGGGATAGAGTCGGCGGTTGGCTTTATGAATATGAAGACTAGTCTAATCTCCATGTTACTTCATACGGTTCTCTATGGTTTGCTCCTTATTTTGTTTCTTGTCATACTCGATATACATATGTATGCTTAAAACATCATGACTATTTATCGGTGATTTTTTCTTCTTTTTAATTATCAAGTCAGTTTTCCCTTGTCATCAATTCATATAGATCTGTAATTTGCAAGTTTGGTATGAAATCATAGTTAAGTCCTTTGTTTATGGTCAATTCATACACTTAATTCAAATTTCTTTGATTTCTGTTTAAATATTCAAAACTTTGTTTTTAGTTTTAGGCACAACAATCATTGGCAACTTTCGGTGGCAGTTTGCGCCTTTTAAGTCTTTGGTCAACTTTACAGTGAAAAAAAATTTTGTTTTTAGTCCGAGAATCAGGAAGAGGTTGGTACCAATTAATTTCTTAAGGGTGATTTACTAAAATGACCCCATTCAGATGAGGTCCTACACAAAATAGTCACTTTTTCTCAAGATTGTAAAAAAAAAATAGCCACCCATTTCACAAATCACAAAGCATTTTGCAAAAGGTTTTTTTTTTTTTTTTTTTTTTGACTTTTTGGCCAAATCTTAAAACATATTTTGGATTTTAGTGACAGCTAGATTTCGCAAATTTTGAATGATTCGCAAAGTTTGAGTCCTAAATCTCAAAAAGTTTTCAAGATCCAGCCAAAAAGTTAAAAAAAAAAATTACACATTTCACAAAATTTTGGGGATTTAGAAGCCTTTTTCCGAAATGGGTGGCTATTTTATGAAAAGTTTGAAGAAGGTACCTATTTTGTGTCGAGCCCCATCTAAAGTAATGCACAAGCACAACATCTCTCTTTCTCTATTTTGGTCTAACCTTTTTCCTCGAAGATCAACCTATGAAATTGATGTATTAATCCTATTATAAAAAGATATGTAGACAAGATTGCCTTCCATCATGCTCCAAGATTTCCAACATCATCATCCCTCTTATATTAAGATAATAGATTTCATTACAATTTTAGGTCCCTCTATTATCTGTATGCTAAATAAAACCCGTAAGAAGCCTGGGCTTTTGAAAAAAAAAACTTGGCCTGGTCGGGCTTTTGGGCCGGGCCTGGGCTTTGGGGCCGGGCTTCAAGCTTTGTGTATCTCAAGTGTGTGTGTGTGTGTGTGTGTGTGTGTTAGGGGAAGGGGAAGGGGAAGGGGGAGACAGGGTGCTGCATGCTATCACGACCTGCTTAATTCAAGAAAATTCAAGACGAACATAAAATCTTCCACCCAATGAGCCAGTTGACAATTATCAGAAACAGAGCCAGTCACAAGACAAAAGCAAGTCTTACATGAAAGCAGACATAATTTTTCATGTTTTGAAAGAGGGCACAAAAGCCAAGCAGCACTAGAATGATTTATCATCTTAACAATAAAAAGTATATTAAAATTTGACAAGAAATTTTGAGAAATGGATGTTCAAAATCTAACAAACACACTTGGGTTCAAGAATGACACCTTTCTCACGCATAATTCAAGCGGAATATGTCGTTGTACACATAGAAGCTTCCTTGTGGTGTCGGCATCAAATGGAACATCTGCATCGAAACCAGTCAAAAAAGCATAAGAAGAGGCATTCACACAGCTCCAGGTTACTGTTTTCAATCATCAAATACGTAAATGGAAGTATATAGCTAAATTATTCTATACAGGGAAGCCATCTATATGATCCTTTCTCTTTATCATCTTGAGATAAAACGATGAACAATGTACTGTTATTTATATAGTTTGTTACTACTTAAAGCTTCTGGTATATAAATCTCACAATCTTTGAGAAAATACAATTTATGTAGGATTGATGTCGTTTTATGTATTTTGTGTAAGATGATACATCAGAACTCAATTATAAATGTAAAATCATGATGCAAGGGAAACTTTACTCTGACTCTCTTTCCCCATCATGTCACACTCCAATATACAGAAGTATGTTATTTCATTAATCTGTTCCATTATCCTTTGAGCAATAACAGCACCCTTAACGTCATGAAGTTCCAACAAGACAGTGAAAACTGCAAGTGTAATTTGCACATTGGCACAAATGATAAAACCATAACCAACTTCATATACATAGAACCTTTGTCGATGTAATTAGTGGTTGGAAACATTGTAGAAACCAGTCACGTCTCATGTCTCCAAACACATAATACTTTCTGATTTTGAATAAGTTCTTGTTTATATAAGCATGCAGATGAGAGAATGAGTAATATCACATTATTGAGAATGTAAGCACACTAAAACCAAACCAAACCAAACCAAATAGACTCCCACCCGAAGGTAGCATAGGGTTGGGGAGGTGGGGGGAAGATGTAAGCAGACCTTGTCTCCGTCCAGAAGTTGTTCCGAGAAGAGCCCTAGCTTGCATAAAAGAAAAAGAAACATATCTAGAAAGCACAATGATAGGTACTCCATGGCCGTTTTTCCATTCATTTCTATCACACACTCTCACATATAGATCTATCATTAACCTCCCTTTCCTCTTGCGTAATTGCGTAATAATGAGACCCATGTTCCTTGTCTTTTTTTATAAGCGTAACAGTTTCCTCCCTGTATATCACCATCTGCTACAAGCTCTCTAAACTTAACATATGCTGATGTTAATGTATATTTCATGATTGCATATATTCATCCAGGGAAAATGGAAGATACATACAAGTTACTACACACTAAATAAATATTGCATCTCAAGTATATGAGTGGCAAAACTTATCTATGAGTAGTTGGTGTTGGAAAAGGCACATAACCTTTTACATGACAGAAGAATATGGTCAGGCTTTTTTACATCAGGAAGCCATCAACTAGTATAATATGAAATCGGTTTGGGGGCTTGTCCAATGACATGTATGGAGAAGTAATAATATCAGGGAGGAATAATATAAAGCAATAACTTGTAGGGAAAATATTGACAACATGTAAACAAAATTCAATCAGAAAACACAACTATGATAAATGTCTAAAAAGGCCAAACACTTCAACTGAAAATGAACATTGATAGATCAATAGATTATAACGCTATACATAATAATGCAACTATGAGTTTGCAATTGCTCCCATGTATTTCAATAATATAGTCCCAGCAACCAAGCATACATATCAAGAAGACAAATATGATATGCTATTGTGTGGAAACAATGATTAATACTCATTTTGAGAAAATATCGACAAACATCTTTCCAGCAATGGAAAAATCCTTCTCCTGACTCGGGTGACAAAAACAAAAGCTGTCAATGCTTTGCCAGAGGATAAATACTTTTAATCATCAGGCATCATGTGAGCAGCGATTCAAAAGGGGAAGCTAACTTAGTCAATTGTACCTTTTGAAGTATTGTTTTGTGACTTTTCATGGCAAATAGCTTAGATGAAGAAGGAACGACGAGGATGCAAGAAAATAAGAGGGAAGGGGAATAGATACACAAAAAAGCTCAACCAGAGTAAATAGAAGGGGAAGTGCTACCCTCAGGTTGCAAGCTATAGGTCTTGTAAATATCAGATCAAACATAAGATCTGCTGATTCTAGCATCTTTGAAGCAACACATAAGAGATTCTAAAACTAACAAACAAGAATAATGCCTCTCTCAGTCCCTCAATTTGAACACTGTACAAGGCAGACCACTGACAAAACTGCAAATACACTAACACTGTTACTGCTATTAACATCATTCCGATGCATAGAGGAACATTGCACACAAAAATGTAATTCGCTGCATATTAACATATAAACATTCCTTCCGAAAATGTAAATCGGAAGCAATTCCACGAGCAGATTAACATTCGTCATTAAAATGTATTAAATCGTCGAGCATCTGTTATAAATTGTAAGAAAATCTAGGTTGCCTGACTGTTTAATTAAGATTCTAACCTAAATTCTCACCAAATGATATGAATCAAAACGCATAGATTGATATCCAAATTAGAGCAATCAAATAGAATGTAAACAAATGAAAATCGGCGTTTTGGATATTGTGTTTAAAGAGATACCTGACTGAACTTAAGAGCGTGTTGTTCTCCGGCCAGTTGGAGGTTACCGCTGACGAAGACAAGCATACCGCCGGCAGGACCAGATGGCTGACAATCGACGGTGGTGATACTGTGCTTACACTGCTGGAAAGGGAGGGAGGTGAGCTTGGCGACGATGTTCTGAGAGCCTTGGATCTTCTGACCTTCAAAGGTGAGCATGGAAGTATCTTGATACAAATTGGCTAATCCAGCCCGATTGGTATCGAAGGTGGAGTAGTAATGCTCCACGAATGCTTTGGATAAAGCGTCTGGATCCATCTCTTTCTCCGCCTTCCTTCCTTCCTTTTCCCTCTCTCTTGTTTCAACCTCAACCTAGCTGATAAAACACGCCACAATGAACCGGGTTTGGTTGGTAGCCGCTGGGCCCTTTTTATTGATGATGGCCGTATCTGCGATTAATTATTAGAAACGTAATCTCCCACCCTTCCAAGAATTGCGGTTTAGAATGGAATTGATTGGTACATCTTCGTGTATCTTATCTCTGTACATCTCATCCTAACGTGGATTTATTTCTCATCCAACAGTTGATAATCACTTCCCAAGCTTCTCACCGTTAACTCAACTTTTCACCGAAACCCAACTCTACTCTATAATATATAGAGTTAGAGAAAAACAACTCAAATACAAATTATGTAATTATTATAAACTTTACAAATCAATTATATTCAAATGTGTAGATAATCAATGATACGGATTAAACCAATCTCTAATTTACTCCCAACCATATTTTTAACTGATTTGATAACCGTTTCTAAATTCAAAATAAAGAGTTTAAATTAGGTTTGTAAGAATTACATGATTTGTATTTGAAACTTTCTATGTATTTTGAGTTTCTATGTTTAAATATTAAAAATATATTAGATCTAATTTTTTTTGGGAAAAATATGTTTAGTTTCAATTTGTTTTTAAATTCTCCCTCTTTCAAAATACAAAGTGTGTTTAATGAGACTCACCTTAACTTTTGTGTTTAAGGATCATCAATACTATTTTAACAATTCCTTGATGTTAAAAAATATTAATTGTTTTGTTTATTTTTTTATAACAACTAGAAATTTTAGTTCACAAGCTTGATGTTCCCTCAAATATCAAAGTATACTTCGGTGTCGTTTGTTTTTTAAAAGGTCTAAAATCTTATTTTATTTCTAATTAATAAGAGGTGGTGTTGAAGTCTAAAATCTAAATCAACAAGATTGTATGTTTCTGTAACGTTCGGAGGCGTCTTGAGAGAAAGAAGAGCATATGAACCGAGGTGGCGATAAAATGTTTTAAGAATTTAGGTCACCATTTCTTATTTCAGACGTATTTAAGAATTAAAGAGTTCTGAAAACTTAAAAAAAAAACAGTCTAAATCTTAAAAGGTCTAAACGATTTAGACTTGAGAGGCATTAAGAGCTTTATTTAAAAAAACAAACAACCCGTTAATGTTACCATCATTTGGAAAATGTCCTAAACAATATTTTCATCTCCACTAATTGATTCACTATGATATTTTTGTATAAATCATTCTTATTTAATACCAATATTCTTCTAGCATTTAATACCCTATATTATTAGTCATCATGTTAAACTTCTCTTTCTCTTTCTACTTTGGAATTCACAATTTGATATATATTATTTCTTTCCCTCGATTTAAACTTCTTTAATGAAGTTTGAAGCTTCTCTTGACGAATGTTCTTGACAAGATATCTGTTTGTTCGATAGAAGTAGTGTATAGAAAAAAATAAAAATAATTTAAAAAATGTTTAATGATGATAGTAATATCATTAGAAGGAAATTATGAATGTGTCGTTGGTTTAGAAGATGAATTTTGTTCATTATGTACGTTTTCAAGAATATATTTTATTTTATATTAATTAATTTCATAATTTACCCTTTGAACCACTTGAATCTTTTTCTACATCACTTATCCTTGGCACGTGGTCGCGTAGTCCGGCTATCCACCCATGCCAAATGGGCCAACAATTAAAGGGACGTAAAATCCACGTTGTAACGTATGCTATTTATGGGCCTATCTATATATAAATTATTTTCTTTTTTCCTTTTTTGTGCTTCAACAAATGTTTTAAAAGATTTTTAATAAAGTGACTTATAAATACATATTTTTTTATTTGTAGGATATATATATAAATGTGGGTTTATTTGACAACAATATCTATTAAATAAAATACGGGACCAACCGAGTACATACAAAATCATATATGATTCATGCGACTTTGCCTCACGACTTAAGTCGTGGCCAAAGTCGTCAACGTCCAGTTTTTGTTGGTTAATGTAAAACCAAGCACTCTAGCACATGGAACAACAAAATACGGCATATTCCCGGTATCTATAAAAGGAATCAAATATTTTGGTTTCATACCGATCAATAATTTTATTTTTTTATTTCTTGTTATTAAGTGTAGAAAAATGAGTTATTTATAGAAACCTATACAAACCAATCAATTGAGATATTTACATAAATGATGAGGGTTCATTTATTATTATCTGAATATGTATGAAAGATGATAAAATTTATTAATAGGTAACGATTCATATTATGAAATAATCAAAATATTTACAAAATCATATACTCCTTAAACTAGATGGATGATTAATATTGATTTATATAGTTTGTATTTAAAATTCTCTATATACATTTTAAGCCATGGTTGCATATCAATATCTAATACAGTTGGGTTTGAGTGTGTAATTTGATGGATATCTCTATCCAAAATCAATATATAAATTACAAAACCATTCAGTTAATGTCGTTTTCAAATATATACCGTCCATAAAAAACGTATGGAAGATATTGTCATCCACCATCATAATTCATAAATTAAATTGAAGCCATCAAAGTCTTTATATGTAACATATTAATTAACACGTGATAACCATTGTGAAAATATATATATTTTTTATTCCATGTCTTAAAAATTAATCAAACAGCTACGTGCTTTGTTGTATTGTCTGAATATTTGTATTTATTTATTGGGACGGTGGTGAAATGGAGCTCGTGGGGGAGGTGCCGCCCTCACAGTACAAGTACTCCACGAATACCAACCAATTATATTTAATTTTATATATTTTATAAACAAAAATAACATTATTTTTATCTTTAAATTTCAAAAATTTATGTCAAGTCAATTGTCACATTAAACCATTTTCTAAAGGTTATACTATAAACTTTAAAAAAAACATCCAACTCTAAATTTGTCATCTTTTAGCAATTTCAGTATTAATTATTCAATTATACTATTAAAATGTTATATAATTCATCATCTCAATACACTTCAAGAACAATTTACAAAAAAGTATAACGTATTCAACCTCATTAGCTGAAACAATTAAAATAACATACGAGTATATATTTTTATCAATATTAAGTTTTAGAGAATTCTACTTTATTTCTCTTCTTTTTTTTCTATTTCGACATACATTATATTATAGAAGTAAGGTTGTCTTATAAGGAGCTTGATACATCCTCCATCAGACGTGTTTTTAAAACTACTAGTTTATATATATATATATATATATATATATATACAAAACGTACAATATATGGTACGATTAGTCTGAAATATTAGTGATAAAATCGTTTCTTTATGTTAATTGTGAAGTTGAACAGTTTCATAAATGTAACATAATATTTATTACTTTACGAATTAAAATACATATAACTTGGATTCATAATGAAAGTTAATGTCTCTTTGTCTGTCCTTTAATTAAAAATATTCAAATATCTCGTATAAAGATTTTTTTAATAATTTATTAATTAATATTAAAAACATAGAATAGATCTCTTGTCGCACGAAAAAAGAAAAAAAAACGCCATCTGTGACATTTTGTCTTCATTAACATTTTTAAATAAAAGAAAGGCAACAAAGAACTAAAGGGTTATCACATGAATGCTGTTGTGGGGAAAATTTATTTAATATAACTTTATTTTCCATTTTAAATTCTTTTATTTATCGTTTCTAATTATTTATTTAATGAAATGGGTTTTTCGATTGGTTATTTATCATTTATTATTATTTTTATATATAAAATTATATTAAAGAATTAAATGAGAAAGGCACATGACGTGAATGTTTGCGAACGTGATTCATATTGCATCCTGTTTGAAGTAAAATGTCAAATAGAGGCGGATATAAAAAGGGGTGGGTATAGAAAATTTCAAACAAATCATACTAAATAATGAATATAATAATATAAAATAAAAACTAGTAATGAAAAATATG
Source organism: Arctium minus (assembly GCA_954870635.1). NCBI lineage: Eukaryota > Viridiplantae > Streptophyta > Magnoliopsida > Asterales > Asteraceae > Arctium > Arctium minus. Next base: position 571,163 of record OX941097.1, read on the forward strand.
GTTTTAATAAAGTTGACAAATGAAAATAAAAAAGTACACTTAAATAAGGGTCTCTTTGTTAGCAGCTTAATGACACTCACAACTTATTCAGTCAGTTATATATGACTGTTTGGTAGTGGCTTAATGATATAGAAAGTGGCTTATTCAGTAAGATTTCAAGGGAGAGCTTTATGCAGAAAGCCAAATTTTTTTCCAAACCAATCCCTCTCATTAAAAAAACACGTTTCTTCCATCTATGAAAAAACTCTCTCAAATAAAAACCTTCTAAATCTATACAGACAGATTAATCCACACAGACAACTTTATCCATACAGAACTTAATGGAAAACCAACCAAACAGCCCCTAAGTGTTATTAGAATTAGGGTGTTGTGATATATCAATAGTATAAGACCATGATAAAAATTTGGATAGATTCCGAAAGTAATATTCCGACCATATTACAGCAAATGGTTTCACAAAATGTATTTGCGATGATGCAAATCCAAACTCTGGCTTTTAGGAAAAAGCTACGAGAGTAAAAATGTAAAATACAGATCTTTTATGTTAGTTTGTAGAAAACGAGACAAGAAATATCTTTCAAAAGTATGTGGTTACCAAATGTTACAAAGTAATTATAAACAATCATAGGTCAGCATGAATGAGTGTCTCACTTATCATATATGCGCAGATACATTGAGATGTTGATGCTAAACACTAAGACCATCGTTGAAGATAGAGACTGAAGCTAAAAACAGTTGCTTAAGTTTCGCTTACCGTTTAAGAGGTCATGACCCTTTTGACTCTCTCTTTACAACGAGCCGCAATTCAAGTTAGTTTATTCAAAAGTAAAGAATTTGATATTTATTACGAAGATGATGAAGAGGAGGTTTTTGTTGACTTAAATTTTTTGAAATGATTGTGTTGAATGTGTTCATGAAGATCACTTGAAACAGTGGTGGATCCAAGATTTTTGTCGAGTAGGTGCACTGTAAGGTGAATCAAAGGCCTGCAAAGTCGCATGATGTTTTTTTTAGCTAATTTTCAATATTTCGAGGGATTTTTATTAAGTTTTTTGGTTGATTTCAAGGGATATTATGAGTTTTTTTGGTTGATTTCGAGTGACTTTCTGTTTTTTGGTGATATTTTTTATACTTTCTAATATCCTGTAGCACCCCTCAAAATTTAGTTAGTACATCTTTTATACAAAAAGAAAATCTACTTACGAGTTACGAATATAAGTTGAATGGGTACACGAAATCCCACTCGGGCTACATAGGTCCACCCATGACTTGAAATTCCCAACTAGGGGTGTACGAGGGTTGGTACGTTTTTCAACCCAACCCAATTATGGCAGTTTGGAAAATCCCAACCCAACCAGGGTCGTCCCTAGAGGAGGGCGGGTCGGGCGTACGCCCAAGGCCCAACGAGAAATAGGGGCCCATTTTTTTAACTATATAATAGTAGTAAAAAAATTGGTTAACAAAAGAGACAATTTTTTTATATCTAATAGGACTCAAAGAATTTCATATATAAGGGTCCAAACATGTATTAACTAATTGCACTTGAAATGAAAAAAATATGTCAAAAGTTAATTGGTCGTTCATTTTACATTATTGCTTATAGTTTCTTTAAGTTTTTTTTTTAATCTAGTACCAAAGTCTAAAATTATTTACCTAGAAAACTTTGATATATATTCATCACTCATCTCCCACTGACTCTTTTGATTATTCAATCCACATTAATTATATATTTCCTTAAAAATATGGTAAATTTCTTGATATTAACTAGGAGAACTCCTACTTTGTGTAAAAAAATTACCAATTATATGAGACGATCCAACTTATATCTATACACTGTTTTTTCAAACATTATTGACTCTTTATTATCTAATAATCTAATATTGAGTGCATGAATCTTAAATACTCTCATATTTCAAAAACAATAATAATATCTCAAACTATAACCAACATGAGTTTTTGATTCTAAGATTGATGATTCAAAAAATGATTGTTTTAACCCTAAAAGTTTAAAATGGTAATAGAAAAACATTAAGATGAGGTGAGATAGGAACACAATTGATTTATATTGATTTACATAGAGTTGTATTCCGAATAGTCGCACCCCAAATAATGTCAATCTATATATTAAATATATATCATAAGGATGTTTTTGACGTTAAAACATATTAATGATGTTGTGGAAAAATGATATGATAGATCATATTAATTTATAAATAATTATTTGATTGATTTTGTGTCTAGGAATTATCGGAAAAATGGTTTATATAAATTATTCGTATTTCTTAAATTCAATGTTATTTTAATGATACAAAGCGACATATTAAATAATTTTTTTCGTACTTATCGAGGACCCTGTTTTATATCTCACCCAGGGCCCAAAAATTGTCAGGATCGGGCCTAAACCCAACTCATTCAAAAATATAATCCAACCCAACCCAACCCTTGCGGGTTGGGTTGGGTTGGCGGGTTAGTAATATACATAAATTTACCGATTGAAATACGATAAATAATACTAAAATTATTCTCAACAAAGTTATTAGTTATTACAATTAGGGCTTGTTCGTGTTCGTTCGTCTAACTTAACCGAACAAACACGAACTGTAAACGAATGAACTTTTTTTAGACCAAAGAGCCTTTGGCCTAGCGATAAAAGAGCCTTTGACTTCCTACTTCCTAGGAGGTCAGAGGTTCGAACCTTACCAAAGGTGAGGAGGGTGTGTGAGGTTTTTTGTTGCATTTTGCCGTATATAAATATTATATACTTAAAAAAAATGAAATTTTGTGTGTTCATGTTTGTAACAACCCAAACATTTCTTATATAACAAAATATAATACTCCAATACAAAAGCGACCCCAAACCTACAATTCCAATCAAGGTTTGAAACTACAACCTATTACACAACTGAGTCAAAAAGGAAACTACTACAAGGAGTCTTCTAGCTCCTGTAAATAACTCACATCTTCTTCTTACCTTTATCTGCTACCTTGCGATAACCTGAAAAAGGTTATATTTTTGAAAGAGCGAAGGTTAGACCGATGGTCTAGTGAGTCCCCTCCAAGCGCTAATACAACAGTTCAAACATTATTTAAAACATTTAAACAAAACTTTACGCCTCACGAGCGTAACCAAACATTTAAACACTTTACGCCTCGCAAGCGTAACTCAAACATTTAAACACTTTACGCCTCGCAAGCGTAACTCAATCTACTGACACACTTTACGCCTCGCAAGCGTAACTCAATCTACTGACCAACACTGCCGTCAAAGACGATATGTCTGTCTCGTACTGCCTTATTTTGGGAACACACCCCAATGGCATAAACGGGCCACACATCCCGGTACGAGCAGGCGGGTCACACTTCCCGACTTAGGTCAAAACTTCTGAATTAAAGGCATGCACCCATTTAATTCTCAAATAACATATAAAGCGCGTTATATAAACATAGCATGAACATGCCAACATAATTAAATCAACGTTTAACTAAACCTTCAAAGACTTTTGATAATGAAGCGTGCAGTTCTGAAAAATCGCAAATACTAAATAGCTTTCGAAATCATAAACAGATTTAGTTTGAAAGACTCATCTCAGATCCTTCTTGCTTAGAGCCTGCTTTCTAACGATTCACTACCTACGACAACACCGATAAATCGGTAAGCCAAAACACAGATAACCCACTCTCTCTCACTAAAACATAAAACACGACACTGTGCCACCCCGGTCGAGACCCCTCCGGTCGAGACCGCCCCGGGCGACACACCGGTCGGCATCGGTCCGGTCGACACCGATCCCCCACACCGGTCACCGGTTCCACACCGGTCGATATTCAAACAGACCACCAGAGCGATTTCATACACCTCGATCAAACCCAGTACTCTAAAAAGCACGATTTAAAACCTTAACAACGAGATCAAACCGACTACAACACTTAGAAGGAAGTTTTAGACTAGAATCATACCTTTATTTCAAGAACAACGATCGTCCCTTTGAAACCTAGCTCTTCTTCTCCCTGCTCTCGCTCTCCTTCAGTCGCTCCAGAAATTTTAGGTTTGAGAATAAAATAAATATCCTAAGGGTTATAAACTATATATATAACCCAAGTTACATTTAACCCCCCTGAACTTTAGGTTTCGCTTAACTTCTCACCCAACTCCCAAAATTTTAAAATTTTCGAACCTGGATATTACAATGTTCATTCATCAAGAGAATTTCGTCCCCGGAATTCCACATGACGGTATGGGGGTAAGGTAGCCAATTCCTCCGGAAACACCTCCGGTAATCACTCACTACTGGAACCGACTCCAACCCCTTCTTCTCCTTCTTAGCGTCTAATACATACGCCAAGAACCCTACGCACCCCTTCACTAAACATTTTATAGCCTTGATCATCGATATCTAGCACGACTTATTGTCCCGACGGTCGCCATAAACCACTACTTCCTCCTGATCCGGCAAAGCTATACGGATTAGCTTCTTGTTACAAACAATGTTGGCATTGCTAGACGCCAACCCATCCATCCCTAAAATGACGTCAAATTCTCCCCTACCCATCGGGTATAACCGCCATGGGAAAGAATGACCGTCGATGACTATACAACACTTAACAACTATTTCTCCCACCAAGACCCGACTAACATCGGCTACTTCTATTTCAAACCCATGCCTAAGCTTTTGGGCTTCACATGCAATTTATGCATGAAATTTGGGGACACAAACGAACGGTTTGCGCCAAAATCAAACAACGCCTAATCAAAGATCGAATCTAAAGGAAAAATACATGTTACCACCTTCTTCAGCCGTCAAAATAAAAGCTCTGGCCTTTGCCCGAGCTGGCTCCACCTTCTTCTCACCTTCTTTAACCCCGTAACCTCCGACCATTCCCTTCTTCAACTGTGGGCAATCAGTCCTGACGTGATTAAGGGATCCACATTGATAGCAAGACCTTGACCCACGGTAGTCCCGATCCATATGCCCACTCTTTCCACATTTGTAGCAGCCTTCTCGCTCAATCATACACTCCCCTTTATGCATACAGTTACACTTGTTGCACGGTTTACTGTCAAACTCATTAGTAATCCATTGATCGGATTTTGTAGATTTAAACATATTGGAGTCACGGACAGTTCCGTCTCATTTCCTCTTGTCTCCACTTCTCTCGATAGCCTGGCGATTCTTTTCTTTTTCTCTCATCTCGGTTGCGTTCACTGTCGCTTGGAACGTAGCTGGTTCTTTATTCGAAACGAATTCTCGAATATAGCTTTTCAGTCCAAAGATGAAACGTTCCACTCGCCTTTCCTCATTAGGCACATATACTTCTACAAATCGAGATTTCTCAATGAACTTTGTAGTATACTCACGAACCGTCATATCTTTCTGTTCCAGACTTAGAAATTCTTCTTCTAACTTTTTAACTGCCGCCAAAGGGCAAAACTGTGCTCTAAACCTTTTTACAAATCCACCCTGTAATATCTGGGTCCGAAAATTTTATTAATTTTATTAGTTGGGTGAAAAGTTAAGCGAGACCCAAAGTTCAGGGGAGTTAATTGAAACTTGGGTTATATATATTAACCTTAAGTTATTGATAAAGGTTATACTGATATTTCTTAAACCGACTAAAGGAGACGAGAGGCGAGCCAAGAGCAGGGAGAAGAAGAGTTAGGTTTCAAAGGAACGATCGTTGTTTTTGAAATAAATGTATGATTCTAATTTAAACTTCTATCTAAGAGTTATAGTCGGTAAATGATCTCGTTGTTGAGTTTTTATCCGTGTTTTCGATCGATTTAAGGATCTGGGTTTTCTGTACGAAGTACTAAGTCGTCGACTATGTTTGAATATCGACCAGGCCCGGAGGGGGGCCGGTAATCGGTGTCGACCGGTGTGTGTATGACCGGTGTCGATCGGTGTATGGTGACCGGACCGGTGTCGACCGGTGTATGTGGCGACCGGTCTCGACCGGGAGTGTGTCGTCCGGGGCGGTCTCGACCGGGGTGATCAATGTGTTGTGTTTTATATTTTAGTCAGTGAGAGTGGGTTATCTGCGAGTTAGCTTATCTTTTTATTTCGGTACCGTCGTAGGTGGTGTTAATCGTTAGAAAACAGACTTTAAGCGAGAAGAATCTGAGGTGAGTCTTTCAAACTAAATCTTTTACGATTTTGAAAGTTATATGATAAATGTGAGTTTTATGAACTGCACGTTTATATTATCGAAAGTTGAGAAGGTTGATTTAATTATGTTGGCATGTTCATGTTATGTTTATATAAACTCGTTTTATATATTGTTGATGATTAGATGTATGCATACATTTAATTCGTGAGATTTGACCTAAGTCGGGAAGTGTGACCCACCTGCTCGTACGGGGGAGTGTGGCCCGCTTATGTCATTAGGGTGTGTCCCTAAAATAAGACAGTACGAGACAGACATACCGTCTTTGACGGCAGTGTTGGTCAGTAGTGTGAGTTACGCTTGCGAAACGTAAAATATGATAAATGTTTAATCAGTAGAGTGAGTTACGCTCGTGAGGTGTAAGGATTTGTTTAAATGTTTTAAATAATATTTGAACTGTTACAGTAATGCTTGGAGGGGACTCACTAGACCATTGGTCTAACCCTCGCTCTTTCAAAATTATAATCCTGTTTCAGGTTATCGCAAGATAACAAGTACAAATAAAGGTAAGGAGAAGATGTGAGATAATTGCAGGAGCTAGAAAACTCCTTGTAATAGTTTCCTTTTTGACTCAGTTGTGTAATAGTTTGTAGTAGCAACCTTATTCTTTTGATTGTAGGCTTGGGGCCGTTTCTAGTGGAAATATTATATTTTGATGTAATTAAAGATGTATGGGTTGTTTCACACCCCAAATCATTTCTTTAGCTACCGTCGAACCTTGTCCTTCAGATTCGACATCCCACCACATTACAGCTTCGTCCTTCAACATTGACAATGCATACACCACTTTGTCCTCATCAGCACACTTACTGGTGTCAAAAGCCAGTTCCATCCCCTTTACCCATCTCAGCGCTAACACTGGGTCGCATTCTCCTTTGTAAGTAGGAGGCTTGTAGGCGGCAAACTCCTTGAAACTGCATGCTCTTCCAGCTACTGCTTTAGCCGTCACAACGGGGGTTGACTGAGAGTAACTCCCCACCACAGTCACCGGTGAATCAGATTTTTCTGTCGCCACCCTTTCTTCACTCTTTTCCTTGTTGACCGAAGCCTCATTAGTTCGTTGGGCTAATAAAGCATTTAGAGTTGACTGCAATTTTCCCATTTCTGTAGCAAAGCTTTCTTGGGTAACAAAACCCTGCGTTCGACCTCCACCGCGGTTCCTTACTTGCTTTCGACCCCTTACTGAAGTTGAACTCTCCTGAAGAGAGGTTTCTGGTTCGGATCTTACCTCTACACTTTCAACTTGACGACTACCACGAGTCGTCTTCCAGCCTCGAGTTCCCACAGTTGGATTCCTTACTTGAGTGATCGCCTTCCGAATCGTTTTACCTTTAGGTCGACCACGACTTGACGGATGCCGAGTCCAACAAATAATAATTCCAACTATCGACTAATTACAACCAAAATTGTAATAGCGGTAAGTCGGGTCGAATCCACAGAGACTCGGTTTTAACTTATTATAGCCAATAATTCAAGTACAAGAATGAACAATTAAAAATACGAAAAGGGGGGGGGGGTGGATTTGTGCAAGAAATTAACATACGAAAATTAAAAATAAGTTTAAAAACAATATAAGCGAAAATGAACTCAACTTTGGATAACAAATACGATTCTAATCATGAAACGTTATCATTGACGATGTAAATAGCTATCACACCTACTTTGATTAATCCGGTTCTAATTGTTAAAAAGCTCTAACAACAAATTCCAACTTACATAACATTTGAGAGGAATAAGCTCTCCAATCAAAACTTAATATGCAATTAGTCTCAAACAAGCTCTTGAAGACTTAATTGATATTAGCATGAAAAACTAATGGAACCCGGATCCGGATAAATTAACACATAAGCTTGGTTAATTCAATTCTTCCGTTTCATCCAATTTCACAACAAAATGTAAGAATCTTTGACAAAACCCACTTTGTTGTTTATCACCAACAATCGTTTTCTAAACAATTACGGATTTAGAAAACCAATTTGACCATAATCAGTTCCTACACAATTGATCAGAAAGTATAAAAACTAACTTTATAAACCTTAAACATAGAAATTGAATGAATAATCAAAGTAAGCTTGAATTACATCATCTCAAACAACTTCATGAAATAGAAATTGCAAAAGTTAACAAACCCAAAGTCGAATTCTAAAAAGGGATTAGCCACACATGGCTAATTTCAAACTAAACTAAGAAATTGGGAAGAAAAGTTAACCTAATTTACCAAATTGAAGAACTTGCAATGATGAAATCTCTCCAAAATCGACCTCTTGTTGCTCCCTTCTTTTTCCTTAATTTTTCAGAAAAATCGATCCTCTTGAGATATGTGCCGACAAGTAAACTCGAACCAAAGAGTGGTCTGCCCTCAACGTGAAGAACCGTCCCCTCAGATGTAAGCGTTGGACTGTTTCTTTCTTTTCTTAATTTGGGCTGCACGTGGGCTTTGACTTGGGCTGCCTTTACACAACTTTTTCTTTGTTTTCTTTTTCTTCTCTTTTGCGCCTCCAGAATCAACAACCACAAGAACCAAATGTAAATAATTTTTTTTCTTTATTTATAACAAACACACTCACACAAACTAAATATAAAAGTTTTTATTATTTTTTTTTTCTTTTTAAACACTAATAATAAAATATATAACTTAAACTAAAAGGGTATTTTAAGCATCCAACAACCACAAATTTTAAGATAGATTCGACATAAAAGTGTATAAAAATGACACTTATCACGACTCTCTCCCCGATTGGCAGTTGGGTTAACCACATGCGTTCTCTCCTCGACGACGACTTCATTAACCGTCTCGATCACAAGAATCGGCGCAGACCTACTTCTTGTTACTCACTCAGACATGACTTACTGATAAAAAGAAACATACGACATTTAATACCACACGCTAAACGCAATACGACAAGTTAAGCACATGCACGTAACTGTAAATTCGTAATTACACTGGCCAAATGTAATTCCAAATTTACCTTACACGCTAGTCCTTACTACTCTAATGCTGACTTCCTACGGCCTTCCTACTTCTCAGTTGTGTTTCTACCCTCCTAGTTTAAGTCTAGGCCCATCCGGTCACCTAGATCCCTTAAACTATGGCTCTGATACCAACTGTAACAACCCAAACATTTCTTATATAACAAAATATAATACTCCTATACAAAAGCGACCCCAAACCTACAATTCCAATCAAGGTTTGAAACTACAACCTATTACACAACTGAGTCAAAAAGGAAACTACTACAAGGAGTCTTCTAGCTCCTGGAAATAGCTCGCATCTTCTTCTTACCTTTATCTGCTACCTTGCGATAACCTGAAAAAGGTTATATTTTTGAAAGAGCGAGGGTTAGACCGATGGTCTAGTGAGTCCCCTCCAAGCACTAATACAACAGTTCAAACATTATATAAAACATTTAAACAAAACTTTACGCCTCACGGGCGTAACTCAAACATTTAAACACTTTACGCCTCGCAAGCGTAACTCAAACATTTAAACACTTTACGCCTCGCAAGCGTAACTCAATCTACTGACACACTTTACGCTTCACAAGCGTAACTCAATCTACTGACCAACACTACTGTCAAAGACGGTATGTCTGTCTCGTACTGCCTTATTTTGGGAACACACCCCAATGGCATAAACGGGTCACACTCCCCGGTACGAGCAGGCGGGTCACACTTCCCGACTTAGGTCAAAACTTCTGAATTAAAGGCATGCACCCATTTAATTCTCAAATAACATATAAAGCGCGTTATATAAACATAGCATGAACATGCCAACATAATTAAATCAACGTTTAACTAAACCTTCAAAGACTTTTGATAATGAAGCGTGCAGTTCTGAAAAATCGCAAATACTAAATAGCTTTCGAAATCATAAACAGATTTAGTTTGAAAGACTCATCTCAGATCCTTCTTGCTTAGAGCCTGCTTTCTAACGATTCACTACCTACGACAACACCGATAAATCGGTAAGCCAAAACACAGATAACCCACTCTCTCTCACTAAAACATAAAACACGACACTGTGCCACCCCGGTCGAGACCCCTCCGGTCGAGACCGCCCCGGGCGACACACCGGTCGGCATCGGTCCGGTCGACACCGATCCCCCACACCGGTCACCGGTTCCACACCGGTCGATATTCAAACAGACCACCAGAGCGATTTCATACACCTCGATCAAACCCAGTACTCTAAAAGGCACGATTTAAAACCTTAACAACGAGATCAAACCGACTACAACACTTAGAAGGAAGTTTTAGACTAGAATCATACCTTTATTTCAAGAACAACGATCGTCCCTTTGAAACCTAGCTCTTCTTCTCCCTGCTCTCGCTCTCCTTCAGTCGCTCCAGAAATCTTAGGTTTGAGAATAAAATAAATATCCTAAGGGTTATAAACTATATATATAACCCAAGTTACATTTAACCCCCCTGAACTTTAGGTTTCGCTTAACTTCTCACCCAACTCCCAAAATTTTAAAATTTTCGAACCTGGATATTACAATGTTCATTCATTAAGAAAATGTGTTTGTTCGTGTTCTTTTATGTTCGTTCGTTAAGATGCTAAACGAACATAAATGAACATAAACGAACGCACATAAATGGACTTAAACAGAGATAAACAAACGAACACAAATATACTTAAACAAACATAAACGAACGAACATAAGTAAATTTAAATGAATATAAACGAACGAACATTAATGAACAAAAAACAACCACCATTACTCATCATTTCGTTCCTAAAAACTAACATAACAAAATGAAAAATTGTGTAAACCTATGAGCGATAAAAAAAGAATTCTAAAAATTCAATTTACTTAATGATTTTACATATTAATGTCACAATATATAAATATATTTATATAATAAACAAACGTAAACGAACATAAACAAACGTAAACAAACATAAACAAATGCAAACGAACGAACATAAATGAACGAACGTTCACGAACATAAATGAACGAACGAAATCATTGTTCATGTTCGTTCATTTAACTAAACGAACAAAAAAATGTGTTCATGTTCGTTCATTTATTAAATGAACGAACATAAACGAATTTCTCGCCAAACGGTTCACTGAACATTTGGTTCGTTTACAGCTCTAATTATATATATATATATATATATATAGAGAGAGAGAGAGAGAGAGGGGGGGGGGGAGGATCATGCGAGAAGTTAAACATTTTGCGAGAAGGCGAGAAGTGTTTAATCATATATGATTACACGGCTTGCAGGTGTGCTTAATCATGTATGATTAAACGTCTATGTATTGCCAATATAACATGTGTTTAATCATATATGATTAAGCTTGTGTATCATATATGATTAAACACTTCTCGCCTTCTCGCAAAATGTTTAGCTTCTCGTTTGAACCTGCCCCTATATATATATATACTAGTTGTGTGCCCGCGCAATGCGGCAGGATGTGCAATAAAATGGGCAATACATCTTTGGTCAAAAGAGAGATTGTAAACCCTTGATAAATTTTGATCAAATCAACAAAACATAGAGCAAAATGACAAATATGACAAACTTGGCCAAGATCCTCCATTGTGGTAACTCCATTTAGTGTTCTTATGACCACAACCGGTTACAATTCTCCATTCATGACTTCTGATTACTGGATAAAAATTCTTATAGGCATTTCTTTACCAACTCCTCTAAACAAACTTCCATAAGATCCATAATTTCTTAAGCTTGTTCAGGAGTGGCAAAGGAGGATAAGATAGCAACACATTTACCAAAAGCAAACCATCTATAATCCATGTGAAAGCTCAAGGCATGCAACCGCTTCATTGTGAATAACGTGGCGTGTTGGCAAAAAAAGGGAAAAAAGAAAACCCAATATGAGATTGAATCAGGAATAACATTAAACTTATTTACATCAGTATGAGTAATCCTTTGTTTTTTAGAGGTAGATGATATTCAATTATTGAAAGTCTATCCAGAAATAACTTCTCATGTGAAAGCTCAAGGCATTCAACCAATTCATTATTCTTTCCACAAATTCTTTTCCCTCTACGTCAAGTTTGAGCATTGCCAAGGAACATCTCAACGCCATAAAAAAAGAGCTTGGAATTCTATATGAAAACCATAAGGGGGCGTTTGGTTCGCAGAATGATTTCTGATGGAATGGAATCTGTCAATGGAATTGGAATCTGGAAGGAATTGGAATGGAATGTTTTCAGGTTTGACCAACTGTTTGGTTGGCAGGAATGGAATGTAATCAGTCAAATGAATTGGAATATGTCTGTTTGGTTTACAAAGGAATTGAAATGAAATTCTGAAAAATGACAAAAATACCCTTTCTTTTATTTTTTTTATTTTTTTTAAATGTCAAGAGAGAGGAGAGAGAGAGAGGAGAGGAGAGGAGAGAGAGAGGAGAGAGGAGAGAGAGAGAGAGAGGAGAGAGAGAGGAGAGAGAGGAGAGGAGAGAGAGGAGAGAGAGAGGAGTGTGAGAGAGAGAGAATGGAATTTTTGTTAGAAAAGGTTTGGAGGGTATTTTTGTCTTTTTGAAAAACCATGATGGAATGGAATTCAATTCCATCCATTTTCAAATGGAATGACCAATTCCTTAATCTAAAGATTTCATGGAATTCAATTCCATTCCCTTGGCAACCAAACAACACGACGGAATTCGGTCAATTTCATTGACCATTCCAATTCCATTGACCATTCCAATTCCACCAGATTCCGTCGGAATCCAGCGAACCAAACACCCCCTAAATTCCCTGAAAGATGAATAGAGAACGTAGTGAGTACATAGATCCTCTCAAATGGCAAGCAATACAAAAAGAAATACTATAGTTGTATAAGCCACACCATATTAAATATGCACTTATAAAGTTAGCAGTAGGGTATCTATATAATATTGTTAAGAAAGTACCCTATCAAATGCTACAAGAACTCAAATCTGATCAAGGGAGCTTCAGCCCCTATTATTAAAAAGAATTTTCACCAATAAATAAAATTAATCAAATCAATCAACATTCAAGATATGAAGTTGAACTATACCACAAAAACAATAAATTCGACAAAACCTATTGTAAAATTTACCTAATATAGAGAAGCTGACTATCTCTATCTGTCAATGAATTGGAAACTAAATTGAGATCTTGTTTAAGCAAGTAGTCATTATTCAAGGTTACATTATAGTTCATATTTACATCCACAACATTTTCACAAATTTTTATTGCAAGACTTCAAAAAATATCAAAGTTGTAAACATGACAATATAGTTCTATTAAGTTTCATGGCTTTGCTTGGTTTCTGCGGTATGGCTCACTCAATTATTTTAAGGTTCACAAAGTTCAAGTCTTTGCAATAGAAAAAAGAGAAATTTCGGTATATTTGTTTAGGACTTCACAAAATATCCTTTTTGTAGCCTTTTTGATGCATCTATTATCTCTGGTGTATGCTCGAGGTAACCTTCAAAAAGCCAAAACAAAACAATGATCTTTTTTTTATATAAGAAATTGTGGCAGAAATAATTATAAGCTCAAAGTTCAATTATGCTACCTTTTTGCCCTAACAATCAAACTTCCAGGTCGACTATCAACAATTGTAAGAGACACATACAGACCACCAGATCACTCTGTAACAGTAAAATTGACAGAAAAAGTAATTTAAGACCTCAATATCATATTACTTTGAGCTTCCGTAGAACAATAACAAGTCTAAAAAATACCTTTCTCAAAGAAAAATTAGAAGGAAACATTACTCAAGACTTGCCTGGAGGTAGTGGTGTTCATTGGTCGAAATTTCACAACCTTGAATGATCACATGAAGAGGACAAAGACCATAAGTTCATCAGATCCAACATAATGACAACAACAACACAACCTTAATCATACTCCGATAAATCCTAGACTCGGAGACAACAACATAATCCAAGAAAATCAGACTTCTTAAACAATACCAGGCATGTATCTCCTATTATGTGCATTTAATGTACCTATACATGAAGTTGGGATTAACTATACTGTAATTGGCAATTGGAGAAAGAAGATATTTATATGGAAACAGTAAACTGAGTCCAAGTTTCACTCCTCAATGACAATGTCAACAAAGAATTATGTTCTATTGAGAATCTGAAATGGAACAAAAAGTTAATAAGCTAGGGTACCTAGTGGACAAAAGCATTTTAAAAAGGGTAATTTTCCAACCATTTTGAGGATCTTGCTTCCCATGCTGGTAGATTTTTTCTCTTTATTCGAACAAACATAAAATAATAATAAAGGGTTTTGAAGAGGAAAAAAAGAAGTTTGGACTCTCTAAGTTGTTGTCAAATAAAGTACTCAAACTATGTTGAATCAAAATACAACAAAGAGAAAAGATATCAGCTTTAACCTCAATAGTGAAGGATTATTTTTCTATTAAGAGAGAATACAATCATAAGTCCATGTGAGATTCCACTTCAAAAACCAAAAGCCCCCATGATGGTGCTTCTTAAACACATTGGGAGTCCATGATACTCATACCATTTGGTGATTGCTACTCATATTTTGGCTCATTTGAACAATGGGAAAAATTGATCTAGGAACATTATGATAAGACCAAAAAATGCAACATCTTATTTCTACAATATGTATCAATAGAAGAAAAATGGAGAGAGATAGGGACAAAGAATGAGAGACGAAGAAGATGAGGGTAACTGATTTGACATTGAAATATACCTCAACATTAATGAAATTAAAGAAAATGGTAGAAATAAGCTATATGTACCATTGAAATCATGTGTTGGGGAATGGGTCCAGGTCCTTCGATGAGAGTGAGAGTTGAAGCTCGTCCTGGAACACGAATAGATAACACAGAAAGCATGAATCAAATCACAACACTCTTCAAAAACCCTAAACCATATCCAAATTCGTGATAAACTTGCATTCAGAAAACCTTAAATCATATTCGTAATAAACCCTAAAATAAGATTCGTAATACCAGATCCATTTGAAGTGGGAGAGCATAAATGGATGGAACGTGTGGTAGTCAAAATTCAAATTTCAATATTTGAGAAGTAAGATTAATAATACCTTATGCAAAGCACATCGTCGACATCGATTTGAAGTGGGAGAGTGGCAAAATAAATATTGAGAAACCTGTAAACTTGAGACACATTAAGGTGGAAAATAGATAGTAAGATGATCGTACATGGGTTTGGATTTTCGATTCTTACCTTGATTTGATCAGATATGGGTTTGTATTTGAATATTAGTGTTGCGATCAACAAAAAGAATAAAAGATGAAGGAGAGAATTTTGAAGCAAACGATTAGAAGATGAAAGAGAGGGAATTACAAATTTATAATGTATAAATTTTAAAATTTGAATCGTGAATGGCATTCTTAGGAGTGGGAATCGACACCTCGATAGTTGCTCAAATTTGAAATGCTTTAGAAGCGGGAATAAAATTTGGGAGCCGAATAGAGAGTTTTGGGAAAAGGAATAGCATTGTGAAGTTGTACCTTGTGTTTCTCAAAAGTAAAAAAGATTTGATGACTTGTACCTAATGCATAAAAAAAGGTTTAAGACTTTAAGACTTTAAGATTTTAAGACTTTTAGGGAATTTGGTTTATAAAGTAGTATATATATATATAGAGGCCCATTCATTTGCTAACCAACCCATTGGTGTTAACCGTGCTAACCAATCTCATCCGTTGATTGTTAACATCTATGGTGCACAATAAATCAGATTTTCAATTTAATTATTAATATTTAGATGGTTTGGAATAATTTTGCATATGAGCATAAGGGTAAAAAAGTAAAAAAAAAACATTTTTAAGTATAAGGAAACACCACGTGTTACCAAAAAACAAGGAGATAAATTAGGGATTACCTTCAAAATAGATTGAGAGAAAAATCAATTGATTGTTACATCTTTCTCTCTCTTCTCATCGCTCTCTCTCTCTCTCTCCACCATCACCTTCCTTCTCTTCCGAACAACCACCACCGCCAGTCGCCGGAAAATCGTATGCCGCCGGTAAACGTGGGGTTACTATTTATCGGAGAGACGCTACAACTCATATCCGCTTACAAAACCGAGAACCCAGAACTGTTTATCGACACACGGGTGGCAAGATATGGAAGCATGTTCACTACTGAAGTTCGATTTTGGGGTTTCAGATCTCTCTCTCTCTCTCTCTCTCTCTCTTCGACCCCCTGGTGAAACTCCGTTCTCTACCGAATATCGATTTTGGGGTTTCAGATCTGAAGTTCGATTTGGGGTTGAACATATCTAAAGTTCGATTTTGAAACCATTGTTTTTTAAATCTATCAGAGTTCGAACAGAGCGAAACAATGTGCATAAGTGCACATAAGGGTCTAAATGTAATAATTAATATTTGCACTTGTGCACATTCTGCAATTATGCACCGTGTGCATTTCTGCACAATCATAGTTTTGCACATATGCACATATGCACACTCTGCATGGTATGAACTTCTGCACAGTCAAAAAATGCACTTTTGATTTTCTATACTTATCAACATTTTGAACTTCTGCATAGTATGCACTTCTGCATTTCTATACTTTGTGCACTTATGCATAGTTTATGTACATTTTGCACTTATGCACTTGTGCACGGTTTATGTGCACTTCTACACATTATGCAATAAGTTATAGACAAAAATCGTGTATTTTCTTCAAAATTTAAAAAAATTGTTGTCAAAAAAAGAATTACAAAAAAAGAATTAAATAACTACCATGATTAAATAAGAGAAAATAAGGAAATAAAATAATAAGGATTCCATTATTAAATATGAGAGAAATAAGAAAAGAAAATAGGAATATGGATATTAATATAAAATACCAGTTTTACCCTTTTATTTATTATGAGACATGTACATCTACCAAAAAGAATACTCAAATTTGATTGACTAATAATTGGTTAGCATGTTTAACACCAATGGTTTGGTTAGCAAATGAATGAGACCCTATATATATATCTCTATATCTATACTATATATTAAAATTCTATTACCGTTATTAAAAAAGGTAGTTTTTGGAAAAAACGATTTTTGGAAAAATATTACATTTACCACCCTTATAATTTGGGAATACGGTTTTTCTAAATTTTTTCTAAAATAGAGAATGGAAAGTCAAAATCTCTAAAAACATTTTTTTCTAACTCCAACAGTTTTTCTATTTTAAATAATCAATCATTATTTATATTATTATAATATTCCATAATTTATCATCCCAATACATTTTTTAAAAAAAACTTAAAATAAAATGTTAAAAATTGAATCTTATTGGTTGGGTTGATTAAAATAATAGTTTCTTTCTCTACTTTAGGGATTATAGAGAATTCTCTATATTTAGAGATTTTTTGCCCTTTCTCTATTTTAGCAGACCTTTTAGCAAAGCTGTTGGAGAGAAATAGTAAAGAAAAAGTTATTTTTTTCTATTATAGCAATGTTGTTGGAGATGCTCTAAAGTAGTATATATATATATATATATCTATATATATCTATACTATATATTAAAATTCTATTACCGTTATTGAAAAAAGTAGTTTTTGGAAAAAACGGTTTTTGGAAAAATATTACATTTACCACCCTTATAATTAATTATTTAATTTACTTTATATCCCTTATTTTTTCATTTTTCATTTTACACTCTTATCATATTAACACACATAATTGTATATGAACAAAAATACAATGAAAAAATACGTTTCTTTTTTTACAAATTATACCATTATAATCGTATCGTCAATACCTTCAAAACAAGTCCAATATTGAATATTTTTTAATTTAACCGTACTATTAAATATCGTGAATATCTACGAATTAAATTGTTTTATATCCATACATTTTATTTTTTTTCAGCGTTAGCACATTAAAAATACATAATCGTAAAATATATTAAAAATACGTTTCATTCTTATTATAAATAAATCACGGTAATCTCTGCTATATTATAAAAATTCTAATACAGTTTTTTACAAACCTTTGAAAGCCAAAAAATTTTTCCCAATGTTTCACTTCCTAATTCAATTAAATATTACGTTTATCATCCTTACAATTAGTTATTTAATTTATTTTATATTTCTTGTTTTCTTATTTTCTATTTTACATACCTATCATGTTAACATAAATAATCATATACGAACAAGAATGGAATAAACAACACGTTTCTTCTTTTTACAAAATATATCATTATAATCGTCTCATCAATATCTTTAAAACGAGCACAATATTGAATATTTTTTTAATTTAACCTTACTATTAAATATCATGAATATCTACGAACTAATTTGTTTTCTATCCATACGTTTTACTTTTTTCCACCGTTAGCACATTAAAAATACATAATCATAAAATACGTTTCATTCTTATTATAAAATATATCATTATAATTTTTTTCGTCAATAATTGTAATATAAATTATTTATTGAATATTTTTATGGGTTTATGATTTCATAAGTTGTGATTCTTAGGTCATGGTTGATTGTTGATGACATGTCAATAAGGAAATAAAATTAATTGTTCGTTTTTTACTTACATTCCGCTGCATCGCGTGGGTATGTGCCTAGTATAATATAATTTTATAAAAAAAAAATAGCGACGGGTTGGCGGTTTGAGTTTTCCTAACCCAATTTCAACCCTTCTAATTAACGGTTTGACGGGTTGGGTTTAATTGGGTTGAGAGAGGGTTGGGTTGGTCGGGTTTCGCGGGTTGACGGTTTTATGTACACCCGTATTCCCAACAACATCTTTTAAAAAACGACTCACGTGCCATGCACATGACTTACTAATGAAGACTCGTTATTATGGACACCTCTACTTTAATGGACTTAAAAACAAGAAAAACATTGATTCTTTTTGGAACATAAATGCAAAATAAAATCGTTATTATTATAGCAGTGAAATAGTGAGAGACAAAATACATCTTTTGCACTTTCTTCCTTTATTTTACTTTCTCACCAAAAATTTAAAAAAACAAAACATTTTAATTTTCACATAAACTAACACCTAAATTCCTTATTTGTTTTTTATTTTATTCTTAGTAAAAACATTTTTTACTTGAAAAAATAAGCTAATAAATAAAAATTTAGTTGCAAACATCATACAAAAAAGCATATCATGTGTTCCCATTTATCATGAATGTATGTCTGGGGTATGTGACAAACTCTTCGTTATCTTCCGATTCACAACAAAACTTAAGTTTATAACTAAACCTGCCTCTAAATCAATAATTCTATAGACAACATATTTATTTATATAAAATTAATTAATTAAAAATATATACAAATCCTAGTCACTGAAACAAAGATATATACAAACATTGGAAAGGAATTTTGTGTATTGTAAAAAGATAGCGTATTTCAAATTTTTAATCAAGGATACTGCCAAACAAATAAAAGTATTTGTTTAAGAACTGGAAAACGACAGTGTTGACAGCAAAGCAATCTACATCCTGAAAATCGCCACAAAAAGTCCGTTTTGGTCACAGATCCGATAATCGGAATATAACTACACAAATTCACCTACCCAAATACCACAAATCTCTCTCTACCTTCTTCAAATTTTTCAAAAATGGTTCGGGTCAAAGAAGGAATCGTCACTTTTTTCAACAACCGATGGCTTGTTTTTGTGGCGGCAATGTGGATTCAATCATGCGCCGGCATCGGCTACCTGTTCGGGAGCATATCGCCGGTGATTAAGAGCTCATTGAACTACAATCAGAAGCAGGTTGCGAGATTAGGTGTGGCTAAGGATCTCGGTGATTGTGTTGGTTTTTTGGCCGGAAGTTTGTCGGAGATATTGCCGATGTGGGCTCTTTTGCTTATTGGTGCTATTCAGAACTTTGTTGGTTATGGATGGGTGTGGCTAATCGTCACCGGTAAAGCTCCGGTGTTGCCATTGTGGGTTGTAAGTATTCATTATTCCGATCATTTTTTTTATTTAGTCAACCAAACGTGTGTCAATTGACATTTGGTCTTAAACCCTTGCTTTGATCAGTTTTCTCACTCCATAAATTCCATTTTGGATTGTTATAGTTTTTGAGCTTATCGATTATCGATGAATCTGTATATAATCATAATTCAACTTGGATTTGTGTGTTGTTATTTAAAAATTAGTCGATCATGAGTTCAATTAAACGAACTTTTCTGGTTATGCTTCCGATTTGATCCATTTTTGAAGTTGATTTTAGCTTTTTTGTTCTTTGGTTTTGTATACAAGATTCCTGAAACTACTTTGAATTTGGTTGAAACCTACTCTGAATCAGATTGAAACATGCCAAGTTTCAATCTGTTAAATTGTTAACTTCCAACAATTTGGGGATTTATGACACCAATGATGTGAACCTTGATCATTGAATTACATATAATGCCATTAAAATCCTTTTGATATTTGCTAACAAACTTAGACTAGGACCATTTCTCATTCGTATATGTTGAAACCTCCATTCTTTACTGAATGGCTCTTGTAGAGGGCAATCTAACGTGATTCCACATATTCTCACATGGTACCACTCTAAGTACTTGACACTCTGGGACCATCTGTACCGGTCTAGCCTCCATTGGAGGAACATGTTGAAGTCCCACGTTAGCTTGACTTTGGACCATTTCTCTTTAGTATAATTTGGAATCTCCTTTTCTCTTCGAGGGCTCTTTTAGAAAGTAATCTAATGGAGTTCCACATATATCTACTTGATATATGTTGGGACCTCTGTTCTCTACTCAATGGCTCTTTTGGAGAGTAATTTAACGGGATTCAACATACTTTCACATAGTATCAGAGCCAAATTCCACCACTCTAATGACTCAATACCCTGGGACTATTAGTGCCCGTCTAGCCTCCATTGGAGGAGCTGAAGTCCCAAATCGGCTAGACTTGGACCATTTATCCTTGGTATATGTTGAAACCTCCTTCTCTCTTCAAGGGCTCGTGGGGTTCCACATATTCTCACAAATTCTGTCATACGCAATACTTTCCTTGTGTCAAGATTGTCAAAGGCAAAACCCATCATGTTGAAAACGAATTGCAATAAAATTTCGTAAACTTATGACTACATTGGCATGTCTCCCAACTTGATGTTCTAAATCTTTTAGTGATATTGATATGCAGATGTGCCTTCTCATATTCATTGGAACCAATGGTGAAACTTACTTCAACACAGTAGCATTGGTTTCATGTGTTCAAAACTTCCCCAAAAACCGTGGTCCTGTCGTCGGAATACTAAAGGGATTTGCCGGTCTGGGCGGTGCAATATTGACACAGATATACGCGTTAGTAAACTCACCTGATAATGCCTCCCTTATATTCATGGTTGCCGTGGGCCCTTCTATGGTCGTTATTGCTCTTATGTTCATTGTGAGACCAGTCGGAGGTCACAGACAACTCCGATTATCAGATGCATCGAGTTTCTCGCTAATCTACTGTGTGTGTCTCGTTTTGGCCGCTTATTTGATGGGGGTTATGCTTGTGGAAGATTTGGTTGATCTGAACCAGACCATAGTCCAAATTTTCACAGCCATTTTGTTTGTGCTTATAGTGGTTCCGATCGGGATTCCTTTATGGTTAACTTTTTCTACGGATCCACGAACCCCTGAAGAAGAATCTCTACTATCCGAGCCACAAAATAAAGAACCCGAAAGATTATTACAGCATGATCCAAATGAGATCATATTTAGTGAAGTGGAAGACGAGAAACCTAGGGAAGTCGACCTTCTTCCGGCTTTAGAAAGACAAAAGAGGATCGCTCAACTTCAATCGAAGTTGGCCCAAGCGGCTGCAGAAGGAGCGGTGAGGATCAAGAGGCGAAGAGGGCCACATAGAGGCGAAGACTTTGATCTCACACAGGCTTTGATCAAGGCCGATTTTTGGCTCATCTTCATGTCACTTCTACTGGGATCTGGTTCTGGTTTGACCGTGATCGATAATTTAGGTCAGATGAGCCAGTCTTTAGGATACGACAACACACACATATTCGTTTCCATGATCAGC
Source organism: Arctium minus (assembly GCA_954870635.1). NCBI lineage: Eukaryota > Viridiplantae > Streptophyta > Magnoliopsida > Asterales > Asteraceae > Arctium > Arctium minus. The sequence goes on from OX941097.1 coordinate 593,274, forward strand.
ATTTGGAACTTTTTAGGCCGGGTTGGCGGAGGCTATTTCTCCGAGATTGTTGTCAGGTATATATAACTTACCTACAAACATGACACTATAAGAAAAATGGCCTTATAGAACGCAAATATGTTTCTAATAGACTTAAGTTTATAGGATCAAACAGTTGTGCATCCTATATGAAAGTGTTACAATAAGACAATAAGTCGATCAGATGTTTTTGGGCATACTAACAATTCGTTTATGACATTTTTGAGATTAAGTGTCCTATTAGCTTTTTTATAGGACACTTTTGATAAGTTTTATATGAGCAAAACTTTTACAATAAGACAATTTTCAAATAATGTCGTATATTTCAGAAGTATACTAAAACAGTTTTTAGGACATTAAAATATGCCCTTTCAACTTATTGTAACAACTTTACATGATGCACCATTGTTTGGTCCTATTATATTTAAGTCCTATAAACCAGTCTGTTAGGACGTTTAGACCTATTTGGTGTTCTAAAAAGCCGATTTGTTGTGGTGATACAAATATGATTTTTTGAATCTTGATTGATTTTGTATTTGCAGGGACTATGCTTACCCAAGGCCAGTAGCCATGGCTGTAGCCCAAGCCATAATGGCAGTTGGGCATTTGTTCTTTGCCATGGGTTGGCCTGGTGCAATGTACATCGGCACCCTTTTGATCGGTCTCGGCTACGGGGCTCACTGGGCTATTGTACCGGCTACAGCCTCTGAGCTATTTGGGCTCAAGAAGTTTGGAGCTTTGTACAATTTCCTCACCCTGGCTAACCCTGCCGGTTCACTTGTCTTCTCGGGCCTTCTTGCCAGCTATATCTACGACTCCGAAGCAGAAAAGCAAGCTCAACAACGCCATCAACCTGTGACGAACTCCACGTCTTTATTGACGAAGCTTTTTGACACGGATGATGATGCTCTCAAATGCGAAGGATCTGTTTGCTTCTTTCTGACTTACATGATAATGTCGGGACTCTGTATCATAGCGCTTATCCTAAGTTTGATACTCGTTCGCCGAACGAAGGTCGTCTACCAGAACCTTTACGGGAAAACCCGATCTTAAATTCTATAAATCCCAGGTGTATTTCTTTGTTTCCCCTCATTAAAATGTTTCATTTTGGAATGTTGAGTTCTGTTTGTATATTGTTATTCAAATTTATAAGTGTTTTGGACTGAAATTTTGATTTCCACTTAGTTGTATTGTAATGGTGAATCTTTAGCACTCTGCTTATATGATACATACATCATTTATTTACTCCTGACATGAATATTTGGTTAAGGAACACTGTAACAAAATCGGTTTTTATGGGAAGTCAAATATGTCTAGAGGTCTTAATTGACTGTTTTTTATAGGACTTAAGTTTACATGATTAATCAATTATGTGTCCTATGTAAAATTGTTACAGTAAGTTGATTATGTTTTTGGCGGTCCTAACAAGTTTTTTAAGACACTTTTGAAACAAGATGTTCTATTAGCTTTTTGTTTCAGTCTCACGTTAGCTAGATTTGGACTATTTGTCATCCATGTATGTTGAATCCTCCATTCTCTCCTTAGTTGCTCTTTTGGAGAGTAATGTGATGAGTTCAACATATTCTCACATGGTATCAGAGCTTAAATCTACCACTACCAAACCCTCTTGGATAATTTGACTATCTAGCCTCCAATCTCCATTGGAGAGGGTGTGTTAAAGAGTCCGACATTGGCCAGACTTGGACTATTTCTCCGTTGGAACTTTTATTTTCTCATCAATGGCTCTTTTAGAGAGTAGTACGAGGGTTCAACATATTGTCACACTTTTTTAATACACACATCACGTTACACTTGTTTTTATTATATACTTTGCAATATAAAATATTAATAGGACGTTTTATCTCAAAAGTGTTTTAAAACCTTGCTAGGTCACTCAACGTCTTATTAACTTTACTGTAACACCTTTACATAGGACGTACAATTATTATACCTATAAACTCAAGTCCTATATATTTATACACATTTGAAATCCTATAAAACAAATTTTGTTGTAGTATAATAAGTCCCGTTAATTAAAGGCTGTGCAGTCCGTCCTTATCTCGCCTTGGTTGCCCGTTTTGACACCCGTCTGCCCGAGCTTCCTCATCGCAGTTATAAAGGCCGCGTTAAAATCTTGCGGGTTGTTGGCGAAGTCGTTGACTGTCGGTTGAGATGACGAATCCGTGAAGAGAACTTGATCCGATGTAAACAAACCCTTGCCAGCTAGTAGGTTCCGGTAATAAACATTATCAAAGGTGGTCGGAGTTTCCGGATCCATATTTATCGCTATACTCGGATCCACATTTTGAGGGCAAGCATCCATCAATTGTTGAGCGTAGGTCGGATCGAGAGAAGGATCAACCGCAGCGGCTGGTGAAAACGAGTAGAGACGGTTAGCGAAGCGATTGCAGTGGGAGAATCCGAGCGTGTGGGCTCCGGAAAGCGCGATCATGTCGAGCTCGGTGAGGTTGTGCCTTGCAAACATGGTGTTAAGTTGATTGAGATTGAAGAAGGGCTCCGGCAGGTTTCCGGCGACTCGTGACGCCTGTGAAATAAGCCCATCTCGCCGGCCTAATTCCACATTATACAAAGGTCCCCCAGCCTGCATACAAAGATTTCTACTTCATAACCACTTTGTATAAAATAATTTAAGACGTTTTATTTTATAATGCATGACCTTATAATAGATTTAGAAATTGTTGTTAACAGTTCAATAGGACTCGGGACTCGCAACTTATTCAGCTGGCTATACATAACTGTTTGGTTGTGACTTAATGATATAAAAAAGTGGCTTATTCAGTAAGTTTTTAGGAGGTAGGCAGGGAGCTTTATGCAGAAAGTCAAGTTTTTTCCAAAGTTGTCCCCCTCAATTAAAAAACACGTTTCCTCCATTTAAGAAAAAAATCCTCTAAATAAAAACATTTCTAAACACAAACAACTTTTATCTATACAAGACTTAATGAAAAACCAACCAAACAACCCCTTACCCCATGAAATTTCATATCTTGACCGATTAAGTTCTTAACATTTTTTAACAAATCCAAACAAATTGATTTTTCCGACTTATAAAACCGGTTATTATGGTAAAATTTTAATTCTCTGTCTATCGAAAGAATATCTATTCCTACCACGACAACGCTTCAAAATCTGTCATAAAGTCATGCATTTAAAAAAGAATCTTTCAAACAACACTCTTAGGTCTTACAAGGCCCACTACGTCTCGGGCGGCGATGGTCAAAACGTCGGCACACGAGACGACACCGGGACAAACGGACTCGACAGCTTGTTTCGCTTTGATAACGGTATCAAACCCGTCACCGGCGAGTGACAAATTATCTTGAGCATCCTTTTCGGCATCTCCATTCGGCGACGCGATCATAACGGAAGCATCACATCCCTGCACACCCACGCAAAGAAAACAACATATATAGCGTCTTCATGCATTGAAAAACACCTTAAAAACTTCATTGGGACAAAAAATCAAACACTTGGAAGACATCACCTCAACAAAGCAGTCATGGAAAAAGAGACGAAGAGTTGCCGGAATGGTGGTGAAGGTCTGGCTAAACTTGGTGGTTACCGCCTGTTTTACGACGGCTTCCACCATCGGACAGGTGGAAGCATAGAAATTCTGAACCAGCTGACCTTTTCCTTTTCCGGTGAGAACCACCACCACCATCATCAACCAGTAAAGCAAGCTTCTCCGCCATGCCACCGCCACCATATCTCAGTTGATTAAAACGTCGACACCCACAATGGCTACCGGGAAACTGAAAATGATCCACCAATCTCAACCTTTAATGGTGGAAAATTCAGGTTTGGATTGTTAATTATAAGGTGTAATGAGTTGACAAATTTGGAAAGGTTCAAGGGTCAGCTAAACTTTGGAGATGTAATATTATTATTAGTATAAAAATGATGCAAGAGAGGGGCATGCTGATTTATGATGATGAGTGATCGACCCCCTTTTTTTTTCTTTTTTGTGACTGTGGGTTTTCGGGTCAGCTTACGTGCACCGACTAATCCCAGGTCGACCACGAATGACCTGAAGTCATCGCAGGTGAACCTCCATGACCACAAGGGCTTTGGCAGCGCGTGGATTGAACCCTGGGTAAATGAGATTTTCCACTACATCCCTCAAAGACTTTACCAGTACGCCACAACCCAAATGGTTATCATCGAGCCTTCTTGTTATGCTCATAGATTAATTCCACCCCACCATTCTTCAAAGCCGTATATATCACGTTATGTTATTTCACTCTTTATTTAAACAACCATTGCTACCAAATCCATATTTTATCTCTCTTTTACGAAATTTATTATTAGAGTCAAACAGTGCCACCACTTTAATTTCGTAAATTTTAGTAAACATTTTCGTATATGAAAATTGAAACACACTAACAAACCAAAAAGTGACATTCTCTTGTAGTGTTTCATATGTAAATTTTAATGGTAATCCGGTACAAAATGACAAATAAATTAGATGATGAAGAAATTGGATATCGATAGATGGAAAAGACGAAAATACCCTAGTTTATAAGGTTTGTACTATTTAGACGGTTTACAAAAGCGGAGATCTCATAGTGAAGAATGGATCCAGAATATTATGTTTAATTTATATATCTTTTTCATTATTGAATGATAATTTAATTAGAAACATATTTAATAGTCTTATAATGATTGCCCTAAGAGCATCCACAATGTACTTTTTCAAAGCTTTTTGGGAGGTTTTTCAAAAAACAAAAACCTCCTTTTGAGGTTTTTCACATAGTGGAGAGCTTTTTCACTTGAGGTTTTTCGTCATAGCTCGTAACTGCACGACCTGCTTTTTCATAGTTTTTTTCGTATTTAATCAGTTTTAACTTTATAGAATTTTATAAAAGTTTCGTATTTAATCAGTTTTATTTATTAATATGTTTAAAGTAATCCTATTTAAATATAATTATTAAATAAATAATAAATAAATACATAATGAAAGTAATTATATTTTATATTTTTAAAATAATATCTCAAATTTGACATATTTATACAATTTTAATAGATTTCTTAATGACCCACTTTTTATTTTCGGTTATACATACTTTTAAATTTAACATTTTTTTAATTTTTATTTTACAAACTTTTTATACAACTTTTATATATTTCTTAATAACCTAATTTTTATTAATTTGTATGAATTTTAATGTATTTATTTTTATAAATAAGAATAAAAATGATATAAAGTTAAAAGAGTGAGACCCTGAATAGATTAAAAAAGTAATGAAAAAGTTTGGGTGAGGTTTTTCACATAGTGGAAGTATATAAAGATTTTTAAGTTGTTGATGTGACAATAATGTGTAAGAAAAAAGCTATGAAAAAGCTCGGTGAAAAACCCGTACACTGTGGATGCTTTTATGTTTACCAAAAAGAAAAGTAGTCTTATTTAGAGAAGGGTTGTTACAATTTCATTTTCAGGCGTGCCAAATTAGATGGTCAAATGGGGAATGCAACACGTCTCTACTAAAATAACCAAATTACTTCCATTTCGTTATAAAATCCTATTCAATCATAAATATATTTATATTTTATAAAACATTTTCTTTTTATCTAATTCAATTATGTAACATAACAGAAAAATCATAAATATTAATCAAAAATTAAAATTATGTATTTATATAAGTTAATAAATAGATCAACATTGTCTTTTTAAATAATTAATCATTTAAAAATAAATCAATACAGACATATTATTGACCTACAATTATTAATCATAATCATGGTAACAGAACACCATTGTCATTATCATTTTCATGTAGACTCGATCAATCAACTCAAGTGACATATTGAAAGCATTCGTAAAGGAATCAAACGAGGACATGAGAATTCATATTATAGACGTAATTAAGAATCATTGAAATTGATAGATCATAAATGTTTTTGCTATGATTGTTTTTTTGTATTGTTACGTGTTGTTTCAGTTTTAAACCCATACACTTAAATGTATGTATATCTAATTTTAAGAAGAAGAAAAATGAAAAAGAGGGGAAATTTGAATGATTAATATGACATCAAAATACTTCTTATTTTTCTGATTTACATACTTTAGTCGCATTCGCAATTCATATCCTCCCTAGTTTTCATCTTTCCTTTCCTTTCTCATCTCTTTTCTCTCAAGAAGAATGGATCCGATATTCTTTTTGGAAGAAAAAAAATATAATAGTAAGTGTTAAATTTAATAATAAGTAACTTAAAAGAAGTTTATCTCAATCCGACTTATGAGTCAAATGTTATGTTGATATGGTTTCCAAAATTCACTAGAATACAATTATAAATTATTAACATATTATGAACTTTTTTCATGGGTTCATCTTGATTTTCAAAATTTTCCAAACATGTAGATCTCAAAATAATGAGCAGCTCAAAAAGGCTTAACGTATTAATGATTTAACGGGTTGGATTGAACAATCCTATTAAGCTATAAAAAAAATATTGCAAAGCCCAATAAACAAATAAGGATTAGTTTTGGTGTAGAGATGGTTATTCTCCAGTGAAAAAATAAGATGTCGAGAGTGGGATTTGAACCCACGCCCTTTCGGACCAGAACCTTAATCTGGCGCCTTAGACCAACTCGGCCATCTCGACTTGCTGTTTATTCTTTCTTATATAATTCTAAAACTGTGATCCATTTCCTGGATTTTATATTTTATATTCACACGTGAGGGGGAAAAATTAAGAAGCATATGGACAGACATCATTGGCATCAATCCAATTCCCATAATTAAGATTGAGTTAACATCCCAAGATTTTGATACTTCCTGGAAGGTATATGTTAGTTAAATTGAAGAAAAAATCCACATCAATTTTGCCCAACGACATCCCTCCCCCTCGCTATCCCATCATCGCTCCATCGCCGACGTTTGCCCCTACCCTACCATCGATTTCCCTATTTTTTATCTTTCGATTTCCTCATTTTCTTCTAACAATTTAATAGAGTACTTATAAACTGTTCAAAAGATAAGAACAATAAATAAAAAAAAGATTGATGGCATTGGCAAGAGCCAACTAACGACGATGGATGTTGGGTACAAGGTTTTGAATGATGTAAGATTTGAAAATGATAAAACTAATTTAAGTTTTTTTTTTTAAATATTTTAGAACATCCCTAATTGTTACAAGTGGTTTTTCGGGGTTAAAAATGTTAGAATTTCAGAATATTTGATGGTTTATTTATTAAAGGAATGTTTATAGACTTAATTATTTAACATGAGAAAGTTTAAAGATATATTTATTCTCAAAAAAGAAAGACTTAATCATTCAAAATAACTTCATTAGGTCTTTCTGCATTTTTCCCTTCCAAGAGAAGGGTTATACTTATACATAATACTTCCATAAAGGTCTTCTTGCACAACTGATAATTCATACAGGCCTCTACACTCTATTTTGAACAAGGTCCTGGATTCGGTCCACCGACAAAAGCGACGATTCGCTTTCAAAATCTTCTTTCTCCATCTGCTGCCGCAGCTGCAACAAATAACACACACAAAAATCAGATGCTTTCTCAAACACAAATTAAGATACGATTGGATAAGTGAAATCAAACAAGATCGATTATTTCATCCAGAGGAGATGGAGAATTGAGGATGGAAGAATGGAAAGAAAGTAACCGCATCTAAGATAGCAGACTGATCATCGACACCATAATTACGCATCTCTTTCAACATCTCCAGTTGCTGCATACACAAAACAACAATTTTCAAATCCAACCAAACATGATGTTATATATATACATATATATATATGTGTGTGTGTGTGTATATATAAAAGGAGCAGAAAAGTTTTGAAGTTACTTTTACCTGTTGCTGTAACTTGTGTTGCATTTCCAATCTCTCACAATATTCATCAGGCCCAAGCTCAGCTTCTTCACATGCCATCTCTTCCCTGTTATTTCCCATCAACTAAACATTTACCATATCCAAAAAGACAACAAATTTCACATCTTTTCCTCCACCATTTCAGACCAAAACAAAAACAAATATAGGTTCAGATTCAGAAACACACACCTACACGTTTCAAAATACTGTGATTGATAGGCTTAATCTTATTTATCAGTAATTCAAACGAAAAGGGGTGTGAAAAGATTTGTTTACATCCAACAAAAGAAGCCAATGGTTGCATATGCAAAGCTAGACTTGTGGCAAACTTCTCGGGTCTATATTAAAGAATTTCCCTTCGTTTCAAGAAATGTATCTATTAACTCGATGGTGTTATGAAAGGGTGTAGAATTCAACAACTGGGGATGGAAAATCTGAATTACCATGGCATCCAAACTCAAAACATATATGAAATGCTCAAAAAGACAGCAGGTGATATATATATATATATATAGAGAGAGAGAGAGAGAGAGAGTACTTGGCTACGAATCTGTAGAAGCTAACCATCAAATCTTGATCATTTTCATAGTCCATGTTTATTTTCCCCAAGCAAGCAAGGCCATATGCTGGATCTGAAATGATATGGGAAGAATTTCATTCATCACATTCAATGTCAACATGTTAGTAATCCTACAACAACAACATCATCCTGGAAAGGACCATATCAAAGTACAACCAAGAATAAGAAAATCACCATCCTGACATTCCAAGTTAGCAAGTGGTGTGAAACAATAACTTCACTATAGAAACACTAAAACGGATATAGTATACATATGTATATTAAAGCATACGCACACACACACACACACACACCAAGATCTCCCTGCAAGTGTCCAACTACAAAATAACGATGACGATTGGCTGTATGTTATGTCGTAATAGAAATTGAAGGATGTGAAAAAGAGTAAAACCAAGGTCTATGTAATCCCACAATCACATGCCCAGTTGGAACCTTACATTTTTATAAGCAATACAAATCAAGATGATCAAACAACAAAAGGTCAATTAAGATCAACACATTTTCAGACAGCTTAAATGTAGAGAAGCAAATGTCTATAACCTTGTACAATCTATCAAAGAAACATGTCTTACCAACTCCCATCTCTTTAAGTATTTCCTCCTGGATTGTGGTAGTCACAGCTACAGCTTCCTGTATTCATTAGCATCGTGTTCAATGATCATCATTCTGATGGTTAATAACTTAATACGAAGAAGAAATTCCACGTGTTGTCTATTGCACTATTAACAATTTCCAAACTCGTATTTCAAGAAAAGCATGATTTAAATGACACTTAAATTGCAAGCTCAACTCGCAAATAAAGGCTAGGCCTTGGGGATCCTCCCTAGAGGTCGCCAGTTCAAGTCTTCTCAAGGCTATCTTCAGGGTCCCATGGGATTAGTCGAGGTGCACACACACATGGTTACCATAAAAATGACACTTATCAAGTGGGACTATAAAAAGTTGTAGACTTTAAGCTTATTCCACTTGCATGAAGTTCCATGTCAGTTTATGCTACAGATGTACCAGCATTCAAACTTACATAGTTAATCAAGTTCATATCTTATTTTAACTTCTGTAAAATCTTTTAGTTGATATAAATTGTGGGTTGCAGAAAGTATCAAAACCTCAGAAACTAATCATAAATATTTGGCATTCTGGTGGAACAGCCACCAATGGTTTCTGTGAATTTGGAGTTAAATCCAGCAAAAAAGAAGCCAAAAATCAAGAATCAACAAGAAACCTACCTGATTATCTTTGACAGCATCTGCAATCCGTTTCTTGACATCTGAAAATACTCATACAAATCACAAATCGAAACCAAATCTATCATCCAAAATACTGATAATAATAACTTTAGGATTTAGAAATTGATACCAGGCTGAGAGGTGAGAGTAGAGAATCGATCGAAGAGATGAAGCAACTGCTCTCTTGATAGCATCCTGATGATGATGGTATTTTAGCCCTAAATTTCACCCCCTTTTCACACAACTCAAGTATTGAATTGACTTTACGTAGATAAAACGACACCGTTTCTGCACAATCATCAAGATAGGCCCATGACTGGTTCTTATAACCCCACTTGTTTTATCACGTACTTCAAAATATTTCTGCCTTTTTTTTTTTTTTTTTTTTTTTAACTTTTTCACGAACACACATTTGAAATACAGATAGAAAAATGAAAGCTTTTACACTTTCTTATATCATTCGTTCAAGAAGATAAAACAAATTTTCAAATTTCAACAAGCATAAACAGAGAATCGTAATAATTTTAGCTAACCCTAATGACGAAAACCAGAAAGTGGATAGTTTTACATATGAATGAACCCTAGAAATCTTCATCCATCTTGAAAACATGTGCATCTCCTTTTCCATTCAAATTCGACATCACAGAAGCTTTCTGATACTCCCCAACTCTCTTCTCGAAGAAATTCGTCTTCCCCTGTAACGAAATCAACTCCATCCAATCAAATGGATTCTGCGCGTTGTACAATTTTCCACATCCCAACGCAACCAAAAGCCTATCAGCAACGAATTCGATGTATTGGCTCATGAGCTCACCGTTCATCCCCACGAGACCGCACGGTAACGCGTCGCAGACGAACTCTCTCTCAATCTCCACCGAGTCAGACACGATTTCCTTAACTCGCTCCTCACTCACCTTCGTCTTCAGTAAATCGTATAACAAACATGCGAAATCGCAGTGTAATCCTTCGTCTCGTGAAATTAGTTCGTTTGAGAACGTCAATCCAGGCATCAAACCGCGTTTCTTCAACCAGAAGATAGCACAGAAGCTTCCAGAGAAAAAAATCCCTTCGACGCAAGCGAAAGCAATCACACGTTCCGCAAACGACTCCGATCCGTCAATCCATCTCATCGCCCAATTAGCTTTCTTCTCGACACAAGGAATCGTCTCCACCGCGCGAAACAACCTAACCTTCTCGTTCGAGTCCTTGATGTACGTCTCGAGAAGCAAACTATACATCTCGGAGTGAATGTTCTCGATTGCGATCTGGAATCCGTAGAAAGCACGAGCCTCGGCAACTTGCACCTCTTTCATGAACCTCCCGGCGAGGTTTTCCAGTACGATTCCGTCGGAAGCGGCGAAGAAGGCAAGGACGTGAGTGATGAAGTGCTTCTCGTCGGAGGTTAAGGAGTCCCAGTGACGTTGATCTTGAGATAAATCGACTTCTTCGGCGGTCCAGAAGGAGGCTTCGGCTTTTTTGTACATTTCCCAAATTTGAGGGTAGCGAATTGGGAACATGCAGAATCTGTCGGGGTTTGGAGTGAGGAGAGGGTCGTCGGGGATGGAAGGCATGGTGGATTGGAGGATTTTTAGGGTTTTGGGGATGAAGGAGGCAGTGGGGAAGATGGTGGTTTTATAAGGAGTGGATTGGATAGAGAGAGAAAGCGGGTGATTTAAATTTTGAGGGTGAAGCTTGCGGGAGAATTTATATACCTCACATATTTTTACCCAAATTATTAATCAAAATTTAGGATATATTTATATATTAATGGAGTGTTTGGGATTGTTTACGGTGATATTAAAACGTAATTAGTTAATAAGTTATTTATGAGTGTTTGAGATTTCTTATACATATAAAATAACTAAAAACATATAAGTTGTTTCAAATAAGTTAATAAGTTAGAATTGAACAACTTGGTTAAAACTCTTTGTCAACGGTGACAAAACGATATAAGCAGTTTTTTTTCTCACATCCGAACACTGCTATCAGCGGTGACAGAATGAAATAAATTAATAAGCAATCCTAAACACCCCGTAAATATGTAAAAACTAAATCTTGATATCATAAAAAGGAAATTAATAGATAAATATCTAGTCTCTCTATCTCAAAATAAGTGTTCATAGTTGATTTGGCATATAATTTTAGACTTGCATAGTTGTTACACATTTTTTATCAAATGACATATTTACTCTTATTTAATTTTTCTCTCTCTTCACACCTCTTACATTGCACATCAATTAAGGGTAAAAGCATCTCCAATAGCTTCTCAAAATGGATGTTTTGAGTAACTTTTTGCTCCAAAAACTTTCCCAAAACTTTCTCTAAAATGGAGAAAATATGAGAGATAGTGTAATTTTCTCGAAATTTGGAGATATACCCAAAAATGATTACCAATAGAGGGAAATGATTTTCTATTATATCCCACCAATGAGAAATTTGAAATAAAATGTTTAGGTGAGAGATAATATTTTATTAAAATAGGGAATCTCTTTGAGGTGGATGTAATTTTTTTTGAAAATTTGACTACTATTTATCTCTTTTGCATAATTTGTTGGAGATACTCTAAGAATCTTATCCGGTAAGAGGCATAATATGGACTAAGGGGCCGTTTACGCAACGCTTACTCGGTAAGCGCTTACCGATAATTGTTAACACTTTCACTTAACTTACCGGGTAAGATTTTAGTCCATTAAAATGACATCATATGCAACATTGTAATCCGATAAGCACTTACCGGGTACTAGTCGTCACTCTCACTTATCGAGTAGGACTCTTGATCCTTTCCAACGCTCTTACTGGGTACAATTCTCAATCATTGTCATGTTCATCCGATTAGCTAAATGAGCCGCTAAACACTTACTGAGTAAGCATTTAAGTAAACGGCCCATAAGAGTTTTACTTGGTAAGTGTGGAAAAAGACTGTTACGTTTATTGAATTAAAGATGCTTACCAACAATCCATTTTGATAGTCAAGAATTTTGTTACAATGATAAGGTAAATGAAAATAGTTTCTCTTGAAAGGGAACACATTTGGTGAATGACCATTTACAGACAAGTGTTTTTTAATAGGTCAGGGTATCATGGATTTAATTAAAATGAAATTTAAGGTTATATACCTAATTGACCTCTAAAATATATCAAAATGTCATAAATTAAACAAATAAGTCATATTTTACATGTTTTTAAACATGAAACAGAGATTATTCGGTTAAACATTTAAATTTCTCAAACCTGAAAGTCATTATTTAACCAAATGACCACAAAAGTTCCATCTGCCGGCTAACAGAGCCAAAGGGGACCATCATCCAGGACAAGGACAACACGCAACATATGCAAAGAAAACACCAACAAATATGCCACAATATACAAACATAAACGATAAGATTTTAATTAAATCCATGGCTTGTTATCGAGTATGCAAAAACCTACTACAGCTGTGGCTTCTAATCTATTAAATTTGATTGTACATAATTTAGTTTGAAAAGAATGGAGTCTGAATATGTGATTGATTTCAAACAGAAAGCCAATCTGTTTGTCATAGTCAAAAGCAATTTCTTAAAAACCCATTTCACAACAAAACTCAAGTAAAAGATATACAAGACATGCTATATCTTCAAATCAATCTTAATGTGTTGGTGTAGATCAAAATCTAATAACATCCAACTTCCTAGCTAGTCTTGCCACAACCATCATTTATACTGCTCTAAACCATTAGACATCGCCAAACAGACTTTATCGTGGAGGTGGTGAAGGTACATTTGCTTTAGCGAATCCAACCCACGCCACGATACTAACAGCAAGAATAACCCATCCAAATATATCATACTTCAGATCGCTGCTCTTTTGTGCCTTCGGACCCTGCAGCCGACATTCCCAATTAGATATTTTGAAACGACAAAAAGTCACCAACTATTATGTTTATGGATACGTTTGGTACGTGGGACAAGACAGTTTAAAAACTGATTGTCCCGTGTTTGGCATGACCAAGGAAAGGAACACGACATGACTGAGTGGGACGAAAATGCAGCTTTTTGTCTCCCACTAATATAGGTGGAACAAAAAGGGAGATGAGACATGATAGGTAAATTACTAATCTACCTATGTCGAATTAAGATACTAAACCTACTACAATTCTTTCACCGCCTACCCCACTTTCACCAATCTAGTCCCATCCAGTCCGGTCTGTGTACCAAACACATACTAACAGGTAGAAAACCACGTTTCACACACACACACACATGGAGAGGGAGGATGATGGTTGGGCACAGATGGGGAACGCCTCAACCACCAGCCTACCTCACCCTATCTCAGCCTAAGAAACCTAGTTTCTAAAATCTCAGTTGTCTCACAAATACATCCATAAAAACTTAATGAAAACCATTGTCAAAACCGATAGCAACAAAGGTAAGAATCTGTTTTCATGAAATCTTTTATACCCTGACACTCGAAGAAGTTGAAGGACCCCCTCCGGACCCTGGTCCCATGGCTTGTTGACTCAGACCCTGTTTATGGAGCTCTGAGTGTAATTCAGGTGCCTGCAATTACAGCAATTAGTCATCTATCCAGCTGCTTCAGAAACTAAGATGGATGTAATATAAAATTAAAAGGATGGGCAGCACTTCCTGCTCACAGGACTTCTGTCCAGTGTAAATGTGCATCTTTGTGTGCTCTGTGTGCGAGATTGAATTGCTAGAATATGCCCACTATTTTGTTGGGGATTTGTTCAAACAATCACATTTATTTGTACAGACGTAGGAAACTATACTTCACAGCTCAAAATTTACGCATATCCAATGTTAATCTGAGATTGTTAAACACAAAAGAGGGGTAGTTAATGCTCAACTATGATTTCATTTCTAAGGAGGGACAATCAAAAAGGGTACCCTACTAAATGGAATGAGCATAATACGAGTATCAAGCATTACTTGCTACAAGTTCAGGAGTAAGTAAGACAACACCAACCCATCAAGCTTCCCAACAATGTGTAAAGTCCCGAACATAATTTCTTATACTCAAGAATTGAGTTCATAAAGGCCTATTATACTTTGTACCCCTACTTGAAAAGTTTTATATTTTGATAGTTTATTTCCCTTGTCAATATTTCTCTGAAGTATAATATAACCAAAGAGCAATCCCAAATGAACTATCATATGCTACCTGGAACACACATGGCACTGGTTTCAAGAAAATACAAACAGAGGCAAACTACATAGACCTAATTTTGACAAACAAAGAGTAGCTTTCTTAAAAACTTACATTGAACTTAGAAGCTGATGTAAAATAATGAGGTAAACATGCTATTGGCATCTGCTAGGCGTTTCTTGGATCATAACAAGAAAGTATTTGCTCTTTTTAATGCAGGTATCACAATACAACATTACAACATGATATAAATGAGAACTCCAAAAATGTGAAAATTCCTAATGAGGCACAACAGGTGCGACAGCACACATACAAACATGAAATAGAATGAAAGAACATAAATCATCAAATAATATCTCCAAGCAAATACTATATGTTATTCCTTGATGGAGGACATGTGTTTTGCTTTCATTCTTTTTTGGGGTATTCTTTTTGGGGTATACAGATCGTGGTTACTGGCAGGAGTCGGGAGATTTAACAAGTAGACAGAGATATGGATGGCTGCTAAAAATCTTAACTGGTTAGCCTCCTATCTGGATTGTAAAATGGATTAACAGTTCGAAGAAAAATCTACAGTGATCAAAAGGGGGCTTCGCATTGATGAAAAATAAAAACAGATACACACACTAAGCACCTGTAACAAAGCATGATGTCAACCTAATTCTGATATGGTTCACATCTTTCACTATCCAAATCAAGAGTTGCACAAGACTCCTTGTTGGTGGTCCTTTCTTCGACTTCCTTTCCTTTGCTAGCAATTGATTGGTTTGGCTATACGGTAATCAAAACAAATATATACATGTCCTCTCACATGTTCGAAACACGGTTGAAATTTCCTAAGATGGAAAACATACATTGTGGCACCAGTAGTATAATTAATGACAAGTGTAACTAAAAATATCCTTTGCAAAATAGCAAGTAACTCATTAAAAAGTAAATCAGCAGATTGATCTCGTATATCAGCCTCAAACAGAAAGTACCGTTCAAACAAGGATAGCTTTTACAATAGTCAAGAACTACTTGATTGACAAAAATCTTTTTATTTAAGAGTAGTACTTCAGGGATGATACTTATTATTGAGGGAAACTTATTATCGAGGGAAAACTGGAGGTCAAGAATACTCTTGTGGAGGTGAAAGTAAAAGATAATAACAAAAGTAGCATAGAGAACCAATGATTGATGACATTTATAGTTCTCTTGTGTTGGATGACCATGTTGCCTGATGACAATTGTATAAAGTTCTTCCCTTTTTTACTTTAACTTATTCAACATAGTTTGCACCTCGTGTTCACTAACTGCCACAATATTTTTCTCTGATTAAGTGGCTCAAGCATGGATCAACGAATGGCAGTTGACAACAAGGCAGATTGTAACAATGGGAAGAAATGTCAGAGATTTCTTTCTAGTTGACTTTCCAAAGCCAGCATCATAAAAGACAATAGGAAGCACAGTTAAAATATATGGTGAGGCTTCCACTTACAGCAGCAAAATAAAATAGCAAAGCTGCAGAAATATGTTACTGACACTGACATGCAAAACAAATGCACTTACATAATATCATTTATTGCATGTGCAAAATGAACTCTCCCTAGCTTATGTCTCACCCCATAACAAAATTGAGTTCACCTAATAAAAGGGCATTTTTCAGTAATTTTCCAACCTTATTCTATGTGTACATTACCTTTATTATTACAATGCATAGGCAAAACCATCACATAAACATGATGATCACTATCTTACCATGCCTACTGCTTAAATGCACAAGGGCCCCACATATCAAGTATTATATCCATAGTATGTGGTGCGATGATTTTACTACTAATAGTTAACATAAACTCTAAGAATGCAACATTATAGCTCTTAAAAATCATCTCAGCCCTTGTGCAGCAAAAGAAAAAGATGGAGTACATCCCGAACAAGAAATTCCACAGAAGAGGCCATTCGCCCATTCAGAATAAAAAATGTGTTGGAAGCAGCCAAATTTATTAAACTAAAAAAGTCGAACAGTTATTTCTCGTTGAACTCTTTACCCTACAACGAACCTTTTTAACATAAAAGACTAACAGGAAATGGTTGTCATGCAAATAATTGGATATATACACAAGTTTACAATAAATATTCCTTCATGTAACATACCGATAATTTTCATGCTTGCAAAATGATCACTGAAGTAAACATGTGAAATTTAACCTACAATATAGAATGAATATAATAACAGGATTGTACCTTGATAGTCACTTCCAATGATTTGCGGTAAAGTTCATTCCCTGGATCCTGAAATTTATATTCATTCCATTACACATCTGACACCGTGAAACAAAGCATACTTACATCCCTGATACATGTGCCCTACCGGTTTAAACTCATCACAGGCATGACAATTAATATATTATAAGCATTGTTCTAAAAAACTCGCCGCACAGCCACCATGGCATGCCGTGGCGCAGGGCTTGTGTCTCACGCCACGTTATGCTCGTGGCACACCATGGCCTAAAGCGCAGTTTTCGTAATGCGATATTTGATTTTTCTTTATGTTTCTAATGTCTTATTTGCTAGTTTATAATACATAACCTAATTTAACTTGCTTATTACTATTGACTCATTGAATAACAGTACAAAACATATGTTTTTATATATAATATTATATATGAATTAGAAATTTGACGCCATAAATCACGCCTTGAAAACGCCATGGCTTCACCGTGGCTCCTAAGGCTTGAGGCTTGGCCTCGCCGCCACGCCTCACACTGTTTAGAACCTTGATTATAAGGAAAGATAAAATCAATAACATAGGTATATGCAGTAACTGGTCAGTCAAAATAACAATTTTCAAACAGGAATACCTCATCAACAGCCTGCTGAAAATAAGTATAAGCTGAATCAAAATAACCCTTAGCTTCTCCTTTATCAGGAGTCAAAAAAGCATAAGAAGTTTGTGCATTGCCCATACACCACAAGGTATCATGTCTCTTTGGATCAATCGACAATGCTTCATCCAATTTTGATATAGCATCTACATGATCAAATCATAAAAACCTTAGCAAAATTGTTAAAAACGCCCTACAACAACCCTTTAGGTGTTTTGTTTAAGCACAAGCTAGTTAATAGCAACAAATCAACATAATCAATTTGAAAATTAGGTCACCTTTAATCATAGTTTTTGATTCCTGAACACTCTGGAAGGTCGACAATTCAAGCAACGCCCCTCCCCATCTAGTCAAGTTCTGTGCGAATCAAGGAAAACGAGAATTTAACAAGAACAGAAACATCGAATTGAAATCTCATGCATATATATATACTTATAGAGTGCATGACCGGTATCTGAGTGTGTGAAACCCTAACCTCAGTATCGAGAGGGTTTTTGGCGTAAGTGACTTCGGCACTCCGGCGAGCATGCTCGAAGAAGAGAATCCGATCGAAATCACTTTGCATGTCCATTATCTTCCGGCTGAATTCTCCGTTTTCCGGTGGGTTTAGGGCTAGTTAAAACGACGTCGGCGGCTGGGTTGAAAAAAAGTACGTCGATGGGCTTTAAGGCGGTTTCCCAATGGAATAACTACTTATACTTGAGTTGAGGTGCGGTAGTTAACACGCGCTGTGGGTGCGATTGATCTGCCTTCTCCTAGTCTACAAGTTAGGGATAATTTAAAGTGACACGTGTATCTCCATGAGATTGACACGTAATAACGAAGGTCTCTTTTACGTTTTGTAAAACTTTTTTTTAAAGAAAAGGAAAAGAAAGGAAATAGAGGGAAAAAAAAGGAGGAAAGTAAATAAAAAAGGTGTTCTTGAAACTCTTTTATGAGAGAAATGAAATGAATGGAATGAAAATAATGGTAGTTTTCTTCCAAAAAATTTCTCCCATGTGTGTGAGGAAAGAAAAAGAAGAGAAATAAAGAAATTAAAACAATTTGAAAATTTATTAAAATATCCAATTTTTTATTATAAATGATATATGTATATTTGTAAAAATCACATGTTTTCTTTTAAAAACATGAAAAACCTATTTTTTCCTTTATTTTTCATCCTTATCGAGAACACAGATAAAAAAATTATTTTCCTTTTCTTTCTTCTCCCCCTCTCTCTCTCTCTCTCTTTCCCATCTATTTTTTTTTTCTTTTCTTCTCTCCATTTCCATCCCTTTCGATAACACAAATGAAAAATATTTTCCTTTTCTTTCTTCTCCATCGCTTTCTTTTCCATTTATTTCTTTACTTTTATGTTTCTCTCCATATTAGATAACACATCGTTAGATGTATTCGGATCCAAACCCACGGTTTGCACTTTGCAATGTAGGCATGCCCAAAAAAAAATAGCCAACAAACAAAAAGCCCAACTTAATATGGATTGAAGGAATGACTAGATTCAAATTTTAAAAAAAATGAAAAAATATATTTTAATAAAAACGAGGTGTTTTAGCTCAGATTTTTGTATATTTATCGGTTAGTTATACGAATTTGAGTTTTAAGATTTTAGATATTTTGTGGCCTCGAAACCGTACAGATAAATGCATATGGAGTTACAACAAGCACAGAGAGTACACGATCTGATCTGCATACAAGGTTGTGATAGAGAAGTTGTTGAATAAATCACACTTGCATGCAAGGGTGGAATGGAAGAGTCTCTGGAGTCTAAATTTACATCCGATAATTAAGATATTTATATGGCAAGCGATAAGGGAAGTTATTTTGACAAGGGACGCTTTGCAACATAGAGGGATAGGTGTCTCTACTAGTTATGGATGTTGTGCACTTGTTTCTTGGATGCATTTTTGCTCAGGATTGTTGGAGACAAACAAGAATCTTATCCATGTCAACAATGCTGCAATAGATGACATCGTTCAGGGAATGGATTCTTAAAGTGACGGGGGTCGGGTGTTGGTCGAGGAGGAGACAAGGTAGCTGTCATCCATTGGAGCATTGGGAAAGAAAGGAATCAAAGAGTGTGGAAGCAGGTTTTGATGCCATACCAAATGGTCGTTTCAAAGGGCTTGGACGTGGTTAAAGAATGACTATATGTGAGAAAGACTCATAGGCATCAGATTCCAATAAAGACAACATGGTGCAATAAATGGCACCCACCACCAACCTCATACCTAAAGTGTAATTGTGATGCAACAACTTATGACGAATTGACTTCATGGGAGTTGGCATGGTATTGCGCGACGAGGCGGGAGGAAAAACTGCATACAAGATGGCCTAACAACAATGATGCCCAAGTGTAAAGGATTGTGAAGCGTTAGCTATGTTTGAAGCAATGATGTGTATCACGACTATGGGTGCATGAGAATGTCATTTTTCAAACCGACTCCCAGGTTGTTATAAAGATTTTGAAGCAACACGAGCGACATGATATCGACTTTGGTGACATTATTTAGACATGCGGTTTAATACATGAATCGAAGCCTTCTTTTAGAGTTCGGGTTGCTAGGAGAAATAGAAATGTTGTTGCCCATTTGTTAGCTAGACAATCTCAGTTCTTTACCGAGCCTTTTACAAGTGCTGGATCTCCAATCTTGTTGTTGAATAAATTAAGTTTCATTTGTAACGATTCTAATCATCAATTATCATTACCTTTTATATCTATTTTTTATTAGATATTTTAGATCTAAAATATAATACTTATCATGTATCGATTATTTTTATTGGTTTGTTAGACAATTTCGAACATAAAGTTTTAACAACTTATATTGATACATCATAAACATAAATACAGTGTATAGATATAGATAGATAATGTTTGATATTTAATTGTTATTGATATATTTTAATTACCCTATTAAAATTCATCGTTTACTTTAAAAATGGGGAAATCTTTATTGAGAAAAACAAGTGGCGGCAAATACTCCACCGTCTCACGGCTGTGGTGGAGACACACCACCACTCATCGGAGCCAGACAGTCATCAATCAACCTTCGTCATTAACCTGTAATCAACAACTTCAGATTCTTCATCTTTTCCATGGCAGTCGCTTCCCTTCCTTCCTCCAATTTCACCGCTAAATCTTCACCCCTTTGTTTCGGCTTTCATAAGCCTTTCCTTCCGTCATCGTATGCTAATTTTGGATCACTGAAGAATAATCGTAATGGAGGAATTCAGATTACTGTTTGTAAAGCAGATCCTCCTTCTTCTTCCTCGTTGTCCTTTCGTTATCTCGATGCCGATGATTTTAGACATCCGCTCGACAAGCAGGTATTTGCGATCGTCAATCCACAATTCGGTAAAATCATATTGTAATCTTCTGTTTTTTTGTTTTGTTTATAGATCTATTACGTTTACGTATTCATGTTCTAGAATTTTACTTCCTCAGTACGACGATTTTTATCAAGCTTGTGAGTTGTGATTCCCCCAATTATCAGTCCCTATCATTAGAATATATCACTGTATCCATACAGCACATGTATGTCGTATCTTCCATCGTTACAAATTTAGGGAGTGGACTCTTAACTGTACAAGGGAACCGAGTATCATTCTACAAGCTCTCTTCATTAAAATGTTTATATTCATGCTTCAGAATACGCTGCTTTTGAGGACAATTCCGGGTCTGAACGAAATTGGGAAGGCTTTATTAGGTAAAATATAGTGGTGTATGGATTTTTCTATCTGTTTGTTCGATGTCACATGATTGATAATGGCTATGGATTTGGTATTAATTGTTTCTTCTGTGTTAAGGCCTATTTTAGGAATTTTCATGTGTCTCTAGATTTTTAATATTGTTTTCTGAATACTCACATGTTCCCCTAAGTAGATTAAAAGATCCCCAAGACACTGCATCTTCCATACTTGCAGAGAATTAAACTATCATGGTTTGTAAGTTGTAAGATGGATTGTTGATGATGAATTTCTCACACTTGGTTACCATTTCTTAGGCATATCTGAGGTGTAGTATGACTTATTTAAACTCAGAACTCTGCCTTGCGATCGTGAGAAACAGCTTTGAAGTAGATGAGATATATGGCTTGCTTTGTAGTTCTTCATGATTATACCATTAAGTTTAAACTCGTTCTATTTATCTAAAACCGTTTAAGCTCAACTTCTTGTGTCATGGCCTAAAGATTTTGAAGCTATAAGGTGATGTCTTTGTGCTGTAGGCAACGTTTGTTGGAATTTCATATTTGTATGAATAACATGTCATGTTTCTTTATAGCATTCTCAGTATCACATTAAATTGCAGGGAGCATAGCAGAACAGGTCCTGGTACTTGAAAATATAGGGACCTCCGTTCTTGTATCTGAAAATCAGGTGAAGTTTACTTCCATCATAAGATGTAAAAGACATATTTTTATATAGTTGCTTGTTCTTTCTACAAACTTATTGGAGTTCTGAAATCTGTCTCTATATGCTTCTTTAAAGCACCTTCCCTGGATTCGTACTTTCTCTATGAACTAGAATACAATTTGTTATTTTTGTTATTCGGTCTTTTATTTTGTTGAAGTTATATGCTAGTTAATGACCAGCTAGTGGCTTTGCACTTGATGATTCTGAGCATTACACCCTCCAAATAGCATCACAGCTTCTGAGTAGGTATCTAGTTGGAGACTTCAGTATGTATATGCAACATTCTTTTTCTACCGGTAGCCTTTTACATCTAATATCTTACTTGTAGCATGTCCTTCTTCAATGGTATCGCTAAATAGGTTTAGTGTGTTGAGAAATATCATGTTTTACTTTTATCTTATTAGGGTAGGAGGTCAACTGTATTGAGTATGTCTATCTTTCAGCTTTCAGAACTTCATCAGTTAATGGCTCAATCAGCCGAAGCACTGAAAATTGAAGCTCCAGATCTGTATGTGCGGCAAAGTCCGGTACCTAATGCATATACTCTAGCCATCAATGGTAAAAAGCCGTTTGTTGTTGTTCATACAAGCCTTATAGAGCTTCTTTCAAGAAAAGAGTTGCAGGTAACTTCTGTTATTCTTTTTCTCACAAATGTTTATTCACCATAGATTTAGGCATGGTCGAGTGTTTCATACAGGTCTAAGGTAGCAATATCTCATTAATGGTTTTAAAAGATAGATTGAATGTTATTAACAAAATATGTTCACATATATGGACAGGCTGTTTTGGCCCATGAGCTAGGACATCTTAAATGCGATCACGGTGTATGGCTGACAGTCGCAAATTTTCTTACCCTTGGAGCCTACACAATACCTGGTAGGTACCTATTATTTTTGAGAACCTTTTACTTGAACATGATAGCTACAAAACACTATATTAAATAACGTAGAAGGGGATGTAGAAGGGGACATTTAAATTTTGATTGTTTGGTTTTCAATTAAATCTGCACTAGATGTGAGACATATTCCCACCACATATTGAATTTTTTATTGACCTTTTGGATTGCTTCACAATTATTGTCAAATATGGCAAGCTAGCCACCTTGATTAAGTTATTTTGAGAACAAAGGGAACTGGTAGGTTATGTGTTCCTATTGTTTGAGGTTTTATAGTTGCATCCTGATTGTTGGCAAGTCAGCTGTGCATTTGGTACGAGTACGAGACTGTACATGACTGGATGAGCGGAAGTGAGGTAGGCGGGTGAAATTTTTTTGGAAGGTGGATTTGGGTAGTTTAGTAATTTACCTGATTTTTGTTTCACCTATTTTGGCGAGACAATAAAAAATGCATTTTGTCCCACTTAGGTCTTGTTTTGTACAGTCTAATGTCGGGAAAAACGTTTGCCCGTCCCGAAATTGAGGAGTCATTGCATGAGTGCATCATCTATTGTTTTGCTATCATCTTTCTTTGATGGCCAGCACACATACCCTATGATTTTAGCAACTTTTGGTTTACAATCAATCATATTATGTTCAGGGGTCGGTGGGATGATAGCCCAGAGATTAGAAGAACAACTATTTCGTTGGCTCCGGGCTGCAGAGCTTACCTGTGATCGAGCCGCTCTTCTTGTTGTTCAAGATCCCAAGGTATACAATATGCAAGTTATTCCTTCTCAAGTTTTGTTTTGTATTTATCTTGTGTATAATTTTTGTTTGATGATCCCACAAGAGGTGGTCATTTCTGTTCTAATGAAACTGGCTGGAGGATGCCCATCTTTGGCTGATCAACTTAATGTGGATGCTTTTCTAGAGCAAGCCCGATCTTATGACAAAGCATCTGCAAGTCCGGTAGGATGGTATATAAGGTAAATAAATGCTTTATAAAATTAAAGAGTATGAAATCCTCATATCATGTAAACACTCCATAACGTGTAACGCGCCATGCCCAAAGCACTAGGCTGACCCAATAACTTCGAATTCAACTTAAAACCAATGGAAGTTATTGGTAGCCCGCAACTTGAAGCTTGTATAAGGAGCTCACAAATTCAATTTTCTATCCATGTGGGACGGGTTGTTACAGATGGGTTGTTACATATTGGCATGCATTCATACCTGATCTCTTTCTGTATCCAGAAACGCACAAACGAGACAACTTTCACATCCTCTTCCTGTACTAAGAGCCCGTGAGATTGACGAGTGGTCAAGAAGTCAAGATTATAAATCGCTCATGCAACGTGCCACACGTACAAACTCTTAGCAGGAAGTTTAGCAAATTGGGGAAGATCAAATACTTAACGAGGTAAAGTCTTGCTCTTAAATACTCAAAGTCAACTCCAAGATAAGAGTTGTGAAGTATTTTGTTATGGTCTTCCTATTATGAGGACAGTTGGATAAAGCTGTATTCTTTGGAAGACATCGTAAGGTTAATAGGTTATACATACAAAGTGTACATATTCAGATATCATGATGTCTGAAAAACACACACTAGCATACATGATATTATAAACTGTGGTTAAGCTATATATACATGTAATTCAGATATCAGCTTCCCCTGGCATATTTCTAGATGTATAAAAATGTGATATATTTGGGTCATGCCATAATGCCATAGAAATATTTAAATTGTTTTGTACTGTGAAAATGTATAGAGCCCATTAGTTTACTTTTCAAAAGATTCATTGAGGAGAGAATGTTACGACATATATCGAAGATAACTAGTATACGTTTAGCTGACGTGAGGCTCCAATATGCCTTCTCCAACGGAGGCTAGACGTGTGCAGAATGTCCCAGAATATGGAGAAGGGGGCTAGACGATCACATATATTGTCTGTAAACCATAACCCCCTTCAATGGAGGGTCGACAGTGCAGAATGCCCCATAATGTTGAGAGGACCTTGACGGGCACAAATTGTCCCATAGTGCGAGTTTCTAAGTGGTAGTAGGCCTTGTCTTTGATATCATTTGAAATTAGATTATTCTCTATTCTCTATAGAGTTCTTGAGGATAGCAAGGAAGTCGATATATATATATATATATATATATATATATATATATATATATTTATATATATATGTGTGTGTGTGTGTGTGAGGAAAAAGGGGCCTTTGCGTATCCTCCTCGGTGGTAATTGGTTCAAGTCATGGAAGGCCATTGGGGATTTTCCTAGCCGTTCCCGGAGTCGGTTCTCCAGGGTTTCTGGGATTAGTCGAGGTGAGTGCACACTGACCCAACCTGGCCCCAGAAAGGAGTGGTTATGTCCCGATTACACGGGATCAATTACACATTTTATGGAATTTTAAGGTTACGTATAAGCTTGATTTTTCAAATTTTTTTTGAAGTTATTATAAATTATAATACAAGATTCTAACAAGTTCTTTTTTCCAGTTTTTATCTACTTACATTTTAAAGTATATTTGAATACTAAATTTAAAATATTGTAATTATAAAATATGTGTACCATTTATTTTTGTGTATATCTAAATTTAAAAAAAACGGGCTGGACGTGGGATCGGATTTAGGACCGGCCTGGTTAGATCAAAACTGGGATGGTTAAAGCATCTTCAACAGCTATGCTATAAGTTTTCTAAAATAGAGTATAAAAAGTTGAAATCTCTAAAATAATTACAACCAACTCCAACAGCTACTATATTTTAGCAACTATATTATCAATTATATTAATAAAATATTATTTATCTCTCCTAAACATACAACTTCAATGTCTCTTATTGATAGAAAAGAATTAAATATTATTTTTCTCTTTTTAATATGGGGTTTTAGAGATTTCTTCAAATTTGAAGATTTTTACCTTCTCTTTTTTCTTTTCTCTATTTTAGCATATGATATAGCATAGTTGTTGAGAAAAAAATTGTTAAAATCTCATTTTTTTTCTATTTTAGCATATCTGAATGGAACCACCCTGCCTGTTTTTTAAGCCAAATCGGTCAATCCTGAATCGAATTTTGGTCATCTCGAGATCTGCATGAAGGGTCCATGGAATCCATAACATTTTTTCTGATAATATTTATAAATGTTATTTTCTATGAACATTTTTTTTGATTTTCTTTATAAAACAATTTGCATATTCTTGCCAAAGCCTAAAAGTAAGCCTCCAAATATACTAACACGTGCTTAAAAGTTAAAATAAATTGCCCATCATCTGTTGATTTCACGTGCACTTGATTTCTCGGTTTCTCAACTTATTTTTAGGTTGTTTAATAGTAATAAAACCATTTAAAATATTTTTAATTAAATTTTAAATGGACAAAAACAGTACAAGTGATTTTAGTGGAGCTGATATCTTTTCTATATCTAATCTAGCTACAATTATCAAAACCTTACAAAACTCCATAAAACTGTTATATGTTTTTTTTAATATAAGATGTCAATATTATTTTATGAAACATTTTTATTTCATTAATTTAATCCTACAATTATTAAACTTTTATAACTTTATAAATGAGTCACAATATTTTAAATATAAATATTCAAAATCTAAAACATAATAATAATATTAAACAATGGTATTATATATGATCATATATATAAATCAAATGAAAATATAAAAAAAATAACTATAATGATAATTAAAAATAACGGTCTTTGAAAAATCACAAACAATACATCAATGACAAACTAACTAGAAAAATTTGAAGAGAGAGCATAAAAGAAATCAAAATTTATTTGTTTTATTCCGGAATAGAAGATGATTGAAGAGGGAACGAACAAAAAAGAAAGACAATAATAAAATGTATTACTTTTGTCTTTTCATGGAAATTAGAGAGCTATTAAGGTGACTATATATAATTTACACATGTTAATGAAAGACCTTAAACACATGAACCTAGGTCCCAAAATTTTGGAGACATGCATGTTCAAAATCCAACATTTAACATATTAACTCGAATCGGTAACATCTGAGGAGAATCACCAAAAGAACCAAACCTTATTATCAGTTGAGCTAACTCTACAAACCTACCGGGAATTTCTTGGCTATGATCTCCAAAACTTATGGGATTAATTAAGGGGTTGTTTGGCAGTTGCTGAATGGTTTAGTGCAGAATGATTAAGTGGTCTAAATGATTAAAAGGTTTTATGATATAGTGTAAAATGAAAAATGGTTGTTTGCTAATTGTTCATAATAAAATAAGGGCTCTTAATGGTTAATAGAGGGTCAGGATACAAAATAATTAAGAGGATTTTGGAACCATAAAGAGACAACCTTTTTTTTTGTCAAACAAGATTTACCTCTTAACGATTCAAATATTGCCTCTTAATTGAACCATTAAGAGGTAAACAAACAACCCATCACTTACAAAACTGCTCCCAAAAAAATACTGAATTGTATATTATATGCCATTTTGGACAATGGATAGGGATCAACCACCATTGTCGCTTATGTGTGCTCTAAATACACTCCCAATCTTATTCCTACATACCACCACCTTTTAATAATTTCATACCAAAATGGAAACCCAACTCTTTTTTTTCTTCATACCATCCTTTCTTCTTATAGCAATCACCTTTTCCTACTACTACTATTACCTCTTT
This sequence comes from Arctium minus, assembly GCA_954870635.1. Lineage (NCBI taxonomy): Eukaryota > Viridiplantae > Streptophyta > Magnoliopsida > Asterales > Asteraceae > Arctium > Arctium minus. The sequence continues at coordinate 620,912 of OX941097.1, forward strand.
CACAATCATCCAACTAATTATCCCTTCATTTCATTCTTCAACAACCGCCACCGTCTCCTCTCTTGGTACACCGATCTCCTCTCCCAATCGCCGTCGCAAACCGTCGTCATCCGCCGCCTCACCGCCCCGAAAACCATCATCACCGCCAACCCGAAAAACGTCGAATACATGCTCAAAACCAACTTCATCAACTTCCCAAAAGGAAAGCCATTCACTGACGTCCTGCAAGATTTTCTTGGAACCGGAATTTTCAACGTCGACGGCGACCTCTGGCATGCACAGCGCAAGTTAGCAAGCCACCAGTTCACTTCAAGATCATTAAAACAGCACGTGAAAACCACCGTCGTTGAGGCTGTAAAAACCAAGCTTTTACCGTTATTAGATTCGATCGCCGACGATACGGCGACGGCGGAGGTGGTGGTTGTGGATTTTCAGGAGGTGTTGAGAAGGCTTGGATTTGATATTGTTTGTAAACTCTCATTAGGGTTTGATCCTTGTTGCTTGCGTGACAAGCAATCTTTTTCCCATGTAGTACCCATTTTGGCGGCGTTCGATACGGCGGCGGAGATCAGTGCAAAAAGGGCGGCGACGCCGATCTCCGCCGTGTGGAAGCTGAAGAAGTTTCTCGGAATCGGATCGGAGAAACTTCTGAAAGATTCCGTGAATGAGATTCATGAATACATCACGGAAATTATTCATGAACGAAAAAAAAACATCATTAAATTTTCCGAAAAAACCGGATTAGATCTACTGAGCCGGATGATAAAAACCGGCGGCGTAAATGAAGAACAGATAAGAGACATGGTGATAAGTTTCATCATGGCCGGCCGTGATACGACGTCGTCGGCGATGACGTGGCTTTTTTACTCACTTTCCCGGAATACCCACGTGGAAGAAAAGCTTGTAAACGAATTAGGGTTTCGATTTAAAGAAAATGATGAGTTTGAAACCCTAAAAGAAATGAAGTATTTGCAAGCATGCATTTGTGAAACCATGAGATTATACCCGCCGGTTTCTTGGGATTCGAAGCATGCCGCCGGTGATGACGTATTGCCGGACGGAACTCCGGTGAATTCCGGCGATAGGGTGACGTATTTTCCTTATGGGATGGGGAGGATGGAGAGATTGTGGGGGGTGGACCGGTTGGAGTTTAGACCGGACCGGTGGTTTGATGGTGAACCGGGTGAATTTGCAGGAAGGTTAAAGTTAAAGGAGGTGTCGCCGTATAAGTATCCGGTTTTTCATGCCGGTCCGAGGGTTTGTCTTGGGAAGGGTTTGGCTAATGTTCAGATGAGTTATGTGGTTGCTTCAATTGTGAACCGGTTCGAGATTAGACCGGTACGGTTCGAGGAGGCAGTGTACTTGCCGTTGTTGACGGCTCATATGGAGGGTGGGTTCAAGGTGTCGATACGAAGGAGACGGCCGATTGTTGGTGCCATGTGTCAAGATATGAAAGGCCATGAGCTGATTTGAAAGTATAATTTGACAAAGTCAAGTACTTGTATTGATTTTGTCTTTCATATATATATATATATATATATATACATGAAATATAGCGGGTTGAGTTTCGATGATAAGTTAAGTTAACGTTGTAAAATTCCACATTGGTTGGGGAGGAGAACAAAAGTTGACTTATAAGGACTTGATAACTCATCTATCAGACGCGTTTTAAAACCGTGAATTCAGATGTGTGGACAAAACAAACAATATCTGATACGGTTGGTATGAGATGTTACAAACGTGAGAATTGTTTATCAATGTTCATTTGGATGAGATACACCGGATCAATTTCATTATAAAGTGCAATTCATGGGTGTGTTTAAGATTATAAGTGATCAAGAGTTCAGATCTATTTCTCACGTTTCTCATATTAACTCAACTCCTCACACGATCTTTCACTCGAATTATGGTGTGAGAAGAAAAGTTAAGGTGAAAAGGTAATAACGGATCTGAACTCTTGATCCTTTTTAATCTAAAACCCATCCATGAATAACGATTGATACAAGAATTGATCGGGTGCATATTTTCATCTCATCCTAATGTGCAAATGCAATCAAGGGTGAAAATCTATTTTTATACTTCTCACTATAACTTTCATTTTCAGTTTCATACGAGAATAGCAACAAAACAAGCAAAATAAGAAAACAGTTGAATCAAATGTAAATTTACACTAAAATCACGTGTAACATCATATGTGATTCACACGACTTTAGCCGCGATCTGAGGTCGTAAGCCACGTTACTTTGCACACCATTATGTTGACCAATAAGCGTAAAATCAAATGTGATTTTGCACGTAATTTTACTGTTTTTTCTTATTTTGTTATTATTTTTGTTTGAACTTCTTATCTTTCTCTCTCTTATATATATATATATATAAAGTTGTTTATTTGTACAATATAATAGGATGGATAATTTTTATGTAAACCAAGATTGGAAAATTAATGAAAATCATATATGTTTATAAGTTGATTAATTATTTGTTAGTTTTATTAGTATACACATAAAAAAATAAAATATTTGTAGTTGAACACGGTTATTCATTAGTACTATAGAGTTTTAAAAAGCATAATGCAATAGTTATTTATGAATTTGAAGTTTAAAGTACATTACTTAATAATATAATATTTGCTGTTTAATAAACAGTTTCTGAATTTTTTTATTTAATTAAACATTTTATTATAATATAGAATATCAATCGTGGATGTAGTAGGATCACATCTCTTCTAAGAACTTTTATATTTAAAATGCATGGTATCTTAATTTGGTGGAACGTTGGTGCATATTTTCCATTTTGCTGATATTTTATGAAATTTTAAATCTATAAGATCTAAAATAATAGTATATTGATTCACACATGACACAAATTAATATATGTATTAGAAGCGAGATACATCACGATTTTAATGTTTCCTTTTATTTTTTATTTTTTGTCGATTTTACAGTACGAAATTGGATGGTTTTAAGAAAGTGATAATGTTTTTCTTTTATAAATTTGTTTAATTTAGGCTTAATAATATAATGTTTTTTTATATAAAATAAATATTAAATATTCTGTTAGATTTTTTTTAATTATATTTCAGATTTTTTATATTTAAAATTTGATTTTTATCCTGTATTTAATTATACAGGGAGTAATTTTAGGGTAGTTGAAGTAATGAGTGATTTTAAGGAAGTTAAACTTGTTAAAGATAATGATTAAATAAGAAGATTTTAAGTTTTCATTCTTTATTTAAGTTTCAAATAATTACTATTAAATAGCGGTATATTAAACTTTAACAGTTGTTTTTAAGAGTTTTTTATTCGTATTTTATAATACTACAAGTGTACTCGCGCAATGCAGCTAGATACATCACGATTTTAATGTTTCATTTTATTTTCTGTTTTTTGTCGATTTACATTACGATTTTGGATGGTTGTGAGAGAGTGATAATGATTTTTTTATATAAATTTGTTTAATTTAGACTTAATAATATAATGTAATTTATTTTGGTTTAATATCACTACTACAAAATATGCTTTTATAAACGGTTGTTTTTGGGCTTTAACCGCGTATATCGCGGGTATTTGTAAAAGTATCGGGCTTTTATACGCGGTTCCAAAACCGCGTATAAAACTCAACTTTTATACACGGTTTCAAAACCGTTTAGAAAAGTAATATTAACCGCGTATAAAAGTGACCATCTTACACGGTTTTTAGATGAAACCGTTTAAAAAATCTATACTAACCGTTTATAAAAGTATTTATCTTACACAGTTTTTAGATAAAACCGTTTAAAAAAGTCATACTAACCGTTTATAAAATTTTATATCTTACACGGTTTTTTTTCTAAACCCGTTTACTATTGTATTAATTTTTCACGGTTTTCATAAAAAAACCGCATATAAATGTAACCATTAATAAAAAAAATTGCACACATTTGTACACGGTTCTTTTACTAAAACCGCGTATAATGAGTTATATTTATATTTTTAATATTTTCCTCGTTTTGTTACCATCCATTATTCCAAATGTTGGTGAAGCTGCATTATATCGATATGCTAAATTTCCAAATACGATTCATATTCGAATACTGGAACATGTCAAACACAATTCCAAATACAAAAATCAGCTAGACGCATAAAAGTAATATCTCGAAGTAACCATTAACCATTAAACTTTAAAAATATCAACGTAAATGTAATATCTCAAAATAACCAAACATTCTAATATTTTTCATAGTATAATAAGTCTAATAATTCTTAAAACAACCCCCCCCCCCAAATTCATTACCACATTTTACTCTCTTTCATACGCTTCAAAGTGAACGATCTCGCAATATTGCAAGCAATCTCCTCAACTTGTGTACTTGTGAAAGGATCCGTGGTTGTCCATGTGTCCTATAAATAAATTTGAAAGTAGGTGTTATTATAAATAAAATAAAGTGTTTTTTACAATATATAAATAAAATGAAAGCAATTTAAGAAACACGTACCTTGAGAGAGGAGGAATATTGTTCATGCATCACAAATTGGAAGATTTGCTTCACTACATAGTAACCACACTCCCAACCATCTTGTTGTTGATTACACTAAAGTGTAAAAAAAATAGTTATTAAACATATTAAAGTACGAAATAAATTGTTGGGATATATAAATTATACCTTGTTTAATCTCCATGTAACCGAAGTGTTGGCTTGAGAAGACCCTGTGGCATGATTGTACTTTGCAATGGCCCTAAATGAAAAGTAACAAAACAGTTGTGTTAATAGTCGATTACTATATAAATAAACATCAATATACTAAAGTAATACATTACTTACGTGTCAATTACGTCTTTGATCATATAAGTTTCGGCTGTCTTTCCGTTTGTCATCATCGAATCTAATACATAGACCAAGCTACGTCTAGGCCTAATGATTAGTAGCGACCAATGGTGCCTAAAAATGTTCAAAATGATAACTTAAAGTGTAAAATTCATATTATTATTATAATAGTAAGATATATAAGTATATATCTTACCCATGTGAGTATGGTGCCAAGAAAAACTCCTTTTCTTTTTGGTGCATCATTGTTGCCAAAATTGTGTCTTTGACAAGAGTATTATCCCATTCAATTTCAAGTGCATTTATTACTCCCGGTGCTATAAACGCACACTTGTTCCTTGAATTTTGAGATACTATCTTGTGTAGTGTAAATCCCTGAAAACATTAAAATATGATAACTATGTTGGATATTATGAATATGCATACCTTCTTAATTGATAAGACATATATAAATATATATAAATATCGACTTACGCTAGATACCAAGCGATGATGTTCTGGTCGAGCCACCCATTCGTCATTAATAACTTCAGGTCATCGTACTCGACCCCTATGTGCATAGACATATGGCCAAGGACCCCTGCCTCGACCAGAACCGTAACCCCAGTCGTCGGCCATTCTTTCCTGGAATGTAGGCGTTGAAATAGCTCCTTCATCGCGAGCGGTTGATCCTGCATTAATTTGGGCAACAACTTGGTCTTCTTAACTATTTTTTTATTTTTCTGTGGCTCGGATGCAGTGACTACTCTCTTCGAATGTGCCTCGTCATATTTTTGTACCTACATTAATATTCCATTTGATTGAAAATTCAATACTGTTAGGGAGATGAAACATGCATATACTTAAGGGTTGAGTTACTACGTGAGGGTGGATAGGCACAGTCGTGGGTGTTACTTGGGTGGCGGTCACAACCTTGTTTGAATGGGCCACATCTTCCTTTTGTATGTGAGGCATAATAGGTTCACTCATTGGTGGGGCAGATGTCACCGATTTATTGGAAGTGGCCTATTAAGAAAACAACAATAATGTTAGTAAACATGACATGTATTGGAAAAATCTTACTGTAATCTAACGAATTTATCCCACGTATTCGGTTTGAGCTTAACGAATTTATCCCACGTATTCGGTTTAACAAACGTGTACTTACTATCAGGACAAAATTGAATTATACAATCATTAGAGTCCCTTATTTTGGTCAATGATGTCACCCCTCGGGTTTTGGTCGACCTTTGCGTGGGTTCAGATGGGCTTGGTTCTTCGTTGCCTGAGATGTTAGAAACAATAAGCAAGATTATGGATAATAGGACTACTAAAAGAATTAAGTTTTTTTCTTTTATCATTCATAGTTACATGGCAGTTTACAGAAAGCTTACAACAACCACATTTATTTTTGGAGAATTAATACCTATCCTTTATCATGATGGGCTTTGTAATTGAAAATAATCAAGATGCTGAAAATTCCTCTTGCCATCTATATTATCAAAAAGGAACTCTTCTCTTTTCTTTGTAAGGGAATTCTTTTTGACGAAAGCAACAAGGTTTATACATTCTCTAATTATCATTTACATTTATTTAACATTAAGGGGCATTTACCAAACACTTACCGGATAAGCGCTTACCGGCAACAGAAATTACCCCCATTTACTTTGTCATATTTTCTTTAAAAAGCTTCTAACTAAGCAGCAAAGATTCAAAAACTGAAAGAATGTTAAAGTTTACCAATGTTAACGTGCCTCAAATTCCAAGTCAATTAATGATTAATTCTTTAAATGAAGTGGACAGTAGTATATTGTACGTAGAAAATACCATCTACGAATTATAGAAAATTATTCATAGATGTTATTCCTCACAAATACCATTAAAACATATGTGATTAGTGACAGGCAGGGAATGAAGACAAAGATAATCAATCCTAATCAATGTTTTAAAAACCGGTTTTTTGGTTGACCCGGTGTGTTGACCGGGTCACGGTTCAACCGGTCCAACTGATTCAACCGGGTGAACGGTCCAACCGATTCAACCTGGTGGTTGACCCGGTTTCAAAAAAGTTTATGTATTTTTCAGTTTCTTGCATATATATATATATATATATATATATATATAGAGAGAGAGAGAGAGAGAGGGTGGTTCAAGGGAAAACCTCAAAAAAGTGAAAACTGAGGAACACCCTGGTAGCCTTTAATCTGGACGGTATGCACTTGTGCATACAAGTAATTTATAACATGCACAAGTGCATAAACCAAAAAACAAATTAATACTTGTATGCACAAGTGCATACCATCCTGATTAATAAAGGCTACCATGATATTCCTCAGTTTTCCGTTTTTTTGAGGTTTTCCCCTGAACCTGACCTTATATATATATAACCAAGAATTTGATGTCCACAAGTTAAAACATTAAAAATACACGTAACAAAAAGTTTTACATCAATCCAAAAACATTAAAAACACATAACAATAAGTTTTACATCAATCCAAAAACATAAAAAACACAAATATAATAAATTTATTTTTTAACCGGGTCAACCCGGGTTTTTACTGGTTCAATTAGACCGGTTCAACCGGTTCTATCAAAAAAACGGCGGTTCAAACCGGGTCGTAATTTCCCAAAAAAACGGTTGTAGTTGACCCGGTCTCTTCACCGGTTCCCGGTTCAACCGGTTGAACCAGCCGGGTCAACCCGGGTTTTAAAGATTATTATTATTATAATTAAGCAGAGATGCAAGATGCCAAGTTCATTACCCTATGTATCTCATATTAAGACCAAGAGTTATGCATGAACAGATAAGTCTTTTATTGGCCATCTTTCAGGCAATTGGTGGTTCTTTCGATTACTCTGTCTATTAAAGTGCAGATTTGAACAACATTTATGCATATATGTTAGGTTATCTAGAAACAAAATGCCAACTACAATCGTTAATACTATCGTTTCGCATTTTTGAGTTAAGTCCAATTAACATCCACTAGACAGAGTTAGAAAATCAAATCATGAACTCAATTGCAAATCCAGCAGTCTAGCAAAGTGTCTCATCTGTAATACAACAAATTTACTTTAATTAAAACACATTTTAAGTATGTATAAGCATTTGATTCTCATTCCACAATCCGAACCAACATCATAGATGTAAACGAGAATTATCAAATTGATACAGATCTGAGGTAATCAAATCGACACACTCACAGTAATAAAAACACAAACACACCGAGTGAACAAGTGATAACAGTCCTTGAACAGTTCGTCCATTCAATGGTTTCCTTGCTACTCTATGCTCGATTTTCCCATCAAACAATGACTTCAGTTTACGGTATTGGTGGCTCTTCGGAAGAGACCTTCGATGGCCCATGTACACATGTTTCCCGCAATTTCTCAACCTTAGAGCATGTGTGTCATCTTCACATATAGGACATGCCTTTTCTCCCTTTGTACTGTAACCTGACAAATTCCCATAAGCCAGGAAATCGTTTATGGTGCAAAAAACCATGGCTCGTAGCTGAAAATTTTCCTTCCTGTACGCATCATACACTTCGATGCCTGGACTCCATAATTCTTTCAAGTCTTCAATTAACGGAGCCAAGTATACATCAATGTCGTTCCCAGGTTGTGTTGGGACCCTGGATTAGCAACGACATCATGATGTATTTACGTTTCATGCATAACCATGGTGGAAGATTGTAAATGCATAGAAGCACCGGCCAAGTACTGTGACGACTGCTCGTGCTTCCGAATGGATTTATTCCGTCAGAGCTAAGACCAAACTGAATATTCCTAATTTCATCACCAAAATCTTCAAAGATGTTGTCGATATTCCTCCATTGAGGAGAATCCGCTACATGTCTAATCTTCCCATCTTTTTTACGATCTTCAGCATGCCAACGCAACAACTTTGCATCTTTGGAGTTTGCAAATAATCGTTTCAATCTTGGTACGATTGGCAAATACCACAACATTTTAGCGGGAGGATCATCCTTTTGTTTCACATCACTATTGTCTTTCGTTCGGTTCTTTCGCTTATACCTCGATGTACCACATATGCGACACTCGTTTAGATCAGCATCTGCATTCCTATACAACATGCAATCATTCGGACATGCATGTATTCTCTCTCTTTCCAATCCCATCGGACACATCAGTTTTTTCGCTTTGTATATCGAAACAGGTAATTCGTTATCATCGGGAAGCATTTCATGCAAAATCTCTAGCAAACTAGTAAAACTTTTGTCACTCCAACCGTTGCTTGCTTTTAAATTAAACAATTTCAACACAGCTGAAAGTTTGGTAAACTTTGAACAACCAACATACAACGGTTTTTCAGAGTCGATAAACAATTGTTCAAATTTGTCATAATCCTTATCGGCAATATTACCCTCCACGTCATGTAACATCTCATCTAAGTTATCACGGTTATCATTATCTGATTCATAATTATCATCGGTGTCATTACAATCTCGATCGACCGTGTAACTACAATTACCAAAATCCTCGCCATGTCGAATCCAACATGTATATCGTTCCATAAACCCACGTACAATAAGATGTTCTTTAATTAAACTATGATCACTATATTTACAAAAATTTCTACAATCCCTACAAGGACACCAAATTTCACTTTCTCCAGTGTTCACCCGATTATTCTCAGCAACCTCCATAAACTGATCAAGACGAGACAAGTATTCCTTTGTAGCTCGTGGTATTCGGTACATCCAATCATAACGATCCATCTGCAATATCGAAATAAAGTATTAAATGTAAATGCATGTATGACATGATCTCAAAAGGCTATAGGTGGCCATCCTAACCCACTTTTTGAATATTTGGTCTCATATGTGAGTGCTTATAACAGATTGATTACTTAAGAAAAATCCGGCAACATTTCCCCACAACTCCCCAAATATGTGTATAATAAAAACACATATTCGTAGGAGTAATGGGAAACGTCTACTGATTTTTTCTTAAATAAACAATCTGTTATATGCATTCACATCCTAAATGAGACAAATATTCAAAAAGCAGTCCCAAACAGGGGACTATCCGAAATTAATCTCTATTAGATCAAAATCCGGACGGGCGACCTAAAGGCATCAAATGCATGAACTTGTATAATAAATGCATGCAAGTTAAATTTTTAGCAATCATGTGCAAAATTAATATAATTAATGTGTAGTATAGTATAATACCTTATCAGTGTTATCAGTAATTGATCAGTCCAGTCTAATCGGTACGTGCGCCTATACGAAATGCATGCAAAGCTGCTAAGATCAAATATATATAATTAAGATTACTTAAAAACATGATGTTAATGCATATAAAAGTAGTAATTAATGAACTATATGGTTAAGATTATAATCATACCTTAGTTTTTGTGAAGAATAATGCCAAAAACCATCAAAAAACTCCAAAAAATCATCAAAAAAGTGTTTTTTTCGAGTATGAACAATAATAAGTTAAAAAACGGCGCCTCCCATATGATATTTATAGGTAAACCCTAGTAAGGCCTTTTATACGCGTTTTTTATTAAACAACCGCGTATAAAAGGGTTACCTTTATATGCGGTTGTTTATACTTTCATACGCGGTTTTAAATAAACAATCGCGTATAAAAGGGTGTGACATTTATACGCGGTTGTTTGTACTTTTATACGCGGTTTTCATAAACAACCGCGTATAAAAGGTTTACATTTTTACGCCGCGTACAAAAGTGTTACTTTTATACGCATTTTATTGCTAAAACCCGCGTGTAAATGTAGCTTTTACGCACGGTTTTGTTAGCAATAACCGCGTACAAAAGTGACCATTTCGTACGCAGTTTTTAATAAATAACCGCGTATAAAAGGTAACCTATATACGCGGTTTTTCCGATGCAACCGTTTGTAATTGTCGAGTACCCTTTTTATACGGTTTTTAATCTAGAACCGTGTATAAAACCATATTTTTAGCAACGGTTCAAATTGAACCGTGTAAAAAGGTTCCAGGTTCGTCATTTATACGCGGTTTTTGTAAAACCAACAAAAACCGTGTATAATTAGGCGCGTATAAAAGTCATATTTGTTTAATTTAGACTTAATAATATAATGTAATTTATTTTGGTTTAATAATATAATTTTTTTTATAAAATATTCTGTAAGATTTTTTAATTATATTTTAGATTTTTTATATCTAAAATATGCTGAGAGTTATTTTAGGGAGTTAAAGTGGGAACTGATTTTAGGGGAGTTAAAATGGTCAGAGATAATGATTGAAAATTAATGAATATCATTAAATGTAGTACATACAGCTTTTATGGTTGTTTTTTAAGTAATTAGCATTAAATAGCGGTACATTAAACTTTAAAACTTGTTTTTAAGAGTTTTTTATGTCATTTTTATAATATAGTATAAATATAGATAGTATAGATATAAAGAAGACCCCCTAACGATGGGAACATGCGCATGTTCTATTATCACTAAATAAATAAATATTATACAATCAATAAACACAAACAACATCCAAACTTAATATATTGTTTTTTAAATAATTATTATAAACAAATATCAATATTCATTTTGATTATAAAGTTAAATTTTATTCACTTTAAAGACACATCTTACAAAAACGGTAGCCTACTATTATTTGGTAGGTGATTGATTTAGGGGCTATTTGGCAGTTGCTGAATGATTTAGTGTAGAATGGTTAAGTGGTCTAAATGATTAAGAGGTTTTTATGATATAGTGTAAAATGAAATATGGTTGTTTGCTAATTGTTCATAATGAAATCAGGGCTCTTAATGGTTAAGGGAGGGTCAGGATACAAAATCATTAAGAGGATTTTGGAACCATTAAGAGGCAACACTCTTTTTTGCCAAATAAAATTTACCTCTTAACGATTCAGAAGTTGTCTCTTAATGGAACCATTAAGAGATAAACAAACAACCCCTTAGAAATTAACTACCTTTTGGACAAGTCTCAAAAACCATGCTATGCTTTATTATCTATATTTGATTGAATTATTATTAAAAGTGTATCTAAAAGATCTCTAAAACAGTAAAAATAGAGATTTTATTTTTTATTTTACCCTAACTAATCCTATATATTATTTTACTGAAATAGAAAAATCAGGAAAAACTTTAAGGTGGCGTTTGTTTTTTAAGAGGTCTGAAGTCTTATTTCACTTCTGATTAATAAGAGGTGGTGCTGAAGTCTGAAATTTGAATCAATAAGATTGTTTATTTTTTGTAATGTTTGGAGGCGTTTTGAGAGAGAATAAAACATATGAACTGAGGTGTGATAAGTGGTTTTAAGAAGTTAGGTCACCACTTCTTATTTCAGATGTATTTATAAGTTGAGAGGTTCTGAAAACTAGAAAAAAACAAACAGTTTGAATGTAAAAAAAGTCTGAACGATTCAGATTTAAGAGTCATTAAGAGTTTTTTTCCATAAAATAAACAACCCCTAAGTTTAGAGATTCGTTTTTAAAGTTGAATGTGATGAAAATTAGAAGATTTTTTTTTCAATTCTTTATTACCGATAAGATTGAATTATTATTATTTTATATAATAAACTTAAAAGTGTATTAAAATGATAAAATTATATTATATATTTAAATCTCTAAAATAAAGAATATATTCAAACTAAAGGTAACTTTTTCATAAACTTTTATTTTTGGTTCTCTATTCAAAAAATTATAGTTTTTTTTTTATTATTATTAAAGATGTTGTAAATTGTTATCAATTAATACTTTCATTATATAATATTATATTATATCAAACAATATTTATATAGCTATTTTGTGTAATTTGAGAAGGGAGTTTAATGCATACTAAAACATTACTATTATTGTTATTATTGGTATATAAATAATAGGTTATAAGCAAAGTGCACATGTCTTTATTAGTTACTTTTATACAATAATTGGGACTTGGGACCAATTTAAACTAGAAACAAAGACACGCACATCGGTGCATCACCACATGGAAAATAACCCAACTTGTAAATTCAAAACCACTCAAATTTTGGTGTACTGATAAAGTTTAGGGGATATATTAGAAAATCTCTTCTTGTTTTTGGATTTGAATTTAAGAGTTGTCAAAACTTTTGGGGTGCGTTTGGTACATTGAACAAGATAACAAAAATAGAACAGAGATTACTGTCCCATGTTTGACATGACTGATAGGTGGAACAGACAGAAACATGGTGGAACAAAAGTGGAACATGACTATTCCACCCTCTCCCCATGGAACAAGGTGGAACAAAAGTGGAACATGCCTGTTCCTCCCTCACCCCATGGAACAAGATGAAACAGACTTATTTTTTACCAATATAACCTCAAAATAAAATCTAATTCTCTTCTAAAACATTAATCAAAATATATATAATATATAAACAACTTATTATGGGTAAATTGGTCATGTTATCTGTTCTGTTCTGTCCAATTTTGTTTTACTAAACGCTGAACAACAGTTCTGTCCTGTTATGTTCTGTCATGTAGTTCTGTCCTATTCTATCATGTCTGCGTACCAAACACACCCTTGAGACTATGAAGGTTTATCTACAATAATGGTTGTTCATAATCGTTCAGAGAATTAATCGGTTCACATAAACTGGTTCAGAAACTTACGATTAGAAGAAAAAATAAAAAGAAAATTAAAATTGCAACTTGAAAACTTTCAATAGCAGCAACCTACAACCATCCACTGTTGACACCTCGTAATTGTCTCCAAACTCCAACATAATTCCAGCTAATTAATGCATTAAATCTATTTCAATACACACAGACATCATCTCATGTATCACCATCACATTGACTAGTTAGGTTAATTTGTCAATTGCTTATCGATAAGTCATTATCCTCATTTATCTTATTGGTCCAAGTAATAACATACTTTATTTTCTTATTTCGTATCATTCATTTTTTGGATAATTATATAAATTTTGAAAAAGGCTTTGAATAATCTGTTGTTCCAAAAGAATCCCCAAAACCTCCACTATTTTATTTTGGAGAATATGTCGAAGATGCTCACGTTTTTATAGCAATGTTTTACAAAAAAAAAAAAAATCTAAGTTGAAGATCTTTCTCAAAGCAGTCTCTTTATTTATTAAAATAGATGAAAGCTATGCATATATGTTAACCTCATGTTCTCACATATAGGCTATGTTTGGCAAAAAAAACTAGCTTATAAGCTAACTTTTTTTTTCTGGTACATGTTTAGATGACCATAAGCTAGCTTATTGAAAAACTGTTCATAGTAGCGTTTTGAAAAGCTAGTTTATCAGCTATCAGCTAGCTTATAAGCTAGTTTGCCAAACAATGTCATAGACAAGATAGATTCAATTTATTTGGTTAAAATTTAAATAAAACAAATGAATAAGGCCCAAAAAGTCTCGGTTGAACAAAACAAAATGAAAACTATAATTGAGAAAATGAAAGAAAACAGGCTGAAAATTTTGAATGATAAGGCCCAAAAGTCCAGATGACCGAGTCCAAAAAAGAAATACCTTGCCAACATTGTTTTTTATAGAGTAAATTACGTTTTTGGTCCCTGTGGTTTATTAAAAATTACGATTTTTGTACTTGTGGTTTTGAAATTTCGGTTTTGGTTCCTATGGTTTGAAATTTATTTCTACTTTCATCCCTGAGGTCAAAAAACTACTTTTTAGTATGAAGGAATAAAATAGAAATGAATTGTAAACCATAGGGATGAAAAAAGAAATAAAATTTAAATCATAAGGATGAAAAAGGTAATTAATTATAAACCATAGGGATAAATTGTAGTTTCAAAACCATAAGGACGAAAATAAATTTTTTTAACAAATTATAGGGACTAAAAACGTAATTTACTCCTCTTTTATAATATGTGGATGGTTAGGTCAGCTTGTATGGGCCTCGATTGATCCCAAAATCTTGAAAATAATAAGTCATAAAATTCTCAGTAATCGGACTCGAATTAACGACCTATAAAAAAGGAACCCTAAGGCCTTACTTTTATTTGCCGGTTAAGTATGCCCTCAAAATTGGCACCGCAAGTGCACAAACTCCAAGTGTTATTAATTTATGATCTGCAAATTTTGAAAAATGTGATTACCAGCAACCCCAAGCAATACTAAACCGGGCATTTTGTGGCTCACAAAGCGTGGGCCCAAGATCGAACCGGGGATATCTTGTATTTGCATATTAAGATATTATATTTTTCCATTATAAAATTGTTCCATAAGAAACATTTTCTTTTTTCATTCGAAAAAACATGTACTCGCTCTATAACTAGATTTATCGACCGGAGAAAAGTTACTTTGGCTTTACATAATAATAATATGTCCGAAGGTGATACGTTCTTCGGTAAAATCCATGATCGAATTCAAAGGGCTAATTTATAACCCAACAACCGGAATCGGGCTCTTCTTCTTTTGCCGTCCCGAGCTACGAACAGAAAGCAACGTAGAAAAGCAACCCTGCATAGAACCCACGTACGCCCCCCGTTTCGGCTTCGAACCATCTTCGTTCAAGCCCATTTCACCATCTTTCTTGGGTGGTTCACCAAATTCCTCATTGGATTCAAGCTTTTCTCTTAGGCTTTCTTTAAAAAGGTCCAAAAGTCTCATCTTCTTTTCGGTTGGAGTTGGGGATGGCTCAAGTGTGGAACCAAAAACTTCGTTGTTGTCTGAGGGGATGGCTATGGCTCCTGCGTTGAATTGTGGGGTTCCTACGGTCAAGCTATGGTGTACCGGGGTATTGCCTCTTGACGGGGTAAATTCTGCATGTAGATAACAAGAAACATAAACACAAAACAGAGTCCTTATGTCTTCGATGAATTGAGATTCTCGAAATATAATAAGAATTCTAGCAACGATTGAATTGCTGAACCGTTCATTGTATACTTGATTATTTGTTGGGGATATTCACAAAAATAACCAAAATTGGAGTTGACCCGTCACAAAAAGACCAACTTTTTTCCAAATTAACACAAAATAACCACTTATTTTGCAAGAAATACAAGGAAAAACCCTTTTTCTGCGTAGCCCATTAGCAAAAAGGTGTGCAAAACCCTCTTTTTTGCAAATTTCAGGTTTCGCTCATGGTTTTTGGTAGGAGGACCATAAACCGAATAAAATATGCCAAAAAGCACATTTTGCAAAGAAATGGGTTTTTATGAAATAGGTGGTTATTTGTGTTATTCTGTGACGGATTAACTCTAATTTTGGTTATTTTTGACACAATCCCGTATTTATATCCTAGAACTATCATCGGGCACTCGAAATGAAAGGTTGGCTTTTAGTTTTTAAGAATTAATGATGATGTTTCTTACCACCATTAACACTCATAAAGTCATCTTCATAATCTGAATCTAACCATGCTTGGGAGTCAAAGAAGGTCTCCTCTTTACTACCTGCAAATGCAAATTAACAAATTCATCAAAGATCCAAATAGAGATTAAAAAAAATAGATTCCATTATTGTACCATTTGAGCCCATAAAGAATCAATGCACTAAAGATTATGCCTTTTAATATGTATGCAATTGCTTGAAATCTATAGGCAAAATCAACATAAAGATAGTTTTTCCCAAGTAATTATTATGGCAACTTTATTCTTTACACATATTTGGTTCTGGGTCGTCATAAATCTTATGTCCTCATTTTTGTCCACTAATCATGTGAAGTCACAGCTACATCATCACTTTGTTGATAAAATAAAAGATGAATTAAATAAATTTATATTTGAGTAAAAGGTTGATTACTGGCAAACCCGACGGACCCCACACTGAACCTGCCTCCTAGAAACCATATGTGAGAGGAGGTATTTCAGAGCTGGGGTTCAAGTCCATCTCCCATTGGATTCGAACTTGAACCTGTTGTTTATTTGAACAAAGTTGTTCTGTCTTTTTGCCAACTGAATAAAATAATGACGTGTATTTAGGTCATTGGTGGGGTAGAGAAGGGACAACGGATTTTTATTCTAGCAAACCACCTTTCAATCTTCACTTATAAGTTGCCAATCAACTCATATTCACCATGTTTGTTTTCTAGCAAAATACATGAAGACCAGCAAACATAAACCAGCAAAGCATGACATACCTATCAATTATATATATTATGATCTACATGATGAAAAATAAACAAATAATATGACCCAAAACACATGAAGACCATGTGAAAGAGAGTTGGTTGTCGTTTCATTTACAACAGTTTTGATCGAATTATTGTATAAAACATGATCAAATAATACTGCAAAGTTATAAGTTGCCAATCAACTCATATTCACCATGTTTGTTTTCTAGCAAAATACATGAAGACCAGCAAACATAAACCAGCAAAGCATGACATACCTATCAATTATATATATTATGATCTACATGATGAAAAATAAACAAATAATATGACCCAAAACACATGAAGACCATGTGAAAGAGAGTTGGTTGTCGTTTCATTTACAACAATTTTGATCGAATTATTGTATAAAACATGATCAAATAATACTGCAAAGTTACGTGAAACCCCCTTTAAATCTCTTTATTAAAAGTCTAGTCAGATGTCTAGCTGATGTAGAACTCTAAACAGATAAACTAATTATATTAATATTAATTATAATTCAACTTTGAACATTAAAAAAAAAGTAATATCTACAAAATAAATAAAGAATACCACAAATTTTACGTGAAATATATAAAATAACATAGCGAATCAAGCACAAAAAAAGGCAGCAGCAGCATCAGAATCACAAGTTTGCATAATCATTAGACTTCAAGCGTAATCAACTAAAATCAGAACCCAAAATTTTAATCAATGAATGGAGTTAGAACTGAAATCGCCATCAAATAGTCAACGAAACGATAATTTAAAAACACTCACAAATTGAATTAAGCGACGAATTGAAGAAATCAAAGCTATAAGTTAAACAAAATCGAATCCCTGGTCAATAAACCCAAAATTCACAAAGTAAATTAGAGCTATAAACAAAACAAAACGTTGAAAACACCAAAACTAGAGCAATAATCAAACAAAACACACAAAAAATTAAATCGAATTTACAATCTAGATTATCGGATTGAAAAATTATACCATAATTGGAAAAAGCAGCCGGTGATTGAGATGGAGGCAACTGAGGTTTAACAGCAACATGTCCATTGATCATGGTGGGAAGTTTACCGCTAATTGGGGAAGATTGAATCACCAACTTATGATCAGGTTTTGAAGAATCAAACGACACTTGCACCTTCATTGCAGAAGCTTTATGATGAATCGACACACAAGCACCCATTTGTTCTTTGAAGTTAACCGACAACGATTGTTCTTCGCACCCACACAGATGCTTTTTGGGGAAGAAAAAGTTTGAGTGGATTGTGGAATCGATTGAGAAGCAAAATTGTTTGAGTGGGAAGGAGGATCTGAAAAGAGAGAGGGAAAATGGGAATTTATTTGTAATGAGATGAAGATAGAGGATTAAATTTGGAATGTTTTTTTTTTTTTTGTATGATTTGATCAATTTTGTAAAGTTGATATTTTCTTTGATCATAACCAAGAGTCAAATTGTAACCACTTATTCACATTAAAATATATGCATATCATTGCATGTTTATGCATGACACATTTTTTATTTCAATATAAAAATATATATTTTTTATTAAATAATATAAAATTTACATAAAAATAATCGATTGACCGACAATAAGACTTTGGATACTTGGAGATTTCCTTCAAAAGTCGGTAATTCAAGTCCTACAAGATTATTGATAATTTTTCTGACCCATTTATTATTTGAAATTAATCAAGGTATGTTCATGGTTAAAAAAAAATTTGACTCGTAAAATATACATGAAAATTATATTTTTATATTTTGTGCAATAAAAGATGTTTTTATGTTAATTAGTTAATTGTCAAAAGATGTAACTAATTTTTGGTGGTTAAAATACTAAATTGAATACCAACTATTGTGTTGTTAACGAAAGAACCACGTATTGTTACGTGCCATGTTTTATGTTAAGATTATTTTTGTTTGGATTCTTCTATTTAACAAAAGATTTTGGGATGTGGTCGAGTCAAACAAAAATAAAAAATAACCACTAACTTATATAATTATCTTCCAGAATGATGTATTTTGGTTAAAAAAACATCCGACTTCGTCTAAAAGCAATTTTACATCTTGCTTAAAAGGTCAAGTTCATTTGGAAAAATATATTTCATTACCCAAATCAATATAATTGATTTTTACTGTTTTTACATGATCAAATTGTGACTTTAAGACCCTTTGATCCACATCAGAGGAACGTCAATTTGGCAAAAATCTTGGGTCCGTTTTTGTCCTCACATTCTCGACCGCATGATACCCCTTAAATCCCGAGCTACCTAATCAAACTTAAAACAAGCGCTCCACCATACTGTTCCAATTTCATAATAACTTCCATTCTTCACGTTTTTTGTTTAGATTTGTTATTTAAATTAGAAAACCTCTTGATTTTAATACATGCTTTAATTGGTTTGTACCTTCCATTTAATAAACTATTTAGGCTATGTTTGGCAAAAAAAACTAGCTTAGAGCATCTCCAACAGCATTGCTAAAATAGAAAATTTTGCCTTTTTATTTGCTATTCCTCTCCAACAGCTTTGCTATATGGTTTGCTAAAATAGAGAAAGATCAAAAAATCTCTAAATATAGAGAATTCTTTACAATCTCTAAATATAGAGAATTCTTTACAATCTCTAAACGAGAGAGAGAAAATATTATTTTATTCAATCCAACCAATAAGATTCAATTTTTAACATTTTATTTTAAATTTTTTTAAAAAAGTGTATTGGGATGATAAATTATGAAATATTATAATAATATAAAGAGTAAACTCCAATTTTGGTCCCTGACGTTTATTGATTTCTTTGAAAGAGGTCCATATGGTTTCATAATTCAAGTTTACATCCCCAGGGTATGGATTTTGCTCTGAAAATGGTCCCTTGACACCTAACAACGTCAAAATGGTCCATTAGAAACAGGGGCATTTTCGTCCAACCATCTTTTTGTCCTTTTTTGCATTTTTTTTTGTTTCTTCTTATTCTTATATAAAATCATAAAGCTTAGGGACCAAATATGTTAATAACTATATATATATATATATATATATATATATATATAAGTGTGTGTGTGTGATATGTATGTATAATAGAAAACAGGGACCATCGTCCCTACTTCCCATCATCCCCAACTTCACCGGAAAATCCACCAGCACCCCACTTTTTTTTTCCGGCACCACCCTCGTTTTTTGACAACAACCCAGGAGAAACGTGACCTTCGTGAGGCTCACCAGAGACTTTCGTGAAGTTCACAAAGATGAGATCCCCATCTTCAATTTGGTTTTTATTATGTTTGGGATTGGGTTCAAGCCTTGGGCTTATAACTTACATGATGCTTAAAAGGAATGCAAGTAATATAGTGAACGTCCGGTCAAACGGAGGACGAACGTGATGGTCAATTTCCCGCAACACACATACATGGCAGTTGAAGATCCACTAACACCTTTGTTTACTTTCTCCCCAACTGATTCTTGCAACTGGGTTTTAATCAAAGATCACTTTTTCATATATATATACACAAACTTGTATATATATATATATATATATATATATATATATATATATATATATCGATTTAGAGAGAGAAAGAAAGATTTCAACAAAGTCTTTCATATATATACAAAACACTATTCTGAAACCCTCGAAAACAACTACGTTTAAGAAAGATTTCAACAATGTATGACAATAACCTGTCCTTAAGCACACTTGATTCCTTCCCAACCACCAGAAGAAGCTCCATTCGTAGATTAGTTTTTATTAAGTTTAAAAATAGAATTTTAAATAGTTATATAGAATATAATAACTTTTACTTTTTATTGGGTTTCATCCGCCGGGGGGGGGGGGGGGGGGGTACCACCATAACTTTCAATTTTGGGTAAACTTAAAAGGTTTCTTTGAAAGATTGTAATTTCTTGTTTGAAAGATTGGAGGGCTTGAAGGTCTGATTCTTTGATTATGATTCCAACCCAAGATTGGGTTTAAACAACAAAAGGGAAACTTCAAATGAGTAGGTGTAGTGGTAAGATGAAACAGGGTGTATTTTTCTTCTATTTTTCTTTCTTGGTTGAAAACTGGAGACTTTTCTGAGATGGGCATTTGTGGAAATAACTACCAATGAGTAGGTGTAGTAGTAAGGTGAAATGGTGTGTGTTTTTCTTGCGGCATTATTTCTTAGGATTTTGGTTGAAAAATGGAAGGTTTTTTGAGATGGGTATTTTGGGAAAGTGAAATTAGACTTTGGAACAACAAGAAGAAATTTCTTGTTTGTGTGTGTGTGTGAGAGAGAGTAAATCTAGTATTCATGGAACCAAGAACATCAAAGATTCAAAAGAGAATTCAACTCTTTTTGTTTGCAGTGAAGTCCGGTTGTCATCGTCGTAGGTGACGATCGTCCCTGTGAACCGGTGATTTGGTCCCTGTATTACATACATACATATACACGCACACACACACACACACACACACATATATATATAATATTAGATCTAATACTATTTGGCCCCTAAATTTTGGTATGTTGAACAAAAATAAGAAAAATAAAAGAAAATTACAAAAAGGAGGACAAAAATATGGTTGGACGAAAATGCCCCTGCCTCTAACGGAGTTTTTAACGGTGTTAGTGTCCAGGGACCTTTTTTAGAGCAAAATTCATACCTTCGGAACGTAAACTTGAATTATGAAACCATAGGGACCTCTTTCAAAGAAATCACTAAACGTCAGAGACTAAAATTAGAGTTTACTCTAATATAAATAATGATTGATTATCTAAAATAGAAAAGCTGTTGGAGTTGGAAGAAAATGTTTTAAGAGATTTTGACTTCTCATTCTCTATTTTAGAAAAAATTTACCAATGCTGTTGGAGATGCTCTTATAAGCTATTTTTTTTTCTTAGTACATGTTTGGATGACCATAAGCTAACTTATTGAAAAACTACTCATAGTAGCGTTTTGAAAAGTTAGTTTATCAGCTACCAGCTAGCTTATAAGCTAGTTTGACAAACAATGTCTTACTTCTTCCAAACATTTTTCTTAATCAATTCTTTTTTTTAAAGGGTATCCTGGGCCTATGGCCCAGACTAATCTCTGGCAAAGCAATCGACTGCGAAAACATGCAGCTCTGAGATTAAACCCAGTGGCCACAAGGCGAATGCAGGGAATCGAACCCGGGTTGAGAGTTATGAACTCCCCAGGTGATTACCGCTACACCAGAAGCCTTGTGGTTTTGATCAATTCTTCATGTCTAGTACATATCCCTTGTTCACCAATTCGTCATGTTTTCATTCAAGCCTCTTCAATCTCATTGCTCCCCCAAACCATGAATATGTTGAATAAAAACGGCTTAAAGACATATTATTATTTAATTGATTAAAGGAAACAAAATACAAAAGTAAATAAATTTATATTAAATAAAATAATGACATGAAGGCATGTAATCCTGCATGCGAGAGGGGCTCCTTGACTCACCACCTACATCCTACCACATGGTCAGTGTTGCGATTTGTGAAGACGGTTGTTACCTGTGCCCGCCTCGTCTTCTATCTATGTTTGATTATGCAGCCTCCATCTTCACCATTGTTCGATTTGTAGCCTTAATCTACATCTCTATTTGATGTACTTCATATGTTCGATTTTGCAACATTCATATCCATCTATATATATGTTCTTCATTGTTCGATTCACAAAAGGGCGAAGAAATAATGATAATCAAAAGCAGTGTTATCAGGCCAACAACCATTGTTGGTGTGGTTTTATTTTCACAAGCACAGTAAAAGTGTGGAGAAGTGACAATGTTCATCTTGGTTGCGCTGATGGAGTTTGGACAACATAACATTACAACAACAAAGAGAGAGAGAGAGAGAGAGAGAGAGAGAGAGAGAGGTCACTAATGTTTTTTTAGTCACTAAATACAAACGATGCAAAATAATACATCTATAATAATGCATGGGGCATATACTCATTCCCATTCCCATTCCAATTATTCTTTAACGTTGTTTTCTCAGATTTAAGAAGAAAAAAAGTGAACGAAATAAAAAAGAAAAAAATTTATGTGTTATTATCGAGAGCAAAAGAATAGAAAAGAAAGGGGTAATAGAAGTAAAGAAATTGAAGTTTCATTTTTTTGAATAGGAAAGAAAGAAAAGGAAATATGTCAAAAGGTGCCAACGGTCGTGTGACTCCAGCAGGTAACAAGAAGCTTAAAAAATGAAATCTCACTTCCGCTCGGGTCGAGGTTGCCACTCGGCCCCAAGACGACCCCTTCATCGTCAATCGGACGAGCACAAATCACTTCTTTTTCAATTTTACAAATATATTCATATTTATTTCACATCGTATTGCAATTGAAGAATAAATTTGATTCTTTTATAACTATTTATTAAGTGTTTTTATCTCTTTCATATATTTCCTTCCATATTTGTGATCCCCTAATCATTATTAGTTTATTACTAATTTGTAATAAGTATCTTATCTATACTATATTATAAAGCACGGATAAAAAAACTCCTAAATACAAATTATTAGGCACAAGTTACCATCATTTTATGCAAAATTTAAAAAATATCTTAATTTACAAGTATCAAAGCATAAGATACATATTATTACAGGCTTCTAACACCCACCAAATTGGTATGTACAAGACATTCCTTTTATGCAGACATTTCTATGTATCAATATTAATTAATATATTATATTATTATAAATTTGTTTTAATTATATTATTAAATATGTAATTGGTTATTTTTTCTAGATGTCATTAAAATTTATAAGATAATAATTAAATTCTAACAAAATACTTAATTTTTTTTATATAAAAAACATTATATTATTAAACCTAAATTAAACAAATTTATAAAAAAAAACATTATCACTTTCTCAAAACCATCCAAAATCGTACTGTAAATCAACAAAAAAATAAAATGAAACATTAAAATCGTGATGTATCTCGTGCATTACGCGAGTACGCTTCTAGTATAATATTAAATTTGATTAATTCATTAATATGTCTTTTTCAATTATTTTATATTTTTGTGTAAATTACATATTTCATCCTTGTGGTTATATACAAATTATGGAAGAGGTCCCACAAATAAAATAATTACAACTATAGTCATCGTGGTTTCACTTTTGTTATGGATTAGGTCTCTCATCCTAACTCCATTAACCCTGTTCCGTTAAGTCAAGGATATTTTTATCTTTTACTATTAAAAAAAATAACGCTACTTTATATATTTTTGTATAATAATATATTACCGATTATACAAAATATATGAATATCACGATGCCCTCTTGAAGAGAAGTTGTTTTGTCGGTGATCCTCCTAACCGACGCCATGCACCTTCTCCATCTTCTTCGGTGCCTTTCATTTTCTCCGGCAATGTTCATCTCCGGCTTCCCACAGGTCTCCAGCTACAACACACAACACCATCGAAAATTCCCTTCATCTTCATTTTGGCTGTCGTAAAACTCCATACACCGATCTCGATTTTGAATTGATTTAGAGCTTGATAGTCAATGGATTTTGAACCGATTCATATCTCAATTTAGAGCTCGACTTAGAATCAATTTAGAGCTAGATAGCCAACGGATTTAAACCGATTTAGAGCTCGATAACTTATGAATTTTCAACCGATAAATAACTTTTTGTCACCTCCTCCTCATTTTGTTCTTGACTTGTGGTCTGTTCCACTTTATGTAGAGGAAACCTTTCCACACTTGGGTTTTCTGTTGTAAATCCACTTTTTGATCTTTGATCACTCAATGTTAACTTTAGTTAGTTTTATTAATCAGTTTTGTTAGTTAAGCTTGTTTAGTTTGTTGTTATGCCCTTGTGGAATATTGTTTATTTTTTCCTTTCCTTGTATAAATAGGCTGCTGATGTATTAGCCTTAATCAATTAATACAAAATATCTTCCACATGCTTTCTCTCTCTATCTCTACATCTCTCTGTTTCTTTCTTCTCTCTAAACTCTAAAACTCAATGGAAGAACCAAAAGATGGCATGGGTTGATCAGCTGCTCGTAATTTCAAGCAGTATATCTGAAAGAGTTCAGACAACACCCATGAACCTACCTGATTTATGTGACGAGACTTTCGAAATTTTGACTTCACACTTAAAATCAACGACCGATGTAGGTGTTTTCCGTTAAAAACAATGAAATATTATGTCATATTGGTCGAAAAAACCAAAACCCACACAAAAAAAATGAAAACTCTCTACTCTCGCCCACCACTCAGTGGTTAGTTCATGGTTGTTACTTCACCTTCGGTGCTAAATATGCAACCTCCAATGGCTGATTCACTTATACCACGTGGCGCTTTTGCGTTATACAAGGGAGTGAAGATGGAGATTTGGTCTCAGTGTTGGACCAACGGAGATGGAAGGCACTGTTGGCAGGAGATGGAGGGAGATGGGTTCCGTTTATGGAGGGGCGACATAAGATGAGTTCCGTCGAAGATAGGTTTTGTGTGTTGCGTCTGCATGTACAAATCATGTTATATAATATAATGTTATCTTTTTAAATTTTATATATAAATAGACAAAAAATTATTTGACAAAATTGCCCTTGAGTTAACCACCTAAAAGTTAACTTCATTAAGACAAAGGACCAATTCATAATAAAATGCAAACCATGGGGACATGTAGTGTAATTAGTTTGATATAGGAACCTTATCCAAATTTTGAGCAAACCACATAGAATTAGAATGTAATTTACTCTATATTTTTTTAACTAATTCATTAGAGCATCTCCAACAACTTCTTTAAAATTTCTCCAAAATGAAAACCAAAAGTCAAAATCTTAAAAAAAATTACAACCATCTCCAACAGTTTTCTCATTTTAGAGATAAATCATTGATTATATTATTAAAATATTTTATATATTTAATAAAATATTATTTTTCTCACCTAAACAATTAATTTCAAAGTTTTTCATTGATGAAATGTAATAAAAAACAATTTATCTTTCTTGGTAATTATTTTTTGGGATATCTTTAAATTTGGAGAAAAATGTATTCTCTCTCCTACTTTCTTCATTTTGAAGAAAGTCTTAGGGAAACTGATGAAGTTCATTTTACACCAAAAATTTTCATTTTTTTCATTTTCTCCAAAACGAAGAAGTTGGTAGTTAATCTTTACTAAACATAATTAATTTATCCAAACCTTTGATCAATAAGGGGGTGTTTGGGATTGCTTATTTAAAACAACTTAGTCTTATTTTAAAAAGTGTTTATCAACTTATGCGGTGTCAAACCGGAGTTTTTAAAAAAATGTTTGGATTAGCTTATTGTGGTACTAAAACGTAATAAACTAATAAGTTGTTATTTAAAGGTGTTTGAAATTGCTTATAAATATAAAATAACAAAAAAAATGATAAACACTTTTCAAATAAGTTGATAAGTTAAAAACAAATGACTTATCAAAAAGTGCTTTTCAGCGGTTTGACACCGTTATAAGTCATTTTAATTTTTTCTTATCCAATCGCTAAAAGTGCTCATCTCCGATGTTAAATCGCAATAAGCTAAAATCACCTCAAATAAACAATCCCAAACACCCTCTAAATCTTTGAAAATGGCGGTTTGACTGAAATGCAAATTGAAATGTCAAGATTGCTTAACGTTAGAGGTGATCATTTACGGGTTTGGGCGGGCCACGGGCCGGGCCTAACATATTTTTCTTGTCCAACGGGTTTAATATAGTAAACCCAAGCCCGTTTTTACGGGCTTGAAAACTTGTCCATACCCATCCTATAAACGGGCCCGACTTGCCAATGGGCTAACGGGCCCGAAAATTTACATTTAAAAAAACTTATATAGAATGGTAAGTTGTGTAAAATTATTCAAAATACATAGTTTTTTTCAACTATACAAACGTAGATATACTAATGTATACAACATAAGAAAAAAATATTTTTCACAAAATATGGAGTACGAATTTTTTTTCTACAAAGATTATCACCTTCGAAGTTCGGATTTTTAAACAACAAAATATTTAACCACTTAATATTTCAAGATCGAGATCGTAAATGTACTATATGACATATCACATATATATTTAGGAGGTAATTGTACTTAGTAGAGGGAGTCCAACCCAAAACCACTTATAAACTTTTTTAATACAATATTAATTATATAATTTTTTAATTGGTTATAATTATATAACGGGCCGAGCGGACCAGTCCAAATTTTCTTTTTCATTGCCCGAGCCCGTCCGTTAACTTGAACGGTCCCGTCCAAGCCCGCCCATATTTTCTAAAATGGTTATCCAAGCCCACCCTTCTAACGGGCTGGACGGGTCGGGTCTAGCGGTTGAACAACTCTACTTAACGCATTTCCTTGCCTTTTTCTCTCCACCAAAACTCCATATGCAACACCCAATTTCTGCAATTCGCCGATCCCTCACATCACAATCTCCTCCAAATTTCGGAAAATGTCGGCGGCGGCGGTTGCAGCCAAGATAGCACCGTCGATGCTATCATTGGACTTCGCCAATCTCGCATCGGAGGCCCACCGCATGCTCACCTCCGGCGCCGATTGGCTTCACATGGACATCATGGTACCAATCTAATCTCTCTTTCTCCTCAACTACTTTTACCCAAATTCCATTGCAAGTTCTTACGAAGAACATATAATTCTCTAATTTCTGCTTTTTGTCTGGATTTTCTCGTAAGGGCTTGGATATGAAATTTTGTAGGATTGTAACTCTTGACCTAGATATATTGATGAGAAATTTAAGGCTTGTTTACTTACTGCATAACGAGCTTAATGGTCTGTGGACAGCTTCATACATGAGTTTCTTTACGGCTTAATTGTTAAGTCATTAAGCTAAAAGGTCTATATGAAATAAGTGAGGATCCCTCACTTTGTCCCCATTAAGCAACCCAAAACAAATTAATACCATAAATGCTCAGACAGATTAATCCACGTAAACAACTTTATCTGGACGGGACTTATTGGAAACCAACCAAACAACCCCTAACTTACTCACAAATGATATTTGGTTTCTTATTATACAGAATCTCTCCAAAATGAAATTGGGATAAAATCTACGAGCTCTTAACTTTAAGATTTCCGAAGGCAAAATTGTACCCATTTGAACAGCTATAGTTTATCTTGTATGTTCTTCAAGAATTTTGTAGCACCTATAGATTGTTTTAGAGTTAAAGACACATCCTGCATAATTACCGAAACCAAACCAAATTGACCCAGTCAATCCCACTCGAAATGCAAACGATTCCTAAGCATGTTAGGTTATGGTGAATGCTTTTGGGTTCCTAAGCATTTTTTTGGTGTTGAACGCGTATGAGATTCATGGGCATATGGAGAAATCTGTATCCCAAAATATGCTTAGGATGTCATGGAGGATAATAGGAACAGGGGAAGAGTAGTTTATGAAACTCTCTGAAAAAGTTTATGGAACTCTTAGAAAAAGTTTATGAAACTCTCGGAAAACGCTATGAACATACAACTCAATACTCATATTTGACTTGCCAACTTAGGATTTCGCCAAGTTCATATTACTTTAGGTCGGTTAGATTATTGTCGTTTGCCACCACATTTGTTGTACTTGGGCTATGTTTGGTAAAATATCTAATAAGCTAGATAACAATGTAAAATGACCTAAAATGACATGTTGACAAATGAATTGGAAAAATATAAGCGGCACAATTTGGAAAAAAAAAAGTGGAGAAAAGCACCTAGAGCTTATTGAAACGCTACCTAAAGTAGCTTTTTAAAAAGCTAGCTTATTGCTAATCAAACGGGGGTTTTTCAATAAGTTCAAAAAATAAGCTACCTTATGGTTGCCAAACGTGTACGTGACGGTAGATTCAGATGTTCCGTTTCCTTCTCGTAGTTTTTGGAATATCACTACGCATTGCCAAACTCTATTCCACTTATTCTACATGGATTAGTTAACCAGCTGTTTTTGGTCAATTTGCAGGATGGGTAGGTCCCACACTCACCTCAAAACCTTGTTTTTGGTAACCATGGGTGTACGGGCCAGTTTGTGTGTACCTCGGCTAATCCCATGGGGCCCTGAAGATAACAGCCAGAAAAAACCCAGTGGCCCTAAGGAGGCTTGAATTGAACTGGCGACCTTTGGGGAGGACCCCTAAAGGTCTCGCCATTATTTTCCAGTTGAGTTGGCCCTCAAGGTGTATCTGTATAAGATATTACGAGATTGTACATGAGAATATAGGCTTCGATATTTAGCATTACATGGATGGCCATTTGTGTTTACATCCTCCGTTTTCTGCAGTCACTTCGTACCAAATCTTACAATTGGTGCTCCGGTCATTGAGAGTTTAAGAAAACATACCAAGTAAACGCTTCATTTGCCCCCCTATTCATCGTGAGTTCACAACTGATTCATCATGAATAAGCCTTATTTTCTGGTTATGCAGGGCTTATCTGGATTGCCACCTTATGGTCACAAACCCTCTTGATTATGTGGAACCATTCGGAAAAGCGGGTGCTTCAGGTTTTACTTTTCATGTGGAGGTGTCCAAAGGTGCGACTATGACTATTTGGAATACAGCCACAACAAAATTGACTTTATAGGACGCCAAATATGTCTAAATGTTCTACTAGACTTCTTTGTAGGACATAAGTTTATAGGACCGAACAATTGTGCGTCCTATGTAAAGGCGTTACAATAAGTTGATAAGACGCTTTTGGGCGTCCTAAGAAGTTTCTTAAGACAATTTATGTAATAAAGTGTTATATTAGTCTTTTTATATGACATTATTTGAAAAAATGTCTTACAAAAACAAGTGTCCTATAAAAAAGGTAAGAAGACACCTTACAGCGTCTTAAAAAACTTGTTAGAATGCCCAAATACGTTATGTTATCCTATTGTAACATCTTTATATAAGACACAAAATTGTTTGGTCTTATAAACCAAAGTCCTATAAAGCAGCCTATTATGACATTTAGACATCTTTCGCGTCATGTAAAGACGAATTTGTTGTAGTGTACCCTTTTCATTTTTAGTCTTCTATTTCGTTTACTAAGGCTTGGTGAAAACATGTTAACTGTTGCAGATAATTGGCAAGAACTTGTTCAACAAATTAAAGCCAAGGGCATGCGGCCTGGTGTGGCATTAAAGCCGGGAACCCCCGTTAAAGAAGTGTATTCCTTGGTGTGAATGATCTGCTCCTAAAACCCGATTTTTTTCTCGTTTGAGCTTATAGTCTAATTGATCTTTATCTATCGAATAGTAAAATTAGTGTTATTATTTAATATATGGAGCCAATTTGTACCATTAGGTAGCTGTCGAATGATTCTATGCGAAATTGTTTCAGTAGTTAATATTTTTCTTTTCGTGATGCATAGCTTGAAGGCGAACATCGTGTGGAAATGGTTCTTGTTATGACCGTTGAACCTGGATTTGGTGGGCAAAAGTTCATGCCAGAAATGATGAATAAGGTACATGAGGGATGTTTATATTGCAGCTTCACAAATGAATACAAATTTTGGTGTCTGTAGATGATTTTATTAAACCCTTGATTCGGTTTTCAGGTACGCGCACTGAGAGAAAAGTTTCCGACACTAGATATAGAGGTTAGTTGTTCCAAACCCTACTTTTGAGTGAGATATATTGAATTTGTTTGGTTTGGTTTGAATAATCTTGCTGCTTTTGTATGGTGGTTTCATGGTAATGTAATGAGGTGATTAGGATGCATTATTTGAAGTCGAGATTCATTGTAATCGTTGGAGTCCTGTACTGACTAGACTTTGGTCATTTCTCCTTGATTTGTGTTGGAATCTTCTCTCTCCTCAAGAGGTGTTTTGGACAGTAATCTAATGGGGTTTCACATACAAATATTCTTATATGGTATCAGAGCCAAGGTCTACCACTCTAAAGACTCGACACTCTAGGGCAATCTGTGCTCGTCTAGCCCCCTCTCGACACTCTTGGGATATTTATGCCTGTCTACCCTCCGTTGGAGGGGGCGTGTTAAAGTTCCATGTCGGCAAACACTTGTTGAAATTAATGTGATATATATATATATATATATATACATATATATACATACATACAGGGCCGTCCCTGGGGGAGGGCGGGCCGGGCGCACGCCCAGGGCCCAAAGGAAATAGGGGCCCAAAATTTTAAAGTATATACTATATAGTCGTAAAAAAAATTAATTAAAAAGACAAAAAATTTAGTATAGAATAGGACCCAATTATATATTTAGAATTATATTAAGAGCTCAAACATGTATTAATTAATTACATTGGACAATAAAATTAATTAAACATCGAGGAAGGACATCTAGACGTCGCAGGGAAAATCACAGAGAAGTGAGATCGATGTCATGAAGAGAGGATTTAGGGGAAATAGGGAAGCGACGATGATAACGAGAATAGGGTTTCTATTGAGGGTTTTTATTAAGGGGTAGGAGAGGTTATTTTGTTGGCTTAATTTGGACAAGGGAGGTTTATTGACTGTGCGAATAAGACATGTATTTTTTCATTAAGCTCTAAGTGTATAATTTGTGAGAATCACCCTTAATGGTGAGAGATGTATTTCATCACAATATATAGTACACGAGTTTACAAAGAATGGAAAAGATATACCCAATGAATGGAAAAGATATACATAAATAATTATGTTTCCTATTTTACAGGATCACCACAATCTGGTGATGATCTTGTATCTTTATTGCTAATACCCCCCCTCGCTTTTATTTATGTATATCTTTTCCATTCTTTGGGTATATCTTTTCCATTCTTTGTAAACTCGTGTACTATATATTGTGATGAAATACATCTCTCACCATTAAGGGTGATTCTCACAAATTATACACTTAGAGCTTAATGAAAAAATACATGTCTTATTCGCACAGTCAATAAACCTCACTTGTCCAAATTAAGCCAACAAAATAACCTCTCCTACCCCTTAATAAAAACCCTCAATAGAAACCCTATTCTCGTTATCATCGTCGCTTCCCTATTTCCCCTAAATCCTCTCATCATGACATCGATCTCTCTTCTCTGTGATTTTCCCCGCGACGTCTGGATGTCCTTCCTCGATGTTTAATTAATTTTATTGTCCAATGTAATTAATTAATACATGTTTGAGCTCTTAATATAATTCTAAAAAATATAATTGGGTCCTATTATATACTAAATTTTTTGTCTTTTTAATTAATTTTTTTTACGACTATATAGTATTGTAGATCCCAGTACAGTGCAATCAACAGATAATAAGATCAACGTAGAACAGTAATATAGCCACAATCTCTAGTCATATGATTAATAATGTCAAACGAAACATTATTACATTATTAGATAAATTAGGGCATTTATCTGTTACATCTCTTTTACCGAAACCAAGTATTTGTTCGTCTTGTCAACTTTCTAAAAGTAAGCGTTTACCATTTGATCTTAATCCAAAACGCTCATTACATGTGTTGGATTTGATACATTGTGATTTGTGGGGACCGACACCCATTGTGTCTACAGATGTTTATCGTTACTATGTTATTTTCGTTGACGACTTCTCAAGGTTTACTTGGTTTTACCCCTTAAGGGCGAAATTTGATTTTTATAATGTTCTGTCTACTTGAGTTTTGTGCAAACGCAGTTAGGGGTGCTCACGGGTTGGGTTGATCGGGTTGAAGTCTTTTTAACAACTCAACCCAATATAGGCGGTTTAAAAATTTTACAACCCAACCCAATCAAAAGTGCAACCCAACCCTCGGGTTGATCGGGTTGTGTTTAGACAAGATGAAATCAAATTTAGAAATATAAACATAAAGGAAACATTTCTTTGAAATACAACCGAATGGCCGATAATTCATGAGAGCATGTAAGTCCATCAAAAATATTACGATATTACATATAAAAATGTTTAAACCTAACGATAATATGTCAATCAACAACAATCGTTTTAGACATCTCCAACCCCAATATTTTCGCTTTCTTGGCCTTGAGGTTGGTCGTGTCATCATCAACCATTTGGTACAACTTATCCATACTTCTTAAATCTTAAATATATCACATTTAGTTAATTTTTAAGTTTGCACATGTATATATATGTGTGTGTGTTTACATTTATTAAACATATATACAAAGGAGTTATATAGAGATGAATAATAGATTGAAAATATATGTAAATGAAGAGGGTACGCAATAGTGTAATTGTCTAATTTACATATTAATAGAAACTTAATAATCATATTAAATCCACAAAATAAAATGATCGGGTTCATCGGGTTGGGTTGGGTTCAAATAAAAGTAACCCGATATCAACCCAATACCTACGGTTTGAAGATTTTACAACTCGATTAGACATCGGGTTGCTTCGGTTTGAGTTATTTCGCGTTGGGTTGGGTTGGGTTGATTGGGTTGGTCGGGTTGATCGGGTTTTTGAGCACCCCTAAACGCAGTTCTCGTGCAAAGTCAAAACCTTCCAAAGTGATGGAGGTTACGAGTTTTGCAATAAATATGTCATTACCTTACTTATGAAAAACGGTACTCTTCATCGCATTTCCTGCCCGCACACGCCTCAGCAAAATGGTCGTGCCGAACTCAAACATCCACATATCACCGAGACAGGGCTTGCCATGTTGTTTAATGCTCATTGCCTTGCGTCATTATGGGTCGATGCCTTTGCTTCCGCCACCTACATTATCAATCGTTTGCCGTCTAGAGTCTTAACCAACAAGACCCCTTTTGAATTACTTTTTGGTACCACACCAAATTATGCCAACCTTCACACTTTTGGGTGTCGAGTGTTTCCATACTTACGTGACTACTCGACACACAAGCTTGCTCCCCGGAGCATCTCATGCATTTTTATTGGCTATAGCAGTCAATACAAGGGATATCGTTGTTTGGATCCCTCTACTTCACGCATTTACACTACCCGCCACGCTCAATTTGATGAGGCTACCTTTCCGTTTTCTCGAAATCTACCTGTTGTGGATCTTGCTAAAATAGTTTTCTCCAACTTTGAGGAAGCTAACCAGTCAGCTCCACTGTCGGCCCAATCAAAGCCCAGTGGCTGCTCTTCTGAGTCCAAAGTCGATCTTCAGCCGCCTCTCGGCCCCTGCTCGCTGTGTCATGGACCTACTCCAGCCCCGTCCAACACTGATCGACCGTCTTCGGCAAGCACAATTGATCCCTCTACTGCTGTCGAGCCACTGTTGTCGACACCTACAACTGCTGTCCAACCATCTTTGTCGACACCTGTAGCCCCTATGCTGGACTCTACGACCTCTACGCAGGTCACAAGCTCCGAGACTAGGACTTCATCGGCTCATCCTATGATTACAAGAGCACGAGCAGGTATCTTCAAACCAAGGCATTTTGTTGATCTTGCCCTACTTGGACGCAATAGTCTACATATTGCTCTTTTTGCTACAACGAACCTTAAAGGTTTCAAAACAGCTGCGAAAAATCCTCGTTGGCTCTCGGCCATGGAAGAAGAGATGAAAGCATTGCGTGTTAATAACACATGGACTCTCGTCCCACGCCCACACTCTTCAAACGTTGTTGGCTCCAAATGGGTGTTTCGTACCAAATATCGCTCGGATGGCTCAGTTGAACGGCTCAAAGCACGATTAGTTGCCCAAGGTTTCACTCAAATTCCCGGTTTGGATTATTTCCACACGTTTAGCCCGGTTGTCAAAGCCTCTACGGTTCGCATTGTACTTTCACTTGCTGTCATGCATAATTGGCATCTCCATCAACTAGATGTCAAAAATGCATTCTTAAATGGACATCTCACTGAAACAGTGTTCATGGAACAACCTCCGGGTTTTATTGATTCCCGGTTTCCAAATCATGTTTACCAACTCAAAAAGGCACTATACGGTCTCAAACAAGCTCCACGTGCTTGGTTTCAGCGACTTAGGTCCTGTTTGTTTTTTAAGAGGTTTAAAGTCTGAAATCTTATTTTAGTTATTAATAAGAGGTAGTGTATAAAAATGTCTGAACGATTCAGACTTAAGAGCCATTAAGAGGTTTTTAAAAGAAAACAAACAACCCCTTAGTGACATTCTTACCCGTCTTGGGTTCTCGTGCTCACACATCTTTGTTCGTTTTCAAACGCGACTCTTGCATCTTATACTTACTGGTCTATGTTGATGACATCATTCTGACCTGGAATAGTGAACCAATGATCCGCCATTTTGTCTCACAACTTCATCGTGAGTTTGCCATCAAGGATCTTGGCCAACTTAGTTATTTCTTGGGACTAGAAGTCTCTTACACCGATAATGGACTATTTCTAAGCCAAGCCAAGTAATGTCACGACATTCTTTCCCGGGCAAAATTACTAGAAGCCAAACTTATGCCTACTCCTCTAGCTACGTCTGAGCAACTCTCTAGCCTTGGATCTTCATTCTCAGATCCTACTCTATATAGGTCCCTCGTTGGGGCACTTCAGTATCTCACGATCACTCACCCGGACCTCTCCTATGCAGTTAACCAAGTTAGTCAGTTTCTTCATGCTCCGACTGACAATCACTTCAACGCGGTGAAGCGTATACTTCGATATGTTAAAGGAACTCTTTCGTATGGGCTCTCGTTTCACCGTCCTTCTAGGTCCTCTCTTCTTGGATACTCGGATGCGGATTGGGCACGCTGCATTGAAACTCGCCGATCCACCTATGGATACTCAATCTTCCTCGGTGGAAATCTGATTTCTTGGAGTGCCAAAAGGCAACCTACGATATCCCGCTCGAGTTGTGAGTCCGAATATCGAGCTATGGCTAACACGGCTGCCGAGATCGTATGGGTCACACATCTTCTTCGAGAGCTACATGCATTACCTCCTGATCGACCGACTCTTGTTTGTGACAACCGGAGTGCGATCTTCTTAAGTCAAAATACGGTCTCTCACAAGCGGGCAAACCACATTGACATTGATTATCATTTCATTCGTGAACTCGTTTCTTCCGGTCGTTTATATACTCGATTTGTTCCAACAACTCTTTAATTGGCGGATATCTTCACCAAGAGTCTTCCACGCCCTCTTTTCGAACACTTCCGTGCCAAGCTTCGTGTTGGCCCACCACCACTTCGTTTGAAGGGGGGGGGGGGGGGTATTAGCAATAAAGATACAAGATCATCACCAGATTGTGGTGATCCTGTAAAATAGGAAACATAATTATTTATGTATATCTTTTCCATTCTTTGGGTATATCTTTTCCATTCTTTGTAAACTCGTGTACTATATATTGTGATGAAATACATCTCTCACCATTAAGGGTGATTCTCACAAATTATACACTAGCTTAATGAAAAAATACATGTCTTATTCGCACAGTCAATAAACCTCATTTGTCCAAATTAAGCCAACAAAATAACCTCTTCTACCCCTTAATAAAAACCCTCAATAGAAACCCTATTCTCGTTATCATCGTCGCTTCCCTATTTCCCCTAAATCCTCTCTTCATGACATCGATCTCTCTTCTCTGTGATTTTCCCCGCGACGTCTGGATGTCCTTCCTCGATGTTTAATTAATTTTATTGTCCAATGTAATTAATTAATACATGTTTGAGCTCTTAATATAATTCTAAAAAATATAATTGGGTCCTATTCTATACTAAATTTTTTGTCTTTTTAATTAATTTTTTTTACGACTATATAGTATTGTAGATCCCAGTACAGTGCAATCAACATATAATAAGATCAACGTAGAACAGTAATATAGCCACAATCTCTAGTCATATGATTAATATGCAATCAAAGGTTACAGGTTTACAGGAAGAATTTCTGATCAGAGAAAAATAAACCTATTGACTAGAGATCTGGAAATTATGAGACTGTCTAATAATGAAACGTCTAACCACTGTCCAACCTGAAATATGAACAAATAATGCCTTTATAAACTTAGGCTTACAAGGGCTAATGGGCTTGGGCCCAACTATTCAATAAACTACATTAAGCACCCTTATAAATACTTTATTCCACTTTCAACGCATAGGACTTTCAGTCCTAACAATCTCCCCCTAAAGTTGAATAAATCATTTAACAACTTGAAAAACTTCAGGCCTTGATCTTCTTTCCCTCTTGGGCCTTTTAAGAACTTTGGTGTTGCTTGACTTCATGTCTTTCCACGCTCCCCCTTGAATAAAGCTCATGGTCTTCATAATATCAACTTTGTAACCAGATTCAATGAACAATAGCCTCGACGGAATGCACTATCACGCAACTTTTAACTGTAGAAACTCAATCACATCGGATCAGTTCACAAGAAAGATAATGTGAGAGTTACGTGACATTCCACGGTGCAACTTCAGTTTAAAACAAATAATCTGTTTTTGAACCGCGAGTTGAATAAACTTTCAGCTTAAGAACTTGTTTCAATCAGCTTGTAGGAGGAAATGACTTGAAGCATACATCACATGATACGGGATAGAAGAAATACACTCTTTGAAATCTTCATCTTTGAATATTGAAACATCATTGAACTCATATCTTCATCTCTTTGATCTCTAGACTGTCTTCAGAAAAGCAAACTTTCACAACTCATCATTATGGAATGATTTCTTTTCACCAATCTTGAAAAACTTGAACTTTTTGAAATTTCTCCACAAATCTTTTTACATAACTTTCTTTCTTTCAAAACTCTTCAATTTCAACACATTCTTTGATCTCCCCTTTATGATAATTTGACATTCTCCGCCCTTTGATCTGAGTATCCGTCAATTCATGAAATGTATATATCCGAATCTTTTCAAATTCAGATATAATAGGAATTGAAAACCTGAATCAACAAATGATACAGTTAGTATGCCTGTAAGTAGCACGGAGCCACTTTGTACAACATATGTACTTTGGAAAGGAGTTTTTGTGATATGCACTCCCCAGGGCTTCCATTCAATCATCGAAAAACCACAAAGGAATTTTCTATGAATGTTATGACAAGAAAACTTATTCCTTGTGTGCTCGTGCTAGTGTAGAAATGATTGAAGCTACTTAGCTTGATCAGGCTCAAATTGTGTAACCTGTTGGGACAACAACAGATATTACACGGACTCAATGTGCATGAAAGAGGTGCGAAGGTGGGGCAACTTTCCTTCTTTTTCAATATCTAAATCTTCGAGTGAAGACTAGATAGCAGATATGCTGCGTCCTCTAGGAAAATGAAACATTTCTTTGTTAAGAAAGAAACGAGTGGTTGGTGGGGTTAATGCAAGAGTTGGCATGGGCTAGGTGCATTTTCAATGATGGTCACCAAAGAATGTAAACCAATCAGTAGATGTGGTTGCCCGACTCAGAAAGTGGTTGGTGCAGAGTTTTCATATTCTTTTAACTCTGTTCTCACACCCTCTTTCTTTTTAACATTAAAGCTCACTTCTAACCAAACTCTCATTTACATTTTACCGCTCAACACAATGAGAAAAACTCAACCGGATGAGTTATCTCCCCCACTCTTTGATTTATGACCCCTCACCCCTTAAAAAAATCACTTTAGGATAACTTCCGGGGTAGGAAACACTGGTTTACGTGAATCCATGGAAGTTCTGTTTAAGCTCTCACACGAATCCCATGTAATTCCTATAAAGAATAGTAGCTCAACAGTTTAACTTGAACCGTTAGGCACAAAATGTATGATAACATTGTCAAAAAATATGATCAGGAGATTTGAGCAATTGATCTTTTAAAATCTGACAATGTATCAATCAAGATCAAATAAACTGGTTAGGGTATCAAAGAACTGGATATTTTGTTTATATGAACAACTATAAACAATTTTGCAATGAAAGCACAATATTAGAAATGATAATTGATGCTCAACAATATTTGAAAGCAAACGGGAGTATTACCATCGAAAAATTGGTTCGTTATGAGACATGGTAATAACAATTTCAAATAAAATACCGAACATGTGTGAATGAATACTTGACAGTATATGGACAAGATAATACGCAAGTATTGATCTTTGGAAACACACGGTCAGTTAAACATTAATGCTCAAAAAAATTAAAAACACACTTCTAAATTCATAAAATCTTTTGAGAACCAGAAGTGGTTTGAACATTTCAGAAAACGTTTTTCATGTTCGAAAGTTGTTCTTCTTTCAAACACTCAGAGATCTAGATAAGAAGATATTTACCTTTAAAGTTCCCCCTCAAATCATGATAAAATGATTTAGGTCTATTAAGCTTCCCCTGGATATTTGCAAAATATCCAGGTCTGAACGTTGAAGAACGGGTCCTGATCTGTCATGTGATCAGAAGGCAAACTCCGTTGAAGTACAGGTTCTAAGCTGATTTACTTAGAAGCCTTTGTTCTTTTACTCCCCCTTGACAGTAGGTGCCTGCAACAAAGAATCAGTTTTCGGCTTTGGTACCCACTGGTATTTGGGTCCATGAATGTTAGTTGCAGTTCTTGTAGGGGAAATAGAATAAGAACCATACCATAAATGATCACTGGTTTTGTGAATGTGATCATGTGTACTACAATAAGAACAATGGTATTTCTTACCTGACAACCTGAGTAATTGATATCTCGAGTAGATATGATCAGGTTTACCTTTACTTGCATTGTTCTTCTTGGCATTAACCGTATGTACACATGATTCTCTTTCTTTCAGCTCATCTTCAACTGGTTTCTTCTTCCAGACTAGTTCCTTTTCTTTGTATATCCTTCTTCTTTGATGTGTACCTGAACCATCTATATTGCTATCATAGAAAATGTTAGTTTTATGAATCTGATCAAAAGATTTAACTGACCTTTGTGAAGAGACAGATTTCTGATTTGAACTTGATACAGTCTTTTCAAGCACTTTAATCGTCGAAGCAAAGTTGTCTCTTTCTTTAACAAGCAGGTTAAACTTCTTCGTGAACTCAGACTTCGTTTGCTGCTCTTTTAGTTCCTTCTCAGATAGTTCAGATAGCTTCTCAGTAAGCTTTTTGATCTCAGCCTCAAATATGCATCTTTCTTCTTCAAATCCCTTCTCAGCATCCTTTCTTTGGCCGGATATTTCCTTGAAGAATCCAATGTTCTGCCGTTCAATGGCCTTCTTTTCTTTTGCAAACTTTTCTCTTTCAAGGATTATTACTTTCTGAAAATCAGAAACTTGCTGAGAAAGTTTTATGCATTTCAGCTCAACTTCTTTCTTCTCATCAACACATTTTCTCGAAAAATCTGAGAACTTCTTTGCGAACGATTTCTCAAACTCGGATTTATCTTTAGCATGCTCGTGCTCCAAATCAGATATTTGCTTTTGAAGATCGGCATTTGCATCTTTCAGGTCAGAGATCTTTTCCTCATAACTTTCAACAGAGACTGTTTGCTGAGTTTTAGCTTCCAAATTAGAAATCTTTCCTTTTAGCTCAGTGTTCTCAGATTCCAATTCTCTTCCT
The DNA here is from genome assembly GCA_954870635.1 of Arctium minus. Classification (NCBI taxonomy): domain Eukaryota; kingdom Viridiplantae; phylum Streptophyta; class Magnoliopsida; order Asterales; family Asteraceae; genus Arctium; species Arctium minus. Next base: position 661,060 of record OX941097.1, read on the forward strand.
TTCAACAATTCCCTTGACCCTAGCATCAACCATTCAGTGCAATCCCACAACTCTTTTCCTGTCATTTTGTAAGTATTTATTTGACCATAAATTTCGCTCAGAATGTCACGAAAAAGGTCACAAGAAATACTACTAGTCATATAATTTCGAGCTAAATTATTAGCCCTCTCTTTTCTCCTTTTCCACAGGAGAAGCTTCTGTCGGAATTTGGGATTGCTTCACTCCTTCAGTCAATGATAATCTGATATAGGGACCCACCTCATGTTCATCCACAAAGTTCAAAAAATGAACTTTCCACTTTTCATATTCTCCTTTGGACCACAGCCTTGGCGGACTCACCATTTTGATCGTATCGAATAGAATGTATTCGTTCCGGCTCTGAAAAGCTTGATTTCTAGGGACTGAACTTGACAAGAGATGAAACTTGAACTGATTTAAACTTTTATCTTAACTGCACTGTAATGATCGTGAGACAAACAGGATGATCCAAATATATATATATATATATATATATATATATATATATATATATATATATAGCTAGGTTTGCGCGAGGTTCGGGTCACGCGAAGAGAGATTTGCGCGACCAATGAGTGGCGCAAAGTAAGCTTTGCGCGAGCAAGGGGTGGCGCAAAGTGTACTTTGCGCGAGCAACTTATGGCGCAAAACGAGTCCGGTCGAGACGAGAGAGCGGTCGACAAAGATTATCGGTCGACAAAGAGTATCGGTCGAAATAAAGAGGGTTTGCGCTACCAAAGGGTGGCGCAAAGTGCACTTTGCGCGAGCAAGGGGTGGCGCAAAGTGACCTTTGCGCGAGTAGGTATGGCGCAAACAAGGGGTTTTCGCGAGTAGGCTATGGCGCAAACAACGGGTACCAGTCCATACAGAATATCGGTCAAGACAATCTACCGGTGAAGCAAGATATCGGTCAGCAACGGGTATCGGTCGAACAGGTTACCGGTCCAGACAAGGATCCGGTCAAGATATGTACCGGTTAAGCAATGTACCGGTCGGGACAAGGTTCCGGTCAAGTTATGTACCGGTCACGAAGGTATCGGTCGATAAAATATGGGTCAACTTAGTAAGGTATCGGCCGACACTATATCGGTCAACAGCTTACCGGTCGCCAAAGCAATCCGGTCGATAGGGTATATCGGTCGAATCTAAGTACCGGTCGAAAAGGAGCAGATATTAACAGATAAGACCGATAAACTCGAAGATCACGGACCGATAAACACGATGAATTCTGGAAATCGATCGAAATCGAACCCAGAAAACAATCGATTAAGCACGTATCAGACCGATAAACAATTAAGAAACAATTATGAAATTTTTCGATCGATAATTTAATTTCCAGAAAACCACAGTGACCGATAGAACAGATTTTGAAGAACGCATACCGATAAATCACTGATTTTCCAGAAAAATTCGATTTTCGCAGATGAGTTTTGTGAGCAGATCAATAACACAGTTAAACACAATTTTAACCCAGAAATCAAACAAACACTCATGCAGATAAACAGATAGGAACGATTAAACCAAATAATTGATTAAGGGTTTTAGACAAACCTTTTCTGGATCAAACCTTCAGTCTCCTCGCTTTGATACCATTTGTAGATCCCAGTACAGTATCAACAGATAATAAGATCAATGTAGAACAGTAATATAGCCACAATCTCTAGTCATATGATTAATATGCAATCAAAGGTTACAGGTTTACAGAAAGAATTTCTGATCAGAGAAAAATAAACCTGTTGACTAGAGATCTGGAAATTATGAGACTTGTAACAACCCAACCAGAAATCATCAAACAGATTAATTCTTAATATTAAAATACCAACATTAGATAATAATCCATCCAAAACGGTCCCAAACTTACAATAGAGTAATCAAGGTTTGATAAAACAACCCATACACAACTGAGATAAAGAATAATAACTAGATGACGGTCTTCTAACTGGATCCGCTAAGCCTTCTCTTTTCCTTTAGCTGCCCTGTCTAACTCACGACGGCCTGAAAAGATTTTTTTTTAATTTTGAAAGAGCGAGGGTTAGACCATAAGCCTAGTGAGTTCCCTCAAACAGATAAGCAATAAATTACTTTCCTGAATTAAAAACAACATTTGATAATGGCACATAAGTAAAACACGCTACGGACCACACGACCGTCAAAGACGATGTGTCTAACTCGCGCTGTCTTAATGTTGGGACACGCCCCCAACGACATAAACGGGTCACTCCCCGGCACGAGTAGGCGGGCCACACTCCCCGACTTAGGTCACGTAACCCACAAATAATGTATGCATACATTTAAACATCAACAATTTATAACACACTTGAACAATTTAATAAAAATCATGCCATCATAAATAAATCAAAGTTTGAAATAAACTTCACATGCTTTCGTCATCGAAAGGTTTAGTTTAGAAAAACTCACCTGTCGTCCCTTAGCTCAAATTATTCGTCTACCTCTAAGATTCGAACCGAAACCTATAAAAAAAAATATCGATGGATGAATTCTCCCACTTTCTAATTTAAAAAAAAAAGAAGATTGACCTTAACATCTACCACAACGCCGCTTAAATCTCTAAATAAATATTTCACAAATTACTAACTTAAGTTATAGAAATTTAAAATAATTCCACTTTGGCCCACCACTTAAATTAATAACTCAATACTTATCATTTCAAGGAGCACGTAATAATTCCACTTGGGCCCACCACTTAAATTAAAATAATACTCCATATGCATGGCTTCGGCCCACCGAGAAACAAAAATGAGAATTGGATTCTTTATCAACAGTCCGACCGGTGCCATGCAGGAAATCGACCGGAGTGCACCGGGTGTAGACATACGACCGGTGTTACCATTCTCGACCGGTGTTACCATTCTAACTACCGGACCTGCAACTGAATTCGAAGAGACTGGGGTGCTAAAGCCCGGTGTCTCGACCGGTGCGAAACAAAACCAAACCGACCGGTGCGTAAGCGACCGGGGTGGCGATTCCCCCCCTTGACCGGAGCCGAAGCTTGACCGGAGCCGCAACTCGACTGGGTTAAACGACTCCCAAAACTTCAGTCTATTCGACGATTACAACTTCTCGGAACCACCCTTACCGACAATAAGATTACCTAACGAATCCAACAAACAATGACCACCCTCAATTCGATCAACATAAACTCTCAGATTAACACTCACACCCAACTTCAGATAGATAACAAAACCCAAAAACTAAAACCATTACAGACAAGAACAATTAGAGATGAAGATTGTGGGTTAACAGATGATTTACCTCTATGAGATTTTAAGTTCACCCTTGCGATCCTTCAGCGAATTCTTTCTTCTTCAACTTAACTCCAAAATCGCCCACTGCCTTTCACAATACTCAGCCGCCACACAAAAGGAAGAATTACACAAAACCCTAGGTTATCCTCTTATAAAAGTATTTTTCACTTAGCCCCCTCTTATAAAAGTATTTTCACAAAATGAAATTATTAACTTTAACCCGGTTATTACAAGACTGTCTAATAATGAAACGTCTAACCACTGTCTAACCTGAAATATGAACAAATAATGCCTTTATAAACTTAGGCTTACAAGGCCTAATAGGCTTGGGCCCAACTATTCAATAAACTACATTAAGCATCCTTATAAATACTTTATTCCACTTTCAACGCATAGGACTTTCAGTCCTAACAAGTATATACTTTAAAATTTTGGGCCCCTATTTCCTTTTAAGCCCTGGGCGTGCGCCCGACCCGCCCTCCCCCAGGACGACCCTGTATACACATCAACATCAGGTAACAAGTGAAAACTCAACTGATTTATTTTGATTTACTTAAAGTGTTACTCCGAATGGTCAACATAATGATCTCAAATGATTTCAATCTATATATTAAAGATATATCATAAGGTATGTCTTTGATGGTGGAACGGATTGACGATGTTATGTAAAAATGATATGGTAGATAATACTAATTTAAAAATAATTATTGAATGATCTTGCGCTTGGAATACCAAGAAAAATGATTATACATAAATTATTAGTATTTCTTGAATTTAATGTCATTTTTGATGATATAAACAATATATTGAAAATAAATTGTAGTTATCGAGGGTCCATTTTTACATCTTGCCCAGGGCCTAAAAAATGTCAAAAACGGGCCTGGATATATATATATATATATATATATATAAAGAAAGAGAGAGAGGGAGAGACATAGAGGCCCCTTCTTTTACGAACCCAATAATTCCTACAATCTTACAAACCAGTGTTCATATAGTGTTGTTTCATATGTAAAGCGTTCAAGACTGTATCTTTCCACTCACAAGATAGTCATGAATGTTCTATATATGAAGCAACACTATATGAACACTATATACATATATAGTTTTCTAGTTTCATCAGGATCATGTTTTCATTTATGATGCATTACAGGTAGATGGAGGTTTAGGGCCTTCAACTATTGATGCTGCAGCTACAGCTGGTGCAAACTGCATCGTTGCAGGCAGTTCGGTGTTTGGAGCTGCTGAGCCTACTCAAGTTATGACGCAGCGTAGGTTTGCGGAAGGATCGACAAGTGTCTAAACCCTTTTACGATTGAGAATTACGACGCGTAAAACTCAGATTCAAGAGAAAACTCTCAAAAAACTAAACTTTTATTGAATAATTGAACTGATTAACAAATAAAACAATAAACCTATTTTATAGTCTAAGATAACTATTCAAATCTAATCCTAATCCTAAACAAACTATAAAACTAATTAACTAATTAATAAAAAAGAAACTAATAATAATCCTATTAATAATCAAGACTAACAATAATTATCCTAAATCAAAATAAATAAAATAATAACAATAATCAATCAAGTGGTCATCGGTACTTCTACCGGGACTTAAGTCTCGGTGTAACTACCGGTAGGGGCTGTTTGCTCCTTCTTTTACGCCAAATTCTAAGCCTTTTTCGAGCTTGTTTTCTTGTTTTCCAAAGATAGAGGAAACGTCTTGATAATTCGCGAATTCTCCCTACATCAGACACCCTCACTTGAAAAGAACTCGACCTCAAGTTCACTTGATGATCAACATCATTTGGTTCCTTGGGGTTCCGATCCAACACCGAATCACTTACGTATAATACTTCCTTCATTAAAGCATATTGATCCTTAACTGGGTCTTTAGAATTTAGAAAGGTTGATTGGTCTTCAAGTCCCAAAGGATTCTATCGTGATCACTCCCATACGTGGGATGTTTTATTAAGCTCGAAATGGTTCGAAGTTATGAAAACTTTATTGGGACATGTTTGGCGAATTAGCTCAACTTGATCCAGAGGCGCTAAAATAATGGAAAAATCATCTTTGGGATCACATCCGGGACCATCGTTATGTGGCTCGGGAATGTCTTCTATTGGCTCGCTTTCGGCTTCTTTGGTCACTAGTGGGAAATCTGTTGTCGGTTCCTTGGGGTCGGCACAGGTTTCTTGTTGTGATTCTGTTACGATGTGGATGATCACTTTATCCTCGGATTTTTCGGCCAAGACTTCCTCTTTTTCGAGTGGCTTTTCCTGAACGGGTGGTTGTTTGAATTGGAAAAGAAAAGAATCCATAATGTGGTTAATGTTGTTGTCGTGTGGAACCTTGACCGGCCTGTCTTGTCCCTCCTCTGGCGGTTGCCGTTGTTGAGTTGGGAGAGAACTTGGGTGACAGCCGTCGTCAGATTGTCTAGAGATGAGGTAATGGCCGCAGTCATCTTGGCAAAATCTGCTTTGGTAGACGGTTGTTGATCTGCCATGGTAGACGGTTGTTGATCTGCCATGGTTAGTGAAAAGAACAGACGAATCCTGCTATGATACCAACTGACGCATCGTAGGTTTGCAGAAGGATCGACAAGCGTCTAAACCCTTTTGATAACGAGATTACAAATTGTAAAACTCGAGAACTCAAGAGAATATTCTCTAAAAAGCTAAACTTTATTGATAATAACTTTTTTTAATAAAGAAGCCTAGCTATCCTATTTATAACCTAAACTAGGAAAAAGATAACTACGGAATTAATTAAATCTAAACCTATTCTACTTAAAGATAATTAATAAGAAAAAAGATTATGAAGATAATAATGGCACGTGGGGTGAATTAGAATAATGAAATTGAGGATGCTTGGGACACTTAGGATTCCATAGTTTCCATGCACGCCAACACAGTGTCTTGGGTGGGTTTCATGCGACCCAAGTCGCATCGAACCCGCATTCGGTTCTGTTTGCCTCTTTTTTCGAGCCTCTTGCGAGCTCGTTTTTTCTTTCGATCCCGTTTTCCTCTTTTCCAATTACTTTCGAAAACTCTTATTAACTCTCGAATCCTCCCTGTATCAAGTTATATCATTGTTAAGGAGAAGTGTCATTGAGGCACAAAAATCTAGTTGAACATATTTACACATTTTAGCATGTCGAGTACTGTAGTTATCTTCGACATCTGAAACATAATAAACTTTTCCGAATTGACATACTTGTTTTAGTTTTCATATAGTACACTTCCAAGCCAAACTAAACTAAATGAACCTAGTAAAATCCCACATAGAGGTATGACAAGATCGGACCTACATAGAGGCACACGATAGCCCCCTTTCATGGTCATGTTGTAGTGGGAAAAAATTATGTTTCTGAAGGGTGCCACTATAATGTTTTGTCGTGTACCTCTCTATTTCTGAGAACTAGATTTATGATAGAAGTTTGCCGTGTCTGAGTTGGTTTATGGCACCGGATTGAAGGTTCTTGTTCAAAAGGGTGCGGGTTCGAATTCTGTGTTTAGCAAATTTCTTGGTTTTAAGTTTTTAAATTTCGGTTCTTTTTCTATAGCTTTTGTTTCTCTGAAAATATTTAGAAGATTGGGCTGTTAGAAGACTCGAACACAGGGCCTTTCCTTGCATTTGGAAGGAACAAACAAATAGATTTACAATGACCAAAAATCTTTCACAGTAACAGCTGAGGTTAATATGTGTGGTAAGTGAAGGAGAGAAAACTCTTACCTAATTAATGATTACCAGTAAGAGAAAAACTTGCAAACAATTCATTTTGATGACCGATGATGGTGACTCTTACTAGTAAGAGTTTAGCAAAATGTAGGATTGCATAAAAAAACATGCAGGACACTAAGGTGGCGTTTGTTTTTTAAGAGGTCTGAAGTTTGAAGTCTAAATCAATAAGAGGTGGTACTAAAGTCTAAAATCTAAATCAATAAGGTTTTAGATGTATTCAAGTGTTAAGAGGGTATGAAATCTGGAAAAAAACAAACGGTCTAAATGTAAAAATGTCTTACCGATTCAGATTTAAGAGGTATTAAGAGTTTTTTTGAAAAAAACAAACAACCCCTAAGCTTAAGGTATATTAGAAAGAATTTAGGATATGATTTAGGATGATTTTGAGAAAGTGATAATGTTTTTTTTATAAATTTGTTTAATTTAGGCTTAATAATATAATGTTTTTTATATAAAAAATTAAGTATTTTGTTAGAATTCAATGATTATCTTCTATATTTTAATTACATCTAGAAAAAATAACCAATTACATATTTAAAAATATAATTAAAACAAAATTATAGTAATATAATATATTAATTAATAGTGATACATGGAAATGTCTGTATAAAAGGAAGACCCTGCACATACCAAATTGGTGGGTGTTAGAAGCCTGTAGTAGTAATATGTATATTGTGTTTTTGATACTTGTAAATTAAGAGATATTTAAAATCTTGCATAAAATGATGGTATTTTGTGCATAAAATGTTGTAATTAAGAGTTTTTTATGTCTGTTTTATAATATAGTATATATATAGATAAGTTATATAATAAAGTTGAATCTTATATAAAAAGTTAAGAACTTTATTCCTAGCGAGTCTTATTTATTTTGTTATTCTCTATCTATAATTATAATATCATGTACTTGTGTCTTGGGATCTGTTTAGCTTTAAGCCGGATCAATGTGCAGCATGTGTTGTCACGTGTAGATTCATCCCTCTGCACCCTCGAATGTTTCTCCATTCTTATCAAACGTTGTTCAACTATGAGTCAATACACACTATCGACACTTTTTTATATATAAATAAAAACAACTATGCAAAGTAGAAAATAGTTGAAATCTAGCCGATGTCAAAATTATACAGAAGAGAAATGATTCAAGTTTAGTTGATATAAGACTCTAAATACGTTTTCTCTAAGAAGGCTAGAAACACAAATCTTCCGAAAGTGTTGAGATGGGGCTAGATAAGTACAAATTGTCCACGAATGTCAAATCTCTAGATTACTAGACCTCGACTATAATATCATGTAAAAATATGTGGAACCCCAAAATTTACTCTCTAAAAGAGCCATTAAGAAGAGAAATGAAGATCGCTTTTTTTTTTCCTTTCTAATTATGCTTCTTATAATTTTCTAATTATTTTATTAACATGTTTATCTCTAGTCTTTTTACTAACAACTAACTTATTAACTAACAACTATCTCAACTTATAAGGTTAGCTCAACTTATTAACTAACTAGGGAAGAATCTATGATTTTTTCATACGGCGACACCATATAATATAGACAAAAAGTAATTACAAAAAGCACTGTTTTTATCGACATGTCTTCATCTTTTTATCGATGTTCAATATTGTTTGATGTGGTTTTAGCCTAATTCCACCACTTTGAGGAATTATTTAAAGTTTTTTTGCTTGATTTCGAGAAAGTTTCAAGGGATTTTTTATTGATTTCAAGGGGTTTTTTCAGTTTTTTTGGTTGATATCAATAGTTTTTTGGTTTTTTCAGTTTTTTTGGTTGATTTCAAGAGTTTTGTTTTTTGGTTGATTACGAGCTAATGTTGCACCTTCTTAAAGTTTCAAAAATAATATGATAGCGACTTCCAAAACGATACGGTTACACCTTTAACGAACCTAAATTTTTTTACTGTTCGTCTGAGAAATAATATGGTGGCAAGTGCCACCATTACCACCATACTAGGTCCGTCCTTGTAACTAACAACTATCATCAGAAGTCACCGTGCAAGTTCACTGGAGATTTACTATCCTCAGAAAAGGTCAGTGGAGATTTTTCTGACTGTTCTCCAAGGTCTTTGAAATTAGTCAGGGTGCACATAAACTGATCCGAAATCCCACAATCAAAAATAAAAGGAACATTTCAACTAGCAACTAACTTATGAGATAAAACATAACCATAATTATGGAGGTGAGTCTCGATTTTAAACAACGATTTGGCCCCAAAATCCAACTTTTCGCTCTGGATTCCACTCGTCAACCATCTCGATGATCAATATGCTATGCATGTGAAGCATTCATCCCCTTTAATTTCTCATTCATTTATAAATCATTTTAGAAAACCAAACCCACGATTCTTGGCCTTCCAAAATTTCGGAATTAGGGTTTTTCACACTATATTACCACTTAACAAACTACCAACATCAATTGCAACTCTAACCCTCAACAATCTTTAAACTAATATCGTCAATTATGAATCCGAAAACGAGGTTGATTCGGTTTTATATCGCGGTCAGCGTCGTTGCGTTCGTTATATGCATTGCAGCTGCAGCATCGGCGTTTTACGTGATCGTATGCAGGAGGAAGACAAAGACGAAGAAGATGAAGCAGAAGCATTGTTTATCGTGCAATAAAAGTGTCGATTTGGAGCTCCAACAGCTGAGTTTAAGTGTCCGAACCGCTAGCGAAAAGAAAGTCTCGTTCGAATCGTCCTCCCAGATGGAGTCGTTAGACGATCATATCCTCCCCACCACCCCACGGAAGGTGGCGGCGATGGTGGTGGAGAGCTACACGGCGGAGGAGCTGAGCGTAGCCACCGCGGAGTTCTCCTCCACCAATTTGATCGAGGGATGTGTGTATCATGGCCGCCTCAAAGGAAAAAATGTGGCGGTCAAATGCACAGATCCCGATACCATCTCCAAGATCAAGTTCGAGCTCTTCCAGAGCCCGACTCGTTCCCACCCGAACATAATCCGATTACTGGGATTCTGTATCGGGGACGGTAATAACACAAATGCGATAGCCACCCACGACGAGTTTTTGGTGTTTGAATACGCCAAAAACGGATCTTTAAAAGATTGGATTCATGGCGGTTTGGCGATGAAGAGCCACTTCATCGCCTCGTGTTCGTGTTTCTTGACGTGGAACCAACGGTTAAAGATTTGTTTGGACGTAGCGAATGCGTTACAATACATGCATCAAATCTTGAATCCGACTTACGTTCATGGAAACATAAAGAGCCGGAATATCTTTCTGGATGAAGAATTCCATGCCAAAGTTGGTAACTTTGGCATGGAAGAATGCGTCCGAGATCAGAATTATCCCGAAGAAGTACCTTCTTCGGGATATCTGTATTCAAGTTATCCCGAAACTTGGGATGAAGGGTACATCGCGCCTGAATATTCAAATTCAAGCGCGATTGGTCCGGGCATGGATATTTACGCTTTTGGGGTTGTTTTGCTCGAAATACTGTCGGGAAAACCGCCTATTAGGAGGGGTAAGTCGGAGAATAAAGACGACGGTTTTCGGTTGTCGGAAAAAATCAAGCTTATTCTCGACTCCGGTAACGCGGTGGAGAAGATGAGGGAATGGATGGATCATGCGTTGAGCGAGAATTATTCGTTTGAAGCGGCGATGGTGTTGGCGAATCTTGCGAGAGATTGTGTCGAGGACGATCCGTTGTTGCGGCCGACCGCCGGAGAAGTGGTGGTGAAGCTGACGGAGTTGGTGGCGGACGGCGGTGGGGAGGAGGAAGTGATCGTTCGGGAAGGCTCTTGTAGACCTCTTGTGGCCCAGCCATTTGCAATTAAAGATGTAAATGATTTTTAATTATATTTGTTAAGAGTTTTATGTTCCTTAGATTTGTACTTTTTTTTTTCTTTTTACTTTGAAATAGGTTGGAATCTCAAATCTTCTCTCTTTTTCAAATACGTTTTTAGAAGGTAATATATTGATAAGAAACTTGTGAACCGTCTACAACGTGTTATGTAGAATCTTTTTAAAATAAATATTCATGATGAATAACATATTTATGATCAATATAAAAGTATTATTTATTATGAAACATATATTCAAAAGGATTATACACGTCTTATTCATCATGAAATACACATTCAAGATGAAAAACACGTTCATATTCCTTTTGATATACCACGTGGTACGTTGTGAATGGTTTATATATTCCTAACCAATTTTAGGTTCCTAAATAGAACCTACCCCGAGTTTCATATATCTAACATGATATTGAAGTCAAGTTTTACTTTTGGATATCTGTGTTTGGGACAGCTGGAAAATCTAGATTCTAACCCTTGTTGGAGGGTTTAAATGCTCTTTTGAAAAAGTAATTTGATCGAATTTTGTACAATATTGTCAGTATAAACGATGAGAATGCTATTTTAAGGATGTGTTGAGTACACAAACATGACTATACAATAAAACGTGAGGTTGATGGGCAAAAGAATTCCAAAGTGATTTAGATTTTAATTTAAAATAAATAGTTCAATAATTTATAAATTTTGTTACACTTTCTTAATTTATGTTCCACCTATTTTAATGGGACCTGCTCATATACATCCAATCATAATCTAATATTGTGTCAATTGTAAGATGATAATGTTAGATATTATAGGGGTTGTTTTGTACTTTTGTATATTTTAGTTTCTTTTAGGGTTTCTTGTCTTCTTATATATAGTTGTTGTAACATTTTCTAATTATTCATTCTCTCTAAGAAAAACCCTAGCCGTTTCCTGGTAATTCTTTTCTCCTCTTAAAGTTATCATGGTATCAGAGCAGGATTAATCTCTTTTCATCTCTCAAGTACTGTTAATCTAAAGCACTGTTGTGCATTGATCCGTTCGACGACGTCTTTTCTGAAAAGATAGTGCCGCCAAACAGAAAAGACACTGTCGAACAGAAAAGACACTGTCGAACAGAAAAGACGCCGTCGAACGGATCCGCGCACAACAGTGCTTGAGATTAACAGTACTTGAGAGATGAAAAGAGATTAATCCTGCTCTGGTACCATGATAACTTTAAGAGGAGAAAGGAATTACCAGGAAACGGCTAGGGTTTTTCTTAGAGAGAATGAATAATTAGAAAATGTTACAACAACTATATATAAGAAGACAATAAACCCTAAAAGAAACTAAAATATACAAAAGTACAAAGCAACCCCTATACTATCTAACAGATAAATGGTTCTTATTTATATAGATATCAAATGCATCCTAATTTATGTAATCGTTTGTTCCTTCCACTCGTGTGATTTATATTGTTTCTCACAACATTAACCAACTTGTACCTTTTCATTGGTTTGGAAGGTTGACCATGTTTTGTTGCAACTTGTACGAAGGGGTTGTTACAATTGGAAATCCAATATATATATTTTTTCCCGCCTTTTCGTCACGTTAACGAGACCAGGAATTCATAAATCAAATACTATATTTTTTCATATTTAGTATTCAGTAAAACACGTTTCTAGAAAACACCCAGTTGCATATATATATATATATATATATTGGAAGGATATTTTGCAACCCTGAAAGAGGTTGCAAGAGCATCTTAACCGTTGGATTCATGATCGACGATTATTTTATTTTTATTTTTCTGTTTTTTTTAATTAAAAATATTGGGCCCCATATCTATTGTAACCGTCGATCATGAATCCGACGGTTAAGATGTGGGTTTCAAATGAAACAACCCCTATATATATATATATAGTGGAAGGATATTTTGCAACCCTTCAAAAGGTTGCAACCCTTGCAACCCACATCTTAACCGTTGGATTTATGATCGACGGTTATTTTATTTTTATTTTTATTTTTTTTTAATTAAAAATATTGGGCCCCATATCTATTGTAACCGTCGATCATGAATCCGACGGTTAAGATGTGAGTTGCAAATGAAACAACCCCTATATATATATATATATTATGTTCGACCCTTTCTTTATTTATGTAAATATAATTATATATATACATGCTGCTTTTTTTTTAATTGTTATATTTTAACTTTCTAGTTGATTTTTCATTTTTAAAAATTAATTACATGTGCTGCATTAGTTTTAAGACTAGAAATATTTATTTTTTTAAATCAAGATATGAGAACCGGTAAACGAATATACAACTAATTAATAGTAATGTTTAACTTTTGACACCGAAGAAGTTTCTAGAAAGATCTCGATAGCAAGCGAAATGCCGGCTTGACGAATCAAATGTCATATTTGGTTTACACAATAAATATTAATTACAAAAAAACTACAACATCGACGAATTAAAATCTACATTAATTCGTACAAGCAAATATAAAAAAGAAGATTGTAGAAATGAAAAGGTACAATATATACATGTAGCATAATGAGACTTACGAATAAAAGAATTGACGGAAAGGCATCACCAGGAGTAGAGTATGCGGCTTAATTTGATTTTACCAAATCCAGATATAGAAGAGATTGACAGACTGAGAACTCTTTCTTGATATCTAAGATGATCATGACATCATTTCCCTAAATTCATCAAAACTGAGGACACCATCACCGTTAACATCAAATTTAGCGATCATCACCTTGCAATCATCAACGGTTCTCGACTCACCCAATTTGCTAAGCATCCGCCTTAAGCTTTTCGGTGTTATACACCCGCTCCCTTCCATTTCTTCGTACATCTTGAACGCCATTTTTAAATCGTTAATTTTTTCCTCTTCGTTTGCACCTTCCACCACATTCACCAGATCCTCCAAACTCAACAACCCGTCGCCATCAGAATCCATCATCTCTGCCGCCATCTCCGCCTCCTCCAATGACAAATCTCCGCCAATTCTTCCAATGCAAATTTGGAGCTCCGGTGGCGATATCTTCCCGTCTCCATTCTTATCTATGTGTCCAAATACACGTCTATATTGTTGCTCTTTGTCCATCAAAATTGCCCGATATATAAACGATCGAAAACACAAATATTCGTTTCGGTGTGTGTATATAGATATATTTGTATGTATGTATGTATTCTAGAGAGAGAAGTGTTGAAGAAGTGAAATTGCCAAGTGGATTTGAGGAAAAATGGCATCTTATAAGAAGGATGTACGGCGCCCGCGTTTTAGCCACGGGGTTTGTTTTGACCAAAAGTTAAATTTTAAGGGTGTAAGCAAATTACGAATTTTCAAAGTGGGGTCGGAGGAAATATCTTCGAAATGCACTCATTAATAATATCATTTTACTACCTTGAACTTTCAAGAATGTTCAAGATTTTCCCATTATTTGTAACTATATTTAATGTGCACACCGTCATCGAAGTCGAGTACAACTCTTGTATATTTGAAATACAACGTGGATAAATGATGGTTTATAACCATTACAAATATATTTTAATCCAAAATAATAAAATCAAATTGATTAAAGTTTTATTAGAGGATCGTTATGTTAAAAGTAGATATTTTTTAAGATTTATGCATGTTTTTGTTCTAATAACTATGCTAAATTGTAATGTTAAAATAAGAATAACAAATTTTTTAAGGGAAAAGTTCATAAAAGTCCAAGAAACTATTCCATTTTGAATGATTAAGTCCTTAAAGTAATTTTTTGAATGAAAAAATCATTAAACTTTGTCATTTTGAATTATTAAGTCCCTAAACTATTTTTTTGAATGAAAAAACCATTAAACTTTTTCATTTTGAATGAAAAAATCATTAAATTTCTCATTTTGAATAATTAAGTCTCTGGACATTTTTTTCAATAAATTAAATCATCGAACTTCTAAAAATTTGTTACTTACATCATTTTAACCCAAAAAAACTAACCTATAACCGGTTATCTTTTGATTCTTCCTATTTTGATAGATAAAAAATAAATCAAAAAATGGGAGATCGATGATAGGGGAAACAACGTGTTAGGCGATATGGAGAATAGACAACGTTCGGGCAATGGTGAGTGGTGATGCAGAGCGATACGATTGCTTGTGAGGGGTTTTAATGGCGTAGAGTTTGAGAACGGTAAAACTGATTTAGATTTGTTTTTACTTTAAAACCTTCATAGTCAGTTCTAGGTACCTTTAAAAAAGGTAACCAATTTTTAAAAGTTTGATGGTTTATTTATTCAAGAAAAATGTTTAGGGACTTAATCATTCAAAATTAGAAAGTTTAATGGTTTTTTCATTCGAAAAAATAGTTGAGGGACTTAATAATTCAAAATGCAAAAGTTTAATGGTTTTTTCATTCAAAAAAATAGTTTAGGGACTTAATCATTCAAAATGGGATAGTTTATTGGATTTTTTTGAACTTTTCCCAATTTTTAAATTTGGATAAATCTTTAAAAGTTAATATTGAGGTGAAAGATGTATTATTTTAACTATTTCCATCAAAAAGATTGAATGTGTTATAATTTTTTTTTATAAAAATGTATTGGAATGATAAATTTATTATTTATATTTTAATAATATAATAAACAACTTTTGAATGTAATTTATAAAAATTGATTGTAAATATTTTATTTCAGTAAAGTTATAACACAACTATTAAAAGTGCTCTTAGTTAACAAATTAAAAGACGGCCAACTAACCATCAACCAACAAAATGAAAATAAATCTATATTGATGATGAATATTCTTATAAGTAAATAAAAATGATATAATCGATATATTTAAAATTTTAAGCTACCATCAATTGAAATTTTTGATAGAAAAAAACACTAAAATTTTTAATGTCATTTTAAGTTTTTTAAATATGATATGTTGTTTAATGAAAAATAAAGTACAAATAACAACATAACTATCGACTGATATTCAAGAAGAAGCCACATCATATATTTTCAAAGTCGTAATTTAGAAATAATAAAATTAAAAAGAAAAACACTAAAAATTTTAATGTCATTTTAAGTTTTTTAAATATGATATGTTGTTTTATGAAAAAATAAAATATAAATAACGGTATAACTACCAATGGATATTCAAGAAGAAGCCACATCATCAATTTTCAAAGTCGTAATTTAGAAATAATAAAATAATGACCATAAATATAGTCTTCTCCATTATTGATTATTGTTACAAGTTGCAAAAGTTTCAAGGAGGCGGTGGAAGGGAAATTGGGAGGAAATTAGAAAAAATAATAATAATAATAATAATGCCATGTGACGCACGTTACCGTGACCATGGAAGGAGAATAATTACTTAGTATATTTCCAGCAAATTTAAATGCTCTAAATTGAAGAAATTTAGTTTTAATTTTATTCTCAAAACTTTATATAAGAGGTAAAGTGATAATTTAAAAATAATTATTTATGAAAGAGAAATATTTTTTTATTTTAATAATATAATGTATATTGTAATCTTAGAAATGGGGAAAATGTTGGATATGAACATGTGGAGAAACGGTTGATTTTGTTTGTTTGTTTTGGTTTGGTGGTGGTTTTAATAAATGTGTTTTTCAGAAGAAAAAAACAATGGATTATTGATTTTGAAAATTAAAACATAAATTATATTATTAGAATAATGATACATTTAATAAAAAGGGCAAATTGTATGGAAAAATAACGTACTTTGCCTTAATTACTATTTTGGGTAACGTACTTTTAAAGCATCCGTTCTGATGTGGCAAGTGATGTAACTTCCAACTCAACATTGTTTTTGACGTGTCTTTTGACATGGATTTTTAATCTAATAAATTTATCTCCATTTTAACATCTCCGTTAAAAACAAGGTTATTTTGGTATTTTGCTACTTTTTTTTTCTTTTAAATATTATTAAATCATTTTTCACTTATTTTTTTTAATTCTTTCATCTTCTTCATCAACCAGTAAAAGAAACCCTAAAAGCTAAGCCAATCAGGGACGGAGCCAGGATTTGGGTATAGGGGGAGCATATATATATATATATATATATAGACGAAGGTGTAAGGGAAAACCTAAAAAAAATAGAAAACTGAATAACACTCTGATAGTCTTTCATCTGGACAGTATACACTTGTGCATACAGGTAAATTATGTTGTTTTTTTGGTTTTATGCACAAGTGCATTGCATATGCACGTGTGCTTGTTACAAATTACTTGTATGCACAAGTGCATACCATCCAGATGAAGGGCTACCAGAGTGTTTTTCAGTTTACTGTTTTTTTGAGGTTTTCGCCTGAACCTGACCCTATATATAAAGGTTCAAATGAGAACACTAACTATTTAAGAAAACACAAGGAAAACAAATCATATGCAAAATTATATATGATTCGGCATTAATGGCCAAAAAAATGGATGCAGACGACTTTGGTCGCGACTTAAGTCGCTCGCAATCATATATGATTTTGTATATAAATCGTTGTTTTTGTGTTTTCTTAAATAGATAACGTTTTCGTATCTATAAAAGATGTTTTACCAAAAATATATTTTGATGGCCGAAAATGTTACCCGATAAGGCAATTAAGTAGTGCTCTTGCCGGTAAACATTTACTAAGCGTTTGGTAAAGCGCATAATCCTTAAATCGAAAGCACAAAATTCTTAAGAGAGAAGCTGAAAGCATTAGAAGTCAGAGGGAGCCAAATCCAATTTAGATATTTAAACCATTAGTTTCTACCATTTTATAAAAATAATATTTATTATATTTATAATTTATAATTTATAATTTATAAAAAAAATTAAAATTTTAGGGGGAGCCACTGCACCTCCTGGTGCCTTGGTGGCTCCGCCCCTGAAGCCAATAACCATAGATCAAACATCAAATTAAACCTAAATTAAATAACTAAATCCAAAACTTAAATCAAAACAGATGTTGCTATGGGATCTTTCTCCTAGAACAAGACATAATCCCTTCACTTTTGTTCATCTTGAAATCCCCACTGCAAAGCCCTCCTTACAATGTTCCCATTGCAGATCTGGAAACCCCTCCCATAATCTTCCACACCCCGTTGTCGTTCCACCGTCGTGGGACTGTAAGTTGGTCACAACACTGATCTAGTTTTAGGTTTTAGTTTGATTTGAGACTTGATTCAGATCTGAGTTTGATTTTGAATTTGTATCAAACCTTTTGATAAAGGTGATTTATGTTTTATCTATTTTTGTATCAGACGCTTTTGAAGGAAAATTTTCTTGATTTCTTCATTGTTCTTGAGTTTGGTGTTCATAGGAATGTAAAGGGGATGAAGATTGTTCAAAAAGTAAATTATATCAACACCCAAATTTCACGATTAGAAATGCCAATTACAGATTCAAACCAAATCGTCTGATTCAATCACTGAACTCCAATTAAAATCGAGATTACAAAAACACGAAATCAGCAATGTTCACCGACACATGTAAACAAATCAAAACATTTTCCAATCCAATCCAAATCAAATGAATCCAGAAGACGTAATCGACTAACCAATAACACAAGAAGAAAGTATTAAAATAAAAATTGGGAATTATATCTCAACCAAGGTACATATGGATCCCGATAGCTAACAAGAAGATGCAGATGAGAGCAAAATAGATGATGGAATGAACTAGAATCGAAACACCACTCGTTTGGAAGTTACCGAATTCCACCATCTTACTACGACCGGGAATCTGAATCAACAATCCCGTCGTTAGCAGTATGAACAACACCACCGCCACGAACACCAGTCCCCAATCCGACCCAAATTTGAAACTAATTTTAAATTAAAAATCAATGTCAATAGCCACCTCATCAAATTATATTGAGTTGGAAGCCACATCACTTACCACATCATCATGGTAACCAGCCCAAGTACTTAAATGTTTAAAACTTCACAACCTAAGTACCAAAACATATGTTTTAAAAGTACGTTACCCAAAATAGGAATTAAGGCAAAGTACATTACATTTTCATGCAATTTGCCTTAATAAAAAAGGTAATTATTTTTGAAAATTTATGTAATTTGAAAAAGTTTACGTCCTCTTTCCTAAGGGTGTGTTTGGTTCACAGAATGTGATGGAATCTGATAAAATTGGAATATTGAATTGCTTTGACTAGATTTTATTCTCTTGTTTGGTTCAAGCTTTTCAAAATACGCAATCTTTGAATCCCAACAAATTCCATAGATGGAGGAT
Organism: Arctium minus; assembly: GCA_954870635.1. Lineage (NCBI taxonomy): Eukaryota > Viridiplantae > Streptophyta > Magnoliopsida > Asterales > Asteraceae > Arctium > Arctium minus. The sequence goes on from OX941097.1 coordinate 680,098, forward strand.
TTTAACGTTCCATCATAAAAACAAAATATTTCAATGGAATGGAATTTGATATTTTAATAATTTCAAAGTTACCTTTTACCCTAATCTAATGTTAACACAACCTCCCTCATCAAATCGTATATGATCTTCTCCATCGCTCCTCCAGACTCCATCACCGCTCTCTGATTTCTTCATCTCGAACCCAACTCTCTGATTTCTTCATATGCTGCTTGATTTCCTTATCTCGATTTTGATTTCTTCATCTCGAACATTTTCTTCATTTGCTGCTCGATTTCTTCATCCCGATTTCTTGTATCTTCTGCTCCATCGCTGTTTGTATTCGATTTATTCATTTGATTTCTTCATCTGCAATCTGTATTTATGATTTTTTTCATCTGCTTTTTGGTTTCATCGGATTTCTGTGTTTATGGTTTCTGTATTTCAGATTATGAGATTGGTTTTTGTAATGAATATGGTTCTTGTAAGTGACTGTTAAACAAGATATTCATGACATGATACTTAGGGGTCGTTTACCCAAATATTTACTCGGTATGCACTTACCGGTTAAATTTAATGCTATCGCTTACATTATTGGATAAGATTTTAGTCCATTCAAACGGTATCGTAGGCAAAAATTTACCCGGTAAGTCCTAACTGGGTAAGAGTCGTCGCACTCACTTACCGGGTAAGACTCTAGATCATTGCTTCTCTAGATTATTGCTTCCGCTCTTACCGTTCCGCTCTTATCGGGTAAGATTATTGGTCATTGTCTTATTCATTGGTCAAGGTAATATAACTTGGTTAACTTGGTAAGTGCTTACCGGGGTAAGCGTTTGGTAAACGTCCCTTAGTTAAATTAAAATTTTGACAAAACAATTGAACATTAAAGCATATGGTTTATGCATTCTTGTGGTATTTGCATACAAAAACCAATCTCATATAGGAAGTTTATGGAATATAGACATCTCATAGCCACTGCGAAAAAGGGTATTTTTAAAATAATCAAAAAAGGTATTTTGGTCATTTAGCAAAATTCCATTTCAATTCCGAAACTACATTTTGTGAACTAAACAGACAGATTCTAATTCATTTAACAGATTTCATTCCAGTTTTGTCAACCAAACAAGTGGTCAAACCTGACAACATTACATTCCAATTCATTCAAAGTCAAATTCCTTTGACAAATTTCATTTCATCAAAAAACATTCTGCGAACCAAACGGCAAACGCCAACTAAGTTTCTTTATTTTTAAAAAGAAATTCAAAGATCTTGAACACAAAATTTGCGTAGAATCATTATTTTTTCTATTTAAAATAAATATGTATTTTTTTATATATAAATTGGTTTATAATAATCCGCAACCAATCAAATGGAAGAGCCCGAACAACTGCTTTTTACGTTGGTCAACGTCAACTTGATTGTGATTTATACATTAAAAAGATAGTACCATTTTGATCAAAATCCGTACATATTTTTCTATTCTGGCATCATATCTAACACGTATGTATGATTCATCAAGTAAATATCAAATTTTGGTTTTTAATATTAAAATTATTCTGTAACATCCTAAAATTCAGAGTAATTTAAAACTTCATAAATGAGGCAATATGACATCTGTATTGCTATAACTTCTCAAAAAGTGTATCAGTCCTTAAGACTTTACAAAAACCTGTACGGATCTAGAATACATCAACAGACTAATCTAAACATAACTATCTAGATTACACCAGTTGACAATCCAAAATTCATCAAAAGAATGGGACTTAACAATGCTCAGCTATCAATACTTTAATCATCTCAAAAATGCCTCGAGACCAAACTCGTCTCTCAAAACTCTGTGCATCCCACCGCTAAGGGAAACCTGTTATACATATCATTTGAGAAAAAGTGTCAGACTTAAAGCCTAGTGAGAACATACAGTTTAATAAGCTCAAAAGATATAAACATTTGTATCATAAGATAATATTTCCAAAGAGATTAAATCTTATAATTGAAACCCTTGTCACAACCGAGCTTTTCCGTTATAAACATGTCATCAAGTGACCAACAATAAAACATTTTACCAAGGATTGTGGCATAACACAAAGTAGGCCAAAATCCGAGTTATGAGCTAAACAATTGGAATCCAAGGATACGAACACATAGGTCCGTGCCACAATGTGAGATCGAGTCCCAAGCAAAACCAATGTATACTCCTTCACTAGGATCACTATGAACCATGGCTAGTATTCGGCCTCACATAACCGTACCAAGTTGCCCCCGAGGGTCATATGCATCCGTAGCTACAAAATGGGGAATATGATATCCCAACAATACAGTCGACTCAAAACCTAGGGATCCGCTAGTAATGGTACAGACTCGTCACAACAACATATGTGACCAACCATAAATAAACATATGGTATAAACGCATTTTATAAACAAAATGTCATTTCCAGTTCAACTTCCGGTAAGAATGAAAATCATTAAAAAGGAGTTCTTAAACATTCTTTTCACATATCCACATAATGTGCAGGTAAAACATCATTTTACTTAAAATAAGATAGAATCCATCATTTTAGTTTAAAAATGATCGGGAACCCTAAAATCTCTCAAAACTCAAGTTATATCAAATATGTAGAAAACTTATATCTGAAACCATGGAGATATATAGGAGTTCCAAAAAGGTATCTTTTGATATGTATACAGTTTAAAATGATAGTAGGAACTCACCAGTAGGTTTTAGGATAAAACCCGGAAAACCAGATAACGATCACGACGTAGAGGTGAAGCTTAAAACACCGAAACCTCGGATCGAACACCAACTATAAGCTACCAAACTCTAGAAAGAGAGAGAGAAACGATTTAGAGAGAGAAGAGAGAGTTTAGAGATTTGAGAGAAAATGAGATATTTTGGAAACTGAACCCTTAAGTCGGCCAGGCAACTACGCGGGTTATGCCGCGACTTCAACTCGCGGCATAACTCGCCCGTGTCCAAAACCCAAAATCATCCAGTAGGTTTCGCGGCTCTAGTCGCGGTGCAACTCGCGTAGTTCACTGCTTGTCCCCAAATTCTCAAAATCCAACTCAACTTCAACCCAAACACGGTGCTAACGATAAAAGCTTAACCACAAGAATACCAGAATTACATAACGGAAATTCGGGGTGTTACAATCCTCCCCAACTTGTGAATGATTTCGTCCCCGAAATCCTAACTATTCGAAAAGATGAGGATATCTTCGCTTCATATCCTCTTCAGCTTCCCACGTTACATTGGCTCCCCGATGATGCTTCCACTGCACCTTGACCATAGTGACCTCTTTGTGACGCAACTTCTTAGACTTTCTCTCTAAGATGGCGTCAGACTCTTCTACACAACGGTTACCCTCGTCTACTATTAACTCGGAGAGAGGGATAACGTTTTCCTCTTCTGCCAAACACTTCCGAAGGTAACAAATATGAAACGTGTTGTGGATTCTGCTCAACTCTGGCGGTAGTTCCAATTGGTAGGCTTGCAAACCCACCTGTTTGAGCACTTTGAAAGGTCCGAGGAAACGGGGACTCAGCTTCCCTCGCTTTCCGAACCGAATAATGCCCTTCAACGACGATACTTTAAGCAACACACGATCGCCCACTTGGAACTCCATCGACCGTCTCTTTTTATCGGCATAAATCTTCTGTCGATCCTGAGCCGCTTTCAATCTTTCACGAATACATTTGACCTTATCGGCCGTCTCTTGCACAATTTCAGGTCCGGCGAACTGCTTTTCTCCCGCTTCAAGCCAACACACAGGAGTTCGGCACTTTCGCCCGTACAATGCTTCAAAAGGTGCCATTCCAATACTCGAGTGGTAGCTATTGTTGTAAGCGAACTCCACCAAAGGTAAATGAGAGTCCCAGCTACCCCCGAAATCAATGACACAAGACCTCAACATGTCTTTCAATGTCTGGATCGTTCTCTCGCTTTACCCGTCGGTTTGTGGATGGTAAGCCGTACTCAACTTTACTCGTGTACCAAGCTCTTTCTGAAACCCATCCCAAAAGTTCGAAGTGAACCGACTGTCGCGATCCGACACGATCGACAATGGTATGCCGTGCCTTGAGACCACCTCATCGATGTACAGTTTTGCTAGCTTGTCCATCGGTAATGTTTCGCGCATGGCCAAGAAGTGAGCGCTTTTTGTCAATCTATCAACAATCACCCAAACGGTATCGTGACCTCGAAGAGTTTTAGGTAACTTTGTCACGAAGTCCATAGTGATATGCTCCCACTTCCACTCGGGAATCTCTAGAGACTGAAGGCTCCCATACGGTCGCTGATGTTCGGCCTTAACTTGCGAACACGTCACACAACGCTCAACGTAACGCGCTACGTCAAGTTTCATTACCGGCCACCAATAGTGTAGCTTCAAGTCCCTGTACATCTTTGTACTCCCCGGATGAATGGAATACTTGGACTTGTGTGCATCTTCAAGCAACAGATCACGATTACCCCCAAGCTTGGGTACCCACACGCGACCGTTGAACAGTTTTACCCCACGGCTATCTTCCGTCAAGAGCAAACGTTGTTTTGTCATGACTTCCTCTTTGAGATTTTCTTCTAACAATGCTTCAACTTGCGATGCCTTGATCTTTTCAACAACACTAGACACCAACTCGATTCTCGAATGGGTAGTCCGAATACATTCACTATAGTCCTTCCGACTTAACGCATCAGCTACCACGTTTGCCTTACCAGGATGGTAAAGCAACTCACAATCGTAATCTTTAAGCAACTCGAGCCACCGTCGTTGTCTCATATTCAACTCTTTCTGATCAAAGACATACTTCAGGCTCTTATGATCTGTGTAGAGTGTACACTTCGTGCCATAGAGATAGTGTCGCCAAAGCTTCAGGGCGAACACCACCGCTGCTAACTCCAAATCGTGGGTAGGATAGTTCTCCTCGTGTATTTTAAGCTTCCTCGAGGCGTAAGCGATTACCTTGCCCCGTTGCATCAACACACAACCTAAACCCATTTTCGAAGCGTTGCTATAAACCACGAAGTCTTATGACCCTTCAGGTAACAACAAGATCGGAGCTTCACACAACTTCTTTTGAAGTATTCGGAACGCCTTCTCTTGTGTTTCGGTCCATTCAAACTTCACATTCTTCCGAGTCAAAACTGTCAAGGAAGAAGCGATTTTTGAAAAGTCTTGGATAAATCTCCGGTAGTACCCTGCCAGACCCAAGAAACTTCGGATCTCTGACGGACTCTTGGGAGATTCCCAATTCATCATGGCTTCAATCTTGGAGGGATCCACTTTCACTCCGTCTCGAGTGACAACGTGACCCAGAAATTGTACCTCTTTAAGCCAAAAGTCACACTTGGAAAATTTGGCGTACAATCTTTCCTTTCTCAACACTTCAAGCACTTCCCGTAGATGTTGTTCGTGTTCTGACTCGCTCTTGGAGTACACGAGTATGTCATCAATGAATACAATGACCAACTGATCGAGGAATGGTCGGCACACTCTATTCATCAAGTCCATAAATATCGCCAGTGCGTTCGTTAGACCAAAAGGCATTACAAGAAACTCGTAATGGCCGTAACGCGTTCTGAAAGTTGTCTTCGGAACATCTTCTTCACTCACCTTCACTTGGTGATAACCCGAACGTAAGTCGATTTTGGAAAAACAACCCGCTCCTTGAAGTTGATCGAACAAGTCGTCTATTCTCGGAAGCGGATATCTGTTCTTCACTGTAGCTTTGTTCAACTCACGATAGTCAATGCACATTCTCATCGTGCCATCTTTCTTCTTTACAAACAAGACCGGAGCTCCCCAGGGTGACGAACTCGGTCTTATAAAGCCCTTCTCCAGAAGCTCTTGGAGTTGTGCCATCATTTCTTGCATCTCTGACGGCGCTAAACGGTAAGGAGCTTTAGCAATTGGTGCTGCTCCAGGCACAAGATCAATCCGAAACTCTAACTGACGATCGGGTGGTAACCCGGGCAAGTCGTCCGGAAATACATCTGGAAACTCACGCACAATCTTCACATCTTCTAGCTTTGATTTCTTTAACTTGGCATCGATCACATAGGCTAGGAAAGACGAACATCCTTTTACTAAGCACTTGCGTGCCTTTGCCATTGTGATTATTGCCACTTCACCTTTTCTCTTTTCACCGTAGATGACAATGAATTCGCCAGAGGGGTTGGGAAGTCGAATCAACTTCTTGGAACATACAATCTCGGCGTGATTGTTTGACAACCAATCCATGCCGACCACAACATCGAAGCCCCCGATTACCATCGGCAGTAGATCGATCGAGAATTCTATCCCTTCGATACTAAGAGTACACTGCTTCAGAACATCGCGGATCAGAACTTGACTACCATCGGCTATTTCTACTACTAATGCATCCTCAAGACTAGTAGTGGGCATAGCAATCTTTTGACGGAATAACTCATATATGAAAGAGAAACTGGCACCCGTATCGAATAAAACACGAGCAGGTACAGAGTTTATAAGAAATGTACCCGATACCACATCAACGGATGCCTTGGACTCATCGGCAGTCATCTGAAATGCTCGACTCGGAACCCTAGGAGGGTTCTCCTTCCTTGCTGGCGTGCTACCCGACACAAGCTTCGGGCAATCTCTTTTCACGTGTCCCGGTGCCTTGCACTCATAACAGACAAGTCCTCTGACCGGGCAATCTCTGACAGTGTGACCAGGCTTCCCACACTTATAGCAAGTTTGAGAGGTGGTGTTACAGTCACCGTGGTGTTTAGTTCGACACTTGTGGCACCACCTAGCTTCCTGCTGATTGCCGAAGTTTCGGTTTCCGCCAAAAGGTCGTGATCTCTTGGGATGAGCAGAAATGTTCTCCCACTTTCTCTTATCAGTCACCACCACAGCTTTCTCAGCTTTGTTTCTCGCGAACATCTCTTCCATGTACTGAGTTTCTTCAACCATCTCGCGGAGGTTAGAAGCTTTAGAATTGTGGACCATAGATTGCATGTTCGCGGGTAGGCCATTGAGATAGGCCTTCATTTTATCTTTCTCCGTTGGGGCCACGTGCCCCACCAAATCCATCTTTTCCATGAACTGACGAATGTACTCCCTCACCGTCAGGTTTCCTTTCACAAGGGACCGAAATTCTTTCTCAATCCGGTCCATAGTTCTTTCACTGCAGAACTCTTCCAACAATTTCTTTTTAAACTCGGCCCAAGACAACTGAGCCAACACAGTAGGAGACAGGGTGGATTGAACGATATTCCATCAAGTGAGGGTTGTATCTCTAAGCAATTGGGTACCAAACCGCACCCTCTGATCATCCCCACACTCGGAAGAGCCAAAAGTTTGCTCAACAGCTCGAATCCACTTCACACACAAGATCGGGTCATCAGAACCGGAGAACTCCGGCGGCCCGCATCCTAGGAAAGATTTATATGAGCATTTCCTCCCACTATTCTGTCCAGCTACAATCCTGGGCTCTTCAGTCCTGACTCCGCTATCAAAGCCAGTCAACACATTCTCTTCCACTGCCCTGTGCCTTCTGAGACTCGCGCTTTGGTCTTCCAACATCTTCTGAAAACCCTCTTGCTGTTTTTCCATGGCCGTCGTCACCAATTGCATGACGCTGGCCATCATATCAGCTTGAGGGCTAGCTAACTGAACAACGGGGCTAGTGGACGCCAGAACCACTCTTGGCCCTAGCTTCACTTCCCCAGAAGGAAATGGTGGCACGCGCGAAGGAATGACGGTCGTCGTCCCAACCACGGGATCTCGCTCAGGCGAACTATCGTCACGCAGATCTCCATTAGGGATGGGAATGAGACCCGCCCCATTGGGGAACCCGGTGTACCCGCCCCGGCGGGGACGGGGATTCCCCACAAAACCGGGGATCGGGGATGGGGACGGGGATCCCCGAAAGTTAAAAATCGGGGATGGGGACGGGGACGGGTAACGTGATCCCCGCCCCGCCCCGTCCCCGCATATTAAATATATTATATAATTTTCACTAAATATTATGAATATTTATTACTAAATATATTGTAGGTCTATTTCTAAATATATTATTTATAAAGATTTAGATAGAACTTTCATATTTAGAATGGTATTTTGATATTTTTTGTTACATTTTTTTATTCGTGTTACTTTTTTAGATAAAAAAAAATGGAGAGTCGAAAGCGTTTGATCAAATAATTACGTATGACGTTGTGACTTTGTTCACATCAATATTTGGTAGTACGTAGCAACATATTTTGGAAATATGTGAGATTTAGACATCGGCCATTATCGATCGAGTATATATAGTGCTCAATACATTTCATTTAAAATATATCAAATAAGGGGGAAAATCCCCGATTACCCGTTGGGGATCCCCGTCCCCGGTGGTTTAACTTTAATGACAATGATTTATTTCTTAAATAACGGAAATTCGGGGTGTTACATATTTGTTATGCCACGTTTAACTTTAATGACAATGATTTATTTCTTAAATTATAGAGTAAACTACAATTTTCGTCCCTGTGGTTTACCACTTTCTTTGAAAGTGGTCCCTGTGGTTCAAAAACTGCAATTATCGGCCCATGGTTTGCATTTTGCTTTGAAAATCGTCCCTCGTCGTTAACTCCGTTAAATTTGTCCGTTAGAGTCAGGGGTATTTTCGTCCAACCATGTTTTTTTCTCTCCTTTTGCAATCTTTCTTTGTTTTTTCTTATTTTTTGTAAAAAGAATAAAACATCAGGGACCTGTTATGTAATGTGTGTATATATATATTATAAAACATTATATATAATGTATGGTCTTTTCCGGTGGTCTTCTCCGGCGGCCTCTGGCGAGGTCGTCTTCTCCGACGAGCCTCCGACGAGGTCGTCTTCTCCCTCTTCTCTCTCTTTCTCTGTATCTTTCTCTCTCTTCTCTCGATCTCTCTCTCTCAGATATATATATATATATATATATATATACATATATACATAAGCAGAGGAAAATCGTGACCCACCACCTGGACGAAAATCGTCACAGCTCCGACGGTCTTCTCCGGCACCATCCTCCGGCGAGCACATCACCACCTCAGGCACATATCTCGTCGACACTGTATGTGTGTTATATGCAGGTAAAATGTGATACTGATTTGGTTCCAATGGTTGTGATACTGATCTGGTTCCAATCTCTGGAAGATAGAGAGAGATCGAGATAACTCATCGGAGGCTCGCCGGAGAAGACGAACTCGTCGGAGGTTTTGTTCGTTAGTTTATATCCTTTCTCGTTAGTTTCTTCCTAACTTGGTGGGGGTTTTGTCGGTGATGAGATTGGTCGGCGGTGGTTCCTTGGAGTTTCACGGGGGGTGGGAAGACGATGGGGGGAGAGGGTGGCCATGGGATCTATCTGCTTCATCCGTCGTGATTGCCGTCGAGAGACATTATATACATATATATATACATAATCTTCATCCGATGATCTGTATATATATATATATATATATATATAATATATATATTAATATTAATATTTTAATACATAATATCATTAAAAAATTAAATAAATTACAACTTGGTCCCTTATGTTTTATGGTTTAAACCAAAATAAAAAAAAAAGAAAAATTACAAAAAGAGAGAAAAACACATGGTTGGACGAAAATACCCCTGGCTCTAATGGACAGTTTTAACGGATTTAGTGACCAGGGACGATTTTCAAAGCAAAATGCAAACCATGGGTCGATAATTGCAGTTTTTGAACCACAGGGACCACTTTCAAAGAAAGTGGTAAACCACAGGGACCAAAATTGTAGTTTACTCTAAATTATAAGATCTTAATTATTTAAAATACCTGTAAAAATTACAAGATTCATGTGATTAATACTAGTCCATTTGTTTAGAGTAAACTACGATTTTCGTCCTTGTGGTTTGTTGTTTATAACTATTTTCGTCTCTGGTCTTTAAAAATTGTTTTTCTCGTCATTGTGGTTTTTAATTCATTTCGTTTTTCGTCCCTAATGCTAATTGTGTTAAAAATAATTGTTAAATTAAGGGTAATTTAGTCTTTTGATAATTCTTTTTATTATTTTCTTTTTCTTTTATTAAGGATTGATATGCTAAAACATTTAAAAAAATAAAATAAAAACTAAAAGCAAACCAACACTTGATTACCACCCCCAACCATCCCTTCCCCACTTACCAGTTTCATCTTCTTTCTTTTTACCCTATATTCAATGCCCGCAACTTCTCATCCCTCTCTATTTTTCTTCCGTTCTTTTTCTTTTCATATATATCAGATTCATTATTCGATTCTTTGTAAATCGATAGCTAAGACCTCAAAATGATTGTACATCTTCTTGTTCCATCAAATAACTTTTTTATTAGAGTTTTTTTTTTCACATTTTCCTCATAAAGGCAAATCACGAATCCTGCTATAAATCCTAACACTCCGGTAACAAAAGGGAAAAATTTACAATCGACAAGTAATCACGTGATGAATTATGTCAACAAAGAATGGATTAAAGGAAAAATCTGAAACTGAAAGATCCAAACTCGTACTTCTTGACTTAATTTAACAACAAACACAAAATTATATGAATGACACTGTACATAATAACAGAAAGGCTGAAGAAAGAACAAAGACCATCTTCTTCAAATTTTAAACCGAAACCATTTCCAAGAACCTCGGGGAAAAATCTGGTGGTGAATATTGGTTCTGAAACATAGAGCAACAGCCACCGGAGATGTTGCTCTCGGTGTAGTCGCCAGAGATTAAAACATAGGAGCAAAAATCTTGATTTTAAGTTTTAACCTCAAGGATTGAACGTAATACGTAACCCTTCGATCTCAGTCCCTTCTTTTTTTTTCCTTGATCCCCGTCTTGGTGGTAGCCGTTGAGAACCGGTGATGGTAAGACCGTAAGAAAAGAAAAAAAGAAAAAAAAAGACAGAGTGGTGGTCATGGAGGCTGGAATAGTAGAGGACGGTGCTCGGAGACGGTGGTTGATGGGGAAAGGTGGTTTACTGGTGGGTTTTTTTTGGAGGAATGAATATTTGTGGGGAAGAAGACAAAGAAGGGGGGACTCTATTAATGCATTGATGCTCATATTATATAATAATAATAATAATAATAATAATAATAATAATTTAATAAAAATATAGGGAAAAACAAAAAACATTAAAAAGACAAATATATCCTTCATTTAACTGACTTTTTTAAAGGAATTAGAGCCAGGGACGAAAAACTAAAGAAAATGCAAACCATAAGGACGAAAAAAGCAATTTTTAAAGGCCAAGGACGAAAATAGTTATAAACAACAAACCATAAGGACGAAAATCATAGTTTACTCACTTATTTATTTGTTAGTTAAATATAAAATGTTAATTTACTAATTTAATACTCTTTCATCTTCAAACAAATGTTCATATTTCTATTTATATTTAGAGTAAATTATAATTTTTTTCCATGTGTTTTATGTTTTTTTATAGGGTTCCTATGATATGTTTATTATGGATTTGGCCATTGTGGTATTCAATATGACCATGGTGCTTCTGAGTTTGACTCAGTTAATGGATATTTTAGTCATTTTGCTTCTTCTTCTTTTTTGTCTTTCTCCTATTAAAAAGGGAAAAAAAACGCTACAACAAACACATAAAAGATGATAGAGGAGATAGAAGATGCAGAATACCCACAATGCCCTTTATTAAAATGTTTTTATATTAATTATTAATTAAATATGATTTATGAACTACAATGGATTTCAGAAGGATTTCAAATGAAGCCCCTTGCATTATAATACTTTCAAAAGTGGGATTCCAACATATACAGTGATAAAATGATTCACGTCAGGCTGACATGGGACTCTAACAATTGCTACTCGCTGTTCATCCAGACCTCTCTAAGGAGTTGATACCTAACGGTATTGCGACTCCCGCAATCTTTCAACGCCCAGATCGGCTTTGTTGAAGCGGTTACGATCCGAGAAGAGTCGATGATCGAAGTCAACGGTGAATCCAATTCATCAAGTTCATCATCGCTTGTATTTGACTTTCGTAGGATCGAAGATCCACTGCGTGATAACCGAGTCCGGTTTCCATCGTCTCCTAAGGTGCATCCAATTAAAGATGCAGAAGGTGGGTGATATACGATAGGAGGTGCGGCACAGGGGAACCCGATGACGCAACCTTTGCCGCAGCTCTTGAGTAAATCCTGATCAAAATTGTAGAAAGAAAACGATAAAGATGATCCATGACAAGTTTATCAAATGCATCCTAATCAATGAACTTATCCAAAAGCTCGTTTTTGCAAAATGATCCTCTACTGTATTTCTAAGTTTTTACGGGAGCAAACTGTTTTTTCAAGAGAATTTTAGGTATATTACCTTAAATGAGTTTTTTAATTAAATTTATGACCTCGTGGCCTATTAAAGAAAAAATGGATTTACACTCGTGAGAAGGTCATGGATTTAATTAAAAACTCATTTAAGGTCATATACTTAAAATATGTTTTTTTTTAATGAAGGGGTAAGTCAGATAAAGGTCATTGAGCTAAAAAATAAATTAGAAGGTCATGCTCCTAAATAAAAACTCATTTAAGGTCATTTATCCAAGAACCCAGACTTTCTTATATATTTAAGAACGTATCTGCCTAAAAGAAGATTTATATTCCTAACACAAGAATGCCTCAAAATCTATCCGAAGGTCTTGCATTTACAAAAATCTGTCTGAAGGTTATTCTCCTAAATAACACCTATGATTACTATCAATTTTGGTCCTTCAGGATGCCATTTAGAACATTTAACTTTGAGCAACATTCTAATTCTACTAGAATAAGGGAAATTAAGATGAAAAAGAATCAGAAGGAACTAACCTCTGAATCCAGGGCTTCAAGCACCACATCAGGAATAGGGTCTGGGCAGAACTCATCCGGGACGAAACTATCAAGAATCCTCTTGATTAACGGTACACCAAAAGTAGGACACACCTTCAAAATCAAGATTATTTAATTGATCATTGAAATATCAGGTTTCTTTAAAAGAATAATTTTGGTTTTTAAAGTTAGATACCTCTTTCCGGATCGTGTTGCTTAAGAGCATATCTTTTGGAAGCATCATGAGCTCACTCAGTGCAGTGAGGAGATGAAAAGAGTTGAAGGATGTATCGTAGCCTTCTATGTTTTCATCGTAGTCAGGTACATTCTCGTCTGTTAAAGAGTCATTGATCTCGATGCCAAATAGATCGGTGAGCCATCTGGACCAGTTTCCGATCTGTACTCGACCAATAGAACAAATCTTAGTGCTTTTATAAGGTGACCATGAAATACTTGAATTAGCGTTTCAATAAGCTCCATGGGCTTTTTTCCAATTATGCCCATAACTTTTTTCCAATGAATTTTTCATAATGTCCTTTTAGGTCATTTTACATTGTCATCTAGTTTATCAGCTAATTTATTAGCCAAACAACTATCTTATCGGCCAACAGCTAGCTTATTAGCTAGTTGGCCAAACATCGTCTAATACTATCAAACCCGTATAGTTGTTAAACATTGAGGTTTCATTCGCTAATACCATTTTTCTCCGTAGTTGATTTCGTGGGTTCGTTCTTTATTAACTAAACTAGAAGTGTACTCGCGCAATGCAGCTAGATACATCACGATTTTAATGTTTCATTTTATTTTCTGTTTTTTGTCGATTTACATTACGATTTTGGATGGTTGTGAGAGAGTGATAATGATTTTTTTATATAAATTTGTTTAATTTAGACTTAATAATATAATGTAATTTATTTTGGTTTAATAATATAATTTTTTTATAAAATATTCTGTCAGATTTTTTAATTATATTTTAGATTTTTTATATTTAAAATTTGATTTTTTTACTATATTTAATTATGCTGAGAGTTATTTTAGGGGAGTTAAAGTGAAAAATGATTTTAAGTGAGTTAAAATGGTTAGAGATAATGATTGAAAATTAATAAATAGCATTAAATGTAGTACATACAGCTTTAATGGTTGTTTTTTAAGTAATTAGCATTAAATAATTGTACATTAAGCTTTAAGACTTGTTTTTAAGAGTTTTTTATGTCTGCTTTATAATATAGTATAGATAAGCCCCAACATCACATACTTATTTCTTGTCATGCTATATAAATGAAATACACTAAATGAAAAACGTTAAAACGGTGAAAGTGAATTCGACCCTAAGGTTAAGTTAACATTCTCACCGTCTTTTTCAGTTGTGCACCGGCTCCAAAGCTTGCTTTCCCTGATGGAATAGGAAGAACCATGGGATCACTGATAGGGTCCGACACAGGATCCGTTGGAACCTCATCAGCTGATTCCCGAAGAATAGCGTTAAACATGGCTACATCTAATCTACCCATACACTGCTTCATTATCTAGAGTAAAGATAATAAAAGTATAGTTTAGAAAGCACCTCTTAAACCAAACCAAACAAGCCCAATATATCCCACCCAGAGGTGGGGTCCGGTTAGGGTGAGGGTAAGATGCATGCAGACCCGACTTTTACCTCAAAGAGTAAAAAAGTTGTTTCCATGAAGACCCAAATGTGAAAAGTGTGTGAAAGATAGAAAGACATGTATGCTAAAATTCGAAAAGATGGATATAAGTAAACAATAGCAATTTAACAGAGCATAGTAAAAAGATGTTACCAACGTAGATAGCATACGCAAACAACCACAATCATGTCCTGCAGCTCGAACAGGACAAATTCTTTCACAAACTTCCATGAAAGCTGTCTTCCAAAGCTCCAACGAGGAGTTCACTTGCCCGTGATCATATGAACCAGGTGACGGTTCACACTTTTTATTAGATTCTGAATCTACAACTCTTCTAAGGATACCCTTTGCAGTTTGCATATAAGGAGCAAGAGTCTGAAAGTTATAAGACGAGATTAGACACCTGCAGAATCGTAAAAAATGTGAGCACTAGAAGAATGTGATTGTGGGAAAACCTGCCACCAGATGGACTCAATAATGAGCGAGAAGATCCAAGATTCTACTTTTTCCAAGATAGAAGTAACCGTACGAGGGTCCTCCCATTCATTAGAATTTGCAGGTAGACCAATTCTACTCTCTTTTATAGAAGACTCTTTCTTCCATTTGAATTGAGATATGATCTCATTCTTTCGGTTCTCAATGATCCCAGCATTCGTTTTACTTGATTGTTCGGCAGAAAGTGATGGTTGCTCTTTCTCAAAAGATTTGTGTATTATTGCTCTTAGTACAACGGCATTTGATAACCAGAAAGTCAACCTGTGTTCAAAAAAAAAAGACAGGACCAAAGACCAATTAAATAACTTTGGCCATGTTTGGCAACCATAAGCATAACTTATTTTCAAGCTTATTGAAAAAGCCCCGTTTGGTTAGCCATACACTAACTTATAAGCTGGATTTTTGAAAAGTTACTTCAAGTAGCGTTTCAATTAGCTCCGGGGGGGATTTTTCCACTTTTTCCCAAATAACATGTCATTTTAGGTCATTTTAAATTATCAGCTAGTTTTTACCCAACATGACTAGTTCTGAGTTCATCAGCTAACAGTTAGCTTTTCAACTAGTTCGCCAAACATAGACTTTATTCATGAGGAACTTATTTGGTCTAAAAAGTACCTTGTAACGTCATTTCCGCAAGCTTTTGCGACCAAAATCAATCCCGACACAATACTTCTTGCTGAAGTTGCTCTCCTAGACTGAGAGTTCTCTTTGTATGCATGAAGGTACAGCCTAGAAAGACGCCGTGCTGGGGCATGGACTTTATTAACAGAACTCCCATGCTCTGCGACTACCGAGTAAAGACTAACCTCAATAGCTGCAGCTTCTCTCAGCTCGTCTTCAAGACATTGTATCCTCTGTTCCAAGTGTTGTACCTTGCTTACATCTTTTCCTCCATTCTGACCATGAACACCAACCGTTTTGAATTTCTCTAAAACTTTGCCACTCCTTACAGATCCGTTGCTAAAATCTGAATCCAATGAAGCGCCAACCGGCTTCAAATTCTTTAATCTATCGAGTAAAACATCTGATCCATTACTAAAACCGGAATCCAATGAAGAACTAACTGACTTCAAATTCTTTAATCTTTCAAGTAAAACATCTGATCCATTGCTATAACCAGAATCCAATGAAGAACTAACAGACTTCAAATTCTTTAATCTATCAGCATGTAAAACATCTGATCCAAGATCTCCAATGATTTGACTTTCTCGTTCACTTTGACTTGCATTCGGATTTTTTAAACGTATACAAGAATGTTTTTCGTCCACTTCATACACCAGAGATTCCATGGATTTGATGCCATTCTTACCAATAGTGGTCCTTTCCGGAACTTTCTCATCCAGATTGACATAGGAGTCATTTCTAGAGTTTCCGTTCAACCCTTCATTTGTTCCATCATTAGCAATAGACGACTTTGATAGTTTCACACGGTAAGATTCAGCGTTCACTGGTAGCATTGTGAATCTAGAGTTACGTAGATTTGATAGAGTGGCACGAGCATTAATTACTTCAGAATACAAATCTGGTGATGATGTGTGTGAGCTTCCCTTCAATGAAGCATTTGCTTCATGTAAGGATTCAGCAACCCTTTTCTCTTGAACCACCACTTCTTGATCATTAACCTTTCCCGAGCTTCCACATATCGCCTCAGATCCGTTCTGCAATCAACCGCCACCAGGAAGAATTCAAACCAACAAGCTTATTTCTATTCATTCCTCAAATCTAGTTTCTCAAAATTTAGCATATCTATCTATCTTTCTCTCTTTCTATTTGTATTGTTATCGTCTACTCATATCTATCTAGCTTGTCAAATCTTAGCATTTCTGTATTTCTCTCTTTCACACGGTTTTCACTAGTCGAGGGTCTTCATGGAAACAGTCACTCTACTCCTTAGGGTAGAGGTCAAGCCTCCTTACATCTTACCACCACCACCACCACCACCACCCCCGGGGCGACCCCATGCAGGGGCAGATGTAGTATATAATTAGGAGGGGATGGGCCCCCATTAAAAAAAAGGGAAATTTCTTAGGTTAAAAACATAATTTTTTAACTTTCTACCTTTAGCGCCCCCCCCCCCCCCCAAGTAATTTCTTATCTGGCCCCCATCAACAATAACTCTCGAAATCAACCTAAAAAACCGAAAAAGTCCCTCGAAATCGACATTGAAAAACTTAAAATTTTCCTTCATATCAACCAAAACAAAAAAGATTAAAAATCCCTCGAAATGGTGGATTTATGCTAAAAATACATCGGACAACTTTGCGGGAACTTAAGCTACCTTAAAGGTGCCCCCACTAGGAAAAAAATCCTAGATCCGCCACTGACCCCACGTCCCCACCAACGGGTGTGATATATTGGGCTGGTTTGGTTTGTAAGCTTATAAGCTTGGCTAGCTGCATATAGAAAAAATAAAAGAGAAATCAAATTCAAGTACCTCTCTTTGAGGACTTGAATTCCCATTGGATCCAAAGGTTGAGGAAGCAGCAGCCATGGAAGACTGCGAGGAAATATCGTCATCGGTAATGGAGGCAGTCTCGGCTTCCTCAGCATACTCTTCATTCATCAAAGCGGAAACAGACTCAGAGTGGTTCTTGTCGAACGATCCTTCTCTGATTAAACCATCACCCGATGAAGACCTCACACGATTATTTCTCTCAGAAGTCTGCATTTTAAAGAAGAGCATAGGTTGAGCGGTATTACCAAAAGTCCGTTTGCAAGTCATAGGCACACTTATCATCAAACTCTCTTTCACAATACCATACTCGGCAAAATCCACGATTGCCGTAGCCAACAACTGCCCTTTTACCGTTTTGTCCCTTCGAGGTTCGTACAAATTAAACTCTATACAATTCCTTTGGAAAGTTTCGGTGTCCCCAGCCTTAATCGACATATCCCTTAATAATGTCACATGAAGCCTAAAAGATTCATTGAATTCGATTTTACCATCACCAACATTCAAACCAGAAACAATTGAAGGAACAACTGCTTTAGTAGACCCTGAAATCTTGTCACCATATTCCCATTGTATCAATGCAGATCGAAGTGATCTCAATGACTGAGATGGAGGCCATGGCTTAATCTCTACAAGATTGATAACGTAATCAAGTTGGACGTACGGGCTCTTCCTGTTTTTTGTCTTTAATCCCAATAACATTTTTCTTTGACGAATCTTTCTCTATTGAAAAGGTTCTGTCAATACCTTCAACCGCTACGGAATCACAAGACACAAGCAAAGAGAATTAGCTACAAAGAAAAAATATGCAATCAAAAAGGATCACAAGCAAGATTCTCATATATTTGATAATGGGAAGAAAATCAAGCTTCACCCGAAATAAGGAAAAACATAAGAGAAAAAACCATCAAAATGCAACAAAGTTTGGTTTAGCTTCTATTTACTGTAACTAATAAAAAAAATTCTCAATTGACATAACATAATTTCAAAGTTTCCTATTTTATACCCATTTTCAGTGGTAAGCTGTTGATCTTGTAACATTTGATGACGTGGATACTCGTTTACGAAAGATTTACAAATTACAAAAAGGTTACGGTGAAGAAACAATAAACTTATATCCAGGTCATCACATGTTACAACATTTGCAGGTTGTCAAAAATCAAAATGGGTAAAAGAAATACGAAATTTGAAACTTTGTTACATCGATTGAAAGAAAAAATTCCTTACTACACTAAACAGGAACAAAGCAAACTTCATAAACTCAATTTCACAAGCCAACACACTTCATCTAACCATCAAAACTCGTGTTTTTGCATTAGTAACGTATATTTACTAAAGCTTTCCCATATTAGAAATCAAAAGGGTTATTTAAGCAATTAGATCGATGAATGCATAAATCCCAAACAGAAAAAGGTCAAAATGAGAAACAGAAATTCCAATGATCATAGAGAGTGAGCTGATTACCTGAACTTCCCCCAAATTTGCAGAAACAATTACAGATAACAATCGATAACCACAATAGATTGAATTAGGGCAAAAACGATAAACATAGTACAAACAATTGTTCACTCAACCGCAAGAACATAAACTACAGTAAACTCATCACAAATTCACAATGCCATGATCAAATTACAGAAAATTAAAGTAAAATTAACTGGAAATAGAAGAATCTGCAATAAAGAAAACGAACCTCATTGATCGAAGGAAAACTTACATGGAATTAAGCATCCAAAAATGGGTGAAATGTGGACAAAGAGTAAAGGTTGTCTCGTTTGCATGTGAGATGCTCGGTTACCTACAAAGACCAACGGGGTGTTTTTTCTCAAACTTCGGGAAAAGGAATATTTTTCACTTTCAGTCCCTTGTGTTTTGTGATTGTCTTTTTTAGCACCTTTTAAAATTTTAAAAGTGAATATATTTTAAAATGTCTCGTCAATGCCTTTTAAAATGAATGCAATTTTGAATATTTTTTAATTTAATCATATTAAATATCATAAATACATACAAATTAATTTTAATACTTACATTTTATATTGTTATAGTTACAAAAATTAAATAAATAACTATAAGGGTATAAAGTGTAAAGCTTTATACATTTATAGTTGCAAATTAAATTAATAACTATAGGGATATAGAGGAATGATCATTTGAGAAGTTAAACATTTTGTAAAAATTTGAGAAGTCTCAATATTATATATGGTTAAACTTCTTTAGGTTTGTTTAATCATATATGATTAAACGTCTATGTGTTGTCAATGCAACATGTGTTTAATCATATATGATTAAATTTGTGTATCATGCATGTAATCATATATGATATTGAAACTTCTTGACTTCTCGTAATTCGTTTGAACCTGACCCTGAATGTATAAAATGTAAATATTAAAAATAATTTGTACGTATTTATAATATTTAATTATGCGATTAAATTCAAAATTATTCAATATTCGACTCATTTTGAATATATTGATGAGACGGTTATAATAATGTAATTTGTAAAAAAACGTATTTTTTTATGTATTTTAGTTAATTTACGATTATGTATGTTAATGTGATAAGGGTGTAAAATAAAAAATAAAGGAATATAAAGTAAATTAAATAATTAATTATAAAAATAAAAATTGTAATTAAATAATTGTATAGTTTTTTTTTTAAGTAAAAAAAGATGGTTTATATAAACACATAAAGCATTTTCATAAAATCCAACTATTTTACGAATTGCATTAAAAAGGTAGGTAATAGATTATGTATTAAAATAAAACTAGCTTTTTTCATAAATGTTGAAGAAATAATTTTAAAAGAAAGAGTAATGATAGCATAACATGAGAGTGAGAGGGTACGAATATGATTATGTTGCCAAATTAAAAGGAGTAAAATGTTTGATTGTACAATAATGAGGGGGCTAATGAGTAGTTGAAGAATATTGGGTTAGGAATGAGTTGTAGTCGCATGTGACGGAAGGTGTAACCACACGCTCCAATTAATCCAAGAAGGTTAAGACACAAGTGCCCGCATATCGATAACTGTAAACGAGGGCTGATGATTTGATAGTGGATGTCAGCTTTCTTTTACGATGATTGGTCAGGTGGTAGAGCGCGTGACTGAAAAATTCCGCTTCAGACGAGTAAGACCATCCACGTCCCAGCAATTCATTTACACTTTCAACTGTGCCACATCAGTTTTTGCAATTACCCTTTACATACATGCAATCCACCTATAGCTTCAAAAGTGGTCCCCACTACAACATTTATTAATTATTTTATAAATTATTATATACATTTATATTTTTTTAGTTAATAACATGATATATATGTAATTTTATAAATTACATTATATATAGTTTTATCAGTATTGTATATTTTAATAGTTTTATCAGTATTGTATGTTGTAATATGTGTTATATGTAATTTCATTAATATTTAAATTATTTTAATTATATTTTATTTATATTTTATTTAAAAAATAACATATACACATATATAGATTTTTTTAAAACAAGAAAGATTAATTTAATTAAAAAATAAATTAAAATCATTAACTAATAGAAAATATATACTTGGAATTTATTTAAATGAAAAAAATCAAAAAAGGGTTTGTAGTGGCTACGTGGCCTTGCAGGATTGCAACAATTGCAATTGTCAATCTTATGTGGCACAAATTTCATGTTTGCAATTCAATTTGAAATGGCATTTGAAAGCCCATGTGGGTGGTCTAAAAATAGAGTTCGAGCTTTCTAGCTTCGAGTTGGCGGGGCAGAGATTTGGGGTTGAAATGAGTCAGATTGGCCTTTTTTCAGACCGAACTTTTTTCGGGTTAGGCTTATCCTCAAAATTTTGGCCTGATCATGCTTTGAGGTTGTGCTTCGGACTTAGTAGGGTCGAGCTATTTTGGGTCAGGCCTAAGACATGGATTATTTATGCGTCTCTACTATGGTGTATTTTATCTGCCTCTCACGTAAATACTACTAAGATGAGAAGGTGTGACCCTACTCAAGATTTGCTGACTCAAAAGTTTCCCTTTTAATATTTTCCCGTTTGGAACCCAACCAAATCATCCATAACCCACATGGACCGATAACACTCCGAAATTTCATTATTGGAGAATCATTTCCCATCTAGAGTTCACGACAAACCATTTTTATGTACATAACAATATCGAAACCATATACTACCGTTTAAAAACAATTTGTTTTTGCTATTTTCATATTATATATTGTTGTTTGTGGTAAAGTAATATTGGATTGTGTAGAATTTCAGGTTTATTATCAAAATCATATTTAAACATCAAAGTGTAATAATGTAATTAAAAAAGAAAATACTGTTACATTCTTTATCTCATAAGAGCATCTCCAATCACCCACTAAATGAGTAGAAATGGCGGCCAAACACCTCCAACCGGCCGGTATACTCAATTTTTTTTTGCCGGTCATGAAATCCCACCGGCATATATGCCGGCCAAAGTTCCCACCGCCAAATTTAATGACCCACCTTTAATTACCTTTTATTCCAGTTTTTTCTATTTATTTTTATTTTTAATATCAAAAATCATTAAATATATAATAATTTGTTTTTTAAATTAACATATTTATATTAAATAATGTTATTTTAATGTGGGGTTTACAAATTTAGTGTTTTTTTTAGAGGATGGTTGAAGTTGGATTTTTTTTTTGTGTTGATGGGCCCACCATATTTGGTGTTTTTTGTGTGTTTTTTTTTTGTGCTAAGGTTGGAGATGCTCTAAAAGTACAGACGTTTTTACGATTAAAGCTAAGTTAAAACAGTGAACAGTTTTCGGTAAATTAGAATAAATTGATAATATTAAATTAACATTAATTGGAAATTTGAAAATTATATAATAAAATGCTATTGTGCAGTGTGCAGTCCATTGTGGTTCTATTATTTTGGGCCAGGTTTTTAGGCCGATCCATTGGACATCGGATTTGGATCTCACAAAATGGGCTTCTCTTAGACCAAATAGTTTCTTAACCCCAAATTCCCAATCTCTATAACTTCATAATTTAAAGCATCTCCAACAGATATGTTAAATTAGATATTTTAACGATTTATAGGATATTTTTACTTCAAAAGTTATATTATAATATATAACAAAATAGAGAAAAGAAGAGGGGGATAATGGAAATCTCTAAATTTAGAGAAATCTTTAAAACTTAATATTTAAGAGAGATGAATAATATTTAATTATTTCTCAGTAATAGGAGACAATGAAATTAAATATTTAGAAGATAAAATAATGTTTTATTGAATGTATTAAATATTTTAATAATATTGAAATGTTTAAAATAAAGTAGTTGTTGAGGTTGGATATAAAATTTAAGATTTTAGTGGTTTGCAATTTAAATTTCATTTTTTTTTTGAAATGGTGATTCTAAGTTTTGCCCAGACTAATCCTATGAAATGCCGCAATTGTATGCTTTTGCTCACAACCATGAGGTTAAGTTCTCAGTGGCCACAAGCGCCTATGTAGATGACATAATTCGAACCATTTGATTTTATAATTCTCATGTCTTTATCCACTATGTTGCTACCCGTATAGTTAAACATTTTATATAAAATGATCAAATATGTAAAATCTATCTGAAATGATCAAATATGTAAAATCTATCTGTAGGAGACATAAGATGAATGGAGAGTTGACTAGAAGACAAATAAAGGAGAAGACTGGTTTGGGCTTCGATTAAAAGATTTACATAACAAATAAAATGGTTTAAAACTCTCCTATAATATAATGAAGTGTTTACAACATTGAAATTGTTTTATATCAATAAATCGGATCATTATTCTAGTAATAGTGTTTTCGTAATACGTATTTAACAATTGCCATATAATTTATTTGTGAAACACAAAAAAAGAAATCATTTACTAACTTAACTTGACCTAACATACTTTGAAATGGTCTGAAAACGTATTTGTTACATAATCTTTTCATTTTGCTATCTATAAATATTTTGAAAATCAATTGTTTTTAATCATTCGTTATTCAGTATTTTCTCGACAATTTACTAAATACTAAATCAAAACAAAACAAATTTAATAAAAAAATTGTTTGCCATTAGCCAATTATTTTTAGGCACAATCATGTATTAATTAAAGTGAAATGGGGACCAAAATTATTTAAAAGTAATACTAAAAATTACATCCTTCAAGTTGAATTCAAAATTGATGTGGAGGGTTTTTGCTTCATCAAGGAGCAAACCCCACCCCCCACCACACCACGAAATCCATGGATTAAAGCATTTAATGTCTCGCATTTTTATTTATTTTTGCAATAAATAAATATGGTCCACCTTATACAAATTGTTAAAATTTATTTAAAACAATATAAGATTTTAGTTTATTTATAACATATTTATATAGTTTTTAATAAATAATTAAAAGTATTTTAATACATAAACAATTATAAAGATTGTGTATTATCATACCAAAAAAAAACATTTTTACACGATTATATTATAGAAGTATGTAAATACATGATCTTTTTTCGAAGAAAAAAAATATAACATGATAAAACAATATCCCAATAATTTTTTTAATTAATAATTAAAAATATCTTAATACATAAATATATAAAAATTATTAATCATCATGAAGAAAAATGGTACAATATAATAATTTGTATCCCAATATTTATTTTAATGTAAAAGTGATCACAATGCATACATTAAACTTGGGTTAATTGTAATAAATATCAACAAGCCTATGTGTTAGAGCACAGTCTCATTGGATTCAAAATCATCCAATACGAAGATCGCAATCTGAAGTTAAAGCTGACAAGTCACTCTCAACTATAGTCTATGGTCTATCTTGTAATAATAGTCAAAGTTATGTTTTAGTATTTTAATTAGTTATTAGTTTATTATTATATTAGTTTTAATATAATATCTAGATATTATTAATATCTAGATATTATGTTTATTTGTTATTATATTAGGTTAATTATAATATCTAGATATTATAGATATCTAGATATTATGTTTAATATTAGATTAGTTATCTCTCTCTCTCTCTCTTAGAACATCAATAGATCAGATCACAACAATCACACACACATACACATACTGAAAAGTGTAAAGAGAGAAAAACAAACAGAGAGCTTAACTCAAGAAATCAACCGTGTAATCCGCGTTTGTAATCCAAACAGGTTGGTTTATTATCTATTGTTTGTTGTTTTGATTATCTGGTAACGATCACGGACTCACAATTGGTATCAGAGCCAATCCAGATTCAAAATCAAAGATTTTTACTCTCTGTGTTCTTCATTTTTGAAGAACACTGTGTTATAAATCAAAACTTGATTTTACGGTTATTTTCGAAATCAAAAGGTTGTGTCTTGTTCTAATTGATAAGGAGATCGTTGTGTCAAAATTTGGTGTGGTAAATCGACCTTTAGCTTGGTTAATTTTAGAGTTACAGTCGATTTAATCGGAGAAGACGACGTATCGGTCTTAAGCGTACCGGTCGAACCTTAGTTTTTACATTCTATCGGTCTTAAGCATTCGACCGGACCCTCACTTCCCCGGTCGAATCTCACAAACTTTGTACCGGTCGAATATATTTTTTTTATCTGGTCGAGTATTTTTTTTTATCCGGTCAAAGTAAAACTCACTTCCCCGGTCGAATATAACTTTTCCAAATCACTTCCCCGGTCGAATAAAACTTTTCCACTACATTTCCCCGGTCAAAGGAAATTAACTCATCCGGTCGAATCACACACCTCACACTCCCGGTCTTCTTCTCTCTCCCGGTCTTCTAATCTCCTCCGGTCAAATCCAAACCCAATCCCGGTCTTTCACTTGGTATCGGTCGAATCACACAAATCTTCCGGTCTTACCTCTCTCTCTCGGTCAAACTTTCACACTAAACATTCTATATTTTTGTATTCTATATCGGTTAAACCCTCCACTATCGAAATCCCATCATTATTCACGGTCCATTCAATTTCCATCCTCAAAACAAAAGTGGTCAAACAATTTTCGGTCAAAACTTCTCCTAAAATAATTTTCATGTTTCAAGAATTCATGCAAAACAATTTTCATGCAAAATAATTTCTCACCACCTTCCTTTGATTAACTCTCACATTTTTCCGGTCGAAAATTTTACCGGTTCTTACGTCTTATCGGTCGATCCTCACTTTGCGCAATCAACATCTCGCGCAAACTTTTGAATTTTAAAATTCTCCCATATCTCAAAACCTCTCGCATCTCAAGCCTCACGCATCTCAAAGCCTCTCGCATCTTAAATCTTGTTCAAAATGACATCCAGAGAAGCTCTTGCCATTGGAACTGATTCCAAACCACCAGTTCTATTTAAAGGTGAATACGAACAGTGGAATGATCGGTTTCTAAACTTCATAGACAGACATGAGCTTTGTGAGTTCATCAGACAGTCATTTGCAGAAGAAAATATGCAACCAATAAAGACAACTCGTCTGGTTGGAACAGTGCCAACACAAGTTGAACTGAAGCACCATGAGCTTGACGGTGACAACCTAAACAGAGCTAAAGGTGATAAGCTAGCTATGTCATACATTCTTCAAGGAATCCCCAATGAAATCTACATAAAGATTGACAGCTACAAGGCCTCAGCTAAGGAAATGTGGGATCAGCTGGAGAAGATGATGCTGGGTTCTAAGGTGGGAAATCAACTGAAGATCTCCAACTGCCTAAATAACTATGAAGAATTTAGAGGCAGAGCCGGAGAAACCTTAGAAGAAGTACATGACAGGTTTGTGACCTTGCTGAATGAGCTAAGCAAGAACAAGGTCCACAAATCTCAAATTGAGCTAAACGTCAAATTTCTAAGCGTTCTACAGCCAGAATGGAAGAGATTTGCGAGGCAGATGAAGCAGATTAAAGATCTGAATGAGATTCCACTTCATGAGGTGTATGAGACCCTCAAACAAAATGAAGAAGAAGTGGATGAAATTCTAGAAAAGAAAAGGCAGAGAGGAAAGAAGGTTGAAGACACAGTTGCTCTTGTTGTCAAGAAGAAGAAGAACAAAGCGACTGTGTATGAATCAGATGAAGATAAAGCTGAAGCAAACTCTGACGAAGATGAATGTGAACAACTAAAGCAAGCATTGCTTTTGTTGACTAAGGCTTTCCAGAAGAAATTCTACACAAAGCCAAGCTCAAACAGTCAGAGGTATTCGTCTGGTCCAAACAACTACGCTCATAGAGAAAGGGTCGAAGGAAGTAGATTTGAAGGAAGAAGGTTTGAAGGAAGGAGAATGGAGGAGAGGAAACCAGAAGATAGAAGAGATCTTGCTGAAGGAAAGAGATCAGAGGAAAGGAAACCTGAAGAGAGAAGGTTTCAAGCAGAAGGATCAGGTCAGACAGAACCTATAACGTGCTACAACTGTGGCAAAACCGGTCATTATGCCAGAGATTGCCGAAAGCCAAAAGTCAAGAACTCGGAATACTACAAGAACAAGATGTTGCTTGCAAAGCAACAAGAGGCTGGGAAGGCATTGATGGCTGAAGACGTTTTCTGGCTCGATCATTCTGATGATGATGAAGAAGATGAAGAGAAAGATGAAGTTGTCAACATGTGCTTGATGGGAAAGCATGAATCAGATGATGAAGCTGATTCAGAGAATGAAGAAGAGGTATGCAACTTATCGTATGCTGAATTCATAAATCAATTGCATGCCATGAATGATAAACTCAAAGAGTTAGAGTCGAACCTAAAGCGTGAAAAGGGTGTCATTACTGACAAAAACCAATCAATACAGAAACTTAGCAATGAAATTGCTGAGAAGAAAGTACTGGTTGAGGTTTTACATAAAAACAATGACACCAACGCAACGGAGAAGACAATAATTCTTAGTGAAAATTCTGAACTCAAGTCTAAACTGCTAAAACGTGAGATTGACTTATACGAGGTTACACAAATGCATTCTTCGTCTATCGAAGAAAACAAATCTTTAATTGCAAAAATGGATGCTTTGGAAAAGAAGTTGTACTCAATAGGTCAAACTGAGCAAACCATTCATCTTAACAAACCAATAGAGAACAAAGAAAGATGGGGAATCGGTTATAAGAATCCTCACTATCTTCAAAAGGGAATGTCTGAAGTGCCTGCACTTTATGATATTCTTTCTATGAAGTTAGCTAGAAGAATCCCTGAACTTAAAGTTTATTGGACTAAACTATCTGAAGAGGATGAAGCCAAAGAAACAGAAAAACATTTAATATCATCTAAAGTTCATCTTCCATTTTATTATGCGAAGCTGAATAATAGCTATGATAAGAAACCTGAAAAGAAGAAAACTCTTTCAGATGACTTCTTTCTAAGTTATTCTGAAAAGGAAATGGAGGCGAAACCTACTCAAGGTAAACTATATGTCCCTCCTCTCGTTTTAGAAAGTAAAATTTCTGAACTCGAGAATTCCTTGTCAGATGAAAGACTTTTGATAAACATTGAACAGAATGTTTTTACAACTGTGTTTACAAATTCTGTTCTTTCTAAGGCTTCAAACTCTGAGAATATGGTTAGTTCATCAAATCAAGGGTTTGATTTTCTGAATTTTAACGGTGGTTTAGATGATTGTCTTGAACAATTTGACTTTAATGCAAAACTTCCAAACCATTCATCCTTTCTTAAGAAATCTGTTGGATCAACCAGTAAGTCTGTTAACAGTGCAAAATCAACGCGAGTTGATAACTCAGTCTCTGTGAAAGCTAAAAATGCTAAAGGCAAGAAGCATTCACAGAAGCCGATCAATACTGGTAACCCAAAGAAAATGCATTCAGTTGTTTCTCTAATGTCTAACTCAAAGGTTTCAACTGTTTCAGATATGACCAAGAAATGGCAACCCAAACGGAAGCTTGACAAGACTTTTAAATCTTTTGATTCTGTTTATTGTAATAAGAATATGTCTAGTTCAGATACTTTGAATATGAATGTTGCTCCTAAACTGAAATACTCTTTTAAGCAACTATTCTTGTTATCTAAAACTGCTAGACAGTCTTCCTTTTATGATAAACATGCTTCTAATTTCTGTCAAGATTCTGCTATGCGGTTTGAATCATCTTATATGCATTCTTATCATTATCCTACTTCATATCTATTTCAAAAGAAAAGAGGACCCAATTTGCAATGGGTACCAAAATCAAAACCTTGTGCTAACACAGCAGGACCCAAATTCAAGTGGGTACCAAAATCTAAATCTGTGTTGCAGGCACCCAATGTTTAGCAAAACATGTGGCTTCTGATTACAACAGATCAGAACCCGTACCTCAATAGAGAAAATGGTTCTTGAGTAAGACAGCTCAAGACTCGAACTTCAAAGACAAGACGATGGTTTCTGAACACGTCTGTTCAGAATCCGTGCTTAAGAAAAATAGGCTTTTGAATTCATCAATTCAAAACCCGCACTTTAATATTAACGCTCCAACGTCTTACTCATTTATAATGCTTAAAATCTAAATATGTGTTTCGTTATTTCTCCTATGCAGATCCGTCATATGTGGTATTTGGACAGCGGTTGCTCCAAACACATGACAGGACAGAAAGATATGCTGACAAACTTTACAGAGAAATACTGCGGAACAGTCAGATACGGAAATGATCAGTTTTCACCAATATTAGGCTACGGTGATATACAACGGGAAAATATAACGATCAAGAAGGTGAGCTACGTAGAAGGATTAGGGCACAACCTGTTCAGCATAGGTCAGTTATGTGACAAAGACCTATAGGTCAACTTCAAAGCCAAGAGGTGTTCTGTTCGCACAGAAGAAGGCGAAGAACTCTTGGTCGGCACTCGAAAGTCAGACCTCTACACGATCAATTTATCAGACGTCCAGACTGACAAGCAGATTTGTCTACTATCTAAAGCATCGATGCAGCAAAGCTGGCTATGGCATCGACGGCTCTCTCATCTCAACTTTCGCTACATCAACAAACTGGTCAATGGCAACTTAGTCAAAGGACTTCCAGAGCTCAAATATGACAAAGATCATCTGTGTGCAGCCTGTGAGAAGGGCAAGATGAAGAGGGCTCCGCATAAACCGAAGCCTGAACCAAGTACAAGCGCTCCGCTAGAGCTATTGCATATGGATCTCTGTGGTCCAATGCGAACTCAGAGTCTAGGAGGCAAGAAGTACATTCTAGTGATCGTGGACGACTACTCACGATACACTTGGGTCAAGTTCCTACGATCAAAGGATGAGACACCTGATGTGCTCATCACTTTCCTGAAGACGACCCAGGTGAATCTGCAGAAACCGATAAAGCTTCTAAGAACAGACAACGGCACAGAGTTCAAGAACAAAACTGTTCAAGAATATCTCGAATCTAAAGGGATAACTCATCAGTACTCTGCTGCACGTACGCCTCAACAAAATGGAGTGGTGGAAAGAAGGAATCGGACGCTAGTCGAGGCAGCTCGCACTATGCTAAGTAATTCCGACCTACCTCTATTCTTATGGGCAGAAGCTATATCTACCGCATGCTATACGCAGAACCGGTCCATGATTCACAGACGATTCAAGAAGACTCCTTATGCGTTGATCAACAACCGAACACCTACAATCAAATACTTCCATATCTTTGGATGTAAGTGTTTCGTTCTAAACGATAGGGAGAATCTCAACAAGTTCAGCGCCAAGGCAGATGAAGGAATCTTCATTGGATACTCCTCATCATCAACTGCATTCAGAATCTACTTCAAGAAGTCAAAGACGGTGATTGAAAGCGTCAACGTCACCTTTGATGAAGAGATGGCTTCCGAACAATACTGTTCAGAACCCGTTTTAACCGGAGTACTAGCTTCTGGGCAACTCAGTCCAGAACCTGCGTCTCAACAGAACAAATCAGATGAAGCTTCAACATCAACTAACCATTTATCTGATTTAGATTTATTATTTGAATTGTTTTATGACGAATTTCTTGGAACTAACATAAAGAAATATGTTTTGGTTGACAGGATAGAAGAGCCAACGCCTACTCATCCAACCAGTTCAGACATTCCAAATGAATCAAGTACCCCGATTCATCAAGACGTCACAATTCAAATACCAACTCCTACAGTTCAAGAAGTGCCAAGTCATGCAGAGTCAGAAGAAGCTGAACCAGCAGGATGTACCGTACAGATCCAACTACAGCCGGACCAAGCTGTACCTGCTGAGTCTTCTGAACCAACAACTTCAACTGAAGCAACTATCATATCTCCTCCCAATCAAACTGAAGAAGGTGCAAGTGGATTTATAGATGACACAACTGACATTCATTCCTATAATCCACTGCCTCATGAACGTAAATGGACCAAAGCGCACCCTGCAAGTCAGATCATAGGTGATCCATCCAAGTCGGTGCAAACTAGGTCAGCGTCAATCAACTGGTGCATGCACGACTCCTTTCTAAGCAAGATTGAGCCAACTCGAGTATCAGAGGCTCTTGCGGATCCAGATTGGGTAGTCTCTATGCAAGAAGAATTGAACCAGTTCGACGCACTGCAAGTCTGGAGACTCGTACCAAAGCCTAAAGGTAAAACAATCATCGGTACGAAGTGGATCTTCAAGATTAAAAAGGACGAAGCTGGTATCGTCATCAGAAACAAGGCGAGACTAGTAGCCAAAGGATACAGACAAGAGGAAGGATTAGACTATGACGAGACATACGCTCCTGTGGCGCGTTTAGAGGCAATCAGAATGTTCTTAGCCTACGCTGCCCACAAGAACTTCACGGTCTTTCAAATGGACGTGAAGACAGCATTCCTGAACGGAATTCTGAAGGAGGAAGTATACGTCTCTCAGCCAGAGGGATTTGTCAATCAAGAGAAGCCGAACCACGTCTACATTCTCGACAAAGCTCTCTACGGTCTGAAACAAGCCCCTCGAGCCTGGTATGATGTCCTTTCCACTTTTCTAGTCAAGTCTGGGTTTTCAAAAGGTACGGTGGATACCACCTTGTTCATAAAGAAAGAAAAAGCCGATATCGTTTTAATATAAATCTATGTCGACGATATTATTTTTGGTTCAACTAATACTAAGTACTGTAAGAATTTTGCAAACCTTATGGTGTCTAGATTTCAAATGAACTTGATGGGAGAGATGAACTTCTTTCTCGGGCTTCAAGTAAAACAATTTTCTACGGGTATCTTTATCAATCAATCTAAGTACATTAGGGAAATTCTCCGGAAATTCCAAATGGAAAATACAAAACCGATTGGTACCCCAATGGCACCAGGAACTAAGATTGGCACCGATTCTTCGGGAAAGGCTGTTGATATTAGGACCTACAGAGGAATGATAGGTTCTTTAATGTATCTTACTAGTAGTAGACCAGACATAATGTTTTCAACATGTCTTTGTGCCCGATATCAGGCTAATCCAAAAGAAATCCATTTGACTGCTGTCAAGCGTATATTCAGGTATCTGAAGGGCACCGCAGATCTCGGTCTGTGGTATCCCAAAGATACTACTTTTGAACTAACAGCGTACACAGATGCAGATCATGCAGGTTGTATGTTAGACAGGAAGAGCACGTCAGGACACGTACAGTTCCTCGGTGACAAACTAGTAAGTTGGGGATCGAAGAAGCAACTTTGCGTTTCAACTTCCACGGCCGAAGCAGAATATGTAGTTGCTGCTAGCTGCTGTTCTCAGGTTTTGTGGATGCAAACACAACTTCGCGACTACGGTTTCCACTTCAACAAAATCCCGATCTACTGCGACTCCAAGAGCGCCATCGCAATAACAGCGAATCCTGTTCAACACACAAAAACCAAACATATCGACGTCAGGTATCACTTTATCAAAGATCATGTAGAAAAAGGAAACATAGAACTTTTCTTTGTAAAAACAGATTATCAACTTGCAGATTTGTTTACCAAGGCGTTAGATGAAAAGAGATTCAACTTTCTTATCTCTAAGCTTGGTATGCTAAATCTTAAGACATAATCAGTAGTTACCTATAAAAGTTCACTATTGTTTACTTTTTCCTCATATCTTTATGCTTAATTGTGAATGATATCTGTATTTCATATGTTAATGTTCATGATTCAAGGGGGAGTATGAGAAGAAACTCATACTTGGTCAATATTAATTTGAGGGGGAGCTCATAAGATTTCTGCACTTACGTTTTATGACAAATTTTTGTAATGCAAGATTTTAGGGGGAGCTCTTCACGTCAAAGGAGTTCGGATATGACTTCTGATCAATTCAGATCAGAACTCGTACTTTAAAAAGTTTTACTGCTTTTTGTCTTTTCAATTTAAGTGAATAAATTTGCTTTGAACTTGACCTAAGACTTTTGCAGAAGTTTGAGAGAAGCTTAGAAGTTCATATCTTTATGACTTACAGTAAAGCTTCATGAGATATAAGATCAAACTTTAAGGTATTACCTTTCATCTTAATCTCCAATATGGTTGAAAGAAGGACAACTTTCAATCATTGAAAACATCGTTCTTAAACGTTCAAACCACTTCCCGATTTTTCATTCGATTTTATATTTTGGGAGTGTACTTTAAATGTTTTACATAAGCTTAATCGACAAGCTAAACCTTTTTGAGCAACTTATTCTTTAAAAGTTATACGGAATCAGTGTGCAAGAACTAAAACGCCTCGTTTGATATTTGCATAAGTTCCTTTTGCTTCTGATCAAATGAAGGAAATTCTTTGAAATCACTTCAACTTCTATGGAATCATGTTAACCTATGATTTTTACCCATGAAGTTCATCCTTAGTGATTGAGTGAGTGTGTCAAAAGAAATGAGTGTAGATTGGATAATGAGTTTCAATGCCAAAAGAGTGAGCTTAATCTTTAAAAGAAAGAGCGTGTGAGATCAGAGTTAAAAGAATATCAGAACTCTGCACCAACTACTTTCTAGACGGGCAGCCACATTTCTAGTGTTTCACAAATCTTTGGTGAACATTATTGAAACAGGCAACTAGCCCATGCCAACTCTTGAATTACCCCACCAACTACTCATTTTCTACTCAATTAGAAAGTGTTTCACTTTCTAAAGGGGACGCAGCACATATGCTATCTGATTTTCACTTGGAAAATCTGGATATTGAAAAGAAGGAAGTCTGCCCCACCTTCGCACTTCACTCATACACATTGAGTCTGTGTTTAACTTACTGTTGTCTCAGTGGTTTACACATTTCGAGCCTTAAAAGCAATCATCAGTGCTTAATTCTTTCTATCACAAGCACGAACACACAAGGAATTAGTTTCTTTGTCATAACGTTTATAGAAATTACCTTTGTGGTGTTTCGATGATTAAATGGAAGCCCTGGGGGAGTCAACATCAAACAGCTCCTTTCCATTGTGTATTCGTTACACACAGTGACTTAGTGTTACTGACAGGCATTCTAACTGATTCATTAGTTGATTCAGGTGTTACACAACTAATTTGTCTGGATTTGTAAAGATCTAGATGAATATCTTATGAATTGACGGATCAGAGGCTACGAATCAAAGACATTTCTTGTCAACAAAGTTTTGAAGATATCGATGCTCAATCCATCAAAAAGGGGGAGAGCAGAGCAAACAAAGTACAAGAAATGATCAAGAAACAAATGTCCAAGCTAACACTGAAGAAAATTTCTTCCCAACAACCGAAAGAGAGTTTCTCTACATCAAAAGGGGAAGATTATTACAATTTGAAGACAAAGATGGAGATTGCATCTTCCAAGCTGAAAGAGAAGATCGAATTAGATAAATCTTTTTATTTAAATGATCTTGTTCCAAAGGGGGAGATTGTTAGAGCACAGTCTCATTGGATTCAAGATCATCCAATACGAAGATCGCAATCTGAAGTTAAAGCTGACAAGTCACTCTCAACTATAGTCTAGGGTCTATCTTGTAATAATAGTCAAAGTTATGTTTTAGTATTTTAATTAGTTTAATTAGTTATTAGTTTTAATATAATATCTAGATATTATTAATATCTAGATATTATGTTTATTTGTTATTATATTAGGTTAATTATAATATCTAGATATTATAGATATCTAGATATTATGTTTAATATTAGATTAGTTATCTCTCTCTCTCTCTCTCTTAGAACATCAATAGATCAGATCACAACAATCACACACACATACACATACTGAAAAGTGTAAAGAGAGAAAAACAAACAGAGAGCTTAACTCAAGAAATCAACCGTGTAATCCGCGTTTGTAATCCAAACAGGTTGGTTTATTATCTATTGTTTGTTGTTTTGATTATCTGGTAACGATCACGGACTCACACTATGTTTTATGTATAATTTGACCACTGAACTTTACAAGTGGTTGCTAGAAACTCTTGTATTTTTTAAGCTTGATTGTTTTGAATAATTTCGATCCAAAAACAAATGACATTTATGACAAAATTGGATGATTTTTGTAATGATTTTTAAAAGTTTGATTGTTTTATTAACTGTTTCTAAAGTTTAAAAACCAAACTATAAGCAAATGTGCAAAACAAGAAGTAAACTATTATTCACTCTGAATTATCTTAAATACTAAGAAATAATATTTGTCATTTATCAGTTCAAAATTTTTTTTGCCAGTTTTACGATTTTAATTTTTTTGACCAAACTAGTTATTTTGAATAATATTCTTCCAAAAAAATAAATCAATCTGACCAAAATAACTAACATTTCTAGAGTGTCAATCTGAATTAAATATGATTCATGTGGAGTCGGCTTACGAGATTAATGCGATGGTTTGAAATTTTCTATAATGGCTTACGAAATGGCCTATCAAAATCATATATATTCATAAAAATTTATATTCCGCAAGTTACAAAACATACATTTACAAAATCTTGGCTTCCAAAAGGGAAATTTTGTGTGTAAAATAGCTAACTTGGTCATTTCCCTTTAAAATATGGGAATTAAAAAAAAGATTATTATTTAATATTTTGGGGAAAAGGATGCAAATTCAAAATTGTTTGTTGGGGACAGTTATTATGGTTCAGAAACTCAGTGCTCCATCAACAAAGATTATTGTATGGTCATAATCTTATGATTATGTTCTTATAATTGTAGTTTAATTAATGCATTAATCACATCATTTCTTTTATATCTATTTCAAAATAAGAGAGTGTTTGGTTGATTTTTCATTAAATTATGTATAGATAAAGATGATTATAGATTAATTTTCATGTATAAATTGAGAGAGTTTTTGTTTTGAAAGGTTTTTTCATATATGAAAAGATCGTGTTTTTTAATTGTGAGAGACATATTTGGTAAAAAGTTGACTTTATGTGTAAAACTCCCTCCTACGAACTTATTGAATAAGTCATTTTCTATATCATTAACCCATTATCAAATTGTTATATATGATTGACCAAATAAGATGTAGTCTCATTAAGCTTTTAACAAACATTCCGTAAGTGTCCACATTTCTTTTTAATTATATGTAATAACTGGACTTAAAGCAAACAAAATAAAAGTTGGGTGAGAAATTTGAAAAGTCGTTTTAAGGAGGGGTCTATTGTGAAAAGTTGGAAAAAGGGGTTTTAACCCTAGAGGTATCAGTGTGTAGGTGTGCATGGCGGTTGAAGGTAGGGAGAAGGTTCTGCGATTCTGGAGAGAGGCTGAGGAAGAAGGATTCTTCAAGAATTTCAAGTTTTGGTTGAATTCGTTTGCAGGTAAATCTTCTTGTGATTATACTCTTCAATTTATAAATGTTTTAGTTATAGTAGTTGGGTTGTGGAGGTTGAGTTTTTAAATCTGAGGTTGAGTTTTGGGATTAGTTTGGTTTTGGCTCAGACTTACCCTTTCGGTTAATGGGTTGCTTGATTTAATAGATTTCTGTATTTAGGAGTAAGTTTTTGAAGTTGAGTTGTTATTAATTTTGGTAGTAAGTTTGGGTTTGTGAAATCTGTTACAGGGTTTCGTTCGATAGTGCGTTTGAGGGACTCCGGTGTTGACACTGGTCGACTTTAGATACCGGTCCATTTTCTTAGGCATCGGTCGAGTGAGAGAGAGACATCAGTCAAGTTTGGTGACCCCGGTAAAGAGGTGGTGACCGGGGAGTGGCAGTCCGGTCGAGATCATGGGAGCATCGGTTGATGAAGTCGGTCGACACTTGGTTTGGAACCCGGTTGTAACACCCGTAAATTCTTAAGGTAAGTATTTTGTCTCCCTTAATGCATTAATTGCGCTTATGTGAGAATATGCGTCCTTGTGTGCATTTTATGATCATTATTATGTTAAAATGTCATATATTGATTTACCATCTTTAATCGTACAAACCTTGTGCTCGTTATCGTTTTCGGTTGAGTTATCGGGCTGTTTTGGGGTTGGCGCGATTGTGCCTGGTGATTGTGCCATTGGCACTATCGCCGGAGGCACTATCGCCAAGGATGTACCATAGGCTGGGGGATGCTAGCGATTGTGCCCCGCGATTGTGCCTTGGCACTATCGCCGAAGGCACTATCGCCGAATTAGTACCGTGAGCGGGGAAGGCCTCGCGATTGTGACTCGCGATAGTGCCCTTGGCACTATCGCCGGGCACTATCGCCCGCGTGGTCCAGTCTGTGGTTTTAAATGAAATTGAACACATCATTTCAAGCATTTTTATCATCAAAAACGGGAGAGCATCCTCTTTGGGCGATTTTTAGGTCTCCATCACCTACCTCCATAAACTTTTAGGGTTTGGGTTGGTGAGAGTATTAAGTTGTCATCAAAGCTCCATTCAAGTGTTCTCATTGAAGTGTTCTTCGAGATTCTCATCTCTCATCTCCAAGTCTCATCTTCAACTTCTAGGGTTTCCTTATTTTCTAGGTTTTGGGTTCAAAACCTAGATTGTGAGTTTACTAAACCTTTGTTAAAACTAGATACACATCATAATCTCCTATTTGTTACTTTATCTCTATATGTCCAAATGTTTGGGGATTTCTTCATGAAAATAGTTGGAAGATATATATATATATATATATATATATATATATGGGTGATTTGCCATGATTAATGTTATATGTATCATTACTTGGGATTTGTCTCTTAGATATATAATGTGGGTACCTTGATATGTTAAATGTATGCATATATGGGTATTATGATGATTCTAGTTGGAATACCATTTTGGTGACATAGTTATATGCATGATGAATATAAATGTCATTTGAGACTTTTGTTGGACTTCATGAGGATAGGATGGTAACATTGTACCCGTAATCGGTATGGAAATATGTTGGGTTGAAATATACCTAAGGACCTCCTATATGCATTATGTTGGATGAATCAAGGCAAGTTCACTAGGAGGATGTAGTCTTGGGGCACCACCGGAATGGTATGTGCCTAGACCCTCGCCACTCGGAAAGTTTCCTTTACGGTCTGATCTCCAGGTGTGTCGGGCCTTTGGGGTGTTCCTTGTTAAGGGCATCAAGGTGCATTGGCTCTTTGGAGTGGAATTGATTGGTGCTTTGGGTCTCCCCTAATGACTCCACATATATTCAGACACTGGTTAACTGCTGATAAGAAATTGTGATTGTTCATGCATGCTTATTATTGTCCAACTCACTAGGATTTTTGGCCTAACACTTGTTTGGTGTCGATGTGTATCTCAGGTTCCAGCGGCGGCGGTCCTAAGCAGGTTTAGTTGCTTTGGGGTGAGAGTTTGGGGAATTGCACATGGATGCATTATACTTTTGGATATAGAACGTTTTGGGTTTATAGATAACAACCCTTTTTGTAATCTCTTTTCTAGATGTAGAAATTAGATTAGTTGGTTGTTGTTTATTGTCCGTTAAATTACAATTGTGATTAAACAGGTTATTTATATTTATATATTCCCCATTTTTGGGAGGCTCTTGCTATGACAATTTCAGTATACCTCATGTCCGTTTTCCGGATTTTTGTTATCCCTATTTTTAGGGTGTTACACCGGTCGATGCTAGAAGGCCTCGGTCGGCGAAAGGGGGGGCCCGGTCGTTGGACCCGGTCGGCACCCCGGTCGTGTGTGCATCGGTCACCGGAGAGGGAGACCCCAGTCGCAGGTCACTCCGGTCGACCAGCCCAGCCCCGGATTCTGAGTGTGGGCCGAAGCCCATATGCATTTAGTGAGTTATTTAGTTTGGTGTTGGGTTTGAATGTTTGGTTGACCGGCCCACTTTTCATGTTATTGAAAGATAACTTAATTTAAGTTAATATTTTTAGTGGGTTATGTATTTTAGAGAGTAAGTGTCGTGAGATTATGGGATTAAGATCAACCTTGTTATTAATAAGAAAGTTGAGAGAGTTCACCGATCAATACTTTCTTTATAGGTTTCGGTTCGAATCCTAAGAGTAGGCGCCGGAAGTAAGCTAAGGACGTCAGGTGAGTTTTTCTGAACTAAATCATTCTGCTAACGAAAGTATGCGAAAGTTTTATTTTTAAACTTTGAATTATATGATGGCATGAATATTATGAAAACTATATGCGAACTTTGAAATGATGTTGCTTTAGTACTTATTTGCGAGTTTATTTAAATGTTAAAGAACATTTTCTTATTGTTGACAAAGTGAAAATGTATGCATACATGGTCCTAAGTGAGAAGGCTCAAAGTCGGGGGGGGGGGGGGCTGTGCTCATACCGGGGGTATGTTCCGTTTATGCCGTTGGGGGGTGTGTCCCAACAAAGGCAGTGTGATTCACAGACACGCTGTCACCTTAGGGTGGCGGTAGTGTGAGCGAAGAAGTTGCTGAAAGTTAAAGGTTTTTCCTTTAAGATGAAAATGGTTATTTTATGATAAATGCTTGATTGTTTGTTTGTTGATTTATAAACTGTTGTAAGAGGGGACTCACTAGACCTTTTGGTCTAACCCTCGCTCTTTTCAAATCTAAAACCCTTTTCAGGTGAAGTGTGACAGTAGAAAGAGCAGTTTCATTTTAAGAGAAGATGCAAGCAAGAGCTGAATTAGAGGACCTCCGTTGTAGATTATTGTCGGTGTAGTCTCAGTTGTGTACTATGTTGTCTTTCCGCAAACCTCGTTTTTATGTAGAATTGGGTCGTTTGGCTTAATTAATTAAGTTTAAGTTACTATCTTGTTGTATCTAAGGTTGGGTCATTACAGTTGGTATCAGAGCCATAGTTTAAGGGATTTAGGTGACCGGATAGGCCTAAACTTAAACTGTGGGGTAGATGGACACAACTGAGATTTAGGAAGCCTTTAAGAAAGACCTTGATAATCGTGAGGCGTGATAACAACAGTGAGTACCCTCATGTAAGGTAAATTCAGAATCGCATCTGGCCAATGCCATTATGGATTTACAGGTACATGGGCATACTCAATTGCTATTGTTGAGTGTGGTTCAGGGTAGAGAGTTCTATCCATAGATTGATAGTGATAGCCTGGCGTGTAGTGGAAGTTCATTTTGGTGGTAAGATTAATACCGTTTAGGATGAGTATCTTGCGGAATGTAGATATTTCGGTGAGAAAGGACCTCCTGCGTCCATAAGGAAGATAATGAGGATAAGAGGTGAGCTTTTCGCTCCAAGAGAGTCTTCGGTTTGGTAAAATGGTATGTCGATTAGTAAGAAGCAGGATAATGTTAATCCAAGAATCGAAGGATAGAGATGAGATTTCTGAAGCTATAGTTAATTGAATGGTGGTTGAGAGACGATATCAGTGTTGACTGATGATAGGTAGTGAGGGTCAATAGAATCCATGCATGGTTGGTAAGTTGTTGAGGGTATAAGTGAGGATGCGCATTTTGTGAAATTTTAGCTGCAATGGTAACTGGCACCTGGTCATTCAAGGATGTTGGGAAGCGTTGGTGCGGGTGGTAGTGGTATTTGTGAGGATCATGATGGGTTGGTCGGAAGTAGAAAGTCTGAGATAAGTTGTGGTGAGCGCAAACAGTTGACCTTGTTAGAGTAAATAGCATTCAATGTCATTGGGTCGTTACATTATATTTGTATTAAAACAAGTGTGCACATTTCTATCTACATATGTTCCAAAACAAGTGTTTTATTTCAAAAATAGACGATGAAATTCTCAAATCTACCATTTATTAATTATTTAAGAGTTGTGAAGTGATAAAAATTAATTAGGGGCAAAATTATCATTTAAATGATGAAAAAATGTAATAATTATACATGTTTAAAATTGTGTATCATTTATATAGTTGATACTTATTTTAGACAAAATAAGTAAAATAAATCAAATTATTTCCAATTACTATCTATTTTTTCAAACATTCAATCCATCTCTATGAAAAAACATTTTTCTAAAATTACTCTTTTAATTAAATATAGCCGGTAAACACTTGATTTTGAAATCGAAAGAGTTTCCCTCTTTATTCTTTAATTATTAATAATTTAATTTTGAAAAGTAAAAACACATTAATTAATTAAT
Source organism: Arctium minus (assembly GCA_954870635.1). Classification (NCBI taxonomy): domain Eukaryota; kingdom Viridiplantae; phylum Streptophyta; class Magnoliopsida; order Asterales; family Asteraceae; genus Arctium; species Arctium minus. Next base: position 720,783 of record OX941097.1, read on the forward strand.
TATTTAAAGCAACAAATTTTGAAAAATTCCATGTCCCTAAGACTTGGAAGCTGCGTCCTTATTATCCACCAAGAATTATAGAAGCCGTCAGTGTCTTTTTCAAATATAATACTGCAACTTCATAAATTTATTTTATTTATTGGTTAATTAATTAAAATGTTATTAACACTGATAAAAATAAATAAGATAAAAATTATTTCACCAAAGTAAAAAATTGATTTGTCCTCAAGTTATGATTTAGTATAAGAAGTTATATTCACGTTATATTATTTTCTGAAAATGTCTGTAAGAATATGGTCAGAAAACCGTGTCCCTATTTATTCACATTCACCGGTATATATAATGATAATATTTACACTTTGGTACCACCAACTTTACAAATTAATATCTTAGTCTAATATACCCCCTCAGTCTAAGGAGGAGTACGACGGATGCTTAGACTGGATCTGAAGTCGTGAAAGAGTACTCGTGGTAGACCTTTGGTGAAGATATCTGCTAGCTGGTAGCGTGACGGGACATGTAAAACCCGAATCTGGCCGCGTTGAACCTTCTCTCGGACGAAGTGGATGTCGATCTCAATGTGCTTGGTCCGTTGATGTTGGATTGGATTCTCCGACATATAGATGGCGCTAACGTTGTCACAGTAGACCAAGGATGTGCGTGTGGGATGATGGCCAAGCTCGAGAAGGAGGTTTCTGAGCCAGCAAATTTCGGCAACGACGTTAGACACACCTCGATACTCAGCTTCGACGCTCGAACGGGAGACTGTTGACTGACGCTTAGAGGACCATGACAGTAAGTTGTCTCCCAGAAATACACAGTAGCCAGAGGTGGAACGGCGGGTGTCTGGACAACCCGCCCAATCAGCGTCGGTGTAAGCCATAAGAGTGGATACTGAGGTACGACTCATGTATAATCCCATGTCAATGGTGCCTTTGACATATCTAAGAATGCGTTTCAGGGCATTCATGTGTGACGTCCTCGGAGCGTGCATGTGCATGCAAACTTGTTGGACGGCGTAGGAGATATCAGGACGTGTGAATGTGAGATATTGTAGGGCACCTGCGAGCCTGCGGTAGGTGGTGGGATCATCGATCAATTCCCCAGAGTTGTGGCTGAGCTTCCCGTCGGTGTCAACTGGAGTGTGGACAGGATTGCATTCAGTCATGTTTGCCCGAGTAAGAATGTCAGCAGCATATTTCTGTTGAGATAGGAATAGGCCAGTGGGGTCACGCTTGACCGAGATACCCAAGAAGTAGTTGAGATGGCCCAAGTCCTTCATAGCGAACTCATTGGACAAATGAGTTAGGATGTGGCGTTTGAGAGCCGATGATGATGTAGTGAGAACGATATCGTCGACGTAGAGAAGAAGATAGGCCATGTCTCGGCCGTGTCTGTAGATAAATAGGGAGTGATCGCAGACACTATGTCAAAAGCCAAGCTTAGTGACATAGTCAGTGAAGCGTTGATACCATGCACGAGGTGCCTGTTTGAGGCCGTAGAGAGACTTATTTAACCTGCAAACATGGTTAGGATAAGACAGATGCCGAAATCCCATGGGTTGATGCATGTACACTGTTTCCGCTAAGTGTCCATGGAGAAACGCGTTTTTAACATCCAGTTGGTTGATTTCCCACTGGTGGGATAACGCAATGCTGAGGACCGTGCAAATGGTTGCCGGTTTGACCACCGGGCTAAACGTTTCATCGCAGTCGACGCCAACCTGCTGTGACCTGCCATCACAAACTAAGCGCGCTTTGTAGCGCTCAAGAGATCCGTCAGATTTGGTCTTATGTTTGAAAATCCACATGCACCGGATGATATTCATCGCCGGTTGGGGAGGTACAAATTCCCATGTATTATTGTCGATAAGGGCATTAAACTCATCAGTCATGGCTTGGTTCCAAACGGGAGTTTTGAGTGCCTCGGTAGGGGAGCGGGGCAAAGGCTCAAATGGGGCAGAGGTATGGAGATTGAAAGGTTGTTTTGGTTTGGAAATGTCGGTCATGCTACGTGTGTGCATGGTGCGGGTGGGTGGTGGTGGTGGGTCTTGGATAGGTGAGGTTGTGGCGGGTGGGGGAGGCGGTTGGTGTGTATCGGTGGGGTGTGGGTTTTCACGTGGTTTGGGTCGACGTGAGTAGGTTTGGAAGGTGGGAGTCGGTTGAGGTGAAGTTGGGGACGACGAGGGAGGGGGTTTCGGCTTGTGGAGGATGGGGGGAAGGGGCAAGAGGTTCATTTGGGGATGTGGATTGGTTTGTGGAAGTGACGGATTCCCAGACATACGGATGTAGCTCACTGGATTGGTGGGAGTGAAGAAAGTCGTAGGAAGGGGGAGGAGTGAAGTGTGGCAAACGGAAACACGGTCTCATCGAACACGACGTGACGAGAGAGGATGATTTTTCTGGTGGAGAGTTCGTAGCATTTATACCCCCTATGATTGGAGGGGTAACCGAGAAAGACGCACGGGGTGGACCTGTTTTCAAGTTTGTTAATAGATGGAGATGGGATGAGGGGATAACAGAGACAGCCGAAAGTTCGAAGATGAGTGTATGTGGGGTGTTTGTTGTATAGAAGAAGTACGGGGGTGGCATTGTTTTTGGTTTTGGAGGGAAGTATGTTAAGTATGTAGGTGGCCATTTGTAGGGCGTGATGCTAGAAGGTTGGTGGTAGGGATGCGTGGGTGAGAAGAGTGCGGATGATGTTGTTTATGGAACGAATTTTTCGTTCGGCTTTCCCATTTTGAGAAGAAGTGTGGGGACATGAGAATCGGAAAACCATTCCGTGTTGAGCACAGAAATCGTGAAACGATTTATTGTTGTACTCGGTTCCATTATCGCATTGGAAGCTTTTAATTGCACGTTCAAATTGAGTGCGGATGAGTGTGTGTAAGGATAGGAAGGTGGAATGTGTATGGGATTTGTGTGTGAGAGGGTAAGTCCATAGATAGTTGGTGTAGTCATCCAAAAACAAGATATAATAACGGTGACCCCCGGAGCTTAGAACCGGGGAGGTCCATAAGTCACTATGCGCAATATCAAAGGGTAAACACATAACAGAAGTAGAATCATAGAAAGGTAATTTAATATGCTTGCCAAAAACACACGATTGACATAAGTGTTTATCCGAAAAAAGTCTTAACAGAAATAAAATTGCGTTTATTTAATACTCGTAACAGAGAGGAACTGGGGTGGCCCAGACGCTTGTGCCAAAGATCTTGCGTCAAAGCAGCAAAAGTAGTAGGTGGTGTAACTTGAGCGGAAGGTAATGAAAGAGGATAGAGATCGCCAGTGCTGTCACATCGGATGATAGGAATCCGTGTCTGGAAATCCTTCACAAGAAAACCAAAACGATCAAATTCAATGGAAATAGGATTATCAGTGGTTAGTCGGCGAACAAAAAGAAGGTTTTTGATAAGTTTAGGTGCGTGAAGGATATTGTTGAGTTTTAAAGGTGGGTAAGGTGGTTGGAGGGTGGTGTGACCGGTTCCGAGGATAGGTATTTGAGAACCATTGCCAACGACGATGTTGTTTTGTATACCATTATAGACATAATTGGAAATGTTACCTGTGGTGTGTGACATGTGGTTCGTGGCGTCGGAGTCAAGGTACCAGTTATGGTCCGGATTTAATGTCATCGTGTGCATTGCTTGCTCGATGTTGGTCGGGCTGTATGAGTGCTCGGAACCCGGATTGTCGTACGGATTAGCGCCAAGGATACCTGCAAAATTAGGGTTTCTGGGAATAGTACGGTACCTGTTGGCCGGTGTCGTAGGGAATGATGCAGGAGGGGTGTTCCATGGTTGTGTTGGCCATGGAGCATTCCACCCGATGGATGGTGGTTGTGGATAGTATCCCGACTGAGAGTGTGAGGCACGTCCGCGACCACGACCGCGTCCCCGACCCCCTCTACCAGTATGGCGCCCTCTGCCGCCGTAGTCAAGAGACTCAAACTGTCCACGCCCACCGCCACGGTACGAGGTTTCGGTTGATGAACGTCGATCCTCGTTAGTGGCGGTTGTTTGAGCGTTCATGGCTGTCGCTTCAGTCCTGGCCTTGGAGTTTTGATTCTTGCGAGTTTCTTCCAAGATCAGTTTGGATCGGGCAGTGTAGAAATCCGGAAGAGGGGGGATTGTTGGAGTAAGGTGGCGAGGCTTTCGTATTTCTCGCCAAGTCCGTTGATGAGTTGAAGAACCAGACGGTCGTTAGAAACAGGGGCATCAACATTGGTGAGTTGATCGGATAAAGTCTTAAGCTCTTGACAGTAAGCGGAAACATTAGAGAAAGACTCCAGCTTGACATTATTGAATATGTTTTCTAGATACAGAGCCCGTGAGGGTTTGCTATCGATGAAAATGTTTTCCAACGATGTCCAAGCTTGAGCGGCTGTTGAATTTGGTTTTAGAATAGTAATTAACAAGTCTTTAGAAATCGTACCGTAGATCCATTGAAGGACAATGGAATCCAGACGTTTGAAGAGAGCCACATCATCTGTTTTCTCTTTGTCTTTGCCGGCTGCAGGTTTGGATGAAGAAGATTCGTCGGGAAGAATGTGATGGATGACATCGTGTGCACGGCAGTGGATCTTGAATAGTTCGACCCATGACGTATATTGTCCGTCGTCCATCTCCAGAATGATCGGGATGAAGTTCCGGATGTTGGTGACAGTGACAGCGGGATGCAGGGAGGCCATGAGTCAGAAGTAGAAACCGGGATTTCTGGATCGATCCTGTGGTGAGAACGACAGAAATCTGGGTCGATCTGCCGGAAGTACTGTTCACGCCGGAAGCACTGTTCACGGAGCACTGTTCACGCCGGAGGATGGCAGAAAATGATGGCAGAAGACTGGAGCAGCAGTGGGAGGAAGATGACGGCTAGGGTTTGTTAGGTGTTTACGACTAGGGTTTGTTAGGTGTTTGCGGCTAGGGTTTAGGTACGCTCTGATACCATGTAAGAATATGGTCAGAAAACCGTGTCCCTATTCATTCACATTCACCGGTATATATAATGATAATATTTACACTTTGGTACCACCAACTTTACAAATTAATATCTTAGTCTAATAAAGTCATTTAAAATTAAAGAGAAATTCTAATAGATATCGAGAATAATGTGTTTAAATCTAGCTGATGTAATACTATGATATCGAGTTTAATAATTGACTCAATTTTAATTTGAAATTTAATATGAACACATTGGCTCTTTTGTATTTTTAAGTATTCACACATATATCATCGTGTTTGACTAAAAACAGTTAAACAAAAATTTGAACGATTCTATCCGAGCATTAACCTTATGGAATTTCGACTCATGAAACAAAAAATATATGTTTCAGATCATGCCAAATGATCTTGATCTTAAGCATATAGGTAAATACTTGAAATCGATAATTTTTTTATTGAAAGGCAACAAAGAATTTATCAGAGCAACAAAAGAACAACAAGACAAAGGAAAAACCTTTCTGCAAGATACAAAAAGCAACCCAAAACACCCGAATAAAGAGCCAAGACAAGGCACAAAGAAGAAGCCCGATACCAAAAGAAACCGACAAAACCAAGCCTAAAGCAAACTCGAATCGATAATATATGTGATCAAAATGCAAATTTCATGTGACGACTTTTTTTTTCAAAGTACAAAAAATCAAGTAACCACTATTGATTAAAAAAAGTTGCATTGTCTAAATAATCCAGTAAAATATTTTGTAGTTCTTGGATAGACAATGATAGCGGTGAACGTATAGTATTTGGATAACAATCTTTTAAATCAAAATTATCAAACAACTATACAAGTTTTGTTGTCAAACAATTTACGAATCATGTATAATTTTAAATTAAGAATCATGTAATTTTTACCAACATGTAGTTATTTTTTCCCTAGAAAAACATATAAGATGGCACTTTGTATCAAATATTAACATATAAAAGACATGATAATAACAATATTATAGCAACCCAACCAAAAACAAAAGATAGCCACTTAAATCTTAAATAATAATACCAAACGACCCAAAAACAACATCTAAAAAAATACAAGGTTTGCGGAAAGACAACATAGTACACAACTGAGAATACACTGACAAGGATCTACAATGGAGGTCCACTAATTCAGCTCCAACTCGCATCTTCTCTTAAAACTTAACCGCCACTTCTATTGCCACTCTTTACCTGAAAAAGGGTTTTAGATTTGAAAAGAACGAAGACCGAAAGGTCTAGTGAGTCCCCTCTTGGAACAGCTTTATAACTCAACAAAACATTCTATAAATCATCATCAAATATGCCATTTTCAACTTCCAGGAAAACATTAACTTTCAATAAACTTCTCCACTCACACTACCGCCACCCTAAGGTGACAGCGTGTCTGTGACTCACACTGCCTTAGATGGGACACACCCCCCATATAGCATAAACGAGACACCCCCCGGTATGAGCACAGGCGGGCCACACCCCCCGACTTTGAGCCTTCTCACTTAGGACCATGTATGCATACATTTCCACTTGGACAACAATAATAAAAACCATCTTTAGCATTTAAATAAATCTCGCAAGTAAGTGCTAAAGCAACATCATAACAAAGTTTGCATATAACTTTCATAAAACTCGTGCCATCATGAATATCAAAGTTTAAAATAAGCTTTCGCATGCCATCACCAATGAATCAAAGTATAAGATAATTTAACTTTACTTGCTTTTGCTATCAAAAGGTTTAGTTAGAAAAACTCACCTGGCGTCCTTAACTCGAATCTCGAGTCTACTTCTATGATTCGGTCTGAGACCTATAAAAGAAACATCGATCGGTGAATTCCCGATTCATTCTAAATTAACAATGCTTGACCTTAACTCTCTTATTCCAAAACTATCTACCCTTTAACCGAAATAATCCACCAAAACTCCTACATGATCTAAAATTGTATTCCTTGACAATTGAGATTTAATTGCATGGGCCACGGTAACCAAGACCCAACCTCACATTTCTAACGGGCTCCTTGGGCTTCGGCCCAACCACATAAATCAAGACCGGGGCCTTGAGGCCGACCGGTGTGGGTGTCGCGACCGGGGTCACCCCCTATGTCGCCCGATGTGGAGAGGACCGGGGTCTCCCCCTTCGACCGGTGTCCAAAACTTCGACCGCGCCCCCCCCCCCCCCGACCGGTGTCTAAATCTTCGACCGGGGCCTCCCCCCCGACCGGTGTCTAAATCTTCGACCGGGGCCTTCCCCGACCGGTGTCTAAATCTTCGACCGGGGTCTCCCCCACTCGACCGAACCCTACCATCGCCCGGGGGCTATAATGGGTTTTCGAACGCCGCAGATAGACATCGATACTCAGACTTTTTCCCAAACAAATTGCACCCATTAAGCAAACAATGATTAGATAAATCCTTGAATCACCCAACTTAACACATAAACACGATTACATTACTCTAATCGATCAACAGATGAATAACACATTAATCTAACGTTTTCTATCCCAGATTTCTTTTCTATCAGGCTTCAACCTCCATTGAAACTCAACATTGATTAAAAAGCTTTATAGAAGAAGATAGATTCAGAAGTATTACCTTACGAGAAATCCTTGATTGAAACTAAACGACCTCTTCTCTTCAATCTCTACAGCTCCTTCTTTCTTGTCTCCCTCTCTCTCTCGGCCGAAAACACAAGAATACCCAAAACCCTAACCTAAGGCCTTTTAAACAAATATTTACACTTAGCCCCTTCAGAAACATAAGATTGACAAGTTTCCACCCACTTATATTTATTAACTTTGAACCGGTTATTACAATAACCCCCCCTCAAAAGAATTCCGTCCTCGGAATTTCTTCGTCGAACAAACTGGGATATTGGTTCCTCATAACCGACTCTAATTCCCAAGTAGCTTCTTGACCCTTATGAAATTTCCACTGAACTTCCACCAGTTGAATTTCCTTGTTTCTTAATTTCTTCGATTTACAATCTAAGATGGATACTGGTTTCTCCGCATAGCTTATCTTCTCATCAAACTGGACATCCCCCAAAGGTATAACGACATCGCTTTCTATTAAACATTTCTTCAGATTAGATACCTGGAAAAACAGGGTGCACTCCTCGTAGATCTACGGGTAGACCCAGTCTTTACACTACTTTCCCAACGCGCTCCACCATAGCAACAGCAAAACAGAACTTTCATTCCCTTCTGAATCGGGTCACACCCTTCCAATGCGCGACTGGTAACTTTATATATGTCACCGCTTGGGCCTAATGATTCATAAATCTCAATCCAACCAGTTATTACCATTCGATTATCCAAACCAATCTGATCAATACATAGCCGCACGAAACCATCAGATTACCCCTCGATTGCAACAACTTCCTTGACCGATAGAATTTTGCCGGAGTCACACCACGATAACATGCATCACTGACTAAATACTCACCCAACTCGCCAACATGACACATCGACAACCGCAGACATCACCAATAACTCACAGTCACGAGTTTCTTCACCATACAACTGTCCCTTGCAAGCAAACCCCTTTTATCACTGCATAAGTCAAAGCAGAAGCACTTTCTTTTTCAACCTACATTGATCTCAACTCCTCGGCATCAACCAAATCTCACACACAAGTATGCCTCGCCCCAACGTCATCACTCCAATTTCTCACATATTGGTAGAGACTTCCGCAATTCCGAAATCCTCGTAAACCACCAGTTCCAACTGACCAATTAATGCGACACATACTTCCATCTCTCATTGCATCCACAATCACCCGACCAAATGTGCAATAAAACCCGGCTTCACCCGCTCGAATACAGACTTTTCCAAATAATCTAACACGAGACAACAGACTCACTTGGAATCCCCTTTTTTACACATTGCCAACACCTCTATCTTCCTCCTTGATGATTTTACACCCGCTTTTAATAACGACTCACTGATTAACAGTGTGAATCTTTGGTCAGCTGCACGACTTTGATTAATCACCCTCACACCGCATCGAACACCATAATTCTTTTCTCATACCCGCGCTAGGGATTTATAAACTTGCTAACAGCTGAATCTAACAATATACCTCCACATTTCATGTCACTTGCCAAACTTTTTACTCTCAGATTTCCCACCTTTCTGACATGATATCTTCACTTTCTTATCATTGCAAGAAACACCGCTCGCCCAACCTTTGCTTACTTTATTCCTCGATGATTCCCAAATGTTCAATCCCATTTACATTACATTGCTTGGTCAACCGACTTTCCACAATTCTTACGCAAGATAAACACCCCAACTCTTCCACAACATTACCCACTACTCGAAAACGCCGCACAATTCACGCTCTCCAAATAGGATTACTCAATCTCCTAGAATCCTTTCACCCTAAAGAATACTTCAACAAGCCCACAGATTTCCTATCTACTACACAACTCCCTGAGTTACGCAGTTCGACACTCCCAACAATCATTCTAGGGATATAAGATAATCCCGTCCCAAAACTTGCCGAAAACCAGAACACACAGTTCCTCTCTTTGATAACCGTCTACCCTCGTTTGACAAAAAATATTCTCAACTTAGCATCCCAACCACATTTTTACCACATACAACTCATCCCCCCATAGATTTCCGGACGGGGACGATCCTCCCATAACAATAACGCCAACCTTATACATATCTTCAAGAAAGCTCCTAACTCCTTTAATGATTTGCATTCTCCGATATGTCATAAAGACATCATCAACACATGGGTACAACCCTCACTCTACTACCTCATCCCAGAGTAACTACAAATCTCCACGACCACTGGTCATACATACCTATACCATTCTCTTCTCACTGGTCATAATACTGAAATCGGACTTCAAGGCATTTCATGGCCTTGCCTTTCTCGAATCTGGATAAATCACAAAACTATGATCCTCTAACCTCTCAACAAGATATCTCTCCTTGTCGACTCATCGCAACCTGCTGGAATCAAACTCCAGTAGTCTGAAAGATTAAGCATACTACCTCGAAGACTCAAATACTCAAAGCGCAACCCCTCCCAGTTGTGCTATATAAAAACTTCGCTCCCGCATAACCATCAAGATCTCATCGGTAAAGAATCACCTGACCGCACTAAAGGTCTTCCCTTTTTGTAAGATTCGCATAATGATGTCCAACATCGCCTTAGGTACACACCTTTTCTGAATAACCCTTCGTTTCCTCACGAAGCTCCTCAAAACTAACCATAACTACCTTTTCATTTCCAGCGTTCCACCATTCACCACAAAAATGGTTTCTGACTTCCACGGCAACTGCCGGCGTTGCGATACTTCCACCACGTCTCCAACCAACAAGGATTCCCAACGTAATCTACCCCTTCCACTGCAGCCGTTAACTGCTAAAATATCTTTACGACATTAAATGCCACTCCCGAGACAACCATTTGCTGACAGTCACTACTCAAGGCTCGGAACAAACGGCAAGCCACAATGGTACCATTATCCTTATCGCCATAGATCAGTGCCTCCATTAACCACTTCCGTTAATCACCATCCTTAACTAAAAGGATACTACTATCAAATACTTTCTACCCTCTGATCGAGCGACACACTTCCACTCCCAAACTTACATCATTCTTAACTGCAACCTTCCCTACGACCTAGAGAGTTCATAGCCTTCATGCATGACACACAAACATTTAAACTTTTGACACGTTTGGAAATTTAGGAAATACTACTTTATGAAGCAAACTTGAATGGACACGACCCAAAACCGACTTAGCCATGCGCAACGATTTCAAGAATCGTTCAACCTCAACTTCACGAGAAATTTCTCTTTTCCACATCCTAACATCGGTGTTGGCACAATTGAAAACATTTTCGATGATCTTTACCCACACAGTTTATAAAATACTACAGAATTACTTACACTGAATATGTCAAACGACTCTCATCTTTGTTGATATGACAACACAAGTTTGTACCACACTCACTTATAAAATCACGCGATCAAATGTTGTTTTGGCTTTCATAACGAAAGTTAGCTCATCTATAAAGAGGTATATAATATTTCTCCCACAACAAAAATCAAAATTTAACACCAATGCCATAAACTTGTCTTTTCAATTTCAACACATATTTGCACGCGTCAAAACGTTTTCAAAACATCTACCTCGTAAGACACTCACACGCCACAATATCTGATGTGAAAGATATGAAAAACTCCAGCAATTTATTTGACACACAATGCATGAGACTCAATGACATTGAAGGCTATTTACTCTACCAAGGTCGACTGCTTGCACTCACCACAGCTCATCGGAGACTTTCCACTTTAGACCAACCCCTTATGATCCTCACATCTGCCACTACTTCCAGCACCAACGCTTTTCCACCTCCTTGCAGGTTCAGGTACCCGTTACCAATGCAACTACAATTTCGCCAAACTCGCATCCTCACTTTTACCCCCAAACAAACTTACCATCCATATCTTGATTCTATTAATCCTCACTACATATTATCTGACAACACTATATCGTCCCTCACTCACCCTTCAAATACAACTTTAGAAGCCTCATTTCTATCCTTCGATTCTTGGATTACACTTTCCTGCTTCTCCCTAATCAACATACCACTCTAACAGACCGAAGACTCCCTTAGGGCAAAAGTCAACCTCCCAACATCATTCTCCTCCTTAAGGACTCAGGAGGTCCTTCCCCCAACGAAATATCTACATACCGCACGAAAAACATCCTAAACGGTATTAACCTTACTACCAAAAACGAACTTCCACCACACGCTAGACTAACACTATCAATCTATGGATAGAACTCTCTACTCTGAACCATACTCAACAATAGTAATTGAGTATGCCCATTGCAACACCCCGATTTCGAGAGGCGCCATTTCGAGTTATTACCGAAACCATTATATTAGGGAAAAATAAGATAAAAGATTTTAGACTTGAATCTTGGATTTTATATTCTAGATAGATGAATGATTCAATTACGAGTCCAACGGTTCTTTCCGGAGCAAAATCGGAGCCATAACGAAGAAGTTACGGCCAAAACAGTGTTCAGGCATATCTTTGGTCGAAAGTTACACTGCTCGCGCCCGTGCAGCAAAATGCTCATGGCCACTCCCATCGCTCGCGCCCACGCAACATATTGAGCGCGCCCGCGAGCATCTGCGCTGTGAATTTCACTTAAATCCGACTTTTTCCTCATTTCTTCATTTCCTCATATCTCCTTCACCACAACTCCGTTTGAGGAGATTCTTTTTGCTATGGTTTCTTATTTGAGAGCTTTTCAAGGATAGATTGTTAGTTTTGGGAAGATTTAAGAGTATTTGGTGATGTATTGGAAGCAAAGGTCAAGAGTTCATCATCCTCACCTCCATCTTTGAGAAATTTGGGGTTTTCTAGGTTTTCATCAAAACCTAAATGGTAAGTGTATCCCTTCCATTTCTAAACCTTAAAATGAGTTATAAATTCTCCATTGATGATTATCCTAGTGTGTGGTTTATCAATTTCGAGTTTGATGGTTTTGGATAAATCTAGGTTGAAATTGGGGTTTGGACCAAAATGGAGATTTTGATGTGAAATGTTTGTTGGAATGTTTCTATATGGTTGAATGTGGTTACTTACGGTTGGAAATGTATGGATCTAGGTTTTGGAGACTTTTGGCTTGAGAATCCAAGTGTTATTCAAAGGAACTCTAGTTGGGGGAAAATCTAGATTTAGCCTAAATCTAACAAGGTGAGTTCAAGTTGATTTGTGAAAACGTTGTACATGCCAAAATGTCTATTTTAAAGTGTTTTATGTGTTTTACATGAAATTATCAAATGTTGGGTTATTTGCTAATCTTTGATTATTTGAATTATCTAACTTTACAAACCTTGTATAACACCCATATTGGAGATTTTTGGGCGTTTGATATATGTGTCACAAATGAATGTGTTTTGAAGTCTTATTACATGAATGGATCTTTGGTCAAAGAAATACACTTTTAAATGTTTGTCGGGTTTTATGCATCATCATGAAATGGAGTGTTTTATAAAGTATCACTTGCACTTTTATGTGAGGTACTTGAGAAAGTGTTTATAGTCTCATTTTATGATCTTCATTCCTATCAGCAGTCAAGTTTGGGAAAATGCATGTCATTTGTGTTATGAGGTATTTTGGAAAATATAAGAGTATAAGTTCATTTGGGAAAATGGGTGCCTCAACTAATGTTGAGTTTTGAACTAATCTTACTTTTGGTCGTGGTGTTTGCATATCCGTTGGGTGAGTGCGTTTTATCGTGTTTTTATTTCATTTATCAATGAGTCAATGGGTTGCTAAGTCTGCGACTTGGCATTGTTATTTTGATGGGGTTTTTGGACAATAGTCCAGTTTTGGTAGCTCGACTTCGAGCCTTGTTGGGTCTTATACGCTTTATTTGGCTTATTTGATGCATTTGGGAGTCATGACCCCGTATTTGGTTTATTATTGTTCCGGCGTTGGGACGATTAGTTTTCCACGTCGAGGCACGTTAGGTATCGGGTGCGATGTAAGTCCTTCGTGCTGCACGTTAAGGTACCGGGTGCGGTATAAGTCCTTCGTGCTCAAGTTTTACGTTTGTGGATGAAGCACGTTAGGTATCGAGTGTGATGTAAGTCCTTCGTGCTGCACGTTAAGGTACCGGGTGCGGTATAAGTCCTTCGTGCTCAAGTATTAAGATATTGGATGAGGGGCTCGACATAGGAACCCGACGGGGTTGAACTCGAGTTTCCGTGGGTGTACGTTTAAAGCTACTGAGCCTGACATCCCTTGCGTGTACTTTTGTTTATATGACTAGTCATAACAACATAAAATGGGCTTACTTTGTGGACCGTCACATTTTATGGAATCGGGAATCCCCCGTCACCGAAAGGTGTTGTTTTTGGGTATTGAGTTTTATTATCCAAGTTTTCGGTGACGTTTTGTATAATTGGGTTTTACCCTTGATTTATGGGTTGAGTATTATTCCCCACCCGTGTTTTGGGGTGTTTTGGGATATAAGGTTTAACCGTATCTTCATAAATGGAGAGTTCAATTTATACTTACGCTTTGAGCGAGTTTTGAGTTAAAAACTAATTTATGAATGGGCAACTTATGTTGGTATCATTATCTTTGAAGTAGTTAGTTTGGAAAACGTTTTAATTGGTGTTCTTTACCTAAAATGCATATTGTTGGAAATGAGTCGTTTTCACATGTAAGACGTATCATATTGAAGGACTATAACTTTTAACCGCATTCTTTCTTTTAAACTATTATTTCATATATGCTGAAAACTCTTAAGCTCACTAGGCGTTAAGCCTAACCTTTTTATTTGTCGGCATGTGCATCAGGTTCCGGTTGGGGTTGGTTCTAGCAGCCATGAAGAGTTGAGACTTAGCTTTGTGCGAAGGTGAGTAGTTGGTGAAGCCTTCCGCAATTTTGGAGATAGTGACTATTATGGGGTTTTAGTAGCACCCGTTCTTATCATAGGCTTTTGTATAGAATGAATGTTTGTATTGAGGTTAAATCTTAATTTGTGGTTGTAGATAATTCCTTTATCGGTGAATTTAGAAAATTTTAAACAAGTTGTTATTTCCAGATTTGAGGGTGTTACACCCATGCACCTGTAAATTCATAATGGCATTGGCCAGATGCAATTCTGAATTTACCTTACATGAGGGTACTCACTATTGTTATTGCGCTTCTCAAAGATCAAGGTCTTTCTTAAAGGCTTCCTAAATCTCAGTTGTGTTTCCCCTACTCCACAGTTTAAGTTTAGGTCCATCCGGTCACCTAAATCCCTTAAACTATGGCTCTGATACCAACTATAGCAACCCAACCAAAAAAAAAAGATAGCCACTTAAATCTTAAATAATAATGTCAAACGGACCAAAAACAACATCTAAAAAAATACAAGGTTTGCGGAAAGACAACATAGTACACAACTGAGAATACACTGACAAGAATCTACAATGGAGGTCCACTAATTCAGCTCCAGCTCGCATCTTCTCTTAAAACTTAACCGCCACTTCTATTGCCACTCTTTACCTGAAAAAGGGTTTTAGATTTGAAAAGAACGAAGACCGAAAGGTCTAGTGAGTCCCCTCTTGGAACAGCTTTATAACTCAACAAAACATTCTATAAATCATCATCAAATATGCCATTTTCAACTTCCAGGAAAACATTAACTTTCAATAAACTTCTTCGCTCACACTACCGCCACCCTAAGGTGACAGCGTGTTTGTGACTCACATTGCCTTAGATGGGACACACCCCCCATATAGCATAAACGGGACACACCCCCCGGTATGAGCACAGGCGGGCCACACCCCCCGACTTTGAGCCTTCTCACTTAGGACCATGTATGCATACATTTCCACTTGGACAACAATAATAAAAATCATCTTTAACATTTAAATAAATCTCGAAAGTAAGTGCTAAAGCAACATCATAACAAAGCTTGCATATAACTTTCATAAAACTCGTGCCATCATGAATATCAAAGTTTAAAATAAGCTTTCGCATGCCATCACCAATGAATCAAAGTATAAGATAATTTAACTTTACTTGCTTTTGCTATCAAAATGTTTAGTTAGAAAAACTCACCTGGCGTCCTTAGCTCGAATCTCGAGTCTACTTCTATGATTCGGTCCGAGACCTATAAAGGAAACATCGATCGGTGAACTCCCGATTCATTCTAAATTAACAATGCTTGACCTTAACTCTCTTATTCCAAAACTATCTACCCTTTAACCGAAATAATCCACCAAAACTCCTACATGATCTAAAATTGTATTCCTTGACAATTGAGATTTAATTGCATGGGCCACGGTAACCAAGACCCAACCTCACATTTCTAACGGGCTCCTTGGGCTTCGGCCCAACCACATAAATCAAGACCGGGGCCTTGAGGCCGACCGGTGTGGGTGCCGCGACCGGGGTCACCCCCTATGTCGCCCGATGTGGAGAGGACCGGGGTCTCCCCCTTCGACCGGTGTCCAAAACTTCGACCGCCCCCCCCCCCGACCGGTGTCTAAATCTTCGACTGGGGCCTTCCCCGACCGGTGTCTAAATCTTCGACCGGGGCCTTCCCCGACCGGTGTCTAACCTTTAACCGGGGTCTCCCCCACTCGACCGAACCCTGCCATCGCCCGGGGGCTATAATGGGTTTTCGAACGCCGCAGATAGACATCGATACTCAGACTTTTTCCCAAACAGATTGCACCCATTAAGCAAACAATGATTAGATAAATCCTTGAATCACCCAACTTAAACATAAACACGATCACATTACTCTAATCGATCAACAGATGAATAACACATTAATCTAACGTTTTCTATCCCATATTTATTTTCTATCAGGCTTCAACCTCCATTGAAACTCAACATTGATTAAAAAGCTTTATAGAAGAAGATAGATTTAGAAGTATTACCTTACGAGAAATCCTTGATTGAAAACTACATGGCCTCTTCTCTTCAATCTCTACAGCTCCTTCTTTCTTGTCTCCCTCTCTCTCGGCCGAAAACACAAGAATACCCAAAACCCTAACCTAAGGCCTTTTAAACAAATATTTACACTTAGCCCCTTCAGAAACATAAGATTGACAAGTTTCCACCCACTTATATTTATTAACTTTGAACCGGTTATTACAAATATATACATATATATATATATATATATAGAGAGAGAGAGAGAGAGAGAGAGTGTGTGTGTGTGATGTTCAAACGACAACATGGCTAATTAAAAAAAATACAAGAACTACCAAATCTATATATGTGAGTTCACACTGAAATCATATGCTATTACAACACAGTCACCGTAAAGGTGTGCAGGCGACTTGGCCCGCCACTTAAGTCACGATCAAAGTCGCATAGAATGATATATGATTTGCACGTGACTATAATATAAAATTACATATGATTAGACGGTCTTCTGTTTTTTCCTATTAAATAACTAATCTCGTGTGAATCCAGCCATATATATAATGAAATATTGCAATTCTTAAATATGGTTTTAATTTCAGTTAAAAATATGTTACATAAAATAAAAATTAATTTTTGTTTACGAATGGTATGTAAATTAAATAAAACATATAGGAGAGTCACGTGAGACTCAACATTAATGGCATGGAGTAAGGATCTAAACACGTACCAACACTTCACTAAATTACAAATTAGTTTAATAATTAATATTATTTCCAAACAGTCACACACTATTTAGTATTGACTATCGGCCAACCCCTCCCCTCTTAAATAATAATTATAAAATAAAATATGCAATGTAACATTCAGGATCGATTGTATCAGATATTGTTTGTTTTGTCCACACACTTGGACTTATGGTTTTTAAACGCGTCTGATAGAGAAGGTATCAAGTCCCTTATAAGGCAACATTTGTTCCCATCTCCAACCATGTGTGATCTTACAATCCACCCCCTGGGAGCCCAAAGTCATCACTGACACACCAGTTCGGTTCCCGGCTCTAATACCATTTGTAACATCCCGGGCCGACCGTACCAAATATTGTTCGTTTCGTCCACATACCTGGACTCACGATTTTAAAACGCGACTGATAGAGAAGGTATCAAGCCCCTTATAAGGCAACCTTCGTTCTCCTCGCCACCAATGTGGGATCTTACATGCAATATATTTAATAAAATATTACACTAAGGTTATCAGATAAATATTTAGTAAATGACTTTTAAGTCATTGCCACACAACTTCCTTCCTTCAGTTTCTTCTACATCCTCTGCTCCACCCCCTCTTCCTTTCCCACCGCCCCTTCCTTGTTATAAAGAAGGCTTTCAACGTCTAGATTTTCCATCCAAACTACGATGAGATTCTTGTACTGTATTTGCTTGATTTCCAAACGATGAAATCATTAGCATTTAGGTGAACGTAACACGCCCACACTTGACTATAATGAGAATATATGTGCAAAGGACTAACAGTGTTTGTTAGGGCAACCTACGGAAAATTTAAGGTTGTGTGACACATGTTTTGCATATATAAAATTTTGTTTACCCTTCAATAAAATTGTTGATACAATCTTGAAGAGGGGGGGGGGGGTTGTTTGGAACAAGGTTTTCGTTTTTTTAACAACCATTTAACTAGAACATGAACGAAATAAGTGAACACAAGAACAGTTAATTCACATGTAATTTTACACTGAAATCACAAGTGATTAAGAAACATGGTCAATATAAGAGTGTATGGACGACTTGGCCTACCGCCTGCGACCTAAATCATTTACACATAATTTTAACGTAAAATTAACAGTTCTCGTGTTTTATCAAACATTATTCCTCTTTAAAACCGACTCTACAAAATAATGCATCTACTTTAACATTTTAATTCACTCATTTAATACGTATGGAGCTTTTGTGTGAATAAATAATATTGTGGTACTCATAGATGACGAACAAAATCACGTAGAGATCACGTGACAAAAGTTAATAAGGGCATCAAAGGGGTAGGGGTACCCCTCGGCACTGGCCTGTGGCTGGTCAAAAAGATTGACCGTTTGACTTGAAACTAAACTCCTCCAACACTCTTCACATTAACATTTGTCTTTGAATAAAAATACTAAAATACCCTTTATTTCTTTTTCTCATGGCTACAAAGTTTTATGAAGCTATCGTTATAACTTATAGGGTGGAGGTCATATCTGTATACATCTTACTTCATATGGATTATAGTTTTAACTTTTAAGTGAAATTTATTGGGTCTTCTTAATTTGTTTTTTATGCAAATTTCAATATACTTGAAGTATAATAAGGGGTAGTTTCCTAAATGTTTACCAGGGTAACTTACCTTGAGCATGACAAGGATCAAAAATTCCTACCTGGTAAGAGATATAACAAAGATTGAGAGTCTTACCTGATAAATAAGAAAAAAGACGGTTACCCGATAAGTGCTTACCGAATTTAAGACTCTTATCAACAATCCATTTTAATAGCCGAAAATGTTACATAAGAAATAAGTGAGGATAATTTATCTTGCCGTTACGCGGTTACCGGGTAATCAAAAGTAAACGGCCCCCAAGTCTTATGAAAAACAAAGAAGTAAAAACAACGTAACAGATTATTTTTCTCTCAACCTCTTGGAGTCCTTAAGACACATAAAAGTAAAAACACAATAAATAAGTTTTAGATCTTGTTAGGTAAAATTGAATGAACAAATACTGAATATCTAATGTTTTTGACTCATATATATATGTTTGGTTTATTGTTTTTTGAAGTATATAATATTTTATATACGACAAAATTTACATACATTCTTCATCTTTGATAAGACTTGAATTCATGACCTCAAGAGATATTAGGTTCTACCACCTGTTTAACATTCGACCAATGACCTATTGGTTTTGGTTGATTTTCTTTTTACTAACCGTTGGTGTCTGGGCCAACTTTCGCGCACCTCGACTAATTCCAGAGGGCCTCATAGACATAAGACATCCAAGAAAAACCCAAGTGTCTTTGCAGGACTCGAAATTGTGACCTTTAAGGAAGATCCCCAAAAACTAAATGAAAATGAAAATGGGAATGCAGGAGAATGGAAATAAGAATGGACATTGCATTGATGTTGTTTGATTAAACCAATATACTTAATAAAAAAATGTTTTATATAATATTTTAATTACAAACATGTGACATCCAACATAAAAATAAAAAATATTTTACCTTCAACATCGACAAATGAAGGAATGCATGAAAAAAAAAATGACTGTTCATTTTGAAAATAAAGTGGTTTTTTCGATACCCACTGTGGCCCAATAAGATTGCACCCTTCCTCTAGCTCATGGATCCTAGTCAAAAGGAAAAGAAAAGATCTCTTGGGACGACTGAGCCACGATCCCCGGTTAACACATAAAAGGATCCCCCATTCTCATGGAGATTTGTGAAACAACACACCGTATTATGGTACGCTTCATTCCTTCAATTTTAAAGTATTCATTTCTTGATTTCAACAACCTTTTTATGCTTATTTGGTAGACAGATTTGACTTGATCTTAATTGGTTATGTGTATTCAATAATCTCAGTGAAATATATTAATTAAAATAATATGTTCAAGTTACTATTGTCATTGGAATTTTATAATTTACAAGCCAATAATATTTTGATCGAAAACAATATTTCTATTCTTTTATGATAGAAGAAAATTTGCATACATTTTGATTTTACTTACAGATTCAACATCCGTAATGAGATTTGTGATTCATGAAACATCGTGAATTGGACTCACTTTCACTAGGTGCCAAAATTTCTCCAAAATGAAGTATCGAAGTTCAAAATCTCCAAAATAATTACATCTAACTCCAACACCTTCTTCATTTTGAAGATTACAATATTGATTATATTATTAAAATATTTCATACATTTAATATCATTCATAAACATTTAATTGCAATATTCTTTTTTATTGGTAGAGTATAATAAAAAATATATTTTTCTTTCATGTAATCATTTTTAGAAATCTCTCCAATTTTGGAGAATTTAACACTATCTCTACTGTTTTTTCCATTATGGAGAATCTATTTAGAGCAAAAAACTTGCCCCAAATCGCTAAAATTTCTAATTAGGAGGATATAGTGGAGATATTTTAAAAGACTATTTTGTTGGTCATAACTGGCTAAAACTTATATTATATGATGATGAAGATTTTTATAGACTCTTAAACTAATATTAGTGAAAAAAAAAATCAAATACCATAATTAAAGAAAATAAGTTATTAAAATTACAAATTTTGATTTCTAGAAATACTTTTTTTTAACCTTGTAGGGTCAGCTCAATTGTTAATAAGGTGGCCTTTAGGTATCATTTTCAAAGTTATTGGTTCGAGTCTTGCAAAGGGACTGCGGATTTTTTTTATTATTCTTCAGAGTCTCTGAGATTAGTCGAGGTGCATACAAACTAGTTTGAACACCCACAATTGAAATATATATATATATATATATATATACATACATATAGATAGATAGATAGATAGATAGATAGATATAGGGTTGAGTTCCAGTGATAAGTTGAGTTAATGGTGAAAAACGTGAGAAATGATTATCAACCGTTGGATGAGAAATGAACATATATTAGAATGAGATGCACCGAGATAAAATGTACCGAGATGCACCAGATCAATTCCCTTTTAAGCCGCAATTAATGGGAGGACTTGAGATTAAAAGAGATCAACGGTTCAGATCTACTTCTCACACTTCTTATCATTAACTCAACTTATCGTATGATCCTTCACCTATACTATATATGATTTGTCTATACTATATTATTAAGTACGAATAAAAACTATTAAATACAAATTATTAGGCACAATGTACCATCATTTTATACAAGATTTTAAAAATCTCTTAATTTACAAGTATCAAAGCATAAGATACATATTATTACTGCAGACTTCTAACATCCATCAATTTTGTATGTGCAGGGTCTTCCTTTTATGCAGACATTTTCATATATCACTATTAATTAATATATTATATTACTGTAAATTTGTTTTAATTATATTATTAAATATGTAATTGGTTATTTTTTCTAGATGTCACTAAAATATATAAGATAATCATTGTATTCTAACAAAATACTTAATTTTTTTATATAAAAAACATTATATTATTAAGTCTAAATTAAACAAATTTATAAAAAAAAACATTATTACTTTCTCAAAACCATCCAAAATCGTACTGTAAATCGACAAAAAAATGAAACATTAAAATCGTGATGTATCTCACTGCATTGAATGAGTATTCTTCTAATCATGGTTAAAATATAGTCACGATGCACATGTGGTTTTTAAAAATCAAAATGCTTTGAAAATCGGAACATACAAGATGAATGTCAACCAAATACTACCTGCAAAAAGCTAACTTAAAAGTATACCAACCATATGTCACTCATCATATGCGAGTTTGTGTATACTAGAGAACAAGTTAAAATAATTATTTAATTGTGTATATTGAGTAATATTATGCAAGGATAAATCATTAATTTATTATTGAATATTAAATAATAAAATTTTATGATATTTATGACGAATGAGATTCATGGTTATTTTTCATGAAACAGTTTGTTATCTGGTTTTTAAAATATTTGTGGTTTTCATTTGAACGTTGTCCTTATGTATATATAGCTATAGTCAAGTAATACCGATATAACTATTTACTTTTTTATTGTTTGGAGAATTTTAAAAAAATAATTACCACGAGAGAGAGAGAGAAATATTTTTTTAAATTATATTCTCATCAGTAAAAAAACTTTGAAATTAAATGTAGGAGAAAAAAATAATAGTTTATTACATGGTATATAATATTTTAATAATATAATCAATGTCACAATTGACAAAATAAAGAATTTTTAGAGGTGGATTTGATTTTTTTAAGATTTTGAGTTATAATTTTTATGTTTGAGAATCTATTAGAGATGCTCTTATATTTTGATGTATTTTACCCATAAATAAATGATTAAAGTTATTTTCTTTCACATGTACACTAAAATATAAATTTTAGAGTAAACTACAAATTTGGTCCTTATGGTTTGTTAAAAATAACACATTTTTTGTGTTTGCAGTTTCGTAATTATAATATAACCATCGTAGTTTGTAAAAACGTTTGGATTTGATCCATTCATCTAACAACTTCTGTGTTTGTCGAGCCTTGCTTTGGTCTCCGGTTTGATGGTTGTAACTTGTACTTGCTAAAAATCTTTTTTAAGTAGGAAGAAGAGTTCCCCGATCTTAGCATTAAACAAAATGGCTGATAACAAATGCAACCATTAAAGAATTACGTTAAATGAGGGGTATTTTTGTCTTTTTATCGATTTTTTATGTCTTTTACCCAATCAAAATCGAATCTATGATTTTGATCCATTTGGTTTGTTGAAAATAACACTTTTTGTCCCTACAGTTTTGCATTACAAGATAGCCATCGTTTGTAAAATATGTCTGAATTTGATCCATTCTTATAACAACCGTTAAAAAAAATCCATTAAAAGAGGGGTATTTTCGTTCTTTAATCGATTTTTTTTGTATTTTACCCAATCAAAATCAACTTTATGATTTTGTTTTCTATGGTTTTTAATTGGTGTAAAAGACAAACAATTCGATAATAGGATGAAATTACCTCTCATTAACGGAATTTTTTAACGACTGTTACAAAGAGGGACCAAATCTAGACATATTCTCAAACCACGATGAATATCTTATAATTTTAAAACTACAAAAATGAAAAACCTTATTTTGGAAAAACCACATAAACCAATTTATAGTTTACTCTAAATTTTAATTTACAACTATTATTATTTATTTTAAATCTGATTATTTGATCATAAAAATTAAAACGACAAGATTTATTAAATATTTTAAAAATTAATTATGATTTTTTTAAAAGAGTAAACAGATTCTTAAAAAAAAAGAAACTGACAAATGCTTTATAACCGTGGTTAAAGTTAATCACACCACCCCCCCATATACCATCTTCCCCCTGCTCTTATTCTCTCTGGCGCTCTCATTGTTCAATTTTTCTAGAGAGAGAAATTTCTCCCAATAAATAAACCACAAACGACCAGAGAAAAAACTCAGTCTGCAAGTGAGTTTGCTTGTTTCCTTCGCCGGAAATGATGGTGTTCGGTCACTCAGCGACTGGCGGAGGTTTCCTTCCTGGAAAACAACAGGTGTTTCCGGTGGATTACGAGGCCGACGTTTCACAACGCCTTCTTCAAGCTTCGTACTCCGGCGATCTCAAATCTGCGTCTGATTGCATTGACGATCCCTACGTTGATGTTAACTTCGTCGGTGCTGTTTCGTTGAAGGTTCGTATGGCGGAGGTTCATTGCCGTAATGAATCGGAAAATGTGGTGCGATTTGAGTATAAGGACTTCAAAACCGACGTCACTGCTTTGTTCGTCGCGGTTCATACTGGAAATACGACACTCGTCAGGAAATTACTGGTATAAAATTTTGAAACTCTGTTCTATCGACGGTGTTTTAAGTTGACCTCCGGTAGTTAAGTTTATAAATCAGATCATTGCATTCTAATATTTTAAATTCCACATTAAATGCTCTTGTATGATTAAACTAATTACACTTTCGATTTCGTGGAAGCGACTTTTTGTTAGTGTTCTAGTGAAATACAGAAGTTAAAACGAAGGTTTATATGTGAATAAAAAATCTCGAAATATGCATTTTCAAATATATTTTTTCGATGATCCGTATAACTTCTTATTTGAACCTTCTTGAGACATGCGTTGGTAAAAATATAGAACAATGGCAGCGAGTTAGACGATTTTGGGCTTTAATTTATGTTCGAAAAGCATCAGCCGTTTGTACAACATTTAAGAAACAATGGCTGCACTTTTTTTTTTTGGGCTCCATTGATGATTATTTGTGAAATCTAAGCTTGTATTCTCGTATTAGTTCAAAATTCGAAGTGATTGCACATTATCAGCTAGTAATTAGTCATAAGTTTATTTTTACACTCGCCTCTCTTATAATCGGTTATACTCAATCCTTCTTACTTGATTTCAGCTTTGTGCTTTGTTTTCTTAGTTAATGTTCTTCTAATTTTGAAGACTTGTAACTTCAAATCGTGAACACTCCTCTCAATATGCAAATCGAAATAGCCGATGCAGAAATTGTACCTTCATAGCTTGAAATTGGTAGTTTAAGCTTTTAAGCAATGGTTTGAAAATGTTAACGCATATCCTGAAGGTGAACCTATAAATTAGAAGCTAACACAAACTGATTAAGCCTTGTTTAGCTACTCTCAGCTCAGGAAGAGCATTATGGGGTCAAATGGAGTTTATAAGTGGTATTTTGCACCTATTTGTGAGGTGAGCCAGTGAAGTGATGGAAACGAGAATGCTCCATTTGACCCCAGAATGCTCTTTAAGGCAGAATCAATTTGTATTAGCTTCTAATTTATAGGTTCACCTTCAAGGACATGTGTTTAACATTTTCAAACCATTACATGAAAGCTTAAACTACCAATTTCAAGTTATAGGTGGAAAATTTGTATGTCAATTGGAGTTTATAAGTGGTATTTTGCACCTATAAGTGGGCTACATTGCAAATTCCTTGTTTTCTTGTAGATAGACTTTATGCTCTCAATACCAACAAATGTAGATAGCTTTAAGGTATATTTAGGCTTCCATGCATCTGTGACTTAAACACAGAAATATGATGGCTACCTTTTTATGGTTATTTGTGTCCATGTTATAATCTATTGTTAATATACCTTTGATGTTTCACCCAGAGAAAGTCTTAGATCTGATTTAGTTCAATGGTTATACGTGGGTTTGACTAATAGCACACATTTACACAAGTTAACACTAATCTCACTTGTTCTCGGATTCAAACTAGTTGGGAGCACTGTTTTAAAAGGCGCCGCAAAAGCCGTCGTGGCACGATGTGGCTCAAGGCTTGTGTCTGACACCAAGTTAAGCCAATGGCACGCCATGGCCCAATGCATGGTTTCTATAACGCGATATTTGACTTTTTTTTCTTTACCCTTTTAGTGTTTTACTTTTTAGTTTTAAGTATATAACTAGTTTAAATTGTTTAATATCTTTGATTCATTGAGTAATAGTAGAAAATATGTGTGTATCTATATAATTATATATATAATACATAGATTTACCTTCATAAGTCATGCCTTGAACCAGATTAAAATATACTATGTGGTTTTCTATATAAATGGTTATTATTTATCATGCCAGACATGTATCTTTGCTCTTAAACATTTATATATTGATATTTAATCCACCGACTCCCTAATTTAATAAACAACACAGGATTAGAGCTTACACGTGTTTGGAAGATCCATCTTTCTCATGGAAATCCATGTGATTTGTCACCCTGAATCTTTAAATTAATAATTGGTCTAATAGCAAATATGTGGACGTGCATGTATCTGATAACAGTGAGGCCCATTCTATGCCGCCTCTACTCCTTAACTCCTGGTCAGCATATGAAGCAATTCACAGCAACACCTTTCATGGGATCACTGATAGTCCCATGCTATAGTGTCCATCACATCAGTAGCTCGCTTACCATCTTTTGTCTTTGTGTGGCCATGCCCACCTGAATTTAAGGAAGCATCTCGATATACTGTCCATGTATTGATGTTATATAGTTTTAATAATGGAAATTGACCAAAATAGCCATTCCTACTCCCTCAATTTATTTTATGGCTGCTTTTCTATATATTGACTTAAAAGATATCGCAATTATTTTAGCAACTTGCGAAATTGCTACTTTATGAAAATTATATTCATTCATAAATTGTTAAAGTGCTACTTGTGAAATCTTGGCTATCTCGGTGAATTATGTAGAAAATCGGATATAAAAGTGAATTGGAGGGTCAAAAATGGTTATTTTGGACTGTTTTGCTACTATTAAGCTATTGTCCTGGGTTTGCATGTTAAGCATAAAAAACAAAGAATAAAAGAATACTATGCTTCCCAAGTGGGGTTCTTATTTGTGCATTATGCGAAATGACAACGGTTTTTTGATCTTTTTTTGGTAAATGACAGAACCGTGGAGCCGATGTGAATCATAAACTATTCAGAGGCTTTTCGATGACAGCAGCAGTAAGGGAGGGCCATCTTGAGATCTTTGAGATCTTAATCAAGGCTGGTGCTTCTCAGCCTTGTTGCGAGGAAGCTCTACTAGAGGCCAGCTGTCATGGACGCGGTGGAAAATTTATCGAGTTATTAATGGCTTCAGATATGATACGGCCCCATATCGCTGTGCATGCTCTTGTCACAGCATGCTGCAGAGGGTTTATAGATGTGGTTGATGTCCTCTTGAAGGTAAAATATCAGTATGTCGGTTGTTGAATAATAGTTGCTCATCAAAGCTTTTGATAATTGAAGCATCTTTTTAAGTACAGCATACGGATTATTAGATTAACATTCTGATATCCAGCCACACTAGTTTATCTTTGAAAACGAATTGCAAGATTTCCCCCGATATTTTTGTTTTTACAATCATGCAACGTAATAAGAAAGCTAAACATCGTGAGAAGGTTAAAGAAATTAATCATTGAAAAAAAAATCTATTTGAAGATGCATATGTTAACTGACGTTACAGATTATTCACATGGGCTTACATATGCATATTCACATGGGCTTACATATGTTATTAAAGTTAAAAGATATCAACCACTAAGGCTATGTTCGGCAATCTAGCTAATAAGCTAGTTGTTGGCTCAAAATTAGTTCTTAGCCGTTAAACTAGCTAATAAACTAGTCAGTAAAAACTAGCTAATAAGCTAGGTGATGATTTAAAATGATCTAAGAGGACATGCTAAAATTTTTAATGTAAAAGTATAGGGGGCATAATCGGAAAAAAGTGAAAAGAAGTCTCTGAAGCTTAATGAAACGCTATGTTCAGTAGCTTTTTAAAAAGCTAGCTTGTAAGCTGGTTATTAGATAACCAAATGAAAATTTTTCAATAAAATTAAAATGATAAATTACTTTATGGTTACCAAATGGACAATATGCATATATTTTTCTTCTCCATTTTTTTCAATACTAAAGTTGCATCCAATCTCTAACAATGATTCTGATTTGTAACAACAGTGTGGGATAGATGTAAATGCATCTGCCAGAGTGTTGCTCTGCTCATCCAAGCCTTCTCTCCATACAAATATCAACTGCACACCCCTTGTGGCAGCCGTTGTTAGTCGACAAGTTGCTGTTGTTCGCCTGCTGTTGCAGGTAACCTTCTAATCCAAGAATTGGGATCGTATAAGACCAGCCTGTTTTCGTGAGAGCCCATGAGACACAGAGTAATACTGAACCTTCGAAGCAAAACAATGTGAAGGTACAAAAAGAACCCGAACCTTCACAGTAAAAACACCGTGAAAGTTTGTTTTTGTACCTTCACAGTGATTTTGCTGTGAGGGTCATTGTGTTTTTGTGCCTTCACAGCTGGACTCACAAGTCTCACGGAAACAGACCGGTCCCACGAGAATCCAACCCTTTTAATCCAATTCATGAGTATAACATAAAATACAATCTACGGTATTGATTACTGGTGTTTTACCGTTAATTGCTATGTGATTTATGCCATATGCCTTAATAAATCGATATCATATCATAACATCATCCCACAAGTCGCATTAACTTCTATATGGATTACTGGGATTTGGATCGAAATCCTTTTGACGCTATCTTTTGAAGATTCTGGGGACTTTTAGTATCTTTGTTAGAACAAGTGTCGACTACAGCTGGACTTTTAGAGCCATTAATGTTTGTACGACACTTGAATCATAATGGTTCACCAAATGGCACCAGAAGTTCAGAAACTGCGTTTGTCCAGTAGTTGGCTGTTGGTATTCAGAACTGTTTGATGAATTAATATCTTATCCTTTACAATAGTAGGTAGTATTCTATTTCATTAGGAATTTGAACAAAAGGTTGATTACCCGGACTGGCCCCACACGGAACTTGTCCCCTAGGAATCAGATGTGAGGAGGCATTTCATAGCTGACTCAACGGCTGAGGCTAGTGTAGGGGTTCAAGCCCGTTTCCCACAGGATTCGAACTTGAACCTGTTGTGTATCTAGGCAAAGTCGCTCCACCCCCTTGCTAACTGAGCTACCCTTATAAAAGCAAAATTGTCAAAATGTCTTTTGTCAACGTTAAGATAGCACCCATTTGAGACTTGTTAAAACAGGGTTTGAGAGCTCTTAAAGCACCTTTAAGAGCCTCCCAGCATAACATCGTTATACCCCAACCGAAAATATTTCACCTTGTGCCTAATAAATTCATTAAGTTATTCGAGTTAGTGAAGATGCACATTAACCGGGGCCTGGATAGGTCGTAAAAGGACCGGTCCTTTTAATCCAAAAAAAGACCAACCTCGGTCCTTTCTTGTCCAAAATCGCTTAATTGGTCCTTTGTGCACCTCTACCTGTTAGAGTCCCACATCAACTACACTTGATGTGTTGGAATCAAACAAGGAACGTATAAACCATTTTGAGCCGACTATTTGTGTTTTGAGATGTTATTTATGAAAGAGACTCGCGCTCAGGGAAAACCACAAAAGATGAAAAATCAAGGAACATCCTAATAAACATTCATTAGTTTGGTATGTACATATACATAAAAGTTTTTAGTTTTGGTGTGCTTACCGAATAAATAAATGGTTACTAAAATATTACTCAGTTTTTCGATTTTTTAATGGTTTTCTTGCTAAGTCAAACTCTATACAAATACTAATTTCAATCAGCCTAATGCTGATGCTCTATTTGTCTTTTTCTGCCTACAACAATCATGGAACTAAGTTTTCTTGTTTTATTTTCCTTTCTTTAACACCAAAGGCTGGGGCCGATACCAACATCAAGGTTCAACTAGGAGCATGGTCTTGGGATATGGGCTCAGGTGACGAGTTTCGGGTCGGAGCTGGACTAGCCGAGCCGTACGCCATCACTTGGTGTGCGGTGGAGTACTTTGAAGCCACTGGCGCCATCTTGCTAATGTTACTCCAACACATCTCCATCGACACGTGTCACAATTCCAGAACCCTCCTACATCATGCCGTCCTTTGTGGTAACACATCAGCCGTCGAAACGCTACTAAAATGTGGGTCCGACATCGAATACCCATTCAAAACCACCCAAAAGAACGAAACCCGACCCGTACACATGGCTGCCCGACTTGGATTTCCATCGATCCTACAGCAGCTGATTGAATCGGGGTGTGATGTTAATTCAAGAACCAAAAACAATGGCGAAACTGCTCAAATGATTTGTGCCAAATATAAACGCGAAGAGTGTCTCCGGGTCTTGATCGCTGCGGGTGCGGACCTTGGTTCGATCAGCTCGGCAGGTCAGTCCGCACGGTCTATTGCGGAGTCGAACCGCTGGTCTCTTGGCTTTCAACAAGCTGTGTTGGACGTTATTCGAGCCGGAACGATACCGGCATCGAGTAATCCTTCGGTCTTTTCCGCTCTAATGTTCGTAGCTCATTCGGGAGATGTACACGCGTTGAAAGCTCTAATCACTCGAGAGGAAATCAAGCTCGATGAACAAGACGAGAAGGGTTTTTCGGCGGTTATGGTGACTGCAATGAGAGGTCATATCGAAGCGTTCCGGCTTCTCGTCTATGCCGGATGTGATGTGAAGCTTACGAATAAAGCCGGCGAGACCGCCATTTCTCTATCGAAAACGAACGAGAATTCCGATATGTTCGAGAAGGTAATGATCGAATTCACCCTCGAAAAAGGTAACCAAAATGCCAGAGGGTTTTACCCCTTACATTACGCGGCTCGTCATGGCGATTTGCATGCGGTGAAACTGTTGGTCAGCAGAGGGTACGACGTAAACATTCCGGACGGGGATGAACGCACACCGCTCATGTTAGCAGCAAGAGAAGGGAATTCACAAATGTGCAAAGTATTAATTTCGTACGGTTCCCTTTGCGATTTCGAGAATTCGAAAGGGGAAACCGCACTGTCACTTGCGAGAAAGCACACGGAGAAGGAGGCGGAATGTGTGATATTGGACGAGCTTGCGAGGATGCTGGTTCTTGGTGGGGGTGACGTATTGAAGCATACGAAGGGCGGGAGAGGAGGTTCACATAGGAAATCATTGAAAATGATTGTGGGCGGGGTTTTAAGATGGGGGAATTCGCGAAGGAGAAATGTGGTATGCGAGGATGCTGGTGTGGGACCGAGTGCGAAATTTGAAAGATGTCGGAGGAAGAAAGGTGATGCCAACGGAGCCGGGGTTTTCCGGGTGGCGACGGTGAAGAACAAAGAGGTGCATTTTGTGTGCGACGGTGGGTTCGAAATGGCGGAGTTGTGGGTGAGGGGGATAAAGATTGTGACGAGAGAAGCTCGGATACAAAAAAATGACTAGAGGTAGCATTTTCTTCCGGCAAATTGCATAAAAATGCAACATACTTTGTTCTGATTCCTATTTTGGGTAATATGTTTCCAAATCCTTCATTTTGGTACTTGAGATGTCATCTTATATACCAAAATGAAGGTTTTGGAAGTAAATTATCCAAAATAAGAATCAGATCGAAGACGGAAGCATTATGTAATTTTTTCTTTTCTTTTTCTAGGATGGCCCTAAAGCTTTTGTATGTGTAGATATGGTACCATGAAAATGGAATACTTCATCTCGAAGTATTCCTTTCTATCAAAATAAGGGTGTGTTTGGTATGTAGAACAAACTTGTTCCATGTATGGTGCGACAAACAATTAGATTGGAACTGGACATGACTGAGTGAGACAAAAATGCATTTTCCTGTACCACCAGGGAGATAAGACAAGTTTGGTAAATTACTAAATTATCCATGTCAAATTAGAACCCCACAACTTGCATGAATATTTTCACCCCCCTACCTCACTTTTACCTATTTAGTCCTGTTCGGTCTCGTTCGTGCACTTAACGCACTCTAACGGAACACTTGGGGACTTCCCTCCACCCCAACAAACTATCCTGCGAAGGGTATGGGAAGTCAATAACAAAAACCAAAGAGAAGTACATATTGTGGTCCATTTCCATTTTCTTAGCTTTGTAACCTTGGTAAACCAGTTGCTCATGATTTTAGTGAAATCATCGGTCTATTTTATGTAATTGGATTCACAAGAGAATATGAGGTTGTTGTTAGTTAAGTTGTAACAAGTGTTATGAGGTGTGAAATGAACACTCGTGTAAGCTAACTCACTGTCATTGAAGACGTACCGATCAGTGCTACTGATGGCAATAGTTGATCGAGACCTGGAAGGGGCGTTGTCCTCTTGACCCCCCCCCCCCCCCCCCCCCCCCCCCCGCAATATGACGACCTCTGGTGATACCGGGTTCAAGTTTTGCATTCTCACCTTTTAACACTCAAACCACCGACAATTTATGGGTTTGATTTCCAAAAACCGAAAGTGGTAAAATGAAAAGTTTATCCATAGATGCAGCAGATAAAAGCTTGCTTTTTTGGTGTAGCATGAAAATTGTGATCTTGTATATCCTTTCATATTGATTAGACCTGGCTATATTCTTGTAATCTTATGTGGCTTAAAGTTAACACTTAAATAAACCCTCCAGTGGCGTTGAGTTTAACCAATAACATCTCGGGAGCAAACCTAAAGCTTTATCAGTTGAGCTACCCAAAATGCTTAATGTATTGTTACGTTGTAGTAATATTGTTGACGTCCATCTGTACCTTAGTTTTTAAAATTATTGTTTAAAAACCTATGGTTTTTATCCAACTTTCAAAGGAACTCTTAGGTGACTTCTATGTCCGAAAATTCGGTTCTCTCTCTCAAAATTCTCTCGATAACATCTTCATGTTCTTCAAACTTATGTTTTTATTTTCTAAGTCAACATCATCATTTGAGAGTTAATTTGTTTCAGATGTGATATTCTTTGAACCCGACGAGGAACACAATACACAGTCCAGTTTAACAAAGATCCCAAGTTAACTCGGGATGAAAAAATGGGGAATCCCCAAATTTAGAAACAAGGACGGGGCGGGAATGAGGATATCCCTCACCCCTCGGGTCCCCAAACTAACACATTTTATAGTATGGAACTATAGATAATAAATTTTATCGAATTATGTTTTTGAGTAGTTTTTTTTCTTTATCGTAATTATTGATTTAATATTTTCAAATATTATACATTTTAAATAAATCAAATTAATCATTTTGAGGCATAAAAATGAAACAATATGAATATTCATAATACTTGTATTTTATTAAGTATTTGATCAAAAGATTTAAAAGAAAATTGTAATATAGTACTTTCTAGAGCGAATTACGTATTTGGTCCATGTATTTTGTTGAAAATTACGATTGGGTCCCTATACTTCATTAATTATTTATACGATTTTTAACGGTTGAAAAACTATGTTAGCCAAGTTAACAAATAGATAGACCAAAATGCTCTGTTTTTCTCTTTTACCAATTAACAAAATAAAAAGTAAAAAAGATATTATTATACTAAGAGTGAATTACAGTTTTGGTCCCTGAGGTTTCGTATTTTCTTTGAAAAGAGGACATATACTTCTGTATCTCAAATAGTGGTCCCTGAGGTTTGGTATTTGCCCTGAAAGGAGGACCTCCTCACTAACCCCATCTATTTTAATCGTTAGTATCAAGAGCATTTTCGTCCAATCACTTTTTTTGTCTATTTTTGCAATTTCTTTTTATTTTCCTTTTTTTTGTAGAAAGCATGAAATTTATAGGGGCCAAACTTGTAATTAAGTATAATATTATATATATATATATATATATATATATATATATATATATATATATATATATGGAGAGGTTCATTTGAGAAATGGTAAATATATGAGAAATAGAGAAGTAATCTTAGCCATTCATCTATTCAACATTTGCGGCTTTGACCGCGAAGCACCGGATAATTCCTTGTGTGATCTATAGAAGGTAGAGGGGTAATTTCGTAAAATACACGGGATGGGTTCATATATGAATCTGTATGAATCACAAAGATTCATATATGAATCTGTTAATTAGTTCAAGTGATTCATATATGAATTTTTGTGATTCATACAGGTTCATATATGAATCTTTGTGATTCATACAAAGGTTCATATATGAATCTTTGTGATTCATATATGGATCTGTTAGTTAGTTCAACTGATTCATATATGAATCACAAAGGTTCATATATGAATCAGTTAAAAGAGTTCAGTTGTGAATTGCATTGGTTCATATATGAACATATAGTTCATATGTGAATTATACAAGTTCATATGTGAATTATATATGTTCATATATGAACACAACCCGTGTGTTTTGTAAAATTTACGAAATTGTCCTTCTATTTTTGGGATAGCCGCAACTTTTGACCAGTCAAAGCCGCAATATTTGACTAGTCAAATCCGATTTTGACCATATGAATTGTTAGGATTATTTCTCTATTTCTCATATATTTATCATTTCTCAAATGAACCAAACACTATATATATATATATATACATAACACAGTCACCACCTTCACCATTCCTCCCCCCCTGTAAATATATATATACAAAACACTATAACCCACCATAATTCACCTCCCATATACAAAACACAAAGACCATTTCACCTCCATCTCACCGCTATCTCACAGGGACAACCGTATATATATGTATATATATATATATATATGTGTGTGTGTGTGTGTATGTGTGTGTGTGTGTAAAACACAGGGGCATGAACATTTCACCAACCATGAATTCTCTATCTTTTTGTTATTTTGATGCATTAAAATCATGTCCCACTTCTTCAAGATCACCAAATAAATCACAGAAGACGGTTTTGTGTAGTTAAGGATGGTGTGGGTCACCAAATCACGGGGGCGATTTTGGCCGGAGGTATGCCGGAGATGGTGAATTTGGCCGGAGATAATAAGGTTTTATCCCAAAGTTGGTGAGGTTCCTACCAATACAACAATTGTTGGGTTTTGGATGGTCCCTACGACCCATCACCACCGTGACCCACCCTTCGTCGGCCATCGTTTCTTGATCGACAACATCAACAGATCCCTGTATAAGTCCCTGTGTGTCGTGTCGTCCCTCCGTGGTGATAATGGTGGTGATGACAACACGACACACACACACACACACAAACACAAACACACACACATATATATATATATATGTAAATAGATATACACACATACATCTTATCACTAGGGTGTGGGTGTATATATATATCAGGGAAGTGTATATATATGTATGAGTGTATGTGTGTGTGTATATATATGTATGAGTGTATGTATGTATGTATATATATATATGTATGAGTGATATATATATGAGTTAATTAAAACATTGGTCCCTAAACTTTAATGTTTTTACATAATAATAAGAAAAAACAAAAAGAAATGCAAAAGAGGGGAAAAAGTGATATGACCAAAAAGCCCCTCCCACTAACTAAGTTTTTTAAACGGGGTTAGTGAGGAGGTCCTCCTTTCAGAGCAAAATCAAAACCTCAAGGACTACTATTTGAGATATTGAAATATAGGTCCTACTCTCAAAGAAAATACGAAACCTCAGGGACCAAAACTGTAATTCACTCTTATACTAATAAACTATTATATACAACACAAGTCGAGAACACTTAAATTAAACTTGATTAAATATTTGTCTCCTTAAATATCACTACAACACAAGTAGAGGACATGAACTTGCTTTAAATTTAGGGAATGTTTGATTGGTTTTCATTATGTTATTGCATCTATAAATTAATCTATCTACATAAATTCAAATTTTAACAGAATAACTTACTTTTTTACTAAATATCATTAACTAAGGGAAAAGTCCAAAAAAATCCAATGGACTTTAGTGTTTGGAGTGATTAAGTCCTTGGACAATTTTTTGGAACAAATAAGTCATCGGACATTTCAAAACCTGTTAACTAAATCCTTAGACTTTTGATAACCTGTTGAATACATTCTTATTACTTAAAAAATTCTACAAATTAAAAACAAAGTCACCTACTTTATCCTTCTACAAATTAAAAATGGGAAAATTAACTAAAATAGTCAATCTCATCAACCATTTTTATTTTTCTTTTACCATTTTTCAAAGTTTTTTTTTCCTAAAATTGTCAAAGTTTGCACATAATGTTTTTTTTTTCCTGCGTAAGGATTGTTTTTTTTTTCCAAAAAAATAAAAATAACAAACATTATCACGTAGAAAATTTTATGTATAAAGATTCACTTTTTGCTTATAGTTTAGAAAAAAATTACACTTTGCATTCTTATAAAGTTATAATTAGTTATTTAATTTATTTTATATCAATTACTTTTTCATTTACAATTTTATTTTATTAACATACACAATCGGATATTAACTAAAATATATCAAAAAAATTAGTTTTTTTTTACAAATTACACCATTATAGTCGTTTCGTCAATACGTTCAAAATGAACTCAATATTGTTTTTGAACTTTATCTTGTATTATTCAATATCATAAATACGTATGAATTATTTTTAATATTTACCCTTTATAATTACAAATTAATCTTATATTATTAAATAAATAACTTAAAGGATATAAAGTGTAAATATTAAATATAATTAGTACGTATTTATGATATTTAATAATATGAGATTAAATCCAAAAAAATCAATATTAGGCTCATTTTAAACGTATTGACGAGACAATTATAATGGTGTAATTTGTAAAAAAACGTATTTTTTATATACTTTAGTTAACTATAAATGTACACTCGCAATGCAGCGGGTTTCTGAAATCTAGAACTCGAACCCTCGATCATTATTCATACTTTTTGTTAGTCTTTTTTTTATTTTATTTTACGATTTTGAGAAACGTAAATTTAAAACAAAAATATATTTTAGTTTAGTTTAATTATGTTTTTTTATAAAAAATAATAATAAAGTATTTTGTTACGGGTCAAAAAATGTTTAATTTAAATGATAACTATATTTAAGATATTTTATATTTAAAATTAAAAAGATAACATACTTCAATAAAAAATAAAAATAAGATGTTTTATCTCGAATTTTTTTATATTTATCGATTAGTTATATCAATAGTTAAAAAATTTAGATATTTTAGAAAATAAAAATAAGTGTTTATCTGCAGTTAGTTACACGAATTCAAACACTGAACTTTTATAAGTTGTACTTATGTTTAATCAATTTGTACTTTTGGATTTTAAACAGATCATAACTAAAAGTAAAAAATAAATTACATCTTTATAATAAAATATAAGTTGTACCAAAGCATTATGAAATTGTAAATTAAGTAATTGACTTTAATTAGTTGTATTTTGTGTGCTTAAAATGTTGTAATTAAGAGTTTTTTATGTCTCTTTTATAATATAGTATAGATATACGATTATGTGTGTTAATATAATAAAAAGTTAAAATGAAAATAAAAAGGTAGAAGATATAAAGTAAATTAAATAACAAATTATAAAGATGTTTTCTATTTTTTTGCCAAAAACAGTTTTTAAGGCAAAAAAATAATATGCTTTGACTATTTTAAGAAAAGATTTTGAAAAGTGCTTAAAAATTAATTTTGTTGATGAAATTGACTATTTTAGTTAATTTTCTTATTTGTAGGATGATAAAGTAGGTGACATTTTTTTTGTTTTTTCTTTTAATTTGTAGTTTTACCTACTATGTAGGTTACAAATTACATTTTTAAGTAATAAGGATGTATTTAACAGGTTTTCAAAAGTCCAAGGATTTATTTAGTGTGTTTTGAAATGTTTAAGGACTTATTTGTTCTAAAAAGTTGTCCAAGGACTTAATCACTCAAAACACTAAGGTCCATTGGATCTTTTTTGGCTTTCCCCTTAAACTAATTAAATTGCTAATAGCTATTTATTTTTACAAGATTCTTTTTAGAGTAAACTACTATTTATTTAGTTTGTTGTTTATAATTATTTTCGTCCCTTATCCTTAAAAATTGTTCGCTTTTATAAACAACAAACCACAATAACTGAAAATCTTAGTTTACTCTTCTTTT
Organism: Arctium minus; assembly: GCA_954870635.1. Lineage (NCBI taxonomy): Eukaryota > Viridiplantae > Streptophyta > Magnoliopsida > Asterales > Asteraceae > Arctium > Arctium minus. Next base: position 758,213 of record OX941097.1, read on the forward strand.
TAATATCCATCGTTCGCTTTTATCAAGAAATTTCTTTTTCAAAAGGATTTATATATATGATAATCATTTTCCATTGGGACCAATCTCGAAGGTTGAAGAAGAATCGTGAGGAGAACAAAGTTCGATCAATAAACAACAATGGCTGACTATCACTTTGTGTACAAAGATGTTGAAGGAACATCAACGGAATGGGAAGATCTTCAGAGAAAGTACGGGAATTTGCCTCCCAAACCCCCAATTTTCAAACCCGATCCGTTTGCTCCTGCCCTAGACGAAGATTCTAAACCTAAAAATAAATCGTGGATCGATAACAAGACTGAAGAAGAACTCGAAGATCTAGAGGATGACCTGGATGACGATCGATTCCTCGAAGAATACAGGTACTTTGAAATCGTACAATTCTGAGTCTGTTTACCTAATTTTGTATTTACTTAGTTGAAACTTATACGTGATTCTTATGATGCGCCAAAATTTACCAAAATCCGGGAGCCTGGAGTGTGTAATTTGAATAATTCAATCTCATTTAGGTCGAATATAAAGTTTGATTGCTCGATTGCCAAGGTAGGCAACTAGGGTTTCACTATAGATTCCTTAACCTTAATCAATTTTGCTTTCAGCTCAGATCGCCTTCAGTAGTTGCCCTCGGTCTATTTACACTAGGATTAATTGGAAGAAAGTTGCATCTGGAGTGGAGAAAATAAGGGTTACATTTTGATCTTTTATATCAAAATCAGTGTTTTCCTCATCGTTGTTCTTTTCTGGTGCACATGGAAGTTTATATCACAATGAAGCTACATCATTAGATCTAGTACAGAAACTCTGTTAATATATATGTAGTTCAGTGAAGAGAAAACATAGTTCCATGATTAGATCCACCTTCCGAGAAATGTAGGCATTAAAGATAGTAAAGATACATGTAATTGTATCGAGTACTTTGGGTGTGTGGGAAAAACGGGTCAGGTTAGAACAAAAACTTGTTGTCCTATGTTTGGCGTGACAATTAGATTGGGACAGGATCGAGTGGGACAAAAATGAGGGAGATGGGACAAGAATCAAGATTGGTAAATTACAAGACCACCTTATCAAATTAAAAGCTTAAAACTTTCCACAATTCATTCACCCATCTACCTCACTCTCACCAGTCCTATCGAGTCCTGTCTGCATGTTCGGGGGCAATAAATTATCTGGCTAAGGGGCCATTTACTGAACACTTACCCGATAAATGCTTACCAGGTGATTTTCCTCACCAGATGAACATGACAAGGGCCAAAAATCTTACCCGGTAAGAGCAATGATAAAGATGGAGAGTCTTACCCGGGTAAGTGAGGATGACGACTCTTACCCGGGTAAGCGCTTACCGGGTAAATTGTTGCATAGGATACCGTTTTGATGTACCACAATCTTACCCAATAAAATAAATTATAGGGGTAAACGGCCCCTAAGTGGACTCTAGTATGGTAAGAAAATGAGTTCAGTTTAAGTTGTTCCCAAGGAAACCAAGTATTGCGGTTTGAGCTTGAAGTATTGGATTTTGGTATTGAATTACTTGTTTCTTATTTTTCATTGTTGTTCTTGAAGGAGAAAGAGGTTATCAGAAATGAAGCAAATGGTGAAAATTGCAAAGTTTGGGTCAGTAATACCCATATCTGGATCAGATTTTGTGCGCGAGGTATCACAAGCTCCGTCAGATGTGTGGGTGGTTGTTATTTTATACAAAGACGGGTAATTTAGTAATTTACCCATTAGCTTTACTCGTTCAATTTGCTAGGTCTCTAATTCTCTTATTGAGTTTATTGGTTTATCTTCGTCCGTATTAGCAGTTGGTATTAGCTTGTAAGCCTGTTATGGTATATGGAAAAAAATATACTTGTGTATATGCTCGTTAGTCGTTAATAGGTGCCAATCTTTAAATAGGTACCCTGAATGTGGAGTACTGATGCAATGTCTGGAAGAACTTGCAAAAATGTATCCGGCAACAAAATTTGTTCGAATTATATCAACCGACTGCATTCCTAAATATCCAGATTGTAATCTTCCCACTTTGTTGGTCTACAATAATGGCGCTGTGAAGGCAAATTATGTAGGTTTACATACTTTTGGTCGGAGATGCACTCCAGAAGGTACATTTTTTTTTAAAGTATATAATATTTTATATAGAGCAAATACTCACACATGCTTCTCACCTTAGACCTCTTGGGAGGTTGTGCTCTATTGGAACTCCTCTTTTTCTTCTCTCAATATATGTTAGGGGTTTTTTGTAGAATAATCTAATGGGTTGCACATATTCACAAATTGTTTTTTACAGAAAGAATTTGTGAAATTGCTTGGTAATTTTGTGAAAAAAAAATGGGTGGGTCCACTCCAAAAGTGGTCATTTTGGTGATTAACACTTTAAATTTAGTATGGCAGAAAAGCTCTTGCTTTCTGACTTCCATACTAGATACTACCATCCAGCAAGATACAAGAGTTTGCAGGAAATTATTTGCATTTCGAATTTTTCGATGATGAAAATTTGTTCTTTTCTGCTTAGATCCATCGGGTTCGTGTGCAGGTGTTGCTCTGATTCTGTGCCAGTCAGATCCGGTCCTTAACGATGGGCAGAGTGAAGGTGAGGCTTCTAGAGAAGCTGTAATTGAAGGAGTGAGGAAGAGGTTTATAGAGAAAGTGGTAACACAACATGAAAATGATGATGATGGGTCGACAAGTGACTGACTGGCTCAGAGGCGGAACACAAGCTCTCCAACCATAGTGGGCAGACCTTAACATCTTATATATTTTCAAAAATACAAAAAAAGACACTATCCAAAGTTGTAACATAGTAAAGAAAGAAGCTTTTCTGTGTTAAAAGCATAGGTATTTTTTTGTTGTTGTGGCACATGATTTGAGTTTTGTTTTGTTTCCTTTTAAACTATTTGCCTTTGTCTTCTGCTTTCTTTTTGCTTTGTGTGACTTTAGTTTGGGTTTGTTGAAAAGTTGTTATATGTAAAAGTTCTCCATTTTTACAACAATAACAATTTGTTTTGATTGTAAGATGATCTGTTGTAAGTTGTAATGGGTAGATTTTTTAAATGACATTGATCTAATAAAAAATACTTTAAAAATATATTGTTGTAAGAGCAAATTACGTTTTTAGTTCCTGTGGTTTGTTAAAGACACCGGTTCAAATCCACTCAGGGTCGCTAGTGGGTTTGTCTGGATATTAACATCATAACCCCATAAGATTAGTCGAGGTGTATATAAGTTGGTCCATGTACCCATGATCACTAAAATATTTGTGCTCAAATGGAAATTTTCACCATCTCAGTATTTGTTGTAACCATTGGCTTATGCCTTTTGGTGGCAATTTATCGTAGGTTGCAGGTCGAAATCCTCTTCGTTGATCTAAAGATGGTAGTTTGGCATGGTTTGGCTTCTTTATTGAAGTTTTGTACAAAAATAATGTTCACAATTGTGTTTATGTTTTTCACTAGATATCGATTATTATACCAACTCAAATGCAAATAAAAAGATTAAAATAATATCGGATTTCTAACATTTTTACTTCTTTGATATTGTAGTAATTTTTGATATTGTATAATATCATATATATATATATATATATATATATATATATATATATATATATATATATATATTAATCGAATAATAGTGGGATGATAATCAAATGAGTAAGTGGATTAAAATCGATTTATTTTTATTGAATTCTTTTTGTTATCTAAAACAAATATTGAGATTTTGGATTGGATCCAATTAGAAATGGGTATTCAATTAGGGTGTGTTTGGTATGTAAAACAGGGTGGAACAAAATAGGACATGACAAGTTTGTTCCATGTTTGGCATGACCATAGGTGGGACACACCAGAACTCTAGAACAAACCTTGGACACACGTGTCCATCCCACCCCCCACCCCCCTGGAACAAGAGAGAACATGACCTCTTTTTCCCAAATACCCTTCCAAAAAAACAACCAAACCTAACTCGATTTCTCAACTCGTAACTCGTCTTCTCCAAATCGAAATTGTCCTCTCCACCACCAGGTAACTCGTCTTCTCCACTCGAAATCGTCCTCTCCACCAGGTAGGAATCGATTTCTCTTTTGGTCGTCTTCTCCACGTCGATTCCTAACTCGATTTCTCCATTGGTTAATTTCTCCACTGGCCGATTCAAACTCACCTATGGTTCTCCAAGTTATTTGATTTGAAGATAATTTGACTTTCTTCTTTGATTTCTCAACTGGTCGAATTATCCTGCTCACATTTTTTATTTGCTATTCTAATATGCTCTGTGTGTGATTCTCCTATTTTTGTAATCAATTGTTTAATCCATCCATATTCACTTTGTCATATAGCATTCTTCTGCACTTTGTTGTTTAATCGATACCTCTCAAATGTTGGTGAATATGGTTGGTGAATATTGTAGTACTCTTTCCATCATATTTTGCAACCAATTGTTTAATACGATTTTTGTTGATGAATATGGTTGTTGTTGAAAGTGATTTTTTGTTGAATATGAGTTATGAATGTGAGTTTTTTTTCATCAGAGCAAATTGGTCATTTTAACCAGTCATGTCATGTTCTGTTCAGTCATATCATGTCGTACTAAACGCTGGACATATGTCATGTTCTGTTCTATCTTATCATATTCTGTCATGTCCTGTCTGTGTACCAAACGCACCCTTATGGTTGGTAGATGGAACATAATTAAATTATAAATAAAATAAATAAAGACATTAAATTAAATACTATAAAACCAATAATTTAAGGTGAATAATGACCGGCCAGTGTGTAGAGAAATGATTCCTGTAAACCAATTGGTGTTTGCCGTACTCATCTACCCGTGGGACCCACAAAAAGCTCACGTGCCAAAATAAGGCGCGTGAGTAAATACAAAACGAAATTCAAATTTTTTAAAAATTAAGAGGGACACGCGTCTCAATTGCTGACAAAGAACCACTTCCCCACTTTGTTTTAAGAAATAAAAAAGGGCATCTACGTGTCCTCTTTCTTTATCGGAAGTGCTTCGAGAAATGATACGCTACTTTTCTGTGGGTCCCATCTAATCTTTCTCAACCAATCACGTTTCTTTCATGTTTTTTATTTATTTTACTGCCTTGCCCGGATAAATATATCTGTATTAAATTATTATGTCTCATATCTCCATCAATTACATAGATGTACGTTGGTGAACGATTGTATAAAAACCTTCTTTTTCTATTATTGGGTGTCACATCATTTTCAAATTATCAAATTAAAAATTTATACAAAAGTTCATAATGATAGTTTTTATAAGAACCTTAGAGCATCTACAATGCAAGATTCTTGTAAGCAAAAATTACAATGACTTGTAAGAACTAGCATTGTGGATAGTTCTTATAAGAACCCAAACTTCTCTAAGTTTTTAAATAAAAACATTGGTTCTTACCATGAAATGTGTGAGATGTGACATTATCTTTATTTTTTTCTTGACTTTATAATAAGTATTAATATTATATATATTGATATTAAAATGTATGAGACCCACAAAAAAGAGGTTCTTATAAAAACTATCATTGTAAACTTTTATGTGAATTTTTAATTTGATGAGGTGGAAATGAGGTAGCACCAAAAAGTACAAAAAGAAGATTATTATAAGTGTATCTCCAATGCAAGATTCTTATAAGCAAAAAGTACAATGACTTATAAGAACTCGCATTGTGGAGAGTTCTTATAAGAAACTAAAGCCCTCAAGGTTCTTAATTGGTTCTTACCATGAAGTTTGTGTGAAATGACAATTTCCTCATTGTTGAGGAAATTGTCATTTCACACAAACTTTACGGTAAGAACCAAGGTTCTTAAATAAAGAACTCAAATGGGGTGAGGTTCTTATAAGAAATTTCTACAATGGTAGTTCATATAAGTCACTTTATTTTTTGCTTATAAGAACTTTGCATTGGAGATGCTCTTAAGAGGTTGAGTTAATGATGAAAAACATGAGAAATTGATTTGAATTGTTGATCTATTTTAATCTCAAAACATTACTCTCAAAAAAAATTCTAAAATGTAGAACCAAAGTCCAAAATATGTAGCAAAAATTGCATAACTCCAACAAATTTCTCCATTTTGGTGATGACATCATTACTTTTATTATTAAAATATTGTATATATCAAGTAAAATATTATTTCTCTCCTACATATTTTATTTCAAGATTTCTTATTGGTGGAATATAATAAAAATCAATTTCTCTCTCATGGTAATCATTTTTGGAGAGTTCTCCAAATCTAGAGAAAATTTTCCCATCTCTCATAATACTTTGGAGAAAGATTTGGAGAATCTGTTGGAACAAAAAAATGTCCAAAACCCTCATTTTCTCCATTTTGTAGAAGTTGTTGGAGATGCTCTTATGAATTACGGCTTAGAAAGGAATTGATCTGGTGTTCGGTGCATCTCATTCTAATGTGCATCAATTTCTCATCCAACGGTCGATAACCACTTATCATGTTTCTCACCATTAACTCAACTTCTCACCGGAACCCAACCCAATGCACGTTAGAGTATTTTCAATGAAGGTTTTTATAAAAACCTCATTTTTGCACTTTTTGTTGTCAATTCATTTACAACTCATCAAATTAAGAACTTTTTTAAAAGTCCACAATAATAATTCTTATAAGAATATCTTTTTTTGTAAGCCCCATTAATTCTTGCATAAGTTATATGAATATATATTAACAATTATAAAGTCAAGAAAATAAAATAAAAATAATGAAAATATTGTCCCTTCTCACAAAATTTAGAACCAATGTTCTTATTTTAAAATCTAAGAAAATTTGGGTTCTTATAAGAACTCTTCACGATAATAGTTTTTACAAACGAGTACACTTTTTAAAACAACTTATGTTTTTTTTATTAGGGGGTGTTTGGGATTGCTTATTTAAAACAACTTATGTTTTTTATTAAAAATGCTTATCAACTTATGTGGTGACAAAAAAGAGTTTTATAATAATTGTTTGGATTAGCTTATTGTGATACCAAAACGTAATAAGCTAATAAGTTGTTATTTAAGGGTGTTTGGTATTGCTTATACATATAAAATAAGCAAAAAATTCATAAGCAATTTTCAAATAAGTTGATAAGTTAAAAACAACATATGAAAAAGTGTTTATCTCCAGTTTGACACCACTAACTATAAGTACTATTTTTTTCTTCATCCAAACACTAAAAAGTAATTATCTCCGATACCATACCACAATAAGCTAATAAACTCCGGAATCCCAAACACCCCCTTACAATGGAATATGAAATTGAATTAAATAAAATAAAAAATATATAAAATCTGAATTATCTTAATATCATTGGTCGGAAAGAAATGTGATATAAAATTTTGAGACAAAACATTTTTATTACGATTGCCCTAGACACGTGTCCCATTCACCGGCGACCAGTTTCCCCTATCTTTCTCTCTCTCTCTCTAAACTATGATGATTATCATCGGTTCCGTTAGGTTTGGAGATCAAAGAGATCTAGAGAGAGAAAAAAGGTGGAGAGAATCTATGGCTGGTGGTGGTGGAAAGAGGCGGCAGGAGACGACTGGATGCGGCGCCGGAGATGCTAAGGATGATAAGATGATAATCAATCAGATCATGTTGAGATTCCGGCCGATCGCTCCGAGACCGGTTACGATTGAGAGTTCCGTCGGTTCCGTACCGTTGAAGGACATCGGGATGGTTACGATGAAGAGAGCGAAGAGAAAGTATGTTCGAGTGAAGAAGAAGAAGAAGAAGATGCGAGCTGGAGAGTGTAATTTGACTGTAAACGATGATGAAAACTGGATGAATTTGGATAAATCGGTGGCGATGTTGGAGGTTAGTAACGGAAACGAGTTTGTTGTAACAGATACGGTGAAGAAAGTACCTGATTGGATCAGTTTCGATGTTTCTAGAAGCAATAATAATATCATCGGAAGTTTAATAACAACACCGGCTCCGTCGTCGTTAGATCTGCATGAGGTAGATCTGTCGATTCCGGTGAAGCGAGATCAGGTGGTTGAGTCGTGGATCACGATCGAATCGGTGACGGGAGCGTGTGACGATTCGCGGCGGTTGCGATGCACCGACGACGAGATATTGAAGGATCTGGAGATGGATAACTGTCCAGGTTTTACATCGAACAGTTACGATGAGGTTGAGTGGGTGAATCTAGCGTACCGGAGGATGGTGGATCCGAATCGTGATGGTGGATCAGAGCCACCAGAGGTGGTGGTGTGGCTAGGGGTAAAAGTGGAAAAATCGATGGTTGAGTACAGCTGGCCAGGTTTCTCATGCAGAGTTAGAGTGGTTTATCAGTTATCGTCCTCGGAGATGAAAAAGAAGCAGATGACGGTGCCGTGTGACGTATGGAAGATGGATTCCGGTGGGTATGCATGGCGGCTTGATGTTAAAGCTGCTTTGAGCTTGGGGAGGTTGAATTAATTTATCGATCAAGATCAATTTTTCCAAACAGGTAAATTGATTATAACTATATATATATTATATATGATGATGAAAAATTATTCGTATATGATTATGTATGTATATATATACTTAAGTGTATTCATATATAAATATGCATAAAATTTACATATATAGGACTAATAATCAAGTACTTAATTAAGCTAGAATACCGATTACTAATTAATATGTAGATATAGTATATGTTATATGGGTTCGGTTCAAGAGAAAACCTCAACAAAACGAAAAATTGAGGAACGAGTAATTTTAACATGCATTTGTGCATAAAAACCAAAAAACAACATAATTTACCTGTATGCACATGTGCATACCATCCAGATGAAGGACTATCAGAGTGTTCTTCAGTTTTCCGTTTTTTTTTAGGTTTCCCCTGAATCTCCGTCTATGTTATATATGTTTAATCTGTAAAAGGGATTATATATATATATCATGGGGTTGTATACTTGTATGGCTACTTAATTAGATCAAGTTTGCAAACCAAAAATGACTTGTAAGATTTACATAAGTGGTAATTGGTGATCTTCAAAGAGGGGAGATATATTGGGTATTGTTGAAATCAATATACACTAATTAATTTCTTGTACTCCTTTGATCCATGATTTAATTCTGATGGAAAATTGATTAATGTCAATTTCACTACTATTTAAGATCAGTCATACCTTTTGATAAAATTTGGATATTATTTAAGAATTAAATTAAGTATTTAATTATTAATTTACAAGATACATGAATATATATATATATATATATATATATATATATATATATATATAGAGAGAGAGAGAGAGAGTATATACAGGGAGGTTCAAGAGAAAACCTCAAAAAAATCGAAAACTGAAGAAAACTCTGGTAATCCTTCGTCCGGACGGTATGTAATTGTGCATACAAGTAAAATTAAGTTATTTTTTGGTTTTTATGCATGTGTGCATTATGCACTTGTGCATATACACGTGTCGATGTTACAAATTACTTGTATGCATAAGTGCATACTGTCCAAATAAAATGATATGAGAGTGTTCCTCAGTTTTTCGTTTTTTTAGTTCAAATGCAACTCATACAATCCCTCTATCCACTTATTTTTTTAATTGTGAAAAAGGGAAAAAATTGAAAATAAAATGAGTGATGGATAGAGGGGTTACACCATGTAAAGGGGTGCATAATAATCCACCTCTCTCTCTCTCTATATATATATATAGTTTACATATATTGAGTTTATTGGACCTTATCCCTATTGTGTAATGCCTCTGTAAATGAAAATGAACCCACATGTATGGCTTTAAACAAATTAATTTGTAGATATTTATGATATTTAATAGTACGGTTAAATTAAAAAATATTCAATATTGGGCTCGTTTTGAAGGTATTGACGAGACGATTATAATGGTATAATTTGTAAAAAAAGAAACGTATTTTTTCATTGCATTTTTGTTCATATACGATTATTTTTGTTAATATGATAATGGTGTAAAATAAAAAATAAGGGATATAAATGAAATTAAATAAGTAAATGTAAGAGTGGTAAATGTAACATTGTACAAGAAACCACTTTGTACAAATAACCGTTTTAAAATATTTATAATATAGTAGAGATATATAGGACAAGTTTCATTAAGAATTAGAGCATCTACAATGGTAAAAAAAATTTGCCACCTTATCGGTCCATGCTTTTGAGATGTTATTAAGGGATTGAGCTGGAGGTGCCATGTCAATTGAGGGGTCTTTACAGAGGAACCGCTCCTTAAGTTTAAAAGTGTGGTCCCACTGATAAAACTCCATTAAAAAAGCCAGAGTTAAATACAAATTTGGTCCCTGTGGTTTACAAATATTAACGACAAAGGTCCCTCAAAGAAATATTTAACGAATAACGTCCCTCTACTTTTCATTTTATAACACGTAGGGTCCCTCTTAGTAATACTATTAAATAATGTGTATTTAAGTAGGGGTAAATTTGTCCATTCCTCTATTCTTGGTTTGGTAACATATTTGGTCCCTCCTAAAATTTAGGGATTAAAAAACCTTTTTATAGTTTGTAACATATTTGGTCCTTCTATGAATTTAAATAAGAAGTTAAATGCAAAATTGATCCCTATAGTTTGCAAAAACTAACAAGTAACATCTCTTAAAAATTAAATTTCATTAATCTTCAAACCCGCACTAGCATTTTTTGGACACAAGTCACAACTACTGTTTGGTTAACTTAAAAAAATGATTAATAAAGACAAACTAAATAAAACCATGCACATATACAAGGCCACAACTCAGGCACATACAAAAGACGGTAACCTTAACTTGTGAAGTTTGATTTTCTTTTGTTCAAAACTTGGTGTAATTATCCCTTCTTAACTTTTTTGTAGCTAATTGCTGCTATTTTGGCATTATTTTTTGTAGCATCTTTCATGTTGGTTTTGTAGCTGTTGATTTGAGGTCATTTTTGTAGTAGTTTTTAATTTAGAGAACATATAAAATCACCACTTGGTTGTCGCCATCCAACGTCTTATTTTATGTTGACCAAATATTTATATTTTATGGTGTGATACTTTTTATTTAGCTTGTTTTTATTAATCGTCTTCTTTTAAGTTAACCAAGTAGTGGTTGTGACTTGTGAGTTTAAGACTTGTCTTCATGCTTATATCCAAAAAATGCTAGTGCTACTGCTAGGTTTGAAGATTAATGAAATTTAATTTTTAAGGGATGCTACTTGTTATTTTTTGCAAACCATAGGGATCAATTTTGCATTTAACTTCTTATTTAAATTCATAGAGGGACCAAATATGTTATAAACTATAAAAGGGTTTTTTAATCCCTAAATTTTAGGAGGGACCAAATATGTTACCAAACCTAGAATAGAGGAATGGACAAATTTACCCCTACTTAAATACACATTATTTAATAGTATTACTAAGAGGGACCCTACGTGTTATAAAATGAAAAGTAGAGGGACGTTATTCGTTAAATATTTCTTTGAGGGACCTTAGTCGTTAATATTTATAAACCACAGGGACCAAATTTGTATTTAACTCAAAAAGCCAACATATCTATTTTTTTATAGTATTATTTAATCAATGATATTTAAACCAAAATAGTTTTCTATTTTTTATTTTTAATATACAATCTTCAAAAAGAAGTTAATTAAATTAATTAATTAATCTTTTATCAACTTTTAATTATGTTTACTAGGGGTGTTCATCGGTTGACATCCAATGGATGTGAGCCCAACCGAACCGATCCAATCATCCATTGGATGTTGGATTTTTCCAACCGAACCGATCCAATCATCCATTGGATCTTGGATTTTTTTCAATCCAATGGATGATTGGATCGGTTCGGTTCCATCCAACGGATATTTTTATTGGATGTCCATTGGATCGAATTGGATCCAACCAATGGATGATCGGATTGTATCCATCCGACATCCGATGGATGATCGGATGAGATCCATCCAATGTTTTAAATCCAATCTACAACAATTCATATATATAAATATAATATAATATTCCATAATTTTTATAAATTTATATATAAACAATATAATTTTATATTAATAATTAGTATTTGGTCGGTTTATATCGGTTCGGTTCGGTCGGTTGGTATTGGATGGTGAATTCGGTTCGGTTCGGTTCGGTTATGGACCATCATCCAAGAACCGAACCGATCCAATTGGATGTCAAAATTTTCGATCCGATCCGATCCAATTACAGTTGGATATCCAATCATTGTCGGTCGGTTCCTATTGGATCGGTCGGTTCCTATTGGATCGGTTGACTTTCTGCACACCCCTAATGTTTACTATATAATCAATTTTGAGTTTCTAATTATTATGAATTTTAGTATTGTAAATTTTAATTACGTTTAGTTTTTAATTATTGTTTTTTTAAATATAATAAGTAAAAGTTAAGCATTACAATTTTTATTATTATAGTTTTTGATTATATAAAGAATGAACTGATTCATGATTGAGAGTAAAAGGTTTATAAAATGTGTAGAAAAGAGAAAACTGATGTAAAAGAGAGAAAAAACTGATGTGGCAAAATCATGAACCTCTTAGGAGGCCCATGACTGTGGATGCTCTTAGGAAATAATATAGCATATCATATAGCCATATTTATGATAAATATGCATGTATTCATGATGAATGTTTAAAGAATTGACATTACTAAAGAACTCTTCTCTCTCTATAATCTATATATATATATATATATAGGGTGCGTTTCTTTTGTAAACCAAACAATTTGTACAAACTATGCAAACCAATCTTAGTCGTTCATCAAGTCTAATGAATATATGATTTTATTATGTTTCCTAATTTAAAATCATGATTATAATGAATAAACTTAACATTTTCCATATATATCACAATCATTATTAATGAATCATAATCATTATCCATAAATATATCTATTGTTTCCTAATATAGTGTTTTGCATAGTTTGTATAAATTGCTTGGTTTGCAAAAAAAACGCACCCTATATACATATATATATATATATATATATATATATATATATTTATAGTTATCTAGGGAGTTGGAAGTAGGATTAAAGTGCAAACGGAATCTATTTAAATTTCTAAAAGTGGACATAGTACAGTTTTAATTGTTTCAAAAGTTAACCACTTGTAAAAATATATGTATATATAGCTTTCTACATCAATAATCCCTCTTTCTTGCATTATTTTATATTATGTATATTTATATATATTGTACATGAGAAGTAGATACTGATATCTGCTTGGTGCAGGATGGTAACCTATTTTTTAAATGTGACGGTAACTCAGGGTGGCACGTTTCCACATAGAATTAGGGGTTGTTTGTTTACCTCTTAATGATACCATTAAGAGATATTTGTTTGAATTGGTCAGATGTAGGGTTGTTTGGCAAGCATTTTTAATACGTCTAAATGATACAATTAGGTCTGATTCGCTCCATCCCAAATCCATCGCTCGTACGTTTCAGACTACCCTCTTTCCCCACTTTGCCCTTCTCCCAACGACACTTCATTCACAACACTCTCGATTTCCTCCTCAAAACTCTCGATTCACTCATCAATCTGCATCAAAACTCTCGATTCACTCATCAAAACCCTCGACCTCACTATCGACCCATTTCTTCCCATTCGATTTCGCACCAGATGAGGACGAGAGCATCGATTTCTCCTCCTCCAACCCCTGTCTCTGCCAATTTGAAGGAGGTAACCATTTCTCTATATTTTCTGATAAGAAATTGATGAAAAAGTTATGTGTTTTTGGACCGATTTTCTTGTTGACCATCGATCCAATTTCTCCATTTGAACCTGCAATTTTAGTTTTGTTCAACTGATTTGTATAAACATGTTTGTTCAACTACTGTGAATTTGTGATAGTCTTCAAGTAATTGCCTTGCACCCCTTATTTTTTTGTTGAACAACGACCCACTTTCTAATCTTTCTATTGTCTCTTAACTTCATTATTTTGACCATTGTTGTTGTGATGCATTTCAAATTGAGCCACTACTGTGATTTGCATAAACCCACTACTGTGATTTGTATAGACAATGTGATTCATCACAAAATGTGCCATCACATGACTTTGATTTGTACTTCTATATGTATAAAGATACTGTGATTCATCAAAGTGGGCAAAGTTCATTTTTGTGATATCCTCCTGGATTTTTAAGCTTGATGGATTAGAATTATTAGCTTGGTTATTTTTAAGCTTGTCTTAGGTGTTGTAACTCTTCCCATATTTTGGCATTACAATTTTCACCAAACTCAACACTGCAAATATTTATATGTTAGGAATGGGACAACCAAGTTTAGATAGTTGGTATCGTGTGTTATAGTCCAAAAAATGTGTTTTTAGCCTATCAAAATTGAGTAGGCTAGCACCCAGACCCCTAAATTTTATTGTTGTCGGTTTGTTATTCTCAATCCATAAGCCAATCTTCCTTCTCAAATCCATTATTGAAGGAATGTTTCTTTTCAAATTGTAAGGTATGGACGTTGTGTTTGAACTTGCATTTCATGTATTTTTTGTTATGCCAAAACTTGAACATGCATTGTTGTGTTTGTTTAGATTGATAAGAATCATGTATTGGCTTTGACCATTAATTATTTTCTAGTTTTCATTTAGAAAATTCAGTCAGAACCTTTGTTAAACGTTATTTTTCATTAAACGCAAAACTGGGGGTAAAATGGTAATTTTATGTCATTCAGACTGTTCATTCAGAGCAGTTTCCAAACAATCATTTTTTATCTGACACTAAATCATACAGACTCTCTTAACCATTATGGCCATTTAATCATGCTGCACTTAATCATACAGTAACTGCCAAACAACCCCTTAGACAAGATGATTGGGACTAGTACCTACATTTTAGTCCTGATTAAACATTGGTAGGCTAAATGCACCTCAACCTACTACCTTTTACTTAACTCTAACATAAAAAATGTCCATATGACATTACCCTTAAACAATAAAACAAAGGTCTGCTTAATTAATTTCACGAGTAATTATACTAGTTAATTAATTTAGTAAACAAAGGTCTGCTTAATTAATTTCACGAGTAATTATACTAGTTAATTAATTTAGTTATTTGCTCCCAATCTGCCTTAACTGGTAATTACTCTAGGAATTTATCGGTTAATATGTTGTTTACTTACAGCTTAATGAGCTTAATGTTCGAGACAACTTATTCATACAAAATATGTTTATTTACAGCTTAATCATTAAGGGGTTGTTTGTTTTTTTTAAAAACATCTTAATGGCTCTTAAGTCTGAATCGTTCAGAACTTTTTACACACCACCTCTTATTAATCATAACTAAAATAAGACTTCAGACTTTAGACCTCTTAAAAAACAAACGACACCTAAGTCATTAAGCCAAAATAACTTAATTGTTAAGTCATTAAGCCAAGACCCCATTAAGCCTCACATCAAACAAATTAATATAAAAAATGTCCTAGAAATAATCCAACATCCTCTCTTTGTCTCTCTTAAACAACAATATTTTTTCATCTAGATAAACAACCAAACTCATATAAGAATTAATAAAATGAAAAAGTAAACAACCACTTGGTCATCTTCTGAATTTGATTGGCCTAATCAAGAAAAAATATATCTATTAAAACCATGTTTCAAGTAAAGATCTCTCCAAGTCCTAACTAGTCCTAATTCAACTAACACTCCTTTATTAATCATTTTTTACTATTTTGAAAAGTTGAAAGAAGTTTATTAAACAAAAAAACAAAATTTATATTTTCCAACAAGACATGTGCAGATATGTGAGATGTAGCAAACGAAGCCAAAACCAAAATCGACACCCAAAAAGGGAGAAAACGATTAGAAGCAACTCAACTAGAAGAAGCAAACAAAACAAAATGGAGTTTGGAGACTCGATTCATGAACCCAAGATAGAGAAAGACTTGCACCTTAACAATATCCAACCGAATAATCAAGATTGGATTTCACCTAGAAGGTCTTCACTTAAGACGCCTTTGAACACACAATAATTCATGTTCCTGCAAATGAGTACGTGGCAATTAATCCAAGTAACGGCTTGCCAAAAACATTTCATTCTAGAGATACGATCATAAACCATTTCTGAAATACTTTATTTTATTATTCAAAATATTTATTTTATTGGGGTTTTATAACTTTAAGAGAATACTAATTTGTGTTTTGTTTTTTATACATATTTATATTAATTGGAATATAAGAGTACGACAATGTAGTGTGAAAAAAAACTAAGGATGTGTTTGGCAAACTAACTTATAAGCTAGCTGGTAGCTGATAAACTAGTTTTTCAAAATGTTACTATGAGTAGTTTTTCAATAAGTTAGTTTATAGTCATCTAAACATGTAAAAAAAACTAACTTATAAGATAGCTTATGCTACTATGAGTAGTTTTTCAATAAGTTAACTTATGGTCATCTAAACATGTAAAAAAACTAACTTATAAACTAGTTTTTTTTGTCAAACAATGCCTAAAAAGAAAAACTTAGAAAACATGGGTCTCTTTGACACATTTATTTAGGAGAGATCGATAAGAGCATCTCCAACAACATTGCTATAATTTCTCTAAAATAGAGAAACAAAAATAAAAATCTCTAAAAAGTATTACATTAATCTCCAACAGATTTGTTATTTTAGAGATTTTAAAACAACTTATATTATTATAATTTTCTATAATTTATAATCCCAATACTCTTTTAAAAA
Source organism: Arctium minus (assembly GCA_954870635.1). NCBI lineage: Eukaryota > Viridiplantae > Streptophyta > Magnoliopsida > Asterales > Asteraceae > Arctium > Arctium minus. The sequence continues at coordinate 774,886 of OX941097.1, forward strand.
AAATCTTAATATAAAATAATAAAAATTGAATTTCATTGGTGGGATTGAATAAAATAATAATTTCTCTCTCTTACCATCAAATTTTAGAGAATTCTCTAAACTTGGAAAATTTTCAACTTTTCTCTATTATATCAAACAAGATAGCAAAGTTGTTGGAGATGTTTAAAGAACAAAAACCTATTTTTTTCTATTTTAGCAAAGCTGTTGGAGATATTCTAAGAACCCATAACCTGAAACAAAATTTAAATTCAATAATTTAGTTTTGTTTTATATGACGGTAATCAATAGATTAATTCGGTGATTACCCCAACGTTCCTTAAAGTTTAAATTAATTAATCTATAACAAAATGACAAATTAGTTTGCTTTAGACCTACTAATTAATTATTCAAACGTGGTCTAATTATTTGTAAATTAACCCTTAATTGGTTTCTAATTCTTGCCTAGCTAGCTAGGACCCATGAAAACCTTCTCCAAGACTTGACCTCACAAAATAAATACTAATGATTTATTTATTAGCAATTTAATGAGTTTAATAAAATTTACAACTTATTCAATTAGTTATATATAATTGTTTGGTAATGACTTAATTATATATAAAATGACTTTTTCAGTAAGCTTTAAAATGGGAGTTTCATGCAAAAAAATCTAGTATTTCCAAACTTGTCCCTTCTAATTAAAAAAACGATACTTCTATTTATGTAAAATAAATACTTTCCCAATCTATACAAAACAGATTAATCCATAATACGATTTTACTCCTATATGATTTAATAGATGCCAATGAAACAATCACCAAGTCTTCTTTGTTTTAAAATTCACAGTTGAAACTCTTTCCCTTAGTTATTTCTTTTAAATTGTATTATATTTTGAGTTAGAAAAATATGATAAATAAAATGATATTAAGGGGTTGTTTGTTTCAAAAAAAAAAAACTCTTAATGACTCTTAAGTCTGAATCGTTCAGACCTTTTTACACACAAACTCTTATTAATCATAACTAAAATAAGACTTCAGACTTTAGACCTCTTAAAAAACAAACAACACCTAAGTATGTAAATAAGGAGTATGAATAACATTTTTTTAATATATATTATTCAATGTTATCCTCCGACTAAATTGAAAGCTAGGGAATGAATATTTTACATGTGTTCGTGGAAAATTAAGGTGAATTCTATTCATACCCCTTTCTATAGGGGTACTCAAAGAAAATTTCCTTATTTTTATATTTTTAATATTATTTTTACTTTGTTTAAACATAACTTGGGTTGCATTTTTGTTTGGTTTGGGTTGGGTTGGGTTGAAAAATCTCAAACCGCCAACATTCGGTTGAGTTGTTGAAATGCCTTCAACCCGATCAACCCAACCTGTGAGCACCCCTAACATTAATCATCATTCGTAAATCACATGAACATTCATATATTAAAGATGAATATATGTGTTTTATGCAATGTTTTATGTTTGTAAGTTGTTCATCGATGTTCCCATCTATCAATGTTTGTGTTCATCGATGTTCTCATCTATCAATGTTTTTTGTTTGTAAGGTGTTCATCGATGTTCCCATCTATCAACGTTTTATGTTTGTAAGGTGTTCATCGATAAACATTTGTGTTCATCTCTATCGATGTTCATCGTTGTTGCGTTTATTTCAGGGATGTTCATGTGTTTTCTGAATTAAAATTAATTTTTATTGTGGGTTACAAAAATGAAGCTTCCATAATTATATTGTATGTTATGATTAAATCATTTTCTTTTCCTCATAATAAATGTTTCATATGTAATGAAATAAATGTAATAAATATTCATCCGTTTCTATTGTTATGAAATAAATGTTTAATTAGGCGTTTTATATGGATTAATACCATGAGCATTTTTCTCCATAATACCATTGACCAGTCATGTTCACCTTCATATGTAATAAATGAGACGTTTTTTTAATAAAAATTAAATATTAATCTCAACCATCTAATATCAAGATGGATTGTTTGAATTAGTTCACATAGTTAACAAGAATATGAAAATTAACAAAAAAACTCAACCCTATATATATATATATATATATATATGGGTTTAAACGAGAACAATGCTATTTAAAATAACTCGAGAACTAATAGAATCATTAGTGGTTTTATATTAACACACGAAAAAATGACTCTAGTTGCGGCTTCAGGTCCACGTGGCTTTTTTTCATGTTAATGTAAAATCACTAATGATTTTGTTAGTTCTCGACTTCTCGTGTTGTTTTAAATAGTTATTGTTTTCGTCTGATCCTCCCTCTATATATTTATATATATATATATATATATATATGATTAGATTCATTTGAGAACTGCTAAAAATATGAGAAATAAATAAATGATCTTAACCCTTTATCTGGTCAATATTTGCGACTTTGCCCGTGAAGCACCAGATAATTCCTTGTGTGGTCTGTAGAAGATAGATGAGTAGTTTCGTAAAATACGCAGGATGAGTTGATATATGAACCTATACGTATGATTCACATATGAACTATATGTTCATATATGAACTCTTTTAAATGATACGTTCATATATGAATTAGTTAATTAATTAGTTCCACTGATTCTAGACGTGACAAACGTGTCGTGTCGAGTTAAACGGGTTGAGAATGTCTAACCCTAACCCGACCCGTTTATTTAATAAACGGGTCAGAAAATCTCAACCCTAATCAGACCCGCCTAACCCGACACGACCCGCATAACCCGTTTAACATTTATAAAATTAAAAATCGAAAAGTCACAAAAAATTACAAATCCAAAATTCAAATGAAAGCATTAGAAATACAAATTTTATAGTTCAAACTAATAAGTTCTAACAAAATCTAAAACATTAAAAATCCAAAGGGTTAAAAAGAAAACTTAATATATATATATATATATAAACGGGTTATTCGGGTCATTTTCGAGTTGAAAATTTTGATCCTGACCTTACCCGTTTAATTTTCATGTCGTGTCGTGTCAACCCTAACAAACAAAGAATATTTTCGAAAATATACGATATTTTGTGTGCAATGGTGTATGGCATAACATGTATCTCAACAAAATCTTTGCAAACATGAGTTTGAATTACGTGAGAAAATTGGGTTTTGTGAGAAATGTGGAAACACATCTTAACCTTTGGATGTGTTTTGTTTTGATTTGATGGAAAACAAAAACGTTGTCGGTTTTTTTTAAAAATTAATGAAACTTCAGTTGCATGGTTATAAGGGATACCAAACCTTCAGATACCTTCACATGCAAATATGTAAGATTTCAGTCATGATGATACAAATAGGTATGCAAAAGTAAATTAAAGTTTATGAATGAATCCTTCATACATATAAATGTAAAAACAATATGATCACTTAATAAAAATAACATATAATATTTGCAAAACAATTTAAAATAATTCTTAACATGTACTGCAACTTCTTCTTGAACGTAGTTGATACTCACACGTGGTATCAACTTGGCTTTGCACTTGTTGTACGTTCACTCCCGATCTTTCTTTTATAACCAAATAAAAAGTTCTTATGATTTCTATAAAAAATGATGTTCTAAACATGTTTGACATTCTCGTTCTTGCTATATGCCTAAATGACACTTTTTCTGACACTATATAAATCAATAACACACTTTAATTATTTGATGTTGATTAAAACAATCTTTTTGCCTCCAAACTACTCTCGTTGTTACAGTATGGACCGAACTTCGTTGCCACCACCCTACCATACCATTACACTGACAAACAAGATGTTCGCAGTAGCCCATGAGTTTGAAGGTTGTAATGTAATGTTATATCTATGTATAGGTTGACAAGTTTTCCTAACCTACTTGTTACTATTTGAATTCTTTCTATTTAAGCATCACTTAAATATATTCAAGACCTAAATCTTGTCTAATACACAATCATTTACTGAATATGTTTTTTTCAACGTTATTCATGGTTTTTATTTTGTCAGGGAAATTTCCCCCAAATTCTTACAGGCAAATGATAATAAACTCACCACTTTACTCAACTAGGGTTTATGATGTAATGTTTCAAAAATTTCATTTACTCAACACTGAAATGATGAAATTGACAACATATAAATCCAAATTTTCTTATACATTGTGTGGGAATGAAAAATTAAGGTTGGTTCTGGCTATTTATATAATACTGGGCTTGGGCCTTAACAAAGTGCATTTAAGATCTAACTAGTCTGTTTTAGTTCTAAACAGGCTTAAATCAAATGTAGCCAGCCCAATATATTATTCTGGCCCAAAAAACTTGAAAAACATCTAACTCCATGTTATGGGGGTGTTTGGGATTGTTTATTAAAAATGCTTATTAACTTATTGCATTTTCAAACAACAAATAAGTTTTTTTGAGTGTTTGGATTGAAAACTCCTTATGACTTTTTCGTTTCGCTAATAAGCAGTTTTTGATAAGTCATTTCCAACTGACTTATTTGAAACTTCTTATTAACTTATTTAACCAAATTATATATGTGCTCATTCTTTCTATAAGTTAATAAACAATTTACAAATAAATATAAGTTAATAAGCACTTTTACAAATAAGCATAAGTTGTTTTAAATAAGCAATCCCAAACACCCCCTAAATATGTTAATTCCACACCAGTACAATTGAGGGGTATTTGGTTGGTATTAAACACTAATTAATGGAATGAGAAATAAAAAATTGTTTGGTTTTAGGCATTATACTGCACCTGTTCCCCCAAAGTTCAAATTTTCATTTCAAGTTAAACCGAAAATTAACCACAAGGTTGTGGCGTGGTGGTAAGAGCCTGGGGACTTCATAGATGTTGCCCGGGTTCGAGCCCCACTCGCAGCATTGTGGCCACGGGATGAATGCTCGCGGGCCATAGGCCTGTTTTCCAGGAGATTAGTCCAGGCCCAAAGTGGTCTGTGATACTTCTTTACCAAAAAAAAATAAAAAAAATATATATATATAATGAAAATTCATTCTCATTTTCATTCCCGTTTTTATTTCTCAGCCTGAACCAAACATGTCCTAAATCTTAATGCAATACTTACAACATCTTCAACAATTATACTAAAGTAAAATTAGGTAAATTTTGAATTATCTAATATATATACATGCATGTAAAAATATATTTATTATATCATATATAACGTGCATATATTAATATATGCATATTTATCCCGTTTTAATACATACATAATTTATATGAAATACATAACTCTATATATAAAACATCGATATATTAAATAGGTAGTATACATTATTTATACATTTGTGGAGTGGCTATTGATCGATGGTTGTCTGAACATTTCGGCGGAGCTGCGGAGGGCTTTCGGTGCAGTTTTGGGCTTGTTGTAGGGGATAGAAGTTCGGTAGGATCTACTCGGGGACTGATTTAGATCTGTTTGGTTATGCTTGGGGCTGCAGTTTGGTGGTTGTCTCGACGTTTCTTGGTTACTCGCGGAGTGAGCTGCAATCAGAGATTCGTTTGCGTGCAGGTGAGATCAACCATCGAGAATTCAGTTGCCGATGTCTGGTACAATGCTACAGCGTTGGGCATAAGATCTGGAACGGGCTGGAGGTTGCATCCTGTGATGTCCTTCTGCAAATCTCGATAGTGGCAACACACTTTGGGAGATGTAGACCTAGTGCGCGTCTTTCAGCAATCCTTGGAGGCTGCGTTTTGTGACGGTGCACATGCTCGCATGGCTCTAAAAAGCTTCGGTTTGACTCCTTCGTGATCTTGAGCTTGCGGTGGTTTGATCCTCGCAAATTCCGTCTGTTCTTGATCCCGTTTGTTAGCCGTTTTCGTTGGGTGATATTCTTTATTGTTGTCGTGTATCTCGTTGTTTCGTTTGTTGGTAAACCTTGCGAAGGGAGTTCTGTAATATTTTTTGTTGGTTTTTAATAAAGGTTATTGCCGTTCAAAAAAAATTATTTATACATTAAATATACTTAAGTAGTTATGTTTATTATAGTAATTATATATCTAAGAGAAATAAAACATCGACCATGAAAAATTTACAACCTATTTGAATGCTTTTAATTTACTATATTCATATTAATGTTTTGTTTTCTTCATCTAGGATCAGTGCACATCTAAAGTGGATTTGTATCATGGAGTCTAGTTCAAGGTTTTAGTTCCCAATGTGCAATGGATTCTCGATGAGATATGTGTTCTCGTGGCTCATTCGGTTGTATATGCAGGCGAGCTTCGAGCAAACTTTGTTGTCTATCTGTATTGTTTAAGTTTAGTTTTATTTTATCCTGTGTTTTTTTAACTTGTTTTGTTGTTAGTTTCCTGAGATTTTCTACATGTTATTGAAAAATTTTATCGACTCTTATTGTATTTGATTTATTCTAAATAAAGTTATACTGCCTTTTAAATTTTTTATTTTGTTTATAAAAACTAGAAGCGTACTCGCGCAATGCAACGAGATACATCACGATTTTAATATTTATTTTTATTTTTTGTTTTTTATTGATTTATAGTACGATTTTGGATGATTTTTATTGAGTGATAATGGTTTTTTTATATATAAATTTGTTTAATTTAGGCTTAACAATATAATGTTTTTATATAAAAAAAATTAAGTAGTTTGTTAAAATTCATTAATTATCTTATATATTTTAAAATTTTTATATTTAAATTGAGATGTTTATCCTGTTTTGATTATGTTTATCAGAATTCAAATTTCATAAATTTAGGATTTGGGGATTAGAGATAAGGATTTTGGGGGATAAGGATGAAATTTATTAATTAGGGTTAAAAACATTTAAAAGTAGTACATATTGCTTCATTAATTATTTTTAAGAGATTTTAAGTAGATTAGTATTAAATAATAGTACATAATGTTTAATACATTACGATTTTAATGTTTATTTTTATTTTTTGTTTTTTATTGATTTACAGTACGATTTTGGATAGTTTTTATTGAATGATAATGGTTTTTTATATATAAATTTGTTTAATTTAGGCTTAACAATATAATGTTTTTTATATAAAAAAAATTAAGTAGTTTGTTAAAATTCATTAATTATGTTATATATTTTAAATTTTTTATATTTAAATTGAGATGGTTTATCCTGTTTTGATTATGTTTATCAGAATTCAAATTTCATAATTTTAGGGTTTGGGGATTAGAGATAAGGATTTTGGGGGATAAGGATGAAATATATTAATTAGAGTTAAAAGCTTTACAGGTAGTACATTAGGGTTTAGTAGTTATTTTTAAGAGATTTTAAGTAGATAACTTTAAATTATAGTACATAAAGCTTAATGAGTTATAATTAAGAGTTTTTTATGCCATCTTTATAATATAGTATAGATATTTTAATGACATCTAGAAAAAATAACCAATTACATATTTAATAATATAATTAAAACAAATATATATTAATATAATATATTAATTAATAGTGATACATGGAAAGGTCTACATAAAAGGAATGTTCTACACATACTAAATTGATGGGTGTTAGAAGCCTGCAGTAGTAATATGTATCTTGTGCTTTGAAATTTGTAAATTAAAAGATTTTTAAAATCTTGCATAAAATGATGGTACCTTGTGCGGTTGTGCCTAATAATTTGTATTTAAAAGTTTTTTATTCGTGCTTTATAATATAGTATAGATAATTAATAGTGATAATGGAAAGGTCTACATAAAAGGAATGTCTTACACATACTAAATTGGTGGGTGTTAGAAGCCTGCAGTAGTAATATGTATCTTGTGCTTTGAAACTTGTAAATTAAGAGATTTTTAAAATCTTGCATAAAATGATGGTACCTTATGTCTAATAATTTGTACGTATTTAAGAGTTTTTTATTCGTGTTTTATAATATAGTATAGATAATTGGTTATAAACGAGTTTCCTTTTTTTGGGGATAAATTGTATATCAATGATAAGTAATAGGGTTAAAATCGTAAATATTATAAAGCTAAAGGACTAAAAATGGAAATAAAGCTATACAAGTGTTGGGGACAAGTCACCGCCTTTAATCTTTGCTGCACGTGATCTACATCACATGGCCTATCACTACATCAGAAACACGTTTTGCACCGTTGATTTTCAAGACGGCGTGAATCAACGGCCCTGATTTATTTCGGGTCGGTGAAACAAGACTCCCACTTGCAAACACGAAAAAAGAGAAAAAGAGGCATCACTCTCTTCATCCCCTAAAAAAAGCTCACATTTCTGCCGTACGATCATAATTCACATCTCATTTCGGAAGCCATCGGGAAGTTTTCTGCGCCTCCGTCGGCTTCATTTCTAGGGTTTCGAGCAACCACATCATTTTTCAGCTTCGTAAGCTTCAATTTCAGTACAGATCTTCGGGTTTCTAGGGTTATAATCGTTTCCGGTGAGTTATTGTTGGTGATTTTGTGCTATGAGTTTGAATTCCGCTGAATTGAGCTTGTACGCGAATTGAAGTTTGTTTTGGCCGAGGGAAATTGGTTCTTTTTCAACCTAAAGAGGATCTTTGCGGTAAGATTAAGGTTTGTTCTTTGGACTATGCTTATTTTCTCTCTCCGTTTGTTTGATTTTTCATAACAATACGTTCTAAATTCAGCTTAGGTTGGAGAAATTGGTAAAGATAACTTTCGATTTGAAAAATCTGTAATTCATCGAGTAAATTAATCGATTACAAATATCGAATTTGTACATGAATTGTATCTCTAAGGATCGAATTATAAACACGAAACCCTAATTTGAGAGAGAGAGTAAATATTTAAGTATATACCTTGGTTAGAGTGTGCGATCTTCTCCTCGTTAAGAGGAAAACGGTAGAGCAGCGAGGGATTTGATAATGGATCTATGTGCGAGTTAAATTGGCTTGTCATGAACATCCAGGGACGTGTGGGATTGGATATACAGCATTCTGATTGGGTGTAAAAGTGTTGGTGGCGATATGGCAAAGAAGGATATGTTCCCTGATGCTTATTCTGGTGGGTTTCCTCCCAACGATGATTCAGAAGGATCTGGGTGTTCTGGACGTGTTGATATGGATGCATCTGGTTATGAGGACTCAAGTGGCCATAGGAAAAAATGGATCAAATTGAGTTCTGCATTGCATGATGGTTTTGGTGTACCTGTACATGTTGTTCCTTTGTCAAAGCTGTCATCCACAGAGAAAAAGAGGTGGTTAGTTCGATTGAGAGCAGAGCTTGATCAGCTTAGGACATTTCAGAAGAGAGTGGATGTGGACAAGGCTCTTATTGTTACCATGTCATCTTCCAATGATATACTTAGCTCTAGCAATATCCAAGCAGCACGCCAAGCAAACATGAAGAGATCTTCTGGCTCTGGGAAAAGAATCGACCCGCAAAGTCAGAAGACGCGGGGTTTAAATCGTGGTCTTATGGGTAGGTTTCAATCTGTCAACGAGTCTACTGCTGCAGGGACTTTCAGTCCTCTATTGAAGAAACAGTGTGAGAACTTGTTGAAGAAACTGATGTCTCATCAGCATGGCTGGGTGTTCAATAAACCTGTAGATGTTGTTGCATTGAAAATACCAGACTACTTCAATGTTATTAAGAATCCAATGGATTTAGGGACGATAAAAGAGAAACTTGGTTCAGGGAAATATTCAAGTCCACTTGAATTTCTTGCTGATGTCAGACTCACCTTCTCCAACGCGATGACATATAATCCGCCTGGCAATGATGTTCATCTCATGGCAGATGTTCTTAGTAAATTTTTTGAGCTAAGATGGAAGCCTATTGAAAAGAAACTCCCTGTGAATGGCTCTAAACAACAGTCATTTCATGAAGAGATTGATTTGGTTAAGCCAATTCCTCCTTCAAAGAAGAGGAAAATTACCTCAATACAACAAGAACTGTTGCCAGAGCCAGTTAAGTTGGTGATGACCAATGAAGAAAAGCATAATTTAAGTAGGGAGTTGGAAGCTCATCTTGGTGATTTGCCAGATAATATCATTGACTTTTTGAGGGAACACAGCTCGAATGGGAATGAAGCTGGAGAGGATGAAATAGAAATTGATATCGATGATCTTAACGATGATACCTTGTTCAAATTACGCAAGATGTTGGATGATCACGTGCGAGAACACCAGAATCATGCAAAAGCAGAACCTTGTGTTATTGAGGTATTTTATGTTTTGCCTCCTCATTTGCGACAATAGATGATTGCTCATATAAAGATGCTGAAATCTAACATTCTTTCTGTTTCTATTGCAGCTGCTACATGAATCAGGGCTTAGCAACTCAACTATGCAACTATATAGAGGTTAATAATCATTTTCTCACATTTATGGGTATTTGATAACTGTTAATCAACATTTCATCATAGATCTCCATGACTTAGCCGCTGTTGGTGCTTGTTTTCACATATTACAGGGAACGATCCCGTGGACGAGGATATAGATATTGGTGGGAATGAGCCCCCTGTTTCAAGCCATACTCCAGTTGGAAAAGAAAGAGAAACAACCAAGAAGAATGACATAGGGACGGCATCAAGAACTTCAAGTGGTAATTGGGTTACTCATTTATACTAATTAGAAGTAAAATATCAACTTAGCTGTATTGTGTAGTCAGGGTTTTGAGTTGCATGTAAACTCTATATATGCTTACCAATCTTAAGATGAAATTTATTTGTTATAACTTAGATGCTTGAGAACCATCATGACCATAAGATGATGCCCAAACCTTATATTTCTTGGGGACGGGTAACAATGTTTAGTTGGGAAGGATCTGCTGAATTATAGTGACCATCACCTAGGCTTCAGGGTATATGGCGATTGAGTTACTAGAAAATTATACTTGAGGACTCTTAGTCTTTTTCTTGTTCTTCCATTAGAAATATAGTTCTTTTTTCCATCACAAGAATTGCCAACTCAAAAGTTTTGTTATTGAATGATACTCTACATAATGGGTGAAATATACAGATCCCCTCGATTCAGTTAATATTGCAGCTTCTAGCTAAGAAGATTTCTAGGTCTGCAGCTATAGAAACCCTAGTTCCTTTCTGTTCTTTTTCCAATTCTCCCTCTCCAAAAGTGGTCCTGCATCACTTAGTTCAAAAGCTGTAATAAGTTCACATGGAGATATTCTTGTTTGTGTTTGTTGGAGACAGCTCTATGATGATTTTTATTGTACTTAAACATAAATCAACAGTTCTTTTATTATAACATCTATTTTTCTAGTTTTGAACTTTCAGGCAAGCATAAACTAGTAAGTGCAACTGTGCAATAGCAGCCTAAAACACTGAGTTTTAAAAAAGGAAGCAATGATTTTGCCATAAGCGATGGATAAATGAAAAAGTTTTAGAAGGTCAAGAATGAAATAGATAGAGAGTGTAGTGAAATTTTCATTAAGTTCTCATCTCATTAATGTATGTGTTTAAATCAAACCTTATTGGATGTTGACTTGTCTTAGAGTTGAAGTTTCACAACATAGAAGATTATAACTCCCATTTGTAACTGGTTGGAGCATGTTAGTCTAGAGCAGGAAACTATTCAATTGTTGAGAAAATTTGATGAATTCTATTCTAGTAAACTTGGATAAGTCAGTTTAATGCAAAAGTTGTAAAACACCACCATTTTGTAACAGTTTTGATGGCCTTTATTATAAAGTTGTTGATCTTGATTTTTGGATGCTAACGAAGGGCTATATGAATTACTCAACCAGATTCAGTGGGATATAATTTTCATTATAGTATCTTATGAAGGTAAATCTTTGGATAACCCCATGCGTCAAGGCGTTTTCTTGATTCATAGCTCCTGTAAGAAAAGGCTTCGAGCTTCTATAAAGCTCGCTTCGCTCTCTCCACTTACACGATACACTCCCTAAAACTTATTTAATTCGGTTTGGAATGGGTCACTATTGTTGATGCACGTGCACCTGGGGTCTGTTGACAGCATTTTGATGTTCCACTTGTTCATTACTCGTGTATATAGGGTTTTGGAGGTGCTGATCCCCCCCCCCCCCCCCCCTCTCTTTCTCTCAAGACTAGTCTCAAAGTTCCATTCTTGTACGTATGCGCCATCCAAGTTTGATTTCCAAAAGCTGCATAATAATTTAGGCCGCCAAAACACTGGTAAAATAAAATTACAAACGGAAGAATATTTGGGTGAAGAAATTATCTGTAGAGAGCATGTTAATGTAAATAGGGAAAAGTAAAAGAAAACCAAGAGATGGATTCTTTTTTTGCTCCACCACCAGAACTATTATTAGTTTGTCCCTTTGTTCTATTTAGTTTATTTCTTTACAATCTGGTCGCTTGTCTTTTTATCTTATAAAGAGAAGATTGAAGTCAGCTGGGTAGTGAGCAAATCAATTTTGTGCCCTCTCTTGACGATGAAGGGATCTTTTTTTTTGTCGAATTTTTGGTTGAGATTCTTCCTACAACTTGTAAATCCAGAAATGATAGTGTCACTTAAAGTTGCCTCTCCTACCCCTGATGCCCTTGATTGCCTGTCTTAACATCGCTAAATATATAGGTTAGTAAAAGCTGGTTGAACACTTGAACTTCCATGTCTTTAAAGAGGGATCTCATATTGAGGGTGAATTTTCTTTTCTTTCTTGACTGCCTAGATGCTTGCATGTTGCTGCTATTTATGTGTTTGGAGGTGCACTCCAGGTTCTGTTTGTATGGCTGGGGTTAAGATAAAGGTAGCAACAACAATGGTGTATATGGCTGAGGGCGGTAATAATGTGTTATTTATTTTTGGGTCTGGGCGAAGGATGCTGCAATAAGAAGATCCTTACCTTCAACGTTAATTGATGACTTATGGTCACAAATTTAATTCAAAACAATTTGTGCATAATAATCAAGGCCTATTTTAGTCTACCACTCTACCGTAGTAGTGGCCCTAATGGAAAATGACAGGTGGGCATGACCTCTAATGGTTTATTTTCAGATGTTTTTGCCTACTGAAATAGTTGAACCACCTCTGATCTTTCTTTGTTTTCTGGGGGATTAGGATCACTGACAAACACCTATTTTGGTTATCATGTTGATGGCTTTGTTTTATCTTGAGCACTGCCCTTTGCATGATTAAGTAAAAGTTCATTATTTTCCACAATCTAAGCTAATCTATCATGACCCTTCCAGTTTTGTTGCATGAAATGTGTATAGTGTTCACAACACCTCATTTTGGTCATGTAACATAAATGGAAGCTTCTCGCGTTTGCTTGTGTTCCTTGCAACTTAATTGGTAAACCTTACAATATAATTCTCCAACTAGTCGGTGCTTCCATCCGTGATGAGTTTTAAACACATGCACTTTGATCTTTTATTTGGTTATACTTAATGTGAGATGGTTGGTCTTTTTATGGTTTTTGCAGATACTAATTCTAGAAATGCTTCTGAAAATGGACAAAATGATGTTAAAGCTTCTAGCCCCTTAAAGACATCTCAGGTATAGATTTTAATTCTACTTCTGTTTTGTTTTTTTGTATATGAAATTTATTGGGGACGGTTGGCACTTTCTTTTGCTACTTGTGGAACTGTTCCTTATATCTGTAATGTTAATACCTTATGTTTAACATACAGAACAATATTGCTGGAGCAGATTTGGAGGAGAAGGCAGGCACAAGCGATCTAATTGATAATCGTGAGTTTTTCTTTATCGAGTTTCCATCTTGCATTTAGAGTTTATTAGTTTTCTTTCCTTCATTTCAATTTCATTACATAGGTGGTCCAAATTGTCTGGAAATACTTCCTCGTCCCAGGATATAATGAAAAAGGCACATGGTTTTAGAAGTGTGCAATCAATACACTTTTTAATAAACCAATCTACGATAATACACTCAATAATAGAGGGAGTAATGAATTTCTCCATCTCATAATCAAGGGTAGAATTGGAAAGTAGGCACTTGCGTTTGGAAGTAGACACTTATTTTGGGACGAACTAAAACTAAAATAAAAACGTGGACACTTATTTTGAGATGGAGGGAGGATACAAACTATTGAATATAGGTTAATGGAGTTCTTTTCATGTTAGCAAAATATCTCACAGGTGGCTGTGTTACTTATGGTTGTTTGTTATGCATGTTTTCAGAGTCAATTAGTGGGTTGGACCAAGTTGAACACATGTCACAGCAGAAGCCGAACTCAGTTGAATCAGATAGCCAGAAGGATGATGGTGAGCATCGTAGGTGAAAAACTTGTTCTAGTTTATATGGGGCTCGCTAATCATCATCCGTTTGCATAATTTAGGGGATAGTGCTCCAAATTCAAGGCCGGTTTCACCTGGGAAGTTGTACCGGGCTGCTCTTTTGAAAAACCGATTCGCCGATACAATTTTTAAGGCTCGAGAGAAGACACTCAACCAGGTTGGTTACAAGACCGACTGATTTGTTTTCTAGCGTGTTCTTTTATCGTCTACTTTGACGCGATCAGATAAATTTGATCAATCAGGTTGAAAAGGGGGACCCTGAGAAGCTGCGCCGTGAAAAGGAGGAACTAGAAAACCAGAAAAGGAAAGGTTAGACATCAATTGACCTTGTAAGGGTAAAATGAATCAAAATGCGATGAAATTTGTCTTGGTTCCTGTTTAGTGTGACAGAAACTTTTTTTCGTCAATCAATGTATTGAGGTTTCTAAAATTTCATATTTAATGTAACAAAATTTCAAAATTTCTTATTCTTTTACCTATTTTGACCGATAACCTGCTGATCTTGTAACATTTGATGACGTGAATATCAAGTTTATCGCCCACTTAGTCGTATCCCTTCTGTAACCGGGTGGGTATCCACGTTATCAAATGTCACAAGATCAGCAAGGTTGCTGGTCAAAATCGGTAAAAATTTGGAAATTTTTGAACTTTGTTACATTGATCAAAAAGAAAAAAAAAATATTCATTACACTAAATAAGAACGAACCAACCTTTGATACATTTTGATGCATTTTGCCCAACCTTGAAATCCTTTTGTTGTGCTCGTCAACGTGTCAATTGAATTTTGAGTTGTTTTATGTGCAACCAGAAAAAGCTCGATTGCAAGCAGCAGCAGAGGCAGCAGAAAATGCTCGAAGGCGAGCTGAAGCAGAAGCTGCATTGGAAGCAAAGCGGAAGAGAGACCTTGAGAGGGAAGCAGCTCGGCAGGCGTTATTGAAGGTATTCAAAGCTTTATCCGTCTTTATCATTATCAAAATGAATAGTTGGAGTAACATAGTTTTTAAATATATTGTATGCCAACTAAACGAGTCCATGAATTAGGGCAACTCATTTGTATATCATCCACTTTCCGCCTTTGTGGAAGGTTTTAGGGTTTTAATTTGATATGGATAGTTCAGTAATTTACCAAGCTCGTCCCATCTTGACGGAAAAAATGCATCTTTATCCCGCACAGTCCGAACAAGTCTCGGTCTAATTGTCGCACCAGATGTGGGATAACAAGTTTTTGTTCTGTTTTGCCCTGTACTATCCCGCGTACCAATCGCACCCTAACAAATTTACATAGAAATAGAGCCCGGAAGTCGAATTGTATTTTGTTTAAGATACCAAGTCTTTTTTGTGTAATCGTAGATGGAAAAGACGGTTGAAATTGACGAGACTTCACGGTTTATTGAGGACTTGGAAATGCTGAGGACCGTGAATCTCGAGCAGTTGCCAATGTCAGTAGACGAGACGAGCCCCGATCACGAGTCACTGGAAGCGTTGGGCAGTTTCAAGTTCGGGGCTAGCAATCCATTGGAACAACTCGGGTTATACATCAAGCGGGACGAGCACGAAGAGGACGACGGCGAGCTCGAGCCACCGAGCGTCGTTCCGAGTGTCGTTCCGAGTGTCGTTCCGAGTGGGACAAATATCGATGTGGAAGAAGGTGAAATCGACTAATCGGTCTTTGAAATGGATGATAACGTTTCTAATATGACTATTTAGTTATGGTGTTAGAATGTTAGCATATGATCTTTTATGTATAGAAATGGTTGCAGGCTATTTAGCCTTATTTGGAAGTGGGAAAAAAACCAAAAGAAAAGAAATTAAATGGTAAAAATATTATGAAAAAGAAAAAAGAAAAAAGAAAAAAGAAAAGAAGAAAGGAATTTATAGAATGATTATGAACGGTCGCTTTGTGGAAGGCATTGATTTCTGCCCTACTTTTGTACCTTGTGAACGTTTTATTTTACATTTTTTTCTTTTAAAAAATGGGTGACTTTAGACTTTGTTCAAATTAATATCATGTCAAGTTACGACTGTAGGTTCTATCCAACTGCCTTGAGGTTTGTCCCCTATGTCCCCAAACGCATATGTAAATGGTATAAACCGAACTCTTTGTTTCATTGTTAAAATCTTACGTCAAGCAAAGAGGGTACCTAGCTAACTAAGGGGCCGCTTAGCTAGGGGTGTAAACTAGTCGAGCTTTTAACGAGCTACTCGAGCTCGTTTATCTCGAACTTGAGCTTAATTATTCTCGAGCTTGAGTTGGTCTCAAACACAAAATAGAACTCGTTTAACATAACGACCCTAGCTTTATAACATCAATGTTCGACTCGGCTCGTTCGAAAACTCGATTCAACTTTTTCGAGTCAAGCAGAGCCGAGCCATTCGAGCATACCCTTTTTTGATCCAACATGCTCATATATTTATTAATCATACGATAAAAATATAAAATTTAACGAGCTCAAGCCAATAAATAAGTTAATCGATCGCGAGTTCAAACCCATAAACGAGTATCGAGCTCGAGCTCGACAACTCAAAAAATATTCGAGCTTGAGCCTTGTATTGAAATAGTTAATCGAGCTCGAGCCCAATATTATTTTTTTGACCATGACTCGATTATCCTAGTACTCGACTCGTTTACACCCCTACGCTTACCGAATGTTTACCGGGTAAGCACTTGTCGACAATTATCGACAAGAGTCGCCACCTTTACCTACCTTGTTGGATAGGACTTTCATAGTTGGTAAACATCTTTTATTCGGTAAGTGTTTACTGGGCAAAGACTTCTTCCTCACTTACTAGGTAAGACTCTTGGCCTTGCTATGCTTCTTACCGAGTAAGACTCTTGGTCATTGCCAAGCTCAATCGGCAAGGTAAATGACACCTGATAAGCAGTTATCCGGTAAGAGTTAGGCAAACAACCCATAAGTGGCCCCCCCTTGTTGTATCGGTAAAAAATGAGCTCACACTTAAACGTGCATAACTTTTGTTACATTATTCCGTTTTAGGTCGATGATCAGTCAAAACGAACATTGGAATGAGGAGTACGCCACAAATAGGAAGTTTTGTGGCAATAAAACATGATTTGAGGACGTTTGTTGTTTTTGTGAAAACCCTCTCATTTATATTGTAGATAGACCATGTAAAGTTTCGTGTAAATCCGACAAGGTCGGTCCGGACGAGAAAACCCAAAGGGTAACCCCTTTCGTGAATCACCAAAAAATGTGTGTCGCGCTTAAACGTCCATAACTTTTGCTACGAGAATCCGTTTTAAGCCCATGACCAATCAAAACGAACCTTGGATCGAGGAACACTCCATGGGTAGGTCGATTTATGGAGATGCACCATGATTTGAGTGACTTTCGATAAAATGCACTATATACGTTCTTTCGGTTTAGTCAATACGTGGTTTCGACAATTTCTAGCACGAGAGCAGGTTTTTTCAAGTTATTTATTGCGAAAATCATCTCATTCACATTGTAGATTGACCATGTAAAGTTTCGTAGAAATCCGACAAGGTCGGTCCGGAAGACAAAACCCAAAGGGTACCCCCTTTGGTGAATCGCCCAAAAATAGGTGTCGCACTTAAACATCCATAACTTTTGCTATGAGACTCCGTTTTAGGCCCATGACCAGTCAAAACGAAGCTTAGATCGAGAAGCACTCTATGGCTTGGTCACTTTCTGGGAATACACCATGATTTGAGTGGGTTTCTATAAAGTGCACGACGTACGTTCCTTCAGATTAGCCAATGCGTGGCTTCGGCAATTCCCTACACGAGAACGGGTTTTTTTCAAGTTATTTCTTGTGAAAACATTCTCATTTACATTGTAGATGTATCATGTACATATTTGTGGAAATCCGACGCGGTCGGTCCGGACGAGAAAACACAAAGGGTACCCCCTTTGCTGAATCGGCCAAAATAGAGTGTCACGCTTAAACGTTCATAACTTTTGCTATGGGGATCCGTTTTAAGCCCATGACCCGTTAAAACAAACCTTAGAATGAGGAGCACGTCATGGATTGGTCGCTTTCTGGCAATACATCATAATTTGAGTGGGTTTATATAAAAGGCACGACGTAATGCGTGGCTTCGGCAATTTCCTGCACGAGAGCGGGGTTTTTTTCTAGTTATTTCTTGTGAAAACCTTCTCATTTGCATTGTAGATGGACCATGTACAGTTTCGTGGAAATCCGACGAAGTCGGACCGGACGAGAAAACGCAAAGGGTACGACCGTTGCTGAATTAGCCAAAAATGGGTGTCGCGATTGAACGTCCATAACTTTTTCTACGAAGCTCCGTTTTAAGCCAATTACCTGTCAAAATGAACCTTAGAACGAGGAGCACGCTTGGTTTGAGTTGGTCAACTATAAAGAGCAAAAAGGGGAATGCCCAAGATGATAGAATCAAAGACAATATCAATGCGATAGCTTAGTCTCTTTATGGTAATACACCATGATTTGAGTGAGTTTCGATAAACTGCACGACGTACGTTCTTCAGTTTGGCTAATGTGTGGCTTCGGCAACTTCTTGCACGAGGGATGTTTTTTTTTCAAGTTATTTCTTGTGAAATCCTTCTCATTTACATTGTAGACGGACCGTGTACAATTTCGTGGAAATCCGACGAGGTCGGTCCAGACGAGAAACGCAAATGGTACCCCTTTGCTGAATTGGCAAAAAATGGGTGTCGCGCTTAAACGTCCATAACTTTTGCTACGGGGCTCCGTTTTAAGACCATGACCCGTCAAAACGAACCTTAGAACGAGGACACACAATGGATTGGTCACTTTCTGCCAATACACCATGATTTGAGTGCGTTTCGATAAACTACACGATGTACGTTCGTTCGGTTTGGCCAATGCGTGGCTTCGGCAATTTCCTGCACGAGAGTGGGTTTTTTTTCAAGTTATTTCTTGTGAAATCTTTCTCATTTACAATGTAGATGGAACATGTACAGTTTTGTGGAAATCTGACGAGGTCAGTCCGGACGAGAAAACGCAAAGTGTTCCCCCTTTGCTGAATCGACCAAAAATGGGTGTCACGTTTAAACGTCCATAACTTTTTCTACGGGGCTCCGTTTTAAGCCCATGACCCGTCATAAAGAACCATAGAACGAGGAGCACTCCATGGATTTCTCTCTTTCTCGGAATACACCATGATTTGAGTGGGTTTCGATAAATTACACGACGTACGTTCGTTCGGTTTGGTCAATGTGTGGCTTCGGCAATTTCCTGCACGAGAGCGGGGTTTTTTCAAGTTATTTCTTGTGAAATCATTCTCATTTACAATGTAGATGGACCATTTACAGTTTCGTGGAAATCCAACGAGGTCGGTCCGGACGAGAAAACACAAAGTGTACCCCATTTGATGAATCGGCCAAAAATGGGTGTCACGCTTAAACGTCCATAACTTTTTCTACGGGGGCTCCGTTTTAAGCCAATGACTGGTCAAAACGAACCTTATAACGAAGAGCATGCCATGTCTTGGTCACTTTCTGGAAATATACCACGATTTGAGTGGGTTTCGATAAACTGCACGACATACGTTCGTTCGGTTTGGCTAATGCGTGGCATCGGCAATTTCCTGCACGAGAGCAGGTTTTTTTCAAGTTATTTCATGTGAAAACCTTCTCATTTACATTGTAGATGTACCATGTACAGTTTTGTGGAAATCCGACGAAGTCGGTCCGGACGAGAAAACGCAAAGGGTACCCCCTTTGCTATATCGGCCAAAAATGAGTGTCGTGATTAAATGTCCATAAATTTTGCTACGGCGCTCCGTTTTAAGCCCATGATCCTTCAAAACAAACCTTAGAACGAGGAGCACACCATGGATTGGTCGCGTTCTGGGAATACACCATGATTTGAGTAGATTTTGATAAACTCACGACAAATGTTCGTTCGGTTTGGCTAATGCATGGCTTCGACAATATCCTGCACGAGAGCGGGTTTTCTTCAAGTTATTTCTTGTGAAATACTTCTCATTTACAATGTAGATGGATCATGTAGAGTTTTGTGGAAATCCGAGGAGGTCGGTCCGGACGAGAAAACACAAGGGTACTCCCTTTGCTGAATCGACCTAAAATTGGTGTCGCGCTTAAACGTCCACAACTTTTACTACGGGGCTCCGTTTTAAGCCCATGACCCGTCAAAACGAACCTTAGAATGAGGAGCATGCCATGGTTTTGTCGATTTTTGGCAATACAACATGATTTGAGTTGGTTTCGATAAACTGCACGACGTGCGTTTGTTAGGTTTCCCAATACGCGACTTTGGCAATTTCCTGCACGAGAGCGGGTTTTTTCAAGTTATTTTTTTTGTGAAACCTTCTCATTTACATTGTAGATGGACCGTGTACAGTTTCGTGGAAATCCGACGAGGTCGGTTCGGATGAGAAAACACAAAGGGTACCCCCTTTGCTGAATCGGCCAAAAATGGGAATCGCGCTTAAACGTACACAACTTTTGCTATGGGATTCCGTTTTAAGACCATGACCCGTCAAAACGAACCTTAGAACGAGGACATGCCATGGATTGGTCACTTTCTGTCAACACACCATGATTTGAGTAGGTTTCGATAAACTGCACGACGTAGTTCGTTCGGTTTGGCCAATGCGTGGCTTCGGCAATATCCGACGAGGTCGGTTTGGACGAGAAAATGCAAAGGGTACCCTCTTTGCTGAATCAGCTTAAAATTGGTGTCGCGCTTAAACATCCACAACTTTTACTACGGGGTTCTGTTTTAAGCCCATGACCCGTCAAAATGAACCTTAGAATGAGGAGCACGCCATGGTTTTGTCGATTTTTGGCAATACACCATGATTTGAGTTGGTTTCGATAAACTGCACGACGTACGTTCATTCGGTTTGCCAATGCTTGGCTTCGACAATTTCCTGCACTAGAGCGGGTTTTTTTCAAGTCATTTCCTGTGAAAACCATCACATTTACATTTTAGATGGACCGTGTATAGTTTCGTAGAAATCCGACGAGGTCGGTCCGGACAAGAAAACGCAAAAGGTACCCTGAATCGGCCAAAAATGGGTATCGCGCTTAAGCGTCCACAACTTTTGCTACGGGGCTCCGTTTTAAGACCATGACCCGTCAAAACAAACCTTAGAATGAGGACATGCCATGGATTGGTCACTTTCTGTCAATACACCATGATTTGAGTGGGTTTCGATAAACTACACGACGTAGTTCATTCTGTTTGGCCAATGCGTGGCTTCGGTAATATCCTGCACGATAGCGGGTTTTCTTTAAGTACCCCTTTGCTGAATCCGACGATAGCGGGTTTTCTTTAAGTACCCCCTTTGCTAAAAATCGATAAACTGCTTGATGTACGTTCTTTCGGTTTGGCCAATGCGTGGCTTCGGCAATATCCTGCACGAGAGTGGGTTTTTTGCAAGTTATTTTCCTTGAAAACGTTATCATTTACATTGTAGATGAACAATGTAAAGATTCGTGGAAATCCGACGAGGTCGATCTGGACGAGAAAACACAAAAGGTACCCCCTTTGTTGAATCGGTCAAAAATGGGTGTCTCGCTTAAACGTCCATATCTTTTGCTACGGGGATCCGTTTTAAGCCCATGACCCGTCAAAACGAACCTTAGAACGAGAAACACGCCATGTCTTGGTCGCTTTCTGGCAATACACCATGATTTTAGTAGGTATCGATAAACTGCATGATGTACGTTCTTTAGGTTTGGCCAATGCGTGGCTTCGGCAATATCCTGCACGAGAGTGGGTTTTTTCCAAGTTATTTTCCATGAAAACCTTATCATTTACATTGTATATGAAAACACAAAGGGTACCCCCTTTGCCGAATCGACCAAAAATGGGTGTCGCGCTTAAACGTCTATAACTTTTGCTATGGGGATCCGTTTTAAGCCCATGAACCGTCAAAACGAACCTTAGAACGAGAAGCACACCATGGATTGGTCGGTTTATGGCAATACACCATGATTTTAGTGGGTATCGATAAACTGCATGATGTACGTTCTTTCGGTTTGGCCAATGCGTGGCTACGGCAATATCCTGCACGAGAGTGGGTTTTTTGGAAGTTATTTTCTTTGAAAACCTTATCATTTACATTGTATATGAAAATGTAAATATTCGTGGAAATACGACGAGGTCGGTCCGGATGAGAAAACACAAAGGGTACCCCCTTTGCTGAATCGACCAATAATGGGCGTCGCACTTTAACGTCTATAACCTTTGCTACGGGATCCGTTTTAAGTCCATTACCCGTCAAAACGCACCTTAGAACGATAAACACGCCATGTCTTGGTCGCTTTCTGGTAATACACGATGATTTGAGTGGGTATCGATAAACTGCATGATGTATGTTCTTTTGGTTTGGCCAATGCGTGGCTTCGACAATTTCCTGCACGAGAGTGGGTTTTTTGCAAGTTATTTCCCTTCAAAAACTTATCAATTACATTTGAGATGAATAATGTAAATATTCGTGCAAATCCGATGAGGTCGGTCCGGACGAGAAAACACAAAGGGTACCCCCTTTGCCGAATCGACCAAAAATGGGTGTCGCGCTAAAACGTCTATAACTTTTGCTACGGGGATCCGTTTTAAGCCCATGACCCGTCAAAACGAACCTTAGAACGAGAATCATGCCATGTTTTGGTCGCTTTCTGGCAATACACCATGATTTGAGTGGGTATCGATAAACTGCATGATGTATGTTCTTTCGGTTTGGCCAATGCGTGGCTTCGGCAATATCCTGCACGAGAGTGGGTTTTGTTAGCTTAAATTAGTCCCCAATTTAATTGAATGTTTTATAAAGAAATTGTATTTGGGCTTTTTAATTAGTTGTATGGGCTTGAGCCTTTTCATTGTAAATGGGCCTTATATAAAGGTTCCTATGGCTCTTTTGTTCATTAGGTTTTGGAGAGAACACAATTTTTACACACACTGACAAAGTAAGTCTCTCATGAGAGTCGATTAAATTCCTAGTGTGTTGTTCTTCCAATATCCCCTCCATCAATGAATCAAAGCATATGAGATGAGTTCTTGATTATTATGTTCTTAATTTTCATCTTATCTCTACATTTCTATGGAGTATCTTCAATTGTTTGTCTAAAATGGGATCTAACAATTGGTATCAGAGTCAAATGAAGAAACTCTTCTTCATTTCGGTCATCTATGGCAACAATTGAAGATTAGATGATTATTTTATTGTTTTGGTGTTTAGATTGATTCAATCACATGAGCCTAAACACAAATATCATTTCTATGGTTTATTTTCTGTTTTAGGCTTATTGGAAATCCATTCTTTGATATAGATGAGATTTGGATGATCTTTGATAGAAGATTTTATTGATTCTTCACCAAAATCATTTTCTGCACACCACATGTTTGATGAAATGCCTATGAGAAGATTTAATTTCATTTTGGTTAAATCTGATCAGTTTTATAACATGTGTGTGTGTCTTTGATCCTTTCTCATTCATTGGTCTAACATTTGATAAGCACTAAGTAGATGGTTGATCTATGATCCCATCCTTGTGTGTGCTTTACTCCATAGCAATTTTTGCATCTTGGTGGTAAGGTTGTCGATCATTTGATCCGACCTTTATTTAAATCCGAGATTGGACTTTCTTTTTATTCATATTTTGGTTTGTGAAAGTTTTGGGTTTGTTTGTGGATTGACAAATTATTGACCGTGATTTGATGCTGTCATGAGTTCATTCGAAATGTACATCCAGAATTTGATATTGTAAGATCAATGGATTCAGTTTTATGTTGAACCAGGTTTATTTGTCTTGAAAGTTCAAGGATATGGACAGATTTGGATCTGGTTGTTACTATCTTTGCCCATTTCTATGTGTTTGATGCTCCTGTTCTTCCTTGCAATCATGTACCATCTACTGCATTGTATTCGGTGACAAAGTTGATAATGCAACACATCCATCATTTTTTTTTGTTTGGAATCATTGTCTGCATCTTGATGAAGGGGACAAAGAGATGGTTGATGGTCTAAGTATGGGTAACCACAAACATGTGGTCAGGATGCTGCTATTACACAAGACATAAAAGAACAAACCAAATTTTAATTTGTTTAAAATCAGTATTATGCACCATCATGATTCTGACCTGTAAATAATGGGCAGAGCAAATTATCACAATATGATAAGCATTGGAAGTTGTCAATTCGAGATTCTACAAATGGATGGAAAGAGCTTCTTATGAACACTTACATTTTCCCATTGCTAATGTGTTTATACCTTCTGATCTGTCAATTTAGAATATCCAATAGAAGATTCAAATATGCAAAAAAAGTTGCTATGGAAAATAAGATCGAGGACTGCTTGATTATTATTGAAGAAGGGTGCAAGGAGTTTGAGGGAAGCAACTTTTTCAGAAATGAAGCAGAAGCAGTAGACGATGCACTGAGGCTGGAAGGCTTTTAACGATGTAATAGGTTCCAAATCTAATTGCTTTCTTCCTTGAGGCACAACCAAGAGCATGAAATAAATTATTTGTCTTATACTTTCAAAGTTTATCCGTCGACAACCTGGTCGAACAGATAATTACTGGGCAAATATGTGGCTAGATTTTTAGTCCCTGCAAGAAAAGGCATTTCCTATTGTGGATTTAGAATACATGTTGATGGAGTTCTGCCGGGGACTGCTAAAAGCTGGAAAGTTCTCACTTGCTAGAAACTATCTGAATGGCTCTGGTTCGCTGGTGTTGCCAACTGAGAAAGCATGTGGAAGCAAAGTTGCATCAAGGGAAGCTACCTGAAAGCCCACATGATGGACGCAAATCCGAGCTAAAAATTGAGTGTTGCAAAAAGTTTTTAAATCCAAACCTTCTGCTTTGCACACAGTCCCATCATCTGTTGAGATGGCATCAAATACCTCATCTGGCCAGTCCACCATGTCTGCATTCTCTATAGTTTTTTTTTTCCGGTGAAGTGGAGAACCCTACATCAAATCAACTTCCAGAAGCAGATTCTTTACCTGATGGGTTTGTTGAAAGCTCTACAGAACCTCTAACCCCTACACTCGCAACACCGGATCAAGGAAGATGAAGTGTTCTGTTCAGAATGCTTCCAAAGCTTAAATACAGAGTTGTTGTCTTAGAATAGACAGATCTACAGAGTGTATACATTATGTCCAGATCGAAGCAACAAAGGGTTCCAAAATGTGCAATGCTGAGTGTTGTTCCAGAAAAATGTGCCTCAAATTGATCAAATATGTCCATATTTCTTTGAAGTATAGAGTGCAGTTCTGATCGAAATACACTAGAGCTGAATTGCTGCTATCCAGAATTTATCAGATGTGCAAAGATGATTCAAGCTGTCCAGAAGCTTCATAATTGTTTTCAGAGAAGCTCTGTACATGTGCAGAGTTGTGATATCTCAGAACTGTAAGCTTAAATGCTTGTGCAGAGATGCTCTTAGGTTGTCCACAAAGCCTCTGTGGACCAAATCCTCAGAAGAGCAGCAACCAGAAAGGGGGGACCAGTGGTAGACCTAAACAGGAACATCATAGGTCGCAATGAGCCAAGATCCCGAAGCCCGAAATTTTTGAATTTTCTGATAGCATTGCGCTATTTCAGAAACACGCATACAACTTTTTACTCGAAGCTCCGATTTACATGAGTCCAGTTGAGTTGAATCTCTAAAACACAGATGTATGACTTTGATGTTTTGACTTTTCTCAAATTCCGTGAGCTGATGTGCCAGAATCAGTGTCAAAGTCTGCGTTAGGGTGCTGGACCGAAAGCATTGCATTGCACTCATGCTCTTTCCGCTTTCAAGAACGGTGTTCTCTCGTCTATTATTCATGATTCAAGCTATGTTTGTGATATATTGCATGTCACTACCTCCTCTGATTTTCATGTTTAAGGCTCGGTGTTGAACGCTTACTCAACGGGATCTTAAGAGTCAAATTTTCTGTTTTGACGACTATTTTGCGCAGCTGAGGGAAAACTTGCACAACTCACTCATTTTTCATTCAAAATTGATGAATCAAAGCTCGTTAGAAAGCTAAGAGGCTGGAGTTCAATGTTCATGTTTTATGTTTTCTCTTAATCAAGCTCCTTGATGGTCAAAAACAGTGGTGAAGTTGAGTCATGAAAGCTGGACAAAAAGGGGTAAATTGTCTCGGTCTTTCAAGAATATGAGCCTACATTTGAGGGGGAGCTTGTGATGCTTTGAAGACTCGATGAACGGCACACCAAAGATTCTAAAGAAAGCAAGGGGGAGACTATATGATGATGCTTTCTTTATAAAACATTAGGGGAGATTGTTAGCTTAAATTAGTCCCCAATTTAATTGAATGTTTTATAAAGAAATTGTATTTGGGCTTTTTAATTAGTTGTATGGGCTTGAGCCTTTTCATTGTAAATGGGCCTTATATAAAGGTTCCTATGACTCTTTTGTTCATTAGGTTTTGGAGAGAACACAATTTTTACACACACTGACAAAGTAAGTCTCTCATGAGAGTCGATTAAATTCCTAGTGTGTTGTTCTTCCAATATCCCTCCATCAATGAATCAAAGCATATGAGATGAGTTCTTGATTATTATGTTCTTAATTTTCATCTTATCTCTCCATTTCTATGGAGTATCTTCAATTGTATGTCTAAAATGGGATCTAACAGGTTTTTTGCAAGTTATTTTCCTTGAAAACCTTATCATTTACAATGTAGAGATTCGTGGAAATTCGACGAGGTCGGTCCGGACGAGAAAACACAAAGGGTACCCCCTTTGCTGAATTGGCCAAAAATGGGTGTCACACTTAAACGTCCATAACTTTTGCTACGGGGATCCATTTTAAGCCCATGACCAGTCAAAATGGAACTTAGAACGAGAAACACGCCATGTCTTGGTCGCTTTCTGGCAATACACGATGATTTGAGTGGGTATCGATAAACTGCATGATATATGTTCTTTCGGTTTGGCCAATGCGTGGCTTCGGCAATATCCTGCACGAGAGTGGGTTTTTTGCAAGTTATTTTCCTTGAAAACCTTATCATTTACATTGTAGATAAACAATGTAAAGATTCATTGAAATCCGACGAGGTCGGTCCGGACGAGAAAACACAAAGGGTACCCCATTTGCTGAATTGGCCAAAAATGGGTGTCACACTTAAATGTCCATAACTTTAGCTACGGGGATCCGTCTTAAGACCATTACCCGTCAAAAAGACCTTAGAACGAGAATCAATCCATGTCTTGGTTGCTTTCTGGAAATACACCATGATTTGAGTGGGTATCGATAAACTGGATGATGTACGTTCTTTCGGTTTGGCTAATGCGTGGCTTCGGCAATATCCTGCACGAGAGTGTGTTTTTTGCAAGACCTCCTTTGCTGAATTGGCCAAAAATGGGTGTCACACTTAAACGTCCATAACTTTTGCTACGGGGATCCGTTTTAAGCCCATGACCCATCAAAACGGACCTTAGAACGAAAAGCACGCCATGTCTTGGTCGCTTTCTGGCAATACACGATGATTTGAGTGGGTATCAATAAACTGCATGATGTATGTTCTTTCGGTTTGGCCAATGCGTGGCTTCAGCAATATCCTACACGAGAGTGGGTTTTTTGCAAGTTCTTTCCCTTGAAAACCTTATCATTTACATTGTAGATGAACAATGTAAAGATTCATGGAAATCCGACGAGGTCGGTCCGGACAAGAAAACACAAAGGGTACCCCCTTTGCCGAATCGGCCAAAAATGGGTGTCACACTTAAACGTCCATAAATTTTGCTACGGGGAACCGTTTTAAGCCCATTACCCGTCAAAACGGACCTTAGAATGAGAATCACTCCATGTCTTGGTCGCTTTCTGGCAATACACCATGATATGAGTGGGTATCGATAAACTACATGATGTACGTTCTTTCGGTTTGGCCAATGCGTGGCTTCGGCAATATCCTGCACGAGAGATTGGTTTTTTGCAAGTTATTTTCCTTGAAAACCTTATCATTTACATTGTAGATGAACAATGTAAAGATTCGTGGAAATCCGACGAGGTCGGTCCGGACGAGAAAACACAAAGGGTACCTCCTTTGCTGAATTGGCCAAAAATGGGTGTCACACTTAAACGTACATTACTTTTGCTACGAGGATACATTTTAAGCCCATGACCCTTTAAAACACACCTTAGAACGAGAAACACGCCATGTCTTGGTCGCTTTCTGGCAATACACCATGATTTGAGTGGGTATCGATAAACTGCATGATGTATGTTCTTTCGGTTAGGCCAATGGGTGGTTTCGGCAATATCCTGCACGAGAGTGGGTTTTTGCAAGTTATTTTCCTTGAAAACCTTATCATTTACATTTTAGATGAACAAAGTAAAGTGTTGGTCCCGAAGGTGCTTAACAAGTTTGTAAAAGGGGGGGGGGGGGTTGAATACAAACACAGAAATTAAAGTTTAATAAATTGTTTATTGATAAATCAAAATACAATTTACAAGTTTGTTGCGGAATAAGATTAAGACAGACTCAATCTAAACAAACTTAAGAAACACTAAGATGGTTGCACAAGAAATTCAGAGAATGGGGGATTTTTAGAGAGATAGAAAACAAGGGTTTCTATTTTGGAGTTCAAGGATTGAGCACACCTTCAGATGAAGGGGTGAGCTTCCTATTTATACCCTATGCATTAAATGCATGGCAGGGTACTTTACACGTGGCATTCATAGATTGGCTTTGATAGTCTCACTTTTGGAGACATGCTTTTGGCCGCTTTATGAACAGTGTAGTTGACAGAGTTGGTGTACGATTTGTGGTAGAGACGTGTCCGTTCTGACACATCGTACTGGTTGTGCAAGGTAAGATAAAAGAAAACTTGAGGCATAAGCTTTGTGATCGTTGATCGCTGAGTATCTCTTATTCCAGAGATAAAGAAGTTCAGCTATCGCTGAAGCTTTTCCTCAGGCTTCTTCGCGTAAGTAGATGTCTGATCTTCGCTGATATCCGCATCAGGTCACTAGTAGACTTATCTATTGTTCAGTGGCTTCGTCTTCGATTCAGCTATGAACTATGTTGACGCGAGACTTGTCTTCAGGGATTACGTTAACTGTGTTACATAGGAAACGATCAGTGATGACTGAACAGACTCAGTTTGATCGCTGAAAGTGAAACACATACATATTAATGTTTACAGAAAGGTCATCAGCGATAACTGAACAGACTCAGTCTGATCGCTGATGATAAAACACTAATACATATAATAACGTAATTTTCACTAAGTATAAAAGAGGGTCGTTATCAAATCACTGAGAGAGTTTGGATCAACAATCTCCCCCTATTTGATAATGACAAAGTAACAAAAGAAAATTACTTTGAATCAAAATATAGGAATAAAAAGGACTCATAGAATGCATGTCCCAATTACTATTTTGAGGGATCTTTTACAGTACTGATAGGGTTAAGTACATCACTGCTATTTTCATTTAATTCAGGGATGGAATTACAAGATATGAAAAACATTACAAGTGAGCAACTAACTACTGTAAGTATAACTAACAGATTACAGAGAAGGAAACTAATCTATCAGCTATTAAAAGAAGATTTGGGAGGATTGATCATATACTCAGGTATTTCTTCTCCTTTCTGTCTTCGTTCCAAAGATTCTTTACTGATAATCTCTTTAATTTCTTCAGCAGCAGGGAAGAAGTCACACCATAAGCATAAGAGATCCTTGAGATGATTCAGAGGACAGATAGGAATCTCAGAGATTCTTTGAAATCTGAGTTCCTCATCATCATCTCTGAAGAATATTCCATAAGGATTGTTGATTACTTGACCAGCTTGGAAAGGACCACCAGGAGGCAGAGATAAGTCCAGAACTGAAAGATCAGGAGGAGGACCAAACAGTGCATCTCTTGAAAATTTGATAGAAGTTTCATTCCTGATGATGGCGACATCTTCAGAGGAGGAGGACCCAATTTTTCTCTTGAGTTTCAAAGATTTGGGAGGAAGAGGAGATGGCAGCTTTAGTACAGAAACGACTCTATTTATGAGGGCTTCAAGAAGTCCTTCAACGTAGCCTCTGTATGTAGATTTGGATTTCTTCAGCGCATCCCAGAACTCTAACCATTCCATAAATCCGAAGCTCTCCAGTTTTGATACGTACATTGCTTTTTGGGTTCCATCCTCTCTGGTAATCTCCATGGTCACTGAGAGTTGATCTTTCTTCTTGCGACCAGAGATAGTCACGGCTGATATTGGAAGAAGATCAGAACGATAATCCATCTTTTGTTTGCACCATTCGATAGACTTATCGTTGATCTCTTGTTCTTTGAAGCGTTCCTCTTCAATTTCTTTCAGTAGTGCTGCTTGAACTTCCACAGGTCTGCTTTTCAGCTTTTTGTCCTTAACTTGAGAGGATTGAATCTTTAAAGCGAGTTGGGCATCTCGTTTGCATTCAGCGATCAGCTTCTCAGCTTTGGCAGATTCTTCTCTTTCAGCGTCAGTGAGGAAGTCGAGCTCTGTGGATGTTTGAAGAGGGATTTTCAGCCGTTGACTTTCTAGTTGAGCGATCATTTCAACTCTTTTCTTCACCACTTCCTCTGACCAATGAGATGGTCGAGAGGGCCTTCCTGGATGGACCAGGGAATCTTCTTCTTCTTCTTCATCAATCTCAGCGATAGAGATTGGGATTATTTCTTCAGCTATAGCAGCTGGAATTATTTGTAGTTCAGAACCCTTAAGCAGGGGTGAGAACTGTCTGGTTAGAAAAAGAAGGAAAGAAGGGATAAGTGTATTTTTAGAACGAGAGAGATAAAGGCTAGAAAGGAATAGGGGTTTGGAAAGAGTAGGAGAGTGGTACAATTGAAAGACATACCTGAGACGGATGCTCCCCCTCAGATTGTGATCCAGTCCTCAAGCATTCTTCAGCGATCGGTTGCTTGTCTTTGCTTTGCGAAGGAACACTTGAAGATGTATCACCTCTCACCCCTGTTTTGACAACCTCTTGCGAAGTT
Source organism: Arctium minus (assembly GCA_954870635.1). Taxonomy (NCBI): domain Eukaryota; kingdom Viridiplantae; phylum Streptophyta; class Magnoliopsida; order Asterales; family Asteraceae; genus Arctium; species Arctium minus. The sequence goes on from OX941097.1 coordinate 805,951, forward strand.
GTCCCTGATACGACGTTCGGCTTAGAGAACCACAGAGATTGGTCTTCATCGTCGTCGTCGTCATCGGAGGGCTGATCCTTTTCTTGATCATCAAGATCTAGATCATCTTCCTCTTCATCGTCTTCTTCCTCATCCTCTTCAAAGAGAATGGAGTGAATTGATGATTCTTTTGCCTTCTCCCCCTCAGATTGAGAGGGAGGTTCCTTTGGAGTCTTAGCTTCCCCAGCAGCAGCAATAGAAGTTTCTTCAGTTTTCTCCCCCACTTTGTCATTATCAGCGGTAGGGGATTGTTCAGCTGCTGGAGTAGCTGTTGAAGCTTTTAGCACTTGAACGTCAGCCTCCAGACGCTTAATCCGGTCTTCAACCGCAGGGATGTCGCATGTGGCATCATGAATGAATTCCACAGCGATGTTGAGGTTGGTACGATCATCTTCAGTGAAGGAGGGAGGCAGCGCTGGAGCTGGTGCATTCACTTTCTGTAGAATTTGCTGAAGAAGGGACGTGCAGAGGTCAACCTTGGAAGAGAGACCCTGAACTTCAGCGGTAAGAGACTCAAATCGCCCTTGAAAGAGTCGAGAGGACTCTCTGAGTTGGACGACTTGTTCTTCAACAGCTGAAAGTTGGGAGTTCTCAGCTTTAGATGAGCAAGTGGTGGTTAACTTCTTCAGCTCCTCACCAGCCTGATTTACGGCGCTGGTGGTTTCATTGATGGTGTTGGTGAGTGCGTCCACCTTTTCTCCTAGACTGTTGACATGCGTGTCAACAGTCGCCAAGCTAGGACCTGAAAATAATGTTAGTTCAGATATGGGCTTATTTGGAGAGGGGGGGAGAGAAGTGTTTAGGATTATAGGTGTACCTGACGTATCAAACATTTTGTAGAACTGCATAGATTCCTCAAAAGTTTGATGCTCAGGTCCTATAGGGAAAGAAGAGGTGGCGGGTTCAGAGACCAAGTGAGGAGAGAAGGGAAGAGTTTTGGGGATAGAAGTAGGGATGGGGTTAATCTCAGTGAATGAGATAGTAGGTGGGGTCACTGATGATGTGACAGCGAGTGAGATCGCTGACACGGCAGTATGAGTGACTTCTGAAGTTGTGGAGGAAAGACCTACAAAAGCATCTAAGGTAGCTTGTTGAGAAGCTCCCTCAGGTATAGTACTAGAGGGTGTACTTTCCTTAGTCTTTTTGGCCTTTTTGGAAGGACCAATCGGACCAGCTGATGGTCGTTTAGAAGTAGTGGTAGCGACAGGGATAGCAGACGAAGGAACCGTCTGCGTGGTCGCTGAAGATGAAGAAGAATGGAGAGAGAGACGAGAGCGAAGGAGAGAGATACTTACCTCGTCGGCGAGTGGCTTGACCTCCAGTGATCGTTGACCTACCCTGGCAAAGGTGCCATCATCTTTGGTGGGATAGGTGTTGGGATAGAGGAACTTGATATACGTACATATGAAACGTACGTATGAGATCTTGGGATCTCGTTCAGGCTTCTCTATTCTCGACCTCAGATCTTCAAAGATGGCTGTGGCGTAGTCAAAGTTTTGACCAGCGATAACGGAGTATGCCATCTGCAGTTGTGTTTTGCTGGCTTGATCCAGCGAACCACTCTTCCCACTCATGCACTGAATTATGTGCGAGAAGATAAAGTTCAGTTGTGATGGCATCTGAGCTTTTAGGATCTTGGTGAGCTTCTTGTTGGGAATAGAAGATCTTGGTTTGTTTTCCCAACAATAGCCCATTGCGTCCAGGAATGATATCAGCTCATCATCAGTGGGGAGTGCGTCGAACCCACTCTTTGGTTTGTCAGGGAATCTTAAAGATTTCCTGAGGCTAAGAGCGGTCATACTCCCTGGCCCTAATTCCGTGCTGAACGAGATAGCAGGGACTCGTTCGCCTTTCCTGTTGGTAAGTTCAGTTGCATCAGCAGTGAACCAGAACTGCTGAAGTAGAGTCTTGGAGGGCTTAGGATCCACAGTGATCGCGTAAGCTATGCATGACTGCTTGAGGAAATCAGCAGCTTCCACCAGATGTGGGTATTTGTCAGCTTTGAAGTCGAGTCTGGCCAAATGATTACATTTAGTAATCTCAACTTCAGTGAGAGCGAATCGTACATGCTTGGAAGCAACGATTGAAGTCTGTGTCATTTCTGTTATGGAAAGAGGCATAATAGAAGAAATGATTTAGATTAAAAATAATATGAGTACCAGTTTCCATAGAAGAAGGGAAACTGGAAAACTATCAAGTTATTTTTAGGAGAAAAATAGTGTTCTGGGTAGAAAGAAGGAAGAACACTTTAAAACCAAAAGGTTTTTATTTAAAAACATAAAATCAGAAAGAATGATCTTTAGTTTTTTTTTTTTTTTAAAAAAACGTTTTATAAAATCCATAGAGAGCGAGTAGGATTTTAAAAAGAATAAACAGCATACGAACAAAGCATATAAATATGAAATAAACCTGTGTATCTTGAAGAAAAAGAGTTGCAGATTCAATATTCTGGGTTTACTTGCTTGAGTGTTCTTGAGAGAATGCTTCTTGCTTTGAAAGTTTTGAAAGCGTAAACCGTATAAAGGAGAAAAGAATTCCTTTTATACGAAGAGAGAAGAGAGAGAATGAAGCGGGAAAAAGAAATCATCATGACATTGACACGTTCCACGAAGTTGATTGGATAGAAGGGCAACGGACGAACGTGTCAGAAAAGGCATGTCGTGGATTGTCGGTTCAAATGACGTCATAGAAGAGAGAGACTGTACATTTGTCCGTTTTTGAAATGATCACTGAAGAAAAGTCAGCGATAGATTTTCCTTTTTTAAAAGTATCCCTTTTAGAAAAGAGAGGGATAGTTTTTCCTTTTAAAGGATCACGGACTAGAAATATCAGTGATTAATGTATTTTTCAAAAAACTTTTAATCATTTGAAGAAAGTTCAGTGATTAAAGTTTATATTAAAAAAAACATCTTTGAAGAAAAGGAGAAAACATACCTGAGAGTCAGAATGTTTATCAGAGAGAATGATGAGGGGAACTTTTGATTACTAACATAATACATGAACACTGAAGAATTATTCTTCGAGGTTCAGCATTCCAAGCTCACTGATGAGAAAGTTGAACCTTGTCTCATCAAGAGGTTTGATGAATATATCAGCAAGTTGAAAGTCAGTAGGGATAAAGTGAAGTTCAATATCACCATTCATCACATGATCTCTGATAAAGTGATATCTGATCTCTATGTGTTTTGTCTTTGAATGTAGCACTGGATTATTTGCTATAGCGATAGCACTAGTGCTGTCGCAATAGATAGGAATCTTTGACAGCTGAAGGTCATAATCTAATAGTTGATTTCTCATCCATAAGATTTGAGAACAACAGCTTCCAGCGGCTACGTATTCAGCTTCAGCTGTGGAAGTGGACACAGAATTTTGCTTCTTGCTTGTCCAGCTTACCAGCTTTCCTCCCAAGAGTTGACATCCACCAGTGGTACTTTTTCTGTCAAGTTTACAGCCTGCAAAATCACTATCAGAATAACCAGTTAGATCGAACCCTGAGTCTTTGGGATACCAAAGACCGAGGTTAGGAGTTCCTTTCAGATATCTGAAAATTCGCTTTACAGCGATCAGATGGGATTCCTTGGGTTCAGATTGATAGCGTGCACATAAACAAGTAGAGTACATGATGTCAGGTCGGCTTGCTGTAAGATACAACAATGAGCCTATCATTCCTCTATAGGCAGTGACATTAACAGGTTTTCCAGATGGATCCTTGTTAAGTATCAGCGGTGGTGCCATAGGAGTTTTCATCGCTGAAGTTTGTGTTAGTTCAAACTTCTTTAGCATATCTTTAACATACTTACCTTGGCAGATAAAAGTACCTTTGTCAGATTGTTTAATCTGAAGACCAAGAAAATATGTCAGCTTACCCATCATACTCATTTTATATTCTTTCTTCATTCTTTCAGCAAAGCGAGTACAAAGAGATGGGTTAGTAGAACCAAATATGATGTCATCGACATATATTTGTACAAGAATTATATGACCTTTTATCTTCCTGAAAAATAACGTATTATCAATCTTGCCACGTTCAAAATTTTCAGAGATAAGAAAAGATGAGAGAGTGTCATACCAAGCACGAGGGGCTTGTTTTAGACCATAGAGAGCCTTATCCAATTTATAAACATAATTTGGATGCTTAGGGTCATAGAACCCTGGTGGTTGTTCTACATAAACTTCTTCATTCAGCTTTCCATTCAGAAAAGCTGATTTTACGTCCATTTGATAAACGATGAAGTCTTTATAGACTGCATAAGCTAAGAATAGTCGAATTGCTTCGAGCCTGGCCACAGGGGCAAAGGTTTCATCATAGTCTATGCCTTCCTCTTGTCTGTATCCCTGAGCAACAAGTCGAGCCTTGTTGCGGGTTACAGTTCCATGTTCATCTAACTTGTTTCTAAACACCCATTTGGTGCCTATTACAGTTTTATCAGATGGTCTAGGAACGAGATTCCAAACTTTGTTTCTAGAAAATTCAGTCAGCTCTTCTTGCATAGCGCTGACCCAGTTTGGATCTCTGAGGGCATCATCAGTCTTCTTTGGTTCTATTAAAGAGAGAAAGTTTACAAAGAGACAGATATTACCTGAGCTTCGTCGTGTCTGAATACCTGCATCTGGATCACCGAGAATTTGATCTATTGGGTGATCTCTTGTCCATCGCTGAGCAGGAGCATGATTGCTTAACTCAGAGGTTGGATCAACAATTGGAATGTTTACTGATGAGGATGTTTGAGGTTCATCAGCAATTAACTGTTGAGTAGGTTCACTAGAGAGGTTTCCAGATGAAGGCAGATTTGATGGAGGTAATGTGTTTAGAGGTTCAGCTGAAACCCATGAGGTGGATTCAGCGGTGGGAGGTATGATACTTGGTTCTTCATCAGCAATTGGAGTTTCAGTGTGCTGATGGTTTGAGAAAGGTTCAGTTTCTCTATAGTGAGAGATCATCCAAGTATTCAGTTCTTCATTGTCAGCGATTGGTTTAGAGTTCGCTGAGCGCGTTTCATCAAACGTGACATGAATGGTTTCTTCTACGGTTTGTCTTCTTTTGTTGAAAACTCTGTAGGCTTTGGAGATGGAGGAATATCCTAAAAATATTCCATCATCGGCTTTTGGGTCGAACTTTCCAAGTTGATCTTTGTTGTTTAAGATAAAGCACTGACAACCAAAGATATGAAGAAAGCTGATAGAAGGCTTCCTTCCAAGAAAGAGTTCATAAGCTGTCTTCCCAAATCGCTTTATTATCAGCGATCTGTTTTGAGTAAAACATGCAGTGTTTACAGCTTCTGCCCAAAATTGAGTAGGGAGGTGAGAATCGCTGAGCATTGATCTTAGCAGCTTCTATGATCGTTCTGTTTCTTCTTTCAGCGACTCCATTTTGCTGAGGTGTTCTTACTGAGGAGAAGTTGTGAGAGATTCCCTTGTTCTCAAAGAAATTGTTCAGGGAACTATTTTTGAATTCAGTTCCATGATCACTTCTTATTGATCGAACAGTAAGATTATTCAGCACTTCCATCTTTTTGACAAAAGATATTAGTTCTTCTGGAGTATCACTCTTGCAGCGAAGAAAGATAACCCAGGTGTAGCGAGAATATTCATCTACAATGACAAGCGTATATTTCTTTCCAGCTATTGATTGGATATTGACAGGGCCAAATAGATCCATATGCAAGAGCTGAAGAGGACTTGTCACTGAGGAAACTTGTTTCGACTTGAAACTAGCTTTTGTTTGTTTTCCTTTTTCACATGCTGAGCAGAGAGATTCTTTAGCATATGAGTGCTGAGGAAGACCAGAAACCAGTTCCTTAGATGAGAGAGAATTCAGGGCTTTGAAGTTTAGATGAGAGAGCCTTTTATGCCATAGCCAGTTGACATCAGAAGAGGCCTTAGAGAGAAAACATAAGTTTTCAGTGATAGCAGAGTCCATATCTATTACATAGACATTTTCTCTTCTATAACCACTGAGAGCAAGTTTTCCTTTTTCATCTACCACTGAACATGCTTTCTTAGAAAAGCGAACTTCGTAGTCTTTGTCACATAGCTGACTGATGCTTAGAAGATTGTGCTTCAGTCCATCTACATAAGCGACTCTTCGAAAGGTAGTTGTCCCATTGCTGAGGACACCAAACCCACGGGTAAATCCTTTTCCATTTCCACCAAAGGTAACAGAGGGGCCTTTCTCTTCCTTGTATTCAGTGAGCAGGTTTCTTTGTCCAGTCATATGACGAGAACATCCGCTATCGAGATACCAGATGCCCTTTGATCCCTGCATACATAAGGAAGATTAAGCTTTGTTTGGTACCCACTTTTCAATGGGTCCTTCAGAGTTAGTGGATAAGGAAGATTCAGCAGTCTTCACCGCTGATGAAGATTCAGCTTCAGTGGTAATCTTCACTTTGGTTAATTTCTTAACCTTAGTGGTATTTTTCACTTTGGTGACTTTATTTGCCTTAGAGGCATTTTTCTTCACTTTGGCTGTTTTATCAGCTTCGGTGGTATTTGGACACTTGCTCGCAATATGGTCAGTGAATCCACAGTGATAACATTTTCTATATCTGATGGTGGTTTTATAACCAAAAGGTTTTGAAAACTTAAGATGAGCAGGTCCAGCTCCAAGAATGCCTTTAGCACGAGATCTGGGAGGAATTTTTATTTCTTCAGATTTCACGGGCTTTAGATCAACCTTCAGCTTTGGAGGACAGATATCAAAGATTTCTGTCACTGAGCTAGAAGGTTTATCCACTGAAGGTTTGGAGGGAACTTTCAGTTTGGTTTTCTTGGAAGCCTTCTGAGGGAGAGTAGACTTTCCTTTATCTGCAGGCTTAGATCTTGCAGATATCTCCTCAGGGATGGGATTAGAAGAAGAACAGGGATAGAATTGTTTATAAGAAGTGTCAAAGAAAGATGTGACAAAAGTTCCAAACTTAAGCGAGGAACTTTCTTCTTTAGGATCATCCTGTGGTGTCCAAAAACCAAGACCAGTTTTATCACTTTCAGGAGTTGGAGCATTTATTATCTCAGAGATCTTTGTTGATGATTTGCACCATTTTTCAACATGAGCCTTTTCTGCTTTTAGAGCAGCGATGGCTTGTTCGCGTTCAATGCTGATGATTTCATTTATAATGACTTGATCTTTTAGCTTTTCTTCTAAAAGATTTAGTTCACTGATCTTTTCATGACATTTCTCTAGCTCTTGTGTTAAATAAACATTTTTATTTTCAGCTTGAGTTTTGTCATTTAGAGCATTATAAAGGTCAATCGTCAGCACATCAACAGCGCGACTTCTCTCAGCTTCAGGCAGAGAGGGATTTGTTGAGATAGATACCTGAGATGATATGTAGCTCATAGAAGGTTCAGATGGTTCTTCTACTTCTTCTTTAATCTCAGCCATGAGGCAAAGATTAGCGACTTCTTCTTCATCAGAAGATGATTCTTCTGATTCAGCCCAGTCATGTTCTTCAGCGATGAGACCTTTACCTTTTTGCTGATAGCTTTTCAGCTTTTGATATTTGTTCTTCAGCTTATGGTATTTGTCATCACTGGATCTTCTTGAGGTAGAAGGTTTGAAGACCTTTTTAGACCTGCACTCACTAGCAAAATGTCCAATTTTTTCGCAGTTATAGCAAGTGGCTGTAGCCTTATCAACCGGAGTTGATTTTGGCTTTTCAGTAAGAGAGAGAGGTTTACTTCTTCGGAAGTTACTCTTTCTTGCAAATCTCTTAAAAGAGTTTGTCAAGAGTGCTAAGGACTCATTAAACTCTGAAAGATCAGGGTCTGATAAATCCTCAGATTCAGAATCTAACTCAGTGATGGTGAGAGTAGATCGCTGGGATGGAATTATCTCTGATGAGACTAAAGCAACAGCAGTGCTTTTGGAGTCTTTAGAATCTTTTACAAGATTCTTCTTCAGGAGATTAGATTGCTCATAGTTGAGCAATATTCCATACAGAGTGCTAAGAGAGAGAGTATGTAAGTCTTTTGTCAGCTTAAGACATATTGAATAACTGTCCCAACTTTCAGGAAGACTTTCCAAGAATTTTGTTAGGACCTCAGAATTAGAATAGGTCCTTCCAACAGTTCTTAGGTCAATGATCAGGCAGTTAAACCGCTGATGAATGTCAGAGAGAGATTCATTCTTACCAGCGATAAAACTTTCATACTGTCTTACCAAGTTAATCTTTCGGGTCTCTTGGATTTCAGTGGTGCCCTCATATTGAACACATATGGTTTCCCACATTTCTTTAGAAGTTTTTAGATGCATGATGGAATGGAAAACTTCATCAGGCAGAGCCATTGATACAATGGTCTTTGCTCTTGCATCTATGCCTACCTTCTTTTTATCTTCATCACTCCACTGTCTTATTTCCTTAACGACATATCGTTCAGGGACAGCTTCAGTGGTGGCAGTAGCGGGAACCGCAGCTATAATTCTAACAGGTTCATAGGGTCCGTTTTCTATATATTCAGGTATAGTAGGATCCGCACCTTCAAGAAATAGCATCATTCGATTTTTCCATAGAGAAAAGTTATCTCTGCTAAATCGAGGAGGTTTAGAAAGTGAACCATTATCATAGTAGTTTGTGTTTGTGTTTAGTGCCATTTTAGAATAGCAAGGAAAAGTATACAGCAAGATCTTGTTTATTAGATTTAAACAAACTGCTCTGATACCACTTGTTGGTCCCGAAGGTGCTTAACAAGTTTGTAAAAGGGGGGGGGGTTGAATACAAACACAGAAATTAAAGTTTAATAAATTGTTTATTGATAAATCAAAATACAATTTACAAGTTTGTTGCGGAATAAGATTAAGACAGACTCAATCTAAACAAACTTAAGAAACACTAAGATGGTTGCACAAGAAATTCAGAGAATGGGGGATTTTTAGAGAGATAGAAAACAAGGGTTTCTATTTTGGAGTTCAAGGATTGAGCACACCTTCAGATGAAGGGGTGAGCTTCCTATTTATACCCTATGCATTAAATGCATGGCAGGGTACTTTACACGTGGCATTCATAGATTGGCTTTGATAGTCTCACTTTTGGAGACATACTTTTGGCCGCTTTATGAACAGTGTAGTTGACAGAGTTGGTGTACGATTTGTGGTAGAGACGTGTCCGTTCTGACACATCGTACTGGTTGTGCAAGGTAAGACAAAAGAAAACTTGAGGCATAAGCTTTGTGATCGTTGATCGCTGAGTATCTCTTATTCCAGAGATAAAGAAGTTCAGCTATCGCTGAAGCTTTTCCTCAGGCTTCTTCGCGTAAGTAGATGTCTGATCTTCGCTGATATCCGCATCAGGTCACTAGTAGACTTATCTATTGTTCAGTGGCTTCGTCTTCGATTCAGCTATGAACTATGTTGACGCGAGACTTGTCTTCAGGGATTACGTTAACTGTGTTACATAGGAAACGATCAGTGATGACTGAACAGACTCAGTTTGATCGCTGAAAGTGAAACACATACATATTAATGTTTACAGAAAGGTCATCAGCGATAACTGAACAGACTCAGTCTGATCGCTGATGATAAAACACTAATACATATAATAACGTAAATTTCACTAAGTATAAAAGAGGGTCGTTATCAAATCACTGAGAGAGTTTGGATCAACATAAAGATTCATGGAAATACGACGAGGTCGGTCCGGACGAGAAAACACAAAGGGTACCCTCTTTGCTGAATTGGCCAAAAATGGGTGTCACACATAAACGTCCATAACTTTAGCTACGGGGATCCGTCTTAAGACCATTACCCGTCAAAACGGACCTTAGAACGATAATCACTCCATGTCTTGGTCTCTTTCTGGAAATACACCATGATATGAGTGGGTATCGATAAACTGCATGATGTACGTTCTTTCGGTTTGGCCAATGTGTGGCTTCGGCAATATCCTGCACGAGAGTGTGTTTTTTGCAAGTTATTTCCCTTGAAAACCATATCATTTACATTATAGATGAACAATGTAAAGATTCGTGGAAATCCGACGAGGTCGGTCCGGACGAGAAAACACAAAGGGTATCCCCTTTGCTGAATCGGCTAAAAATGGGTGTCGCGGTTAAACGTCCATAACTTTTGCTATGGGGATCCGTTTTAATCCCATGGCCCGTCAAAACGAACCTTAGAACGAGAAGCACACCATGTCTTGGTCGCTTTATGGCAATACACCATGATTTGAGTGGGTATCGATAAACTGCATGATGTACGTTCTTTCGGTTTGGCCAATGCGTGGCTTCGGCAATATCCTGCACGAGAGTGGGTTTTGTGCAAGTTCATTTCCTTGAAACACTTATCATTTACATTGTAGATGAACAATGTAAAGTGTGGCCCAAGAATTACTAGCATAAAACAGATACAGAATTACACAAAACACTTTTGTTTATTAATCACAAAGATTACATCAAACCATATCCCTATTTGTGATAAACGAATTAAGATTGAGTGTTTGTGTGTGTACTCAATGTGTGCAACTATGTGTTCTTACTCTCTCTCAATTACCACCAAGATTACACCTTCACTTTCACACACTTACTTTCACGCCTACTAAGAAACAACACAAAGACTTGCTTATATATAGGTCAACATGACCAAGCAAGGTCAAACCTTCTAAGCTCATTACAACACACACACAAACACTAATTATAACAATCACCCTCATTTAATCTTGAATACAATTTCAGTCTAACAATCTCTCCTTTTGGATTCAAGATTAAATTTTTTTTGGCAATAATCTTCAGGTCTTCATATCTTCAGAATTGTCTTCAGCTTTTGCTCTTTCATAACTTTGTTATCTTTAAGTCTTTTTACACTTTGTATGATCTTTGACAATTCTTCAAACTTGTCTCTCCCTTTGAATTAGCTTTTGACTAAACTCTGACTAGACAACCTTTCTTTCAAACTCTAACTTTCTTTCACTTTCTCTTTGACAAGCTTTCTTTAACCTTTGACTTTAATCATCTGAAAACTTTATCACCTCTGAAATCTTTAAAACTTCAATCTGATCTTGAACTATTGATTATTCTCCCCTTTTTTAATGATTTGTAAGAATCAAAATCATTAAAACACTTCAAGGTCAGATCTGTAATTGAATGAACTTCCCATCGTCTGATAAGCACATTCTTCATGAACTTTCATCTCCCCCTTATGATAATAGACAATCTCCCTCAGATAGGAAAATTATTAATCTCCCCAATACATGATGTGATAAAATCTGTCGTCTGATCTGAAAGAGTTGTAACCCTGAATCAACATATGAAACAGTTAGAAATGCCTGTCAGTAACACGAAGTTACTGTGTACAACGAATGTACAATATAAGAAGCTTGTTTGATGTTGACTCCCCAGGACTTCCATTCAATCATTGAAAAACACAAGGTAATTCTATGAATGTTCTGACAGAAAAACAAATTCTCTGTGTGCTCGTGCTTGTGTTTTGAAAGAATTATCACAATGATTGTGTTTCATAAGGCTCAAAGTATGTAAATCACTGAGACAACAATGATTATACATGGACTCAACGTGCATGAGAAAGGGTCAAAGGTGGGGCAACTTTCCTTCTTTTTCAATATCAGAATCTTCCAAGTGAAGATCCAATAGAATATGTGCTGCTTCCCCAGAAAATATGAAACATTCTCTTTTTAAGAAAAGAATGAGTAACTGGTGGGGTTATATGCAAGAGATGGCATGGGCTATTTGCCTATTTCAATGATAGTTACCAATGAAATGTGAACCAATCAGTAATGTGGCTGCCCGGCTCAGAAAGATGTTTGGTGCAGAGTTCTGATATTCTTTTAACTCTGATCTCACACCCTCTTTCTTTTAAACATATAAGCGCACATCTAACCAATCTCTCATTTCCATTTTACCTCTGCTCACTCCCACACTCAATTCTTTTAGACCCCTCTCCCCTCAATCACTCAAAGGATTTCTTCCGGGGTAGGAAACACTGGTTATTGTGAATCCATGGAAGATCGATTAAGCACTCACACTGAATCCCATGTTCCTAAAAGTACATGCTGTTCAATGATTTTCTTGACATGTAAAGCACAAGAAATCATATGTCAGTGTATATATGCTCATCAAAGATCAGAAATGAAATTTGAGCATTTTAAACATTTAAGATATCTCAAAACGTTATATGAATGAAAAGAATAGAAATGTTTTGAGAATCTGACAATGATTAAGATCAGATCAAATTATCATGAAGAAAAATATTTGGGAATTCAAAGACGTAAGTTGTTTATATGAACAATATATAAACATATTATCAATAAAAGCACATTTAAAAATGAAATGACGTTTGATTTAAACAACTGTGAATACCAAACGGGAGTATTACCATAGAAAGATATATCATTTGATACATGGTAATAACATAATCAATTTGAAAATACTGAACCAGTGTGTGTATGAATACTTGACAAAGTATATAGAAAAGAAAATACACAAGTATTATTCTTTAAAGAACACACGGCCAGATAAACAATAAAATTCACAAATATCGAAAAATCATTTAAAATTCACACTTCTCAAATCAGAAAAACATTTTAAGATCATGAAGTGGTTTGAACATTTTAACACCATTTTTCACAAGTAAAAGTTGTTCTTCTTTCACAAGTGTTTGAGTATAAGGATGAGAATGATATACTTGTAGATCAGAATCCTTAACTCCCCCTGGAATGAATATAGCAATTAAAGTATCATTGAATAGATATCCTTCCCTTGATATCTGAAAAGATATAATCATGAAAGCATCCTTCAGAAGAAAACATTTGAATACGGGTTTTGAACTGAATTGTCCAAAAGCCATAGTCACATAAAATATCCTTCAAGAAAAAGATTTTGGTAATCATTATAAAAATGATTTCGCTTTAGTCAGTCAACATATGATGAAATATCCAAAATATATGCAAATAACGCACAAGATTAGAAAATTCCCCCTAGAATCATGAAGTGGCGTTTAACATACCAAGTTTGCTAACTAAAAAGTTAAACCTCTTTTCATCCAACGGCTTGGTGAAAAGGTCAGCCAACTGGTAGTCTGTAGTCACGAAGTGCATCTCGATATCGCCCTTCTCGACATGATCCTTTATAAAATGATAACGCACGTCGATGTGTTTCGTCTTGGAATGCTGCACTGGATTGGCTGTTATCGCAATCGCACTCTTAGAATCACAGTAGATAGGGACTCATTGGTAAGTATATCCGAAATCTTTTAACTGTGTTTTCATCCAGAGGACTTGTGAACAGCAGCTTGCGGCAGCTACGTATTCAGCCTCGGCGGTGGATGTAGAAACACAATTTTGTTTCTTAGACGTCCAGCTAACTAACTTATCACCTAAGAACTGACATGAACCAGAGGTGCTCTTTCTATCCAGTTTGTATCCTGCATGATCAACATCAGTATAGGCAATTAAATCAAAAGACGAACCCTTAGGATACCAAAGGCCTAACTTAGTAGTACCTTTAAGATACCTAAGAATCCTTTTTACAGCGACCAAATGTGATTCCTTCGGGTTAGCCTGATATCTAGCACAGAAACATGTAGCAAACATAATATCCGGTCTACTCGCAGTTAAGTACAGCAGTGAACCAATCATGCTACGGTACACTTTTTGATCTACTGATTTGCCAGAAAGATCTGCATCTAAAAGTGTGCCCGTTGCCATCGGTGTTTTCATCACTGAACTGTCACTCATGTTAAATTTCTTTAAAATATCTCGAATATATTTTGATTGATTAATGAAAATGCCTTCGGGTAACTGTTTCACTTGAAGACCAAGGAAAAAATTCAGTTCGCCCATCATTGACATTTCAAAACGAGATTCCATGATTCTTGAAAAGTTTTTACAAAACTTTGGATTTGTAGAACCGAAAATTATGTCATCTACATAAATCTGTATTAGAATCATATCATCACCTTGGTTTTTCAGAAAGAGAGTAGTATCAATTGTACCTTTCTTGAATCCTGAAGCAAGTAAGAATTGAGTTAGAGTTTCATACCAAGCTCTTGGTGCCTGTTTGAGTCCATACAAAGCTTTGTCTAAGACATAGACATGATCAGGGTTCTTCGGATCAATGAATCCTTCTGGTTGAGCAACGTATACTTCTTCATGCAATATCCCATTTAAAAATGCATATTTTACGTCCATTTGGAAGACAGTAAAACTTTTATGCGCTACATAAGATAAGAAGATTCGTATCGCTTCCAGTCGTGCCACAGGAGCAAACGTTTCTTCATAATCAATCCCCTCCTGTTGACAATAACCCTTTGCAACAAGGCGAGCTTTGTTTCGAACTACAACTCCAGATTCATCTCTCTTATTTCTGAAAACCCACTTTGTTCCAATAACAGATTTTCCTTCTGGAAGTGGTATGAGTCGCCAAAATTTGTTTCTCTCAAATTGCAGAAGTTCATCTTGCATCGCCAGTATCCAATCTGGATCGCGCAAGGCTTCTGAAACTTTCTTCGGCTCGAGAGAACTTAAAAAACTTGAATATAGACAAAAATTAGCCGATGCTGCATGCGTTTGTACACCAGACTGTGCATCACCATTAATATTATGAAGTGGGTGAGCTCTTGTTCATTTCATGGTACTTGGAATCGGATGAATGTCAGCTTGAGTATTATCTTCCTCATATTCATCATATACTGCAGGTAAGTCTTGATCAACCCAAGATGTGCTCGGGACATCTTGTACAACTTCTTCTGAAGTAAAAATTTCCGGAGCAATAGAAGAATCACTCGGAATTTCTGTTGCAGAATTTGGATCTGCATTCACAGAATCAACATTAGTACCTTCAGAATGTATATGTGTAGATGTACCTGATGTGGTTGATATTGTGACATTTTCAGAAGGCCCTAAAATATCTGCTATTATAATTGGAACCTCTGAAGTTGATGTGGATATGCTTGATTTTTCAAAATCTGCACAAATATCCATAAAAGCATCAAAAAATAATAAGTCTAATTTAGCTGTAATTTTATTTGAATTAGAAAACTTAGTCTGTTTGACTTCGGGTTCTATTCCGTCTTGAATAGAAACTTTCTGATTAAGCTTGAGTTCTGAACTGTTGTGATCAGAAGTCAACGTTGATGATTCGTCGACTGACACATTAATGCTCTCCATGATCGTCTTGGTTCGTCTATTGTAGATTCGATAGGCTTTAGACGTTAACGAATAACCAATGAAATAGCCTTCGTCAGCCTTCTTGTCAAATTTACCAAGATTGTCTCGATCATTGAGAATATAACACCTGCAACCAAAAGTACGAAAAAATTTAATATTCGGTTTTCGACGATTAATAAGTTCATACGCTGTCTTTTTATGTCTTTTGATGACAATCGTGCGGTTTTGTGTGAAACACGCAGTGGTTACGGCTTCAGCCCACAGAAACATTGGCAACTTAGAATAGGCTAACATTGTCCTCACAGCTTCCACCAGTGTTCGATTCTTCCTTTCAACTACACCGTTTTGCTGAGGAGTGTAGGCAACAGAAAAGTTATGAGAGATCCCAACAGATATGAGATAACTCTGAAGCTTTTCATTCTTAAATTCCATGCCATTGTCACTTCTCAAAGATATAACCGGCAATTGTAGTCGAACCTGGATTTTCTTTATAAACTCAATGATCAGCTCTGCTGCATCTGATTTGTTCCTTAAAAATTCCAGCCAAGTATATCTGGAGTACTCATCTATCATGACCAAAATATATTTCTTACCGTTGATAGACTGAGTCCTCATCGGGCCGCAAAGGTCCATATGTATCAATTCAAGAGGTGTTGAGGATGAGAATTCTGTCTTTGCTTTATGAGATGTTCGCTTCATCTTTCCTATTTCACAAGCGGGACAAAGAGAATTCTTCTCAAACCTTAGTTCTGGTAGACCTTTGACAATACCTTATCTCACCAACTGATTAATCGCATCAAAGTTTTGATGAGACAGACGCCGATGCCATATCCAACTTTCAGCTCGTGAAGCTTTTGCAATCAGACAAACAGGTCTTGATGCAGAAAGTGTTGGAAAATTCACAGAATAAAGATTTGCATTCCGCTTAGCTTTAAAAACTGCACGACCATCTTTATCTTCAATATAACAGCATTTATCAGTAAACCGAACTTGAAATTGACTATCGCAGAATTGACTTGTACTGAAAAGATTATGATCAAGTCCTTCTACGTATAGTACTCTTTTGATCGTCACGATGCCATTTGTTAAAGATCAGTGTCCTCGAATGTATCCGGTAACCTCAGAATTCGCATAACTTACGTTCCTCAACATAATTGTGAAGTAGATGCTTAAATCCTGTCATATGGCGTGAGCATCCTGAATCTATATACCATGTATGTGAGGCCTGCAAAAAAAACAAATTACTTCTGCTTAGGTACCCATATCCATATGGGTCCTTCCTTGTTAGCTTTTTGCAATTCATCAACATCATTTACCTTAGCCTTAATTCGCCACTCATAGCGAGGCTTAGGTACCCATTTCCATATCATTTTAACATTAAGCTCATGAAATGTTTTCTTTTTCGAAAAATGATCAATCTTAGCATGAAAAATTTTAGCCTGATGTGTTAAGGGTTTGAAAACAGATTTGACACGAGATGTTTTTCTGGCATCTTTAGATTTAGAATAAATGGAAGGAATGATAAATGCATTATCATGACAGTGTTTGCAGATAAAATTCTTACGTGCAAATGTCAAAAGCTTAGATTTATCGAATGAAGTACAAGCATTCATACAACTTTGACATTTGGAAACGTTTGAATTTTTACACATCAAACTATCACTATCACTGATATTACATTTATTTTTAGCAACTTTATTTTCCTTCACATTCTTCATCCATTCTCCTTTACCATTCTGCCTTTTTATAGGAACAGGATCTGGAGCATTAATCATTTCTGTAAAGATCTCCTCAGTCATAATTTTTGAAAAATCAGAATTAAGGTTTTGATTCATGATATTTTCATCTTTTGATTCTTTTGAGGAATTAGAAGTGAATGAATCAGATAAATAAATTTGATTCTCAACATCAGTTTCTGAATCAGATTCATCATACTGACACTGAGATTCAGTACTATTTGCTTCAACCTTGGCTGACTCTGTTGGTAAACAAGGAGAAAAGAGTGACGTAAATTCACTAAATTCTATCTTTCTTGTTTTGTAACTTTCATTCAAATCTTTATAAGCAAAACCAACAGACTTTAGACTTGAAATTGAATCAGCACAAGATGAAGTGTCATCATCATTCACGACTTTACCTTTTATAAAAGTATCATGAATATCGGGTTTTGTAGGTGTAGAGCCCATTTTATCAAAATTATACAAATTTTCTGGTGCTCTTTTCAAAACATTATTTGGTTCAAAACCTAAACCTTTTTTAACATTATAAAATCGGACATCTTGGAGTTTGTTTGTTAAAAGATTTAATGTTTGCTCAGTCTGTCCTCTTTTCAGATTTAAATCCTCCAGTTGCTTGATTTTACAATATGCCTCGTTTCTTTCTTGAAAACACGCTTCAAATTTTATTTTAAAATCACCTTTTTCAACATTTAAATTTACAAGATCTCTTTCAAGCTCAGATATTTTTGAATTTAAAACATCTTTGTCTTTTTAAAAAAAATCTTTTTCAGATTCCTTTTCCTTAACAACATCTTTCAACATTGCATTTTCATCACGAAAATTCAACATTGTTTGTCTTTCATGACTAAGTTTGACTTTCAAAGTTTTAAACTCTTCTTTCATGAATTTAACTTGAGTCTTTAAAGATTGAATACGTACCTCAGAACCACAGTCTGAATGATCAGAAGATGATCCAATGTCCTCATTCACTTTGGCCATCATACACACCTGAGTAAAGTGTGCAGATTCATCATCAGAACTCTTGTAAAACCAATTTTCTTCTTCCGCCATTAAGTTCTGACCATCTTCCACCTTCTTTGCTATCAGTGATTTCTGAGTATAATATTCTGAATTCTTTATTCGCTTCTGCTTGCAGTCTTTGGAAAAATGACCTGGTTTTCCACAGTTATAGCATCTTCCATATTTCGGCTCAGTCTCTTCTTTAATCTTACAACAATTTCATTACAACAATTTCATATTTCATTACAACACACACACAAACACTAATTACAACAATGACCCTCATTTAATCTTGAATACAATTTCAGTCTAACAATCTCCCCCTTTGGATTCAAGATTAAAATTTTTTTGGCAATAATCTTCAGGTCTTCATATTTTCAGAATTGTCTTCAGCTTTCAGCTTTTGCTCTTTCATAACTTTGATATCTTTAAGTCTTTTTACACTTTGTATGATCTTTGACAATTCTTCAAACTTGTCTCTTCCTTTGAAATAGCTTTTGACTAAACTCTGACTAGACAACCTTTCTTTCAAACTTTGACTTTCTTTCCTTCTCTCTTCTCTTCTCTTCTCTTTTCTCTTCTCGCTTTTCATCTCTTTTCCCTCCTCGATTCTCATACTTCTTTTCAGATCTTGGTTTGTACTTGTATTTCTTGTAACTTTCATCTTTTGGCTTGAAGTATCTGTTCTTACCAAAGCTTTTCTTAAACTGCTTTGTGAGGAGAGCCAGATTTTCAGCAAATCGTTGAATATCCTCATCTGAATTTTCTTCACTTTCTGTAGAAGATTCATCAGTACTTGAATCAGTGACTTCAGTGAGAAGAGCTCTGGATTTCCTTGACTTTGTCTTGTAAGAAGAACTGGACTTGAAACTTGACCCTTTCTTACGTTCAGACATTAAGGCTAGAGAATCTTTGACCATCATCTTTTCAGCACTTAGCTGCTTTACTTCATCTTCATGATGAGATAAAGTTGTGAAGATATCATTGACGTCTTCTTGTGCCATGTCCTTAGTCATCTGAATGTTGATAGCATAGCTTTTCCATTCTGGGTTCAAGTTCTTAATGAACTTATAATTGATCTCTGATTCTGACTTGTTCATTCCATTTCTCCTTAGATCATTTAATATCACATTAAAACGATTGTATGTCTCCAACAAAGTCTCTCCTTCTTTCACATGGAAACCTTCATACACATTTATACTTTGATTCAGCTTTGACTGAATTGACTTCTTTGTTCCCTGAAACTGTCTTTCCAGTTCATCCCATAAAGCTTTTGCAGATTCCCTACTATCTACGCGATTGTAGATATCATTAGGGATTGCCATAGTAAGATAGATAAGTGCCTCTTCATCTATCTTGTGTTTTGCCTTTTCTACATCATTGAAGAATTGATAAGGTTTCGGCACATATCGATCTGGGATTTCTGGAGATGTAGCTGTAGCTGCTTGTCCAGGTACAAATGTTTGTGGCTCATTTGGACCATGGAGGATGGAATCCATATAATCTCTGTTCTTTAGATTCAAAAACTGAGTCATCCTTTTCTTCCATTGTGAATAATCTCCGATAGATAAGACTGGAGGCTTCAGATGAGATCCCATAGAGAGTAATTCATTTGCCATGATTAAACTATGTATAAACCTACACAAGATGAAAAAAAATATTAGCTAGTAAAGATCTTTAAATCCAAAAAATCAAGAAAACTTTCGAAATTTTTTTTTAAGTAAAACACAGTGTGAAACGCAAGATAGAATTGTGCGTGCGCAAACCACACTTCTCGTGTCAAGTGCGATACGCAAACCGGACTTTGCGTTACAAGCGTGATACGCAAACCTTGCTTTGCGTTACAAGTGTGATACACAAACCTTGCTTTGCGTTACAAGTGTGATACGCAAACCTTGCTTTGCGTTACAAGTGAGATACGCAAATCTTGCTTTGCGTTACAAGTGAGATACGCAAATTGTGATACGTAAACACAACTTTACTTGATCAGTGTGTGACACAAACGACACTTTGCGTGTTCAATGTGTGATGCAAACTACACTTTGCGTGACAAGTATAATACACAAACATCAACTTTTCATCAACACTACTGATACGCAAACATTGAATTTATGATTAACACTGATTACGTAAAATACACTTTGCGTTTCGAATGTAATACGCAAAGATCAACTTGCGTTTGTTGCAGAATACGCAAAGTTCAGATCAATCACTAAGAAATTTTCGATGAATCTTGCGCAAACCAGGATGAATCTTGCGCAAACCTCGGATGAACATACGCAAACTTTAAATCTCACGCAAACCGACTAAAAACAAATAAATCTTCACCAAAAACTCATCTAGACCTCGAATTTCAATCTGAAAATTTGACAATTTACTCACTTACACATTTAGAACACGCTCTAAACAAGGAATTTCGATTAAAAACACATAAATTGACAATTTGATTCAAGAACAGTGCGTGAAAACTCGTGAACAAGAATTTCTTTAAAATCAAAATTATCAAACAAATACAGTGCAATTCTTGAAACAAACTATACAGACTCGATCGATTTCACACTCCGAACATAACCTAATCGATTTCAGCTCAAAATTTTCATTAAAACTCAAAATCGATTTTAGACTTCATGAACAGTAACAGTGAACAGTGTTGACTCAAAAACTTTCTTGATTTTGAAATGGATTTGGCTCTGATACCAATTGTGTCCCAAGAATTACTAGCATAAAACACATACATATTTACACAAAACACTTTTGTTTATTAATCACAAAGATTACATCAAACCATATCCCTATTTGTGATAAAAGAATTAAGATTGAGTGTTTGTGTGTGTACTCAATGTGTGCAACTATGTGTTCTTACTCCCTCTCAATTACCACCAAGATTACACCTTCACTTTCACACACTTACTTTCACGCCTACTAAGAAACAACACAAAGACTTGCTTATATATAGGTCAACATGACCAAACAAGGTCAAACCTTCTAAGCTCATTACAACACACACACAAACACTAATTATAACAATGACCCACATTTAATCTTGAATACAATTTCAGTCTAACATAAAGATTCGTGGAAATCCGACGAGGTCGGTCCGGACGAGAAAACACAAAGGGTACCCCCTTTGCTGAATCGGCCAAAAATGGGTGTCACACTTATACGTCCATAAATTTTGCTACGGGGATGCGATTTAAGCCCATTACCCATCAAAACAGACCTTAGAACGAGAAGAACTCCATGTTATGGTCGCTTTCTGGCAATACACCATGATTTGAGTGGGTATCGATAAACTGCATGATGTATGTTCTTTCGGTTTGGCCAATGCATGGATTCGGCAATATCCTACACGAGAGTGGGTTTTGTGCAAGTTATTTTGCTTGAAAACCTTATCATTTACATTGTAGATGAAAAATGTAAAGATTCGTGGAAATCCAACGAGGTCGGTCCGGACGAGAAAACACAAAGGCTACCCCCTTTGCTGAATCGGCCAAAAATGGGTGTCGCGGTTAAACGTCCATAACTTTTGCTACGAGGATCCTTTTTAAACCAATGACCCGTCAAAACGAACCTTAGAACGAGAATCACTCCATGGCTTGGTCTCTTTTAGGGAATACACCATGATTTGCATGGGTATCGATAAACTTCAGGATGTACGTTCGTTCGGTTTGGCCAATGCGTGGCTTCGGCAATATCCTGCACGAGAGTGGGTTTTTTGAAAGTTATTTCCTGTGAAAACCTTATCATTTACATTGTAGATGGACAATGTAATGATTCATGGAAATCCGACGAGGTCGGTCCGGACGAGAAAACACAAAGGGTACCCCATTTGCAGAATCGACCAAAAATGGGTGTCGCACTTAAACATCCATAACTTTTGCTACGGGGGTTCGTTTTAAGCCCATGACCCGTCAAAACGAACCTTAAAACGAGAATCACGACATGGCTTGGTCTCTTTATGGCAATACACCATGATTTGAGTGGGTATCGATAAACTACATGATGTACGTTCTTTCGGTTCAGCCATTGCGTGGCTTCGGCAATATCCTGCACGAGAGTGTGTTTTTTGCAAGATATTTCTCTTGAAACCCTTATTATATATATTGTAGATAGACAATGTAAAGATTCGTGGAAATCCAACAAGGTCGGTCCGGACGAGAAAACACAAAGCGTAACCCTTTTGCTGAATCGACCAAAAATGGGTGTCACACATAAACATCCATAACTTTTGCTACGAGGATCCGTTTTAAGCCCATGACCCATCAAAACGAACCTTAAAACGAGAAGCACACTATGGATTGGTCGCTTTCTGGCAATACACCATGATTTGAGTGGGTATCGATAAACTGCATGATGTACGTTATTTCGGTTTGGCCAATGCGTGGCTTCAGCAATATCCTGCACGAGAGTGGGTTTTTTTTTGCAAGTTATTTCCCTTGAAAACCTTATCATTTATATTAAAGATGAACAATGTAAAGATTTGTGGAAATCCGACGAGGTCGGTCCGGACGAGAAAACACAAAGGGTACCCCCTTTGCCGAATCGGCAAAAAATGGGTGTCACGCTTAAGCGTCCATAACTTTTGCTACGGAGATCCGTTTTATGCCCATGACCCATAAAAACGAACCTTAGAACGAGAAGAACTCCATGGCTTGGTCGCTTTCTAGCAATACACCATGATTTGAGTGGGTATTGATAAACTGCATGATGTACGGTCTTTCGGTTTGACCAATGCGTGGCTTCGGAAATATCCTGTACGAGAGTGGGTTTTTTGCGAGTTATTTCCCTTGAAAACCTTATCATTTATATTGTAGATGGACAATGTAAATATTCGGGGAAATCCGACGAGGTCGGTCCGGACGAGAAAACACAAAGGGTACCCCTTTGCGGAATCGGCCAAAAATGGGTGTCACACATAAACGTCCATAACTTTTGCTAAGGGGATCCGTTTTAATCCCATGACCAGTCAAAAATAACCTTAGAACGAGAAGTACGTCATGGTTTGGTCGCTTTCTGGCAATTAACCATGATTTGAGTGGGTATCGATAAACTGCATGATGTACGTTCTTTCGGTTTGGCCAATGCATGGCTTTGGTAATATCCTGCTCGAGAGTGGGTTTTTTGCAAGTTATTTACCTTGAAAACCCTATCATTTATATTGTAGACGGACAATGTAAAGATTCGGGGAAATCCGACGAGGTCGGTCCCGACGAGAAAACACAAAGGGTACCCTTTGCGGAATCGGCCAAAAATGGGTGTCACATTTAAACATCCATAACTTTTGTTACGGGGATCCGTTTTAAGCCCATGACCCGTCAAAACGAACCTTAGAACGAGAAGCACGCCATGGCTTGGTCACTTTCTGGCAATACAACATTATATGAGTGGGTATCGATAGACTGAATGATGTACGTTCTTTCGGTTTGGCCAATGCGTGGCTTCGGCAATATCCTGCACGAGAGTGGGGTTTTTTGCAAGTTATTTCCCTTAAAAACCTTATCATTTACATTGTAGATGAACAATGTAAATATTCGTGGAAATCCGACGAGGTAGGTCCGGACGAGAAAACACAAAGGGTACCCGCTTTGCCGAATCGGCCAAAAATGGGTGTCGCGCTTAAACGTCTATAACTTTTGCTACGGTGATCCGTTTTATGCCCATGACCCGTCAAAACGAACCTTAGAACGATAAAAACTCCATGGCTTGGTCTCTTTCAGGCAATACACCATGATTTGAGTGGGTATCGATAAACTGCATGATGTACGTTCTTTCGGTTTGGCCAATGCGTGGCTTCGGCAATATCCTGCTCGAGAGTGGGTTTTTTGCGAGTTATTTACCTTGAAAACCCTATCATTTATATTGTAGATGGACAATGTAAAGATTCGGGGAAATCCGACGAGGTCGGTCCCGACGAGAAAATACAAAGGGTACCCTTTGCGGAATCGGCCAAAAATGGGTGTCGCACTTAAACGTCCATAACTTTTGCTACGGGGATCCGTTTTAATCCCATGACCCGTCAAAACGAACCTTAGAACGAGAAGCATGTCATGACTTGTCACTTTCTGGCAATACACCATGATTTAATTGCGTCACTTCGGCAATATCCTGCACGAGAGTGGGTTTTTTGCAAGTTATTTTTCTTGAAACCCTTATCATTAATATTGTATATGGACAATGTAAAGATTCGTGGAAATCCGACGAGGTCGGTCCGGACGAGAAAACACAAAGGGTACCCCCTTTGTTGAATCGACCAAAAATGGGTGTCACACTTAAACATCCATAACTTTTGCTACGAGGATCCGTTTTAAGCCCATGACCCGTCAAAACGAACCTTAAAACGAGAAGCATGCCATGGCTTGGTCTCTTTCTGGCAATACACCATGATTTGAGTGGGTATCGATAAACTGCATGATGTACGTTATTTCGGTTTGGCCAATGCGTGGCTTCGGCAATATCCTGCACGAGAGTGGATTTTTTGCAAGTTATTTCCCATGAAAACCTTATCATTTACATTGTATATGAAAAATGTAAAGATTCGTGGAAATCCGACGAGGTCGGTCCGGACGAGAAAACACAAAGGGTACCCCCTTTGCTGAATCGACCAAAAATGGGTGTCACATTTAAACATCCATAACTTTTGTTACGGGGATCCGTTTTAAGACCATGACCCGTCAAAACGAACCTTAGAACGAGAAGCACGCCATGGCTTGGTCGCTTTCTCGCAATACAACATTATTTGAGTGGGTATCGATAGACTGAATGATGTACGTTCTTTCGGTTTGGCCAATGCGTGGCTTCGGAAATATCCTGCACGAGAGTGTGTTTTTTTGCAAGTTATTTCCCTTGAAAACCTTATCATTTATATTGTAGATGAACAATGTAAAGATTCGTGGAAATCCGACGAGGTCGGTCCGGACGAGAAAACACAAAGGGTACCCCTTTTGCCGAATCGGCAAAAAATGGGTCTCACGCTTAAACGTCCATAACTTTTGCTACGGAGATCCGTTTTATGCCCATGACCCGTCAAAACGAACCTTAGAACGAGAAGAACTCCATGGATTGGTCGCTTTCTAGAAATACACCATGATTTGAGTGGGTATCGATAAACTGCATGATGTACGGCCCTTCGGTTTGACCAATGCATGGCTTCGGCAATATCCTGCACGAGAGTGAGTTTTTTGCGAGTTATTTCCTTTGAAAACCTTATCAGTTATATTGTATATGGACAATGTAAAGATTCGGGGAAATCCGACGAGGTCGGTCCGGACGAGAAAACACAAAGGGTACCGCTTTGCGGAATCGGCCAAAAATGGGTGTCACACATAAACGTCCATAACTTTTGCTACGGGGATCCGTTTTAATCCCATGACCAGTCAAAAAGAACCTTAGAACGAGAAGCACATCATGGATTGGTCTCTTTCTGGAAATTAACCATGATTTGAGTGGGTATCGATAAACTGTATGATGTACGTTCTTTCGGTTTGGCCAATGCGTGGCTTCGGCAATATCCTGCTCGAGAGTGGGTTTTTGCGAGTTATTTACCTTGAAAACCCTATCATTTATATTGTAGATGGACAATGTAAAAATTCGGGGAAATCCGACGAGGTCGGTCCCGACGAGAAAACACAAAGGGTACCCTTTGCGGAATCGGCCAAAAATGGGTGTCACACTTAAACGTCCATAACTTTTGCTACGGGGATCCGTTTTAAGCCCATGACCCGTCAAAACGAACCTTAGAACAAGAAGAATGTCATGACTTCGCTTTCTGGCAATACACCATGATTTAATTGGGTATCGATAAACTACATGATGTACGTTCTTTCGGTTTAGCCATTGCGTGGCTTCGGCAATATCCTGCACGAGAGTGGGTTTTTTGCAAGTTATTTTTCTTGAAATCCTTATCATTAATATTGTATATGGACAATGTAAAGATTCGTGGAAATCCGACGAGGTCGGTCCGGACGAGAAAACACAAAGGGCACCCCTTTGTTGAATCGACCAAAAATGGGTGTCACACTTAAACATCCATAACTTTTGCTACGAGGATCCGTTTTAAGCCCATGACCCGTCAAAACGAACCTTAAAACGAGAAGCACGCCATGGCTTGGTCGCTTTCTGGCAATACACCATGATTTGAGTGGGTATCGATAAACTGCATGATGTATGTTATTTCGGTTTGGCCAATGCGTGGCTTCGGCAATATCCTGCACGAGAGTGGATTTTTTGCAAGTTATTTCCCATGAAAACCTTATCATTTACATTGTAAATGAACAATGTAAAGATTCGTGGAAATCCGACGAGGTCGGTCCGGACGAGAAAACACAAAGGGTACCCCCTTTGCTGAATCGACCAAAAATGGGTGTCACATTTAAACATCCATAAATTTTGTTACGGGGATCCGTTTTAAGCCCATGACCCATCAAAACGAACCTTATAACGAGAAGCACGCCATGGATTGGTCACTTTATGGCAATACAACATTATTTGAGTGGGTATCGATAGACTGAATGATGTACGTTCTTTCGGTTTGGCCAATGCGTGGCTTCGGCAATATCCTTCACGAGAGTGGGTTTTTTTGCAAGTTATTTCCCTTGAAAACCTTATCATTTATATTGTAGATGAACAATGTAAAGATTCTTGGAAATCCGACGAGGTCGGTCCGGACGAGAAAACACAAAGGGTACCCCCTTTGCCGAATCGGCAAAAAATGGGTGTCACTCTTAAAAGTCCATAACTTTTGCTACGGAGATCCGTTTTATGCCCATGACCAGTCAAAACGAACCTTAGAACGATAAGAACTCCAATACACCATGATTTGAGTGGGTATCGATAAACTGCATGATGTACGGTCCTTCGGTTTGACCAATGCGTGGCTTCGGCAATATCCTGCACGAGAGTGAGTTTTTTGCGAGTTATTTCCTTTGAAAACCTTATCAGTTATGTTGTATATGGACAATGTAAAGATTCGGGGAAATCCGACGAGGTCGGTCCGGACGAGAAAACACAAAGGGTACCTGTAACATCCCGCCTGCCTCGACAACAATATTGTCCGCTTTGCCCCTAGTTCCATTTTTAACAACCAATCTTAAAGAACATAAAGGATTTGAGAAGGAATTTGAGTTTTTAGGGATGAGATGAAGGTTTCTAGAGAGAAGGAGGAGAAATTGAGAGGTAGAGAGAGAAAAGAAATCTGATTATGAACTCATTAAATTTCAAAAATTAATTAAAATCATATATATTTTCTACATTTACAAACACCCCCCCTTGGGACTCATCATCCTCGATGAGGTTTGCCCCATATCCCGAACGGCACAGGAGTGGCTCTGATACCATCTGTAACATCCCGCCTGCCTCGACAACAATATTGTCCGCTTTGCCCCTGGATTTAACCAACGTGTAGCGCACGGATTTGTTTCTGGCGACCTGGTGAGAAACTTCCCAGGGGGTCACCCATCCTGGGACTACTCCCACCCAAGCACGCTTAACCTCAGAGTTCCCAGAACCTGACGTGCTTGTGGCCCCAAAACGCGTTGTTGTTAGGAAGACTAAGATATTACTTATAACACCCAGCATCACTCCTGTCCACGGCCGATATGGGATATGCCTAAGGTGTTACAAACACCCCCCCTTGGGACTCATCATCCTCGATGAGGTTTGCCCCATATCCCGAACGGCACAGGAGTGGCTCTGATACCATCTGTAACATCCCGCCTGCCTCGACAACAATATTGTCCGCTTTGCCCCTGGGAAGTTTCTCACCAGGTCGCCAGAAACAAATCCGTGCGCTACACGTTGGTTTAATCCAGGGGCAAAGCGGACAATATTGTTGTCGAGGCAGGCGGGATGTTACAGTACCCCTTTGCTGAATCGACAAAAAATGGGTGTCGCACTTAAATATCCATAACTTTTGCTACGGGGATCCGTTTTAAGCCCATGACCCGTCAAAACGAACCTTAAAACGAGAAGCACAATATGGATTGGTCGCTTTCTGGCAATACACCATGATTTGAGTGGGTATCGATAAACTGCATGATGTACGTTCTTTCGGTTCAACCATTGCGTGGCTTCGGCAATATCCTGCACGAGAGTGGGTTTTTTGCAAGATATTTCTCTTGAAACCTGTTAGTGTATTATATTGTATCCAAGATTTAATGTGTTATGTCAAAGATGTAAAGTCAACAAAGTTTAAGTCAAGATTAGTCAATGGTGAATAAGTCTGTATGAGTTCCATATAAAGTAAGTCTTTGTGTAAAGCTTGGGGTATAAATAGCCTTATGCTTTGTGAGTGTTGTAAGAACTTCATTGTAATATATCTAGACGTGTGATTGTCTCTCTCTACTTTCTTTCTCTAGGTCTAAACACTGTCATATCTTGAATCTTGTTTGAGATTGTGCTTGATTGAATAGGGAAATTACATTTACAATTGGTATCAGAGCTATACCAAACATTTTCAGAAAGATTTGCACATCAAATTTGGAAAAATTTCTTGGAAATTCTCAAGAATATGCAAAAAGATATTTGAGTTCACTGTTAAATCAAATTTTCTGTGAATGGTTGGTGATTGTTTGTGAAAATGATTTTATTGTGTTCGAATTCTATGTTAGAATGATTCTTGTTTCAATTCGATCGCAGATTAATCACTTGTTCGATTTCAATTTTTGAAAATTTGAATTTCTGAGTTCATGCAGATTGTTTTCTGAAAAACAGACTTAAGACCAAATTCACATTAGTTTGTTGTTATTACATTGTTAAAATTGATTTTGCAATGATCGATTATAATAATTGATCATATTGTTGTAATCTTGAGAATAAATTTTGCAGGTTTTAGAACAATTTGAATCAGATTGGTGAACCAGATCGTGAAGAACACGCTAAGTCAAGGAAAGAACACGCAAACATGGTATGAGAGTTTTAATGATTGAAACTCCATATGATTTGCGAGTTCCAATTTGTTCAATCTGTGAATTCACTGTTAGCTCCAATCACATTGTATAGAAGTATTGAAAAATAGGCCAAGTATAGGAACCACAGAAGTTTGTCATAGAACGACCAAGTGCACCACAGAAGATGCGATCCAGAAGACATCCATCGACACTCTACTAGAGGACAACACCTGATAATGATCTTCAGATCACAGAGCCTCTGTGATCACTCACAGAGCCTCTGTGATGGCTAACCTCTGGAGACAGTTCGAAGTTTTATGCAAACTCTGTTCAAGACAAGATCACATGCAGATCACGTGATGCCTGCTGTACGAAGATTTCCAGATCACCTTTAGTGCGGCACACGATGGTTTCACTTTCCAGGTGGCATTCCGTTTATGGAATGTTAGTCTTGGTCTTGTACTAAGGGGTGCATCCTTCTTGTATATTATGGGAGCACCACCTTAGAGTTTTGGAGTGAGAACGCGAGCACACACAAAAGAAAATAGAGTCTGTATCTTCCAAGAGAATTTTTGCGCATACCAGTGCGTGTTCTTGGTGTTCTATAATAATCAATGAAACAGTTGCTTGAGTGATTATCTCGTAATATTTTACTTCCTGTTTATTGATTTACTTGTATGTTTACTACCTTGCATGTTCTATCTTTCTTACACATCTTAAACGCTTCCGCACTCTGTTTAATTAACCTGTGTGTAGTGAAAGGTTAAATCAAGTTAAAGAACATCATAACTGGGATCAACAATTGGTATCAGAGCAGACTTTGATTCTTAATATCAAAGGATCCTGTTCTATACTTGATTCCCACGTTCCAGGTAGTAGTTTGAAGTATGGTTCTTCATCTTGAACATCACTCACAAACATACTCTGTTTTCTAGAGCTACATCAACCTGTTTGACGTAAATTCGAAAGCAAGTGTGCTTAAATCCTTGAAGACAGATTCAAAGCTCAGCTCAATTAGTTGTCATCCGTCTCATACCAAAAATTCATCCCTACGAGATGTTAAACATAAAATCCCAATTTATCAAGCAATTCTCATCAAGATAAAGCAATTAAGATCAAGAACTAGAGAGAGAGTCTAGAGAGAGAAAGTAGATCTTGAATTCATATGTCTCTGAATTTTACAATCCAATCACAACTCTCTAGAACGTTACTACAAGATTACTAAAGACAACCTATTTATACCATCTATCTATTACAAAGCCTTAACGGCTAAGGAAACTAAACATGCTTTGACTTAGACAATGTTGACTTTTACATTTTTACTTTTCTAATTAAATCTTGGATACAATATTTGGACTTAACAATCTCCCCCTTTGTATTCAAGATTTAATAAAAATTTGACACTAGTCTTCAGCACTTGATTCTTCAGCTTTTGTCTTTGACAACTTTGAACTTTGAAACACTTTCATCCTTTGAAGAATCTTGAAAAGTCTTTTTAACTTTGAAGCTTTGAAAGTCAACAAGTCTTGAACGAGAAACAGAATTCTTGAAACATTTGAAAAACTTCTTTGAAACTTCAAACTTCTTTGTATCTTCAAACTTCTTTGTATCTTCATCACTTTGATCTCTGAACCATCTTTGGAAGAACAAACTTTCACAAACCATCTTGATTAAACTTTGAACATTCTTCCTTCAGAATCTTTTGGCTTTGAATTTCTTTATCAGAACTTGAACTTTAAATCAGCGGAAGCATTTTGAAATTCTGACTTGAACTTTGAACTTAAACTTCATAGCTTTGAAATTTATCTTTGTGAAATTCTCCCCCTTTTTGATGATTACGAGCATCCTGATCATCAAAATATCTTCAATTTCAAACAATTTCCCCTTTGAAAAACAAATAACAATCTCCCCTTTTGACAGTTGGTGCGCTTTGATCTGAAGAGCCGAATCATGAACTGTATATATCCGAATCTTTTCAAATTCAGACATAATGAGCGTGTAACCCTGATTCAACAAATGAAACAGTTAGGAATGCCTATCAGTAACACGGAGTCACTGTGTACAACGAATGTACAATATAAGGAGTTGGTTTGATGTTGACTCCCCAGGTCTTCCATTCAATCATTGAAAAACACAAGGTTTATCTATGAATGTTCTGACAGAAAAACAAATTTTCTGTGTGCTCGTGCTTGTGTTTGGAAGAATTTAGCACAATGATTGTGTTTCAATAAGGCTCAAAGTATGTAAATCACTGAGACAACAATGATTATACATGGACTCAATGTGCATGAGAAAGGGTCGAAGGTGGGGCAACTTTCCTTCTTTTTCAATATCAGTATCTTCCAAAAGAAGATCCGATAGATTATATGCTGCTTCCCCAGAAAATGTTAAACATTCTCTTTTTAAGAAAAGAATGAGTAGCTGGTGGGGTTGTATACAAGAGATGGCATGGGCTATTTGCCTATTTCAATGATGGTCACCAAAGAAATGTGAACCAATCAGTAATGTGGCTGCCCGACTCAGAAAGATGTTCGGTGCAGAGTTCTGATATTCTTTTAACTCTGTTCTCACACCCTTTTTCTTTTAAACATATAAGCTCACATCTAACCAATCTCTCATTTCCATTTTACCTCTGCTCACTCCCACACTCAATTCTTTTAGACCCCTCTCCCCTCAATCACTCAAAGGATTTCTTCCGGGGTAGGAAACACTGGTTATCGTGAATCCATGGAAGATCTATTAAGCACTCACACTGAATCCCATGTTCCTAAAAGTACATGCTTATCAATGATTTTCTTGACATGTGTTATCCCAGTTTTAATCTAGTTGGTAAATAATCAATCAAGTAATCAAGCAACACAATAATAATCAAGAGAAATAAAGATTAATAATAACGTACCAATCCCTTGAATAAACAATGAAACCCTTGAGTGTTCTTGATACCCTTTGAATACAGAGAAAACTTACAGCGACTATTTAGAAAATTATCAGAGTTCTTACAAAGTTAACCTAAAACTAAACTAATCAAAACTTTAAATACCCAGGCCATATGGGCTTTAACCTTAATGGGCTTTCTAATGGGCTTGGGCCCAATAGCTAATAAACTATTGACTTATTACACTTTAAACCCTTTAACTATAACTATCAAACAATTACAGTTTAAACCCTTAACTTTAACTTTAATCTTGAATACAATTATGATCCAACAATCTCCCCCTTTGGATTCAAGATTAAAAAAAAATTGCAATTGTCTTCGGGTCTTCACTTTTCTTCAGATATGTCGTTGATAGCTTCAAAACTTCAAAACTTGATATCTTTAAATAATCTTCAAATCTTTAAAATCTTTGATCTTCAGATTGTATTCTCCCTTTTTGTATCTTCTCCCCCTTTTTATATCTTCTTCCCCTTTTTGATGAGTGGTGAGAATCAACATCATCAAAACTTGGCAAAACAATCTCCCCCTTTTCAAGACAATCTCTCCCATTGTGTATGATCACGTAAGCACAGTCTTCATCATGTAACCAGCCCTGTATGAAATAAGAGCAGTCTCTCCAAATGGAAAGAATGATTATCTCAATCTTTTCAGATTCAAATAAAAAGTAGTAACCATTCGAATCTTTTCAAATTCAAACAGTTAATAAGTGTAACCCTGAATCAACAAATGACTCAGTTAGAATGCCTGTCAATGACACAAAGTCACTGAGTAACACAAAGTTACTATATAAGGAGCTGGTTTGATGTAGACTCCCCAGGTCTTCCATTCAATCATCGAATAACACATGGTTATCTATGAACGTTCTGACAGAAAACATATTTTTGTGAGCTTGTGCATGTGTATGAAAGAATTAAGCATAGATGATTGCTTTTCAATAAAGGCTCAAAGTATGTAAACTTGTTGAGACAACAACAAATTGTACAAAGACTCAATGTGCATGAGAAAGGGTGCGAAGGTGGGGCAACTTTCCTTCTTTTTCAATATTAGTATCTTCCAAATGAAGAACCAATAGCGTATGTGGTGCTTCCCCAGAAAATGTGAAACATTCTCTTTTTGAGAAAAGAATGAGTAGCTGGTGAGGTTGTATGCAAGAGATGGCATGGGCTAGTTGCCTATTTCAATGATGGTCACCAAAGAATGTTAACCAATCAGATTATGTGGCTGCCCGACTCAGAAAGAAGTTTGGTGCAGAGTCTAATATTCTTTTACTCTGTTCTCTCACCCTCTTTCTTTTAATTCTCACTTCTAACCAATCTCTCTTTTTCATTTTACCTCTTCACAAACCATCACTCAATTCTTTTTACCATTCTCCCCTCAATCACTCAAGGAATACTTCCTGGGTAGGAAACACTGGTTATCGTGAATCCATGGAAGTTCTGTTAAGCTCACACACTGAATCCCATGTATTATCCTAAAAGAACATGTTGTTCAACAGGCTTTTTGTACATGTAAGCACAAATACCACTTGTTACATGAAGAATAAAATATTCGGAGATGTCAAAACAGAAGATGTTTGACGATGCAATTCTCCCCCTCAAACTAAAAGAGTTTGACGATTTAAGCTCTTAAGGAGTTTTCAATTAAGCTTATAGACGATTTGTCATGAAGAATACTATGCTGGAGAATCAAAAACGAATGTTGTTTATATGAACAATATATAAACATATGTTCAATGAAAGCACATGAAATGACGTTTGATTCAATCAACAGTGAATACAACTAACGTGAGTATTACCATAGAAAGATTTAACTTTTGATACATGGTAATAACAAAGTCAAAATAGAATGTTCTGAACCGTTATGTGTATGAATACTTGACAAATTATATTGACAAGATAAAACACAAGTATTTATCTTTAAGAACACACGGTCAGATAAGCATTTAAGTATCCAAAAATCTGTTAATATCACAGATATTCTCCCCCTTAAATCACTATAGGTTTTTTTTTTTTTTTTTTTTTTATAAATAAATAAGGAAATAAAGCATATAAAAAATAGATAGAGCACTGAAGTGCGGGTTCTAATCCGATGTAATTAGAAGCCATACTCCGTTGAAGTACGGGTTCTAAGCTGATTTACTTAGAAGCTATCTTTTTAACAATGAAGTCCGGGTTTTGAACTGTGTTGTTCAAAAGCCATTGTTCTTTCTCCCCCTTAAACATTGGGTGCCTGCAACACAGATTTAGCTTTTGGTACCCACTGGTATTTGGGTCCTAATGGGTTAGTTGCAGTTCTAGTGGGAGATATGAAGTAAGAACCATACCAGTTATTAACGTAATCTTTTCTTACAAAATCATTTGAGCCACAGTAGGAACAACTAATTTTCTTTTGTGCTAACCTGATCAGTTGATTAATGGTGTAAACCAGATCAGGTTTGCCAAAAGTTTTACCTTTAGAGGCATTGTTCCATTTAGCATTCGTTGTATGTACAAATGATTCTGCTTTCTTCTTTTCCTCCGGAGATCCTTTAACTCTCTAGATCCAATTACCTTTATCTTTCTCATCATCTTTTCTCCAGAGGCTTTTTTTCTGAGACTTATTCTTCTTGAAGTTACCTGAACCATCAACATTTTTGTCATAAAAAAGGTTAGAAGGATGAATCTGATCAGTAGATTTAGAAGTAAGACAATCATCTGAATCATAGAAAGGATTATAGAAAACATTTGAAAAATGTGAACTTGAAGCTGTTTTTAATGAACAATTTGAGTCAGCTAGATCGTCTCTTGGTGATTGAGCTATGGACTCTGGCGTCTTGTGCTCAGTCAGCTTCACCTTGAATACGATCTCTTCAAGTTCCTTTATCTTTGAAGACAAACTGTTTCTTTCCTTTTCAATCAGATCAAACTTCTTATGCAACTCAGATTTTGCATTCTTCTCCTTCATGATGTTTGTTGACAATTCAGCTAGCTTTCCTGTCAGCTTGGCTATCTCCGTCTCGAATATCTTCTTTTCTTCCAAAAAGTCTATATTTGCTTTCTTCAGCTCATCTTTCCTCTTCTCTTTCTCAGCCTTTTCTCTTTCAATAATGATAACCTTCTCAAAGTCTGAAACTTGTTGAGAAAGTTTAACACATCTAAGTTCTAATGCTTTCTTCTCTTCAAAGGCTTTTCTGGAGAAGTCAGAGAATTTCTTGGCAAATTCTTTTCTCTCTTTCTCAATCTTTAACAATTCATCTTGAGCTTTTGAATTGTCTCTGTCTTGGGTTGCCTTTTCTTTTAGTTTATCGATCTCAACCTCAAGACTGAGAACTTTATCTTTAAACTTATCTCTGTCCGCACATAGTTGAGAATTTATCGTTCTAAGTCCTTCAGATGTCTCACTCGCAATGTTTGCTCTTCTTCTCAATTGATCTAGCTCTTTTTGCATTAGTTCATTCTTTGACCATATTGAGCTAGATTCAGATCTTTTCAGCTTTGCTTGAAGGTCAAAGATCTCTTTTTCTTTAGACTCAATTATTCCTGCAAAGTCAATTAAGGAATCAGAATCTTTTAAATTTTCTTTTAAAGCATTGATCTGAATAAGAAGAGATGAGTTCTGAATCTGTAAATCCTTGTTTTCAGCTTTGAGCATTTTTTCTTCTTTGTCATACTCATCAATCATGCGAGATGATGTTGATAACCGTCCAACAAGTTGTTTAGCCTTTTCTCTTACTTCAGATAGAGTCATGTTGTTAAAATCATGGCTATAACCTTCAGACATATTTAGCTGATACGACATCCTAGCTGTAAGGTTAGTAAATAGACTTTTCTGTACCAAGACAACCAACTAGATGAGATCGTTAGAATCAAAAGTAAAGACCACACTCAAAAATTTTCAGAAAAATAAATTTCCAAAAATAATCAAATGTAGTCCTCGCACACAGTATAAAGCACTAATATCTATGAATAAAATACTGAAAAATTAAGAAGATTTTGATCAAGAGCAAAACTTTTGTCCCCCTTCGCAGACTTAGCACGGGGGTCCCGCTACCCGGTTAGTGGGTGGGGTCAAGGGGCAACGCCCTTGCGGGGGTATGGGGGCAGCGCCCCTAGACAAAAAAAAATTAGGCTTTTAGAGGCCCTGTTGCAGCTTGCAAAAATTTGTCTAGGACTGGAAAAATGTGCTTCGAAGAATGAACTGTACCGGTCGAAGGAAAGACCGGAGTATGCAAGTACCCGGTCGAATGGCAAGACCGGAGTAACAAGTATCCGGTCGAATGGGAAGACCGGAGAAACAATTACCCGGTCGAATGGGAAGACCGGAGAAACAATTACCCGGTCGAATGGGAAGACCAGAGAAACAATTACCCGGTCGAAGGTGCAAGACCGGATTAACAAGTATCCGGTCGAAGGTGCAAGACCGGATTAACAAGTATCCGGTCGAAGGACGAAGACCGAAGTAACAAAGTATCGGTAGAATACTAGACCGGAAACCACTAAGGTCCGGTCGATACTCCTATCCGGTCGAAGGAAAGACCGGGGAATACTAAGGTCCGATCGAAGGAATGACCGGAGATCACAACTATTCGGTCGAAGTAAGGACCGGTGTTTACAAACACTCGGTCGAAGGCTAAGGTCGAATAACTATCGGTCGAACAATAATATTGATAACCACAGTAACAGATATGTTCTATTAACTCATAAGACCGATGAACACTATTAAACGACCGAAGAACACGATGAGTTTCTGGGATTCGACCGAAACCGAACCCAGAAACTTTAATCGACCGATGAACACAATAAATGCAACAGAAAGCAATTCGATCGAATAAAACACATATAATCAACCACTAATTGACCGGAAACACCTTTTTCAAAAATAATTGACAGAAAGCGATAAGATCATACTGATTGATAAACACAGATTCATGAAGACGGATGAACAGTATTCGCATGAATAGTAACTTCGATGAACAGTGATTTTCGATGAACAGTGATTTTCGATGAACAATATTTTTCGATGAATAGTAAAAAATTTTGATTCTTTTGGCTCTGATACCAATTGTTATCCCAGTTTTAATCTAGTTGGTAAATAATCAATCAAGTAATCAAGCAACACAATAATAATCAAGAGAAATAAAGATTAATAATAACGTACCAATCCCTTGAATAAACAATGAAACCCTTGAGTGTTCTTGATACCCTTTGAATACAGAGAAAACTTACAGCGACTATTTAGAAAATTATCAGAGTTCTTACAAAGTTAACCTAAAACTAAACTAATCAAAACTTTAAATACCCAGGCCATATGGGCTTTAAC
Organism: Arctium minus; assembly: GCA_954870635.1. NCBI lineage: Eukaryota > Viridiplantae > Streptophyta > Magnoliopsida > Asterales > Asteraceae > Arctium > Arctium minus. The sequence continues at coordinate 842,960 of OX941097.1, forward strand.
CTTAATGGGCTTTCTAATGGGCTTGGGCCCAATAGCTAATAAACTATTGACTTATTACACTTTAAACCCTTTAACTATAACTATCAAACAATTACAGTTTAAACCCTTAACTTTAACTTTAATCTTGAATACAATTATGATCCAACAACATGTAAAGCACAAGAAATCATATGTCAGTGTATGTATGCTCATCAAAAGTCAGATATGAAATTTGAGCATTTGAACTTTGAAGATTTCTCAAAACAAGAATATTGAATGAATGAAATGAAGTCAAGAGAATTGTTTTGAGAATCTGACAATGAATCAAACAGATCAAATCAAATGGTTCGGGTATCAAAGAATTGGATATTTGTTTATATGAACAAATATAAACAATTTATCAATGAAAGCACAAATATGAAAAAGATGAATGATGCTCAACAACTTTGAATTTCAAACGGGGGTATTACCATCGAAAAATTGTTTGAATTTGAGACATGGTAATAACAATTTCAAATAAAATACTGAACCGGTGTGTATGAATACTTGACAGTATATGGACAAGATAATACACAAGTATTGATCTCTGGAAACACATGGTCAGTTAAACAGTAAGCTCAAAGATTTTAGAAAAACATTTAAAAGCACACTTCTAAATTCATAAAACTTTTGAGAATAAGAAGTGGTTTGAACATTTCAGAAATTGTTTTTCATGTTCGAAAGTTGTCCTTCTTTCAAACAATCAGAGATCTAGATCAGAATATTTTTACCTTTTCAGCTCCCCCTCAAATCATGATATAATGATTTATGTCTTTTAAGCTCCCCCTGGATATTAGCACAATATCCTTCTTTGAACATTGAAAAACAGGTCCTGATCTGTCATGTGATCAGAAGCCACTTTATTCACATCATTTATTCAAAAATAAAAGACAGAAAGCAGTAAAACAGTTTATAGTATGAGTTCTGATCTGAAGTAATCAGAAGTCATCACCTTTACTCCCCCTTAAATTAGGCATCTGAAATATGTCAGATAAAACAGGATAGAGATCAAACACTCCCTTTTTGAATTGTTAGACCATAAATATCAGAAAAATCTAGCAGTGAAAAAGTATAGGATAGAGATCAGATCAATTCACTTGGGATGGAGACCATCAATATCCATCGGATGCAAAAACACAGGAGTAAAGTTCTTTTTGATCGTTAAGGTTCGAGTCCTAAACTGTTATGTTTAGAAGTCAAACTCCTTTGAAGACCGGGTCCTAAGCTGATGTGCTTAGAAGCCATAATCTTGACATTGAGGTGCAGGTCTTGAACTGTGTTATTCAAGAGCCATTGTCTTTCTTACTCCCCCTTGACGTGAGGTGCTTGCAACAAAGAATCAACTTTCTTCTTTGGTACCCACTGATATTTGGGTCCAGAAATGTTAGTTGCAGTTCGTGTGGGGGATATGGAGTAAGAACCATACCATAAATGATCACTGGTCTTGTGTATATGATCATGTGTACAGCAGTAAGAACAATAAAATTTATTACCTGAAAACCTGAGTAATTGATCTTTTGAGTATTTATGATCAGGTTTACCTTTATGCTCTTTGTTCTTCTTTGCTTTGTGTACATGTACACATGATGTTTTTCCTTTCAGCTCATCTGATTTGTCATCTTTGACCGATTTCTTCATCCAGACCAGTTTCTCTTTCTTGTAGCTTTTTCTTCTTGAAGATGTATCTGAACCATCTAAATATTCATCAAAGAAAATGTTAGATTGACGAATCTGATTAAAATATTTAACTGACCTTTGTGAAGAGACAGATTTCTGAGTAGAACTTGAAACAGACTTTTCAAGCTCTTTGATCTTGGATGCAAAGATGTCTCTTTCTTTCTTAAGTTGGTCAATCTTCTTTGAGAACTCAGACTTCGTCCTTTGCACTTTCAGCGCAGAAGCAGACAGTTAAGACAACTTGGAAGTTAGCCTTTTGATTTCAGACTCAAATATGGATCTTTCTTCTTCAAATCCTTTTTCTGAATCATTTCTCTGGCCTGATAGTTCTTTGAATAATCCTAAATTCTTTTGTTCTATGGCCTTCTTTTCTTTCTCAAACTTCTCTCTTTCCAAAATCAATACTTTCTCAAAATCAGAGATTTGTTGAGAAAGTTTTAAGCATTTAAGCTCCACTATCTTTTTCTCTTCAAAACATTTCTTGGAGAAATCTGAGAACTTCTTTGAAAAATTTTTCTTTTCACTTTCAAAATCAGCTTTATTTTCAACAAGCTGTTTTTCCAAATCAGATAAATTCTTTCTAAGCTCAGCATTCTCAGATTCCAAATTTTTTATTTTCTCATCATAATGTCCAAAAGATTTTTTCAGAAGATCTTCATTAAGAACCTTTAAAGCACAGAGTTTTTCTTTCAAAGATATGATTTCATTAAAATATTCTATTGACTTCTGAGAATGAAAGTCAACTTGATGACCCAGATTAATCTTCTCTAATTCCACCTTTCTGATCTTTACTTCAAGATCTGTAAAAAATCCCATTTTGAAAAAGAAATTAGCTTGATATGAAAGATCGTTCCAAACTATGTATCAGAAAATCAAAAATCAGATCAAATTTAAATCTTAAAAAAAATATTTCGTAAAAATTGAATATTTGAACAACACATGTTATGGCGCAAAGTTAAATTTTTTTTCCATATATGACAAAAAAAAAATTTCCAGACTTTTTTTTTAAGAGAGAGATATTGCGCAAACTAGAGGTTTGCGTTTCAGAAAGGATCCGCAAACTTAAACTTTGTGTTTACTTTGAGAAGTGCAAGATGAGACTTCGCGAGTGATGTGAGAAACGCAAACTGAGCTTTGCGTTTGATGAGAGACGCGCAAAGTTAGACTTTGCGTGTAAAGAGAGACACGCAAACTTAGACTTTGCGTGTACCAAGTGATACGCAAACTGATGTTTGCGTATGAAGCTTAGAACCGCGAATCTTGAAATCCTTGATACTCAAGAGGAGCTTTGCGTTTCAAACTAGACCTGAAAAATACACTAACACTATACAAAGAATAAGAATGAAACGCAAATCATGATGAATGAAGCGCAAAGTAGCATGAATGAGGAGCAAACTTTCATGAATGAAGCGCAAACCGTGGATCTTGACTGATTCTAACTCAAATTGATCAAAACCTGCACATTTGATCTTAAAAAACTTGTCAGCATCATCGAAAAATAATTCTAAACACAAATTTACTATCGACTTTCGATTAAAAACACCAATTAGCACAATTTCAATCAAGAACAGAAACTGAACTCGTTTTCACGAAAATCTCAAATATTGAAAATTGGAATTGATTTTGAATGAATTTCGATATGGAATCTAAACAACAATCAATCACCAACATAAATCGAACACAATGATTCCATATTCTTGCACTAAAATCGATTTTCCACAAAAAAATTGAATGTAACAGTAAAGAACACGAGTTCTTGAAAATTTTCAGAAAAAACTCAAATTTTCGATTTCAAACTTCAGATTTCAATTCAAACTCTGATCAAATCATTTCCGAAAAGTTTGGTTCAGCTCTGATACCAATTGTTAAACATAAAATCCCAATTTATCAAGCAATTCTCATCAAGATAAAGCAATTAAGATCAAGAACTAGAGAGAGAGAGTCTAGAGAGAGAAAGTAGATCTTGAATACATATGTCTCTGAATTTTACAATCCAATCACAACTCTCTAGAACGTTACTACAAGATTACTAAAGACAACCTATTTATACCATCTATCTATTACAAAGCCTTAACGGCTAAGGAAACTAAACATGCTTTGACTTAGACAATATTGACTTTTACATTTTTACTTTTCTAATTAAATCTTGGATACAATATTTGGACTTAACACGAGATACATTTCCCATCCTTCTCAAAAGAGCCCCTCATACTCTGTTTTCTAAACTAAAATGGCAAACACTGTCAACTACTTCAGTGCAGGATCTCAGTCTAAACCTCCCACTCTACTGAGGGATGAATATCCTCAGTGGAAGATCAGGATGGTGCACTTCCTCGAAGGTGTGGATCCTGGTCTGGTTGAGTTTCTTCACAATCCTCCTTTCATCCCAATGAAAACAGTTCCTCGTGTTCATGCCACTGCAAACACCCCTGAAATCCCTGAATATCAACACCCCAAACCTGTCCTTGAATGGAGTGAAGAAGAAAAGGCACAACATGAGGTTGCAAAGAAAGACAAAAGACTAATTATTATGGCTATACCAAACGATATCTTCCAGTCCCTTGATTCCTGTGAAACATCGAAAGACTTGTGGTTGGAATTGGAGAAACAACTTGAGGGTGGTGCTAAAACCCTCAAGAACAACAGGGCTTTGTGCATAAATGAATACTTTGCATTTAAAGCTCTGCCGGGTGAATACATTGAAAGCACATATAACATATACAACTCATTGATAAACAAGTGTAAGAGGTATGGCATCCACAGAACCTCTGAAGAAAACAATGTAAGATTCCTTTAGAGCCTGAATGATGAATGGCTTCATCTAACCATGTCCATGCAAGCCAAATTGGATCTTGATGTATGGTCCATATCTGATCTCTTTGGAACTCTGATTAGCCAAGAGAACAGAATTTCCAAGTTACAACCTCTGTCGGAGGTCCTCTGGCTCTTGTAGGAAGTGCCTCAGAAGGAAAATATAAGGGAAAGGAGAAGGCAGCTGAGGATGCACAGAGGAAGAAAAAGAAAAAGGTGCTTGTAGCAGAGAGTGAAAGTGAAGAAGAATCTGAGGAAGAGATTGACATGGCTGCTCTGGCCAAAACGCTTGCACTTATGACTCGACAATTCAATCGTAGTCTCAAGAAGCCAGAGTACAGAGGGAGAGAAGAAAGAGATGATAGAAGCAGAGGATATAGTGAGGTAAGAAAGCATGGTAGAGAGGAGTCTGAGGAGCCAAGGCATGAAGAAAGGAGTGGACAGAGGTCAGACGGCAGAGGTGGTGAAAAATTCCCAAAGCAAACTGAAGGGTGCTTCAAATGCGAAAAACCAGGCCACTTCGCCGTAGAGTGTAGGTCCTCTGCCAATAAAGGGAAACCCACAAGAGACACTGCTTTCTACAAAAAGAAAGCAGAATACTATACTCAGAGATCCCTAATGGCAGAACAAGAGAACCTTGTAACCGATGAATCCTCTGATGAAGAGGATAACGCACTCTTCCGTGGAATGGCAGAAGTCAACTCCTCTGACAACAATAGTGAGGTATCTTGTTCTAACTCCTTTAATTCTGACTCTGAGAACAAACTTTTTACAATACAAAATGAGTTTCTTGCCTACAAAAACATGTGCTCAGAACTAGAGAAGAAATTGGCCTTCTTTGAGAGAGAAACTAGGCTTCTCACTCAAGAAAAGGACAAGCTCTATCTAGAAAGAAAAACCCTTGTTTCTGAACATATTGTTGGAAAGAATGGGTTAAAAGAAAAGATTTCAAAACTTGATCAAGCCTTAAAAGACAAAGTAAAGGAACTAAAGAAATGTGAGAGTGATCGATTAAATGCCATTTCTTTGAAAAACTTTTTTCAAAAAGAAAGAGAAGTACTTCATCAAGACCTATTCGACAGAGATCTCCAAATTAAGAGGTATCAGGATGCTCAAAAGGTCCATGAAAAGGTCAACACCCAGATTGGCAGAAGAGGAATAGGGTTTGAGGATATTGATCCTTACATAGGAAGTAAAACAAAACAAGTCTTTAGCAAACATCTTCTGCCTTGGACAATTTCTAAAACCAAGTTTTCCAAACCTATTATCCACATTCAAGAGGCGCAGAACCTCTGAGGGACCACATCCGAAGAAACCCCTGCAGATGACGAATGTATGGTATGAAAACAATGATTCAACATCTGCACTCTCGTCAAAGAGAAAATCCATTCCGAGGAAATATCTGTCTCAAAAACAGATAGGAATCTTCAGATTCGGTCACCCAGAAACTCAAACCCAAATGGCTTTCATGTGCCTGATGGTTCCTGAAAAGGAACTATCCTCTGATGCACCAGAGTTCGTTCCAGCCTCTGTGGAAGAAAAACTTTTTAAAAGATTTTTGGAAAGCGGCTTGAGAAGAACTTATGAAAATCATTTTCTCAACCATCCTGATTTAACCTCTGAAATAAGAGAAATCTTTGAGCAAGACCTGCAAAATTGTCTTAGTGTTCCTACGGTAATTCCTTGTATTTCAAAAATTCTAAATACTTCAGAGGACACCAATAGACAAAGGAAGGCACTTACAGAAGGTCAGGCTCTCATTCACAGAGACTTTCTCGATTCAGACTCTGAATCAGAATCTGAGTCCTCTGTCATATCGGAGACAAGTTCTGTAGAACTTGACATGGTCTTCTGTGGTCCAGAGGATAATAAACTACCCTCTGGCATCCTTAACAGGACAATTGCTCCCAAAAGGAGAACCACATGAATATCAATCTGTCCTGACTTCTTGGACATGTGTCTTCAAGCAAAGACTTCTCTTGAGCTTGAAAAGTTGAAAAATGAAAAGATCAAAATCACTCAAACTACCACAGTTCCAAAACCTGTCTCTGTATCAAGACCTGTTCAAGAAAAGCTCACCTGGAAACAGAAAGCTAAATGGCCAAAAATTGACAAAATTGGTGCTTCTGTGGCAGTGAATGCTCAAAGGAATGATCGTCGAGGGAGAGTACACAAAGAGATCCATTCAAGTGGAGTTTTTGACAAAAGACATCCTAGATTAGACAAAGTTTTATGTAAAAAGAAACCCGAATCTAAAAAGGGTTGTTATGAAAATTGCTCTGTACACTCCTTTGACAATTTTAATGAAATATTTAAGAAGTTTGCTTTCAAGGTTCCTCATTGCAAATGTTTTAATCTTATGCATGCATTAAATCAACATTTCTCAAGGTCCTCCTGTCTTGTATCTCACCCAAAGCCAATGAATGCCAAATTCAAGGGTAAGAAAGGACAAAATGGTACCTCCATTAAAGAGGATAAAGCCAAAATCAAAGATGTTAAGGCATCTTCAAAGACTTCTAACAAAGCTGGACCCATTTGGAAATGGGTACCTAAATCTTCTTGATCTGTCCACAGAAGAAACAGCATGTTCCCATTTGGTACCTAGACTCCGGGTGCTCAAGGCACATGACTGGCGACAGAGGGTTACTCTCCACCTACAAAGAAAAATCTGGAGGTGGTTCAGTAACCTTTGGAGACAACAAGAAGGGACAAATCAAAGGCTATGGAGTCATTGCCAACGGAGACATCGATGTCAACAGAGTTGCCTATGTGGATGGCCTCAAGCACAACTTACTGAGTGTAAGTCAACTCTGTGATAATGGGCTCGATGTGATGTTTAAAAGACAATACTGCTCTCTGTTGAAGGAAGATACCACCACAGAGATTCTGCGAGCCAAAAGACGAGGTGACCTATACCTCATGGACTTCAAATCAACTAACAGAGAAGAAAAGCTCTGCTTAGTCTCAAGTAAGAATGAAGAAGCTTGGCTCTGGCACAACAGGTTCTGTCATCTAAACTTTCACACACTTGAAAAACTTGTGAAACTAGACCTGGTAAGTGGACTACCAAGTATTAGATTCGACAAGGATCATCTATGCTCTGCTTGTGAGATGGGCAAACTTAAAAGGGCTGCTTACAAAACTAAGTCTGACATATCTTGCACCAGACCTCTGCAGATGCTTCATGTTAACCTCTGCGGTCCTATATCTGTGCAGAGTCTTGGTGGCAAGAAGTATATCCTTGTACTCATAGATGAATTCTCTAGATATACTTGGGTTGAATTCGTTTGAAAGAAATCAGATGTTCCTGAAATACTAATCAATCTTATCAAGAGAATACAAGTTCTTTATGATTGCAGGGTACAGAGAATCCGAAGTGACAATGGAACAGAGTTTAAGAATTCAACCATTGAAGACTATCTTTCGACAGAAGGAATATCACAGAACTTCTCTGCTGCAAGGACTCCACAACAAACCGGTGTTGTTGAACGAAAGAATAGAACACTCGTGGAAGCCGCAAGAACTATGCTCACTGCTTCAGGGCTCTCTATTTCTTTTTGGGCAGAAGCCATTTCAACCGCATGCTTCACTCAAAATCGATATTTAATAGTGAAGAGGCATGCTAAAACACCATACCACTTACTACATCAGAGGAAATTCAGTCCCAAAGCCGATGAATCCAAATTTGTTGGCTATTCATCAAACTCCAAGGCATACAGAGTCTGTACTTAAATCCAAACATATACTAGAAAGTATTAATGTTTCATTTGATGACTCTTTTCAGGTGACTTCTGAGCAAATCAGCTCAGGACTCAAACTTCAAGATAAAGATTCTGGTGGCTCATCACGAACAAATGACCTTCATCATCTGTTTGAAGAGATGTTCAATGATGATGAACCCTCTGAGGACCAAACAGGTACTTCTCTGACTGGTTCTAGTAATGCTTCACCCTCTTCCACTACTGTTGTAGGTGCAACCATCGAGGGGGAGCACTCAGAGGACAATGCAAATCAAGGCCCTAAGCTAAATCAAGAACATGATCATCTTCAAAATACCTCTGAAGGGTCAACACCAGATCAAGGCTCCGCAAAGCTCTCTACTTCAACTCATAATTAACAACCGAGTCCTGTGGCAAGTACGAATGATCAATTTCTCTCAACAGAAAATGATCTACATCAAGATGAATGTGCTCTTGAGCTAGCCACAGAAGTTTCCAATGATCACCTGCCCCGTATGACAAAGTGGACCAAGAGTCACCCACAGAGCCAAATTATTGGCGACCCATCTGACAAGGTCCAAACCCGATCAAGTACTGCAAATTTTTGTTACTATACAAATTTTGTGAGTATAATCGAACCCAAAAAGATATCTGAAGCTCTTGAAGACCCAAACTGGGTAGAAGCTATGCAAGAGAAGCTTTTGCAGTTTGAGAGAAACGAAGTATGGACCCCAGTGCCTCTGCCAAAAGGCAAAACGGCTATAGGAACCAAATGGGTCTTCAGGAACAAAAAGGATGAAGATGGTGTGGTAGTCAGGAATAAAGCAAGACTGGTGGACAAGGGATACTGTCAAGAAGAAGGCATTGACTATGAAGAAACCTTTGCCCCTGTGGCACGACTAGAAGCTATAAGAATCTTTCTTGCCTTCGCAACCCACAGAGGTTTCAGAGTATATCAAATGGATGTCAAGTCAGCCTTTCTGAATGGCCAGATTCAAGAAGTATATGTCCAACAACCACCAGGGTTTGAGAGCTCCAAGTACCCAAATCATGTCTACTTTTTGGACAAGACTCTGTATGGACTGAAACAAGCTCCCAGAGCCTGGTACGACAGACTTTCAAACTTACTCCTTGCCAATGGTTTCCAAAGAGGTACAACTGATACCACGTTATTTTATAAAAAGAGAAAAGGTGAGATTCTACTTGTGTTGGGAATTTAAGATTTGTTCAAGTATGGTTAATGCTGCTAGTATATCATGATTACTACTGCTAGTAGATTTAATACTGCTTGAAAAGTTAGTGCTGCTACTTAAATAGTTAGTACTGCTTGGAGAGTTAGTACTGCTAGTAGTTAGTACTGCTAAGGGATTACTACTGCCAACATGATTAGTACTGCTGAGGAGTTTAATGCTGCTGAAAATGGTTAATACTTCTGAAGAAGGTTAGTACTGCTTATGAGATGAAGACTCAGTATGGAATAAAGCCAGCTGTATAGAAGACTTGCTAAAGTAAATGAGATAATTATGGACTGAAGATCAATTGTATTTTGATAATTATCTTGTAATATGTCTTGTATAAATAGTATAGAAGTCTTTGATAGAATTAACTTTTGATTGATAAGTTTTTAGAGAGAGAATTAACCTCAAGGTTTATAATCCTAGTTCTAGAGAAGTAGAATTCGTCTTGGTGAGCCTGTTCATCAAGATTGAGGTTTTGTGTGAAAGCTTGTAACTTTAATCATTCAATAAAGTTTACAAGTTGTGATTTCTGATTCACTGTTACATTGATAGTTGAATATTAAAGTGTTATTCCGCAACTCCTTTAATATTGTTTCTGAGTTCATTATTCTTGTTAAGAATTAGATCCTGACAAGTGGTATCAGAGCAAGTATTCTTAGAAACCTTCATTCATCATGGACAACACAGGTGAATCAAACAGTACTTTTGTCTCAAAGGTTCCCATGCTCAAACCTAATGAGTTTGACATGTGGAAAATTTGGATCAAGCAATACATCCTCCTTACAGACTGTTCTATGTGGGACATTGTTGAGAATGGTCCCTCTGCTGAAGGTAAAATTGGACAAGATGGCAGAAGACCACCTCCAAAAACTGATGGTGAGAAGAAAGTCAGACAGTTGGAGATGAAAGCTTTAAGCACCCTGCTTTTGGCCATTCCTAATGAGTATCAACATCAGTTTCAACACTGCACTGATGCTCAGATTCTATAGAATGCCTTAGAGAAGAGATTTGCTGGCACCAAGAGCACTAAGAGGAATCAAAGGGATATTCTCAAGCAACAATATGAGAATTTTACATCTGCAAAGAATGAGTCTATGACTCAAACTTTTGACAGATTCAATAAGTTAATTGGTGAGTTGGATACGGTTGGAGTCCAGATGGAACAAGATGATGTCAACCGAAAGTTCCTCAGATCTCTTGGAGATGAATGGACCATGTACACTGTTTCATTCAGACAGAATGATTTATTGGAAGAAAAGGAACTGGAAGATCTGTACAATGATCTAAGAGTGTTTGAATCTGAGGTGGAAGCAAAGAAGAAGCCTACTGGATATGTTCATAATGCTGCACTTCTATCAGCATCAATTGATTCTACTGCTAACCCTGAATCAGTTAATGCTGCCAGTGGAGTAAATCAAGAAAAAGGCAATGAATCTGTTTTTGAAGCCTTTTCTTTCCAGCCATGGTAACTCCTCTTTAATCAATATTGACTTGGAACAGCTTCATCCTGATGATCTTGAAGAGATGGATATTAAATGGCAGATGGCCATGCTTTCTATGAGGGTGAAGAAGTTCATTAAGAGGACTGGGAGGAACAACTTCTCCCAAAGAAGAGAAGATGGAGCAGGCTTTGATAAGTCAAAGGTGGAGTGCTATAAGTGTCATATGAAGGGACACTTTGCCAGGGAATGCAGAAGTGGAATGTCTCACAACAACCATCAACAAGCTCAGACTGGAAGCTTCAACCAGAACAGAAACTATGCTCAAGCTCTTGTTTCTCAACAAGGAATGGGGTTTGACTGGAGTGATCAAGCTGAAGAGGCCATTCAAAATCAAGCTCTCATGGAAGAAGTATCAGATCTCCCAACTGAGGTACTTTCTAATCTCTGTTCTCAAACTTGCATAGACACTGTTAAAAGGTACAGGGATCACAACCAGAGTATGTGTGATGACCTTAAGAGGTTAGAAAAAGATAGAAAAGACTATGTGAGAATTGTTGAGAGGTTTGAGGAACAAATTAAAGGTTTTCAAGCCAATGAACTTCAACGCACATATGATACAAATTACTGGAAGTGGGAGAATAATGATCTAGAAATCCAACTGACAAAGTCCAAGGAGGAGAATGAAAAGTTGAGAGGAGAACTAGACAAGGTTAAGCTAGATGTGGAAAAGTTTTCATATGCTTCTAAAGCCATGGATTCAATTCTAAAGGTTCAAATTCATGATAAGCTTAAACCAGGAATTGGGTACAATACCACACCACCACCATACAACAACAACTACATCCCTCCTAAATCAGACTTGCTAGAGACCAAGGATAAGAAGGACTTGCATGTGGGAGCCACTAAGATAGATCCTTTAGATGAAGTAGTTGTTGAGGACAAGACTGAGAAAGAAGCTGGAAAGGGTAAGGATAATAATGTGAATGTTGAGATTCCCTTAGAAATTAACATTCTTACCAATGAGGGTGGTGGAAGGGATTGGGTCAAATCTGATGGTGTAGAGAAGACTGAGGGAAAGTCCAAAAAGGTTCATTACAAGCAGACTACAGTTGTGAATCCTGTTCCTTGCAAACAGTGTGCATGTAATAAATCTGAGCCCCTAAAACAGGATAAAAGGAGAGGAAATCAAAGAAATTGGAATAATCAGTGGGCTCAGAAACAAGGAGTTGATCTGAGTAGAATCATCAGACCAAAACCTTGTTTCATATGTGGCAAATTGAATCATTTTGCTAAGCACTGTTATTTTAATCCTATGAACCAAAGGATAAGTTTTCAAAGATCTGTGCAAAAACCCTTTGATTATAGGAAGAATGAAAGGAACCATGTGGTTAAGAAAACTATTACATCCCAAAAGCACTAAAACTGTTAGTACTGCTACCACAAATAGTGCTACTGACAAAGATAGTGCTGCTAGAAGCAATACTGCTGCTAACAATGTTAATGCTGCTAAGAGTATTAGTACCTCTAAAACTAACATTGTTAGTACTTCTTCAAATGTTAATACTGCTAACTCTGTTAGTGCTTCTAACAAGGTTAGTACCGCTAACTCTGTTAGTGCTTCTAACAAGGTTAGTACTGCTAAACCTGTTAGTGCTGCTAACCCTGTTAGTACTTCTAAAATTAGTACTGCTTCTAGTGTTTGTGCTGCTAGACCAATCATCTTGACAAAGTACTCCAGTAAAGAGTGCTCTAATTTTAAAAATCTCATCAAAAAGGAATGTAAATACTTTGATGAGAAAGGGAGACCCAAGACCACTTTGGCTTGGGTTCCCAGTCAATACTAATTGATTTATCTAATGTGCAGGGCAACCAACAACTCAAGGGAAAGAGCATTTGGCATGTTGATAGTGGTTGCTCTAGGCACATGACAGGGAACATGGATTGTCTCAAGAATTTCAAGAAAATTGATGGAGGGCATGTTGCCTTTGGTAATACTCCAGATGGAGGTAAGATTAGTGGTAAGGGTGATGTAACAAAAGGTAAGATGACCTTTGAGGATGTTTTCTATGTTGAGCAGTTAAGGTACAACCTGTTAAGTGTATCACAGGTTTGTGACAAAAAGCATAGTATATTATTTACTGATTCATAATGCATTATCCTTGCTCCTGGATTCAAGGTAGTTGATGAAAAGATGATACTACTAAGAACTCCCAGAAAGGATAATGTCTATTGCTTGGATATGTGTCAGGATCGAATTCTCAACAAGAATTAATTCTCAGAAACAATATCAAAGAAGTTTGCGGAATAACACTTTGATATTCAATGAAACAGTAAATCAACACAGTAGATATGAAGAACAAACTGTAAACTTGTATGGAATGCTTTGAAGTTACAAGATTACACACTCAACCTCAATATTGATGAACAGGCTCACCAATACGAATTCTACTTCTCTAGAATTAGGATCTATGCCTTAAGGTTGATTTTCTCTCTAATAGAATGAAGAAAACAAAAGTTAACTCACTATTCTAAACTATACAATATATATACTGAATACAAAGATAATTACAATAAATAAAATATCTTCAGTATATCTTCCATGTATATCTCTAAGCTTCCATGTATATCCTTTCATACGAATCTTCATCATATAAGCAGTATTAATCTTCAGCAGCATTAAATTCCTTCTAGCAGCATTAACTACTAAGCAGCACTAACCACTAGCAGTACTAACTAGCTAAGCAGTACTAACTTTGTTCAAGCAACACTAACTTTGACTAGCAGTATTAATAGTACTAGCATTAGTAACACTCAGCAGTACTAACCTTTAAGTCTTCTAGCAGTAGTAACTTTGAACCAGCAGCATTAACCATACTTGATGAATTCTTTAGTTCCCAACAATTCTTCAGTCAATCAAAGTATGTGAAAGACATCCTAGATAAGTATGGTTTATCAGACTCAAAGCCAGCAAGCACACCAATGGAAACACACAAACAGATCACTGTTGATCTTGAGGGGGAGGATGTGTATGTCCATCTTTATAGATCAATGATTGTATATCTCATGTATCTCACAGCCTGTCAGGATCGAATTCTTAACAAGAATTAATACTCAGAAACTAATATCAAAGAAGTTGCGGAAAAACACTTTGATATTTGATCAAACAGTAATCAAAAACTACAAGATTACACACTCAACCTCAATATTGATGAACAGGCTCACCAATACGAATTCTACTTCTCTAGAATTAGGATCTATGCCTTGAGGTTGATTTTCTCTAAAAGAATGAAAACTAAAGTTATCTCACTATTCTAAACAATACTATATATATATACTGAAGATAAAAGCTAATTACAATTAATAAAATATCTTCAGAATATCTTCCATCATTATCTCCAAGCTTTCCATAATCTTCAGTTTATCTTCCATCATTATCTTCAAGCTTCCATGTATATCTCTAAGCTTCCATGTATATCTTTAGATTATCCAGCTGTTATCCTTTCATGCAGATCTCCATCTTATAAGCAGTATTAATCATAAGCAGCATTAATACTCTGAGCAGTATTAACTCTAGCAGTACTAACCATGCTCAGCAGCATTAATCTCTTCAAGCAGTACTAACTTTGAACTAGCAGTACTAATCTTGTTGAGCAACATTAACCATCAACTAGCAGCATTAATAACAGAAGTACTAACTAGAAGTATTAACAACTAGAAGTATTAACTGTTTTCTTCTAGCAGTATTAACTACAACTAGCAACATTAACCACAGAAGTAGTAACCATGTTGAATATTAACTTCAGAAGTATTAACCATGTTGAACTAGGAGTAGTAACCATGTTGAATATTAACTTCAGAAGTATTAACCATGTTGAACTAGAAGTAGTAACCATGTTGAACTAGAAGTAGTAACCATCCTTGGCATATTTCAGACCCAACAATCTCCCCCTAACTTAACTTTTCAAAACTGAGAAGTTAAGTTCTTCAACATAGGGTCTTTATGATAATTTCAAAACTTTCTGCAACTTCTAGTTCTTCTTGATTCAGTTTCTGCTGTTATCTTCTTTTCTGTTTCTGTTGTAGTTACTGCTTTGTTTCAGCTTCTTCACTTATCTCCCCCTCAAAATAAGATTTCATATCAACTTGATTCTCCTTCTCAATTCTTCTCAAGTTCAGATGTTTAAGTCTCCCCCTTTTTGAAATAATCATGATCTTTTCATCTCTTTTATCTCCATAATTTGATTGTGAACTTTCAGACAAATTGTACCAAGTGAATCCATCAATTCTTTGTAGTTAAACTGTCCTCACCTCCTTTAGATGTGTTTACCACCTTTGAAGGATCCTTGGATCTTTTAGTAAAGATCTTCTGCCTAGCAGAAGCACCTTCTACTCCCTTGGTTTCTTGGCACCTGGGACCTTTAGATAATTACTCATCTAAAGTTGCCATGGGGAAGGTCTTAGATATGTTCACACTGTCCTGTCCTGCACTTTGTGCAAAGTCAGTAGTGTGAGCCTTACAACCCATATGCTCTTGCACCTCCTTATTGAGCACCTTCTTGAGGTTGGGAGACACCTCTATGGTTTCCCTTTGGATATTCTCTAAAGGAGAATCCTCCCTTAGAGGGCTTAAAGGCTTAGTGGGTGAAGGTACAAGAAGGGAAGGAGCCTTCTTTACCTGTTTTCTTTATCTGTTTTATTGGTGAACTTGGCTTATGAAGTAGAGACTGTGGGATAGATATAGAGTGGGAAGGTTGGGATTGGCTAGCAGTGGGAATGTCTAATGAGGGCCTTGACCCTGCTGCCATACCTTTTTCAGTGTGGGACACCACCATCATTGTAGAGAACAATGGGGTGTCAACTCCTTCAGAGTCCCTAGCAGATCTTCTCATGTTTGAGAAAACCTTGCCTTTAGGGGGTTTAGGTACATATACCTCATCAAAGTGAAGTATGTCCGTCAATTCATTATTAAGTACTTCTTGTACAAACTTTGGATACAGATAAAAGCTTTTTGATTGATATCCAGGTTTGACATAAAATCAATGAAGATCATTTTTAGGTATAGAAAACTTACATTAGCAGTAGTAGCACTTATCAGCAGCATTAACACAGACTGGCAGTAGTAACACATACCAGCAACATTAACACAGTCTGACATTATTCACTGAACTAGAAGTACTAACTACCTTTCAGTATTAGCAACCTGAAACACTTACAGGCACAAGGTTAGTAGTACCATATACCATAAAATTTTCAAAAGTTACTTTATCTTTTGAAACTATACCTTTTTCACTTTTCTTACCTTCTGCTGGATCAAAAGTAACATGTCCTCCATCAAATCTTTTAAAGAAATTGAAGGCAATCCATGTTCCTTGTTATGTGCCAAGAGCAATCATTATCTTCATTCCAAATGCTCTTCCTCTTGAGCTTTTGATTGCCCTGCACACTTGATAAATCAGTTAGTCTTTGAGGGAACCCAAGCCAAAGTGGTCTTGGGTTGACCTTTCTCATTAATATAATCTGTCAGTTTGGTCTGAATGAGTTGTTTAGGAATCTCATGACTGGAGTACTTTGTCAAGATTATAGGCTTGGCTGCATTACTACTAGAAGCAGCACTAGCTTTGTTAGCAGTACTAACTTGGTTAGCAGTACTAATCAAGTTAGCAGCACTATTTTTGTTAGCAGTACTATCTGGGATAGCAGTACTAACAGGTTTCTTTGCAATTGGAACCCAAACTTGAACAAAGTTGTTTGCTTTCTTTGTCTTTAAATTACTCCTTGGCTTATTTGGAGTATTTTTCTTTGGTTTAGCAAACTTGTTCTGAGCATGTGATCTTATAGGTGCTCTGTTCTCAGCCATATGATTCCTTCTCTGATTCCTATAACCAAAAGAGTTTTGTGGTTTTCTTTGAAAAGTGACTCTTTGGTTGATAGGGTTGAAATAACAGTGTTTGGCAAGATGATTCAATTTGCCACAGATAAAACAAGGTTTTGGTCTATTGATTTTACTCAAATCAACTCCTTGTTTTTGTGCCCACTGATTATTCCAGTTTCTCTGATTTCCCCTTGGTTTATCATGTTTTTGGGGCTCAGATTTATTGCAAGAACACTGTTTACAAGGGACAGGATTCACAACTGTGGTTTGCTTATAATGGACCTTCTCAGACTTTCCCTCAGTCTTTTCTATGTCCTTAGACTTGATCCAAGCCTTTCCACATCCCTCATTGGTGATAATGTTATTTTCTAGAGGAATCTCACCACTCACAGTGTTCTCATTACTCTTTTCACTAGAGTTCTCTACTTCAGAGTCTGTTTCAACCACCACTTTGTCTAAAGGATCTACCTTAGTGGCTCCAACAGGCAATTCCTTCCTATCCTTGGTCTCTAGTAAGTTTGATATAGGAGGAATGTAATTGTTGTTGTATGGTGGTGGTGTGGTGTTATAGCCTATTCCTCTTCTAAGTTTGTCATGGATTTGAGTTTGGAGCAAAGAGTCCATTGCTTTAGAAGCATTGGAAAATTTCTCAATATCCAGCTTGGCTTTCTCAAACTCACTCTTTATCTTCTCATTCTCCTCTTTAGACTTTTTCAGCTGAAGTTCTAGGTCATTCTTCTCCCACTTCCAGTAATTTGTATCATAAGAATGTTGAAGTTCATTGGCTTGGAAAACTTTGATCTGTTCCTCAAACCTCTCAACAATTCTTATATAGTCTTTTATATCTCTCTCTAATCTTTTAAGGTCATCACTCATTGTCTGGTTGTGATCCCTGTACCTTTTAACAGTTTCCATACAAGTTTTAGAGCAAAGATTAGACATTACCTCTGTGGGGATTTCTGTGCTTGAAGAGTCTGAAACTTTAGCCATTGATGATTTCTGATTTCAAGGAAGAATGATGATTGCAGGTTTCTGAGAATACTAGCTCTGAGAAACAAGGGCTTGAGCAGAGTTTCTGTTGTTATTGAAGCTTCCAGATTGAGCTTGTTGATGGTTGTTGTTGTGAGACATTCCACTTCTGCATTCTCTAGCAAAATGTCCCTTCAGATGGCATTTGTAGCATTCTACCTTTGATTTATCAAACCCTGCTCCATCTTCTCTTCTTTGTGAGAAGTTGTTTCTTCCAGTCCTCTTTATAAACTTTTTAACCCTCATGGAGAGCATGGCCATCTGCCATTTAATATCCATCTCTTCCAGATCATCAGGATGAAGTTGTTCTAAGTCATCATTGATCAAAGAAGAATTTCCATGATTAGAAAGAAGAGCTTCAAATACATAATCAGTGCCTTTATCTAAATTTGATCCATTAGCAGCATTAACTGATTCAGGGTTAGCAGTAGAATCAATTGATGCTGATAGGAGTGCAGCATTATGAACATATCCAGAAGGCTTCTTCTTTGCCTCCACCTCAGCTTCAAATACTCTAAGATCATTGTACAGATCATCAAGTTCTTTGTCTTCCAACTGATCATTCTGTCTGAATGACACAGTGTACATGGTACATTCATCTCCAAGGGACCTTAAGAACTTTCTGTTCACATCATCTTGATCAATCTGTACTCCCATAGTAGCTAGTTCACCAATTAGTTTATTAAACCTGTCAAAAGTTTGAGTCATGGACTCATTCTTAGTTGAGATGAAGTTTTCATACTGTTGTTTTAAGATTGCCTTTTGATTTCTCTTGGTACTTTTAGTACCTGAGAATCTCTTCTCTAGAGCATTCCAGAGCATCTGTGCATCAGTACAATTGCAAAATTGGTGTTGATACTCATTTGGAATGGCCAAGAGCAGTGTGCTCAAGGCTTTCATCTCTGTCTGTCTTGATTTCCTGTCTGTATCTGTCTTTGGAGGAGTTCTTTTGCCATCTTCACCAATCTTTCCTCCATCAGATGGGCCATTCTCAATGATGTCCCACATAGAGTAATCTGTGAGGAGAATATATTGCTTGATTCTTATTTTCCACATGTCAAATTCATTGGATCTGAGCATTGGAACTTTTGAGACCAAAGTACTGCTTGATTCTGTAAGATTTTCCATGATGAATAACTGTTTCTGAGAGAATTTGGCTCTGATACCACTTGTCAGGATCGAATTCTTAACAAGAATTAATACTCAGAAACTAATATCAAAGAAGTTGCGGAAAAACACTTTGATATTTGATCAAACAGTAATCAAAAACTACAAGATTACACACTCAACCTCAATATTGATGAACAGGCTCACCAATACGAATTCTACTTCTCTAGAATTAGGATCTATGCCTTGAGGTTGATTTTCTCTAAAAGAATGAAAACTAAAGTTATCTCACTATTCTAAACAATACTATATATATATACTGAAGATAAAAGCTAATTACAATTAATAAAATATCTTCAGAATATCTTCCATCATTATCTCCAAGCTTTCCATAATCTTCAGTTTATCTTCCATCATTATCTTCAAGCTTCCATGTATATCTCTAAGCTTCCATGTATATCTTTAGATTATCCAGCTGTTATCCTTTCATGCAGATCTCCATCTTATAAGCAGTATTAATCATAAGCAGCATTAATACTCTGAGCAGTATTAACTCTAGCAGTACTAACCATGCTCAACAGCATTAATCTCTTCAAGCAGTACTAACTTTGAACTAGCAGTACTAATCTTGTTGAGCAACATTAACCATCAACTAGCAGCATTAATAACAGAAGTACTAACTAGAAGTATTAACAACTAGAAGTATTAACTGTTTTCTTCTAGCAGTATTAACTACAACTAGCAACATTAACCACAGAAGTAGTAACCATGTTGAATATTAACTTCAGAAGTATTAACCATGTTGAACTAGGAGTAGTAACCATGTTGAATATTAACTTCAGAAGTATTAACCATGTTGAACTAGAAGTAGTAACCATGTTGAACTAGAAGTAGTAACCATCCTTGGCATATTTCAGACCCAACACAGCCTCAAGACCAGATATCATGTTTCCAGTGTGTGTTTGTGCCAGATTCCAAGTCAAGCCAAAGCAGTCTCATCTTCAAGCAGTTAAAAGGATTTTCAGATACTTAAGAGGGCAACCTAGATTAGGTCTTTGGTATCCTTATGAATCCAACTTTGACTTGATTGCATATTCAGACAGTGACTTGGGAGGTGCTAATATGGATAGAAAGTCTACTTCAGGGGGATGTCAGCTTTTGGGTGCAAGACTAGTATCTTGGCAGTGTAAGAAGCAAACCACAGTGTCCTTTTCCACAACAGAAGCTGAGTACATTGATGCTGCAAGTTGTTGCTCTCAGGTTCTATGGATTCAGAATAAAATGCTGGACTATGGGGTAACCTTTCTGCACACTCCAATCTTCATTGACAATAGCAGTGCTATTAGCATTGTTAACAATCCAGTCAAGCACTCCAAAACAAAGCACATTGAAATCAAGTATCACTTTATAAGAGACTGCAATGAAAAGAAGCTTATTCAAGTTGCTAAAGTTCATACTGACAACCAGTTTGCTGATCTATTCACTAAAGCTTTTGATGTGGGTAGATTCACCTTCTTGGTCACAAGTGTGGGCATGATCAACTCTGAATGAGCTCATGTTTAAAAAGTGATTGTATAACTGTTATTTGTTTTTTTTTGGTGCTACTAATCATCTTTCTCAGGAAGTGTATTGCCTTGCTCAGACTAACACAAGCTTCAATAGTGTAAGTATAGTTAATGCTGCCAGTGCAAAGTTACTACTTCAGGTATTAGTTAATACTTCTAGCTCGTTAATACTGCTAGTGGTTAATACTGCTCTCAGTTAATACTGCTAGTTAGTTAATACTGCTAGTGGTTAATACTGCTCTCAGTTAATACGGCTAGTTAGTTAATACTGCTAGTGGTTAATACTGCTCTCAGTTAATACTGCTAGTTAGTTAATACTGCTAGTTAGTTAATACTGCTAGATGGTTAATACTGCTTCTTTCCCAAATCATATAAATACCCTCTTTGCCCGATGGCATCAATGGCTCAAGCAACCAGTGTGTTTTAGTCAAGACTCCTCAAGCTCGATGGCATCAATGGCGTTTATTGATGAACACAACGAGATCGCAATGCTTCAAAAGCCTAAGCAGGCTGCTGGATTTCATCAAATAGTCGATTTTCTCAAGTCCAGCCATATCGCTCATGTTCTTACAGTGTCACCATCAATCTACATCGAGCACCAGAAGCAATTTTGGGCCAATGCCACTGCTATTACTGAAAATGGTGTGCAGGTTATCAAGACAAGGGTGTGTGACAAACCCTTGACAGTTTCAGAAGAGGTAATTCGCATCAGTCTACGACTAGACGATGCCTCAGGTATCACATCTATCTCTAATGATGATCTGTTTTCCACTCTCACTAGAATGGGGTATGGCCCATTGGGTGTTTTCAAGTTCTCCAAAGCTAAATTTTCTCCCCAATGGCGTTTCTTTGTCCATACCCTTATACATTGTATTTCTAGAAAGACTACTGGATGGAGTGAGTTCAGTAGTACCATTGCTTATGCTTTGGTCTGCTTGGCCACTGCCAGAAAGTATAATTTCTCAAAAATGATTTTCAATGACCTTGTGTCAAACTTGGAGAATAAAAAGAGTTTCTTTATGTATCCAAGATTTGTCCAGGCAGTTATCACCACTGAATTGACGGATATGCCTCAATTTGATGAGGTATATGTACCTAAAATCCCCAAGGGCAAGGTCTTTTCAAATATGAAGAGATCTGCCATGGACTCGGAAGGAGTTGACACCCCATTGTTCTCTACAATGATGGTGGTGTCCCACAACCAAGAAGGTATGGCATCAGGGTCAAGGCCCTCACTAGACCATCCCACTGAGAGCCAATCCCAACCTTCAATCACTATATCAATTCCTCAGTCCCTTCTTCAAAAACCAACTTCACCCATCACCAATACTTACATAAGGAAAAAGGTAAAGAAGGCTCCTTCCCTTCTTGTACCTTCACCCACAAAGCCTTTAAGCCCTCTAATGGAGAATTCTCCATTAGAGAATATCTATAAAGAAACCACAGGGGTGTCTCCCAACCCCAAGGAGGTGCTCACTGAGGAGATGCATGAGCATATGGGTGAGAAGGCTGCCACTACTCCTGCTAGCACAGAGGAGGTCAGTGGTAACATCAATAAGACCTTACCCATGGCAACTTTGAATGAGCAATCATTCAAAGGTCCCAGGTGCTAAGAACCCAAGGGGGTAGCAGGTGCTTCTGCTAGGCAGAGACCTCTACTACTAAATGTTCCAATGATCCTTCAAAAGGGGGTAACACTCCTGGAGAAGGTGAGGATAGATATAACTACCAAGAATTGATGGACACCATGGGCAACATTAATCTCGATGTCATCAAACAGGGAGCATATATAGAGGAGATGAAATTGGTAATTCTGTCTCAACAAGTGCATATTACCAAACTGAAGAAAATGGTGAAGAGGTTGGTGCAGAAAAAGAAAAGAAAACAGTATGTGTTAAAGAAGAGGGGAGATGCTTTCAAAAAGGGGGAGAAACAAGATGATGGGGAGAAACTCAGTACTAGTGGTATGGAAGCTCAATTTGAGGGGGAGCAGAATAGGGAAACAGAAAACAAAGAAGCAGAAACTAGTAAAGCAGCAGTAACAGAAAAAGCACAAGCAGCAGTAACAGAAAAGCAAGCAGCAGTAACAGAAAAGCAAGCAACAGTAACAGGGCTATCTGTTGAAGAATTAGAGATTGCAGAAACTTTGGTAAAAGCTAAGAATGACACTCCCAAGGCTACTCAAAAGGCCAAGGGAGTGGTCATTAAAGAAGGAGGTGTTGAGCAGAAAAGCAAAGAAATCAGTGAGGCAGAATTGAAGAAGAAAGGAAAGGCTAAGATGGTTGAACCTGAACAACCTTTAAAGCAGCAGAAACAGATAGAGCTAGATGAAGAAGTGGCAAAACAGCTTCAAGCAGAGATGGAAAAGGAGGAACAACTTCAATCAGAAAAAGACAGAGAGCTTGCACTGGATATGGCTAAAAAGCTCAATGAAGAGTATCAAAAGAGCATGAAAACTGCAGTTGAGGCCAAGAAAAGATCAGTGAAAGCATCCAAGCACAGAATGCCTGTAAAGACTCAGAAAAGACAACCCTCTAAGACCTATTTGGCCAATCAAGAAAGGAGAAAAATGATAAACTTTCTGAGAGGCTCAATTGGTGTAAAAGGAGAGATGTTTGCTAACATGGCATACATCAAAGTTGAGGAGCTATATAAAAAGGAAATGGCAAAGCTTCAAGGGGACTCCTCTCAAAGGGAAGAAGCTGAAAGAAGGATGAAAGAGAGGCATGATCTCAACATCCAACAACCCTTCCCTGAGGAAACCACTCCTTCAAAAGAAAACGCTGAAAAGAAGGAAGAGAATGTTGATGTGGAAGTCAAATCTGCAAAGAGAGTAAAGACCATAGCTTCCAAGAAACAGTCCAAAAAGCCAAGGATTGAAGAAGCAGAAAAAGAGGCAGAACCATCTGTTGCAAATCATACAGAGCAAACAAGTCAAAGTGCACAACAACCAAATCAATCTGATGAGCATGTTGGTCTTTACATGACTTTAAAAGAACCAGTACAGGCTATTCCCATTTCTGTGAAGGCACCAGAAATCATCTTTTGGGATATTCTAAGGGACAACAGAAAGGATTACTTCAGACTCAAAAGAGTTGGTAACTTGTTTGAAGTATACACAACTTGGGGAAAAGTGATCAGAAGTTGTTCCAGGGCTGACTTAGAAGAAATGCATAAGGTGGGAATAAAGCTATATGAGCCTGTTATGAAAGGAACTGAAGAAAGTCTACTAAAAGTTGCTATGGAATACTTGTGTATGATGTTTGAACCAGAAAAAGTGGTGTACAGGATCAAGGATTTGCATCATGAGTATGGGTTCAAAAGGATTGACCAGTGGATGCTCTTTGAAAACTGTGGTGTCTACATGATCACAATAGATAACTGCTATCATGAGTATTTTCTAGTGGACAAAGTGTATGATCATAGCAAGGAGAAGCTGAAAGGAATGCTGAAAGCCAAGCTAGTGTGTGCAAAAGGATCTGAAATGGCCAGAATTATAATAAGAAGGACAATCAATCAAAGTCTGGGACTATATCCAAATTTGGGCAACTAAGCTGAAGTTTTGAAAGCATCTTGAAGACCATATCTGAAGAACTTGACTTCTCTTCCTAAAAGTTAAGTTAGGGGGAGATTGTTGGGAATTTAAGATTTGTTCAAGTATGGTTAATGCTGCTAGTATATCATGATTACTACTGCTAGTAGATTTAATACTGCTTGAAAAGTTAGTGCTGCTACTTAAATAGTTAGTACTGCTTGGAGAGTTAGTACTGCTAAGGGATTACTACTGCCAACATGATTAGTACTGCTGAGGAGTTTAATGCTGCTGAAAATGGTTAATACTTCTGAAGAAGGTTAGTACTGCTTATGAGATGAAGACTCAGTATGGAATAAAGCCAGCTGTATAGAAGACTTGCTAAAGTAAAGGAGATAATTATGGACTGAAGATCAATTGTATTTTGATAATTATTTTGTAATATGTCTTGTATAAATAGTATAGAAGTCTTTGATATAATTAACTTTTGATTGATAAGTTTTTAGAGAGAGAATTAACCTCAAGGTTTATAATCCTAGTTCTAGAGAAGTAGAATTCGTCTTGGTGAGCCTGTTCATCAAGATTGAGGTTTTGTGTGAAAGCTTGTAACTTTAATCATTCAATAAAGTTTACAAGTTGTGATTTCTGATTCACTGTTACATTGATAGTTGAATATTAAAGTGTTATTCCGCAACTCCTTTAATATTGTTTCTGAGTTCATTATTCTTGTTAAGAATTAGATCCTGACAAGTGGTATCAGAGCAAGTATTCTTAGAAACCTTCATTCATCATGGACAACACAGGTGAATCAAACAGTACTTTTGTCTCAAAGGTTCCCATGCTCAAACCTAATGAGTTTGACATGTGGAAAATTTGGATCAAGCAGTACATCCTCCTTACAGACTGTTCTATGTGGGACATTGTTGAGAATGGTCCCTCTGCTGAAGATAAAATTGGACAAGATGGCAGAAGACCACCTCCAAAAACTGATGGTGAGAAGAAAGTCAGACAGTTGGAGATGAAAGCTTTAAGCACCCTGCTTTTGGCCATTCCTAATGAGTATCAACATCAGTTTCAACACTGCACTGATGCTCAGATTCTATAGAATGCCTTAGAGAAGAGATTTGCTGGCACCAAGAGCACTAAGAGGAATCAAAGGGATATTCTCAAGCAACAATATGAGAATTTTACATCTGCAAAGAATGAGTCTATGACTCAAACTTTTGACAGATTCAATAAGTTAATTGGTGAGTTGGCTACGATTGGAGTCCAGATGGAACAAGATGATGTCAACCGAAAGTTCCTCAGATCTCTTGGAGATGAATGGACCATGTACACTGTTTCATTCAGACAGAATGATTTATTGGAAGAAAAGGAACTGGATGATCTGTACAATGATCTAAGAGTGTTTGAATCTGAGGTGGAAGCAAAGAAGAAGCCTACTGGATATGTTCATAATGCTGCACTTCTATCAGCATCAATTGATTCTACTGCTAACCCTGAATCAGTTAATGCTGCCAGTGGAGTAAATCAAGAAAAAGGCAATGAATCTGTTTTTGAAGCCTTTCTTTCCAGCCATGGTAACTCCTCTTTAATCAATATTGACTTGGAACAGCTTCATCCTGATGATCTTGAAGAGATGGATATTAAATGGCAGATGGCCATGCTTTCTATGAGGGTGAAGAAGTTCATTAAGAGGACTGGGAGGAACAACTTCTCCCAAAGAAGAGAAGATGGAGCAGGCTTTGATAAGTCAAAGGTGGAGTGCTATAAGTGTCATATGAAGGGACACTTTGCCAGGGAATGCAGAAGTGGAATGTCTCACAACAACCATCAACAAGCTCAGACTAGAAGCTTCAACCAGAACAGAAACTCTGCTCAAGCTCTTGTTTCTCAACAAGGAATGGGGTTTGACTGGAGTGATCAAGCTGAAGAGGCCATTCAAAATCTAGCTCTCATGGCAGAAGTATCAGATCTCCCAACTGAGGTACTTTCTAATCTCTGTTCTCAAACTTGCATAGACACTGTTAAAAGGTACAGGGATCACAACCAGAGTATGTGTGATGACCTTAAGAGGTTAGAAAAAGATAGAAAAGACTATGTGAGAATTGTTGAGAGGTTTGAGGAACAGATTAAAGGTTTCCAAGCCAATGAACTTCAACGCACATATGATACAAATTACTGGAAGTGGGAGAATAATGATCTAGAAATCCAACTGACAAAGTCCAAGGATGAGAATGAAAAGTTGAGAGGAGAACTAGACAAGGTTAAGCTAGATGTGGAAAAGTTTTCATATGCTTCTAAAGCCATGGATTCAATTCTAAAGGTTCAAATTCATGATAAGCTTAAACCAGGAATTGGGTACAATACCACACCACCACCATACAACAACAACTACATCCCTCCTAAATCAGACTTGCTAGAGACCAAGGATAAGAAGGACTTGCATGTGGGAGCCACTAAGTGTCAGGATCGAATTCTTAACAAGAATAAATTCTCAGAAACTAATATCAAAGAAGTTTGCGGAATAACACTTTGATATTCACTAAAACAGTAAACCAAAACAGTATATAATCAACAACTTGTAAACTTGTATTGAATGCTTGAAGTTACAAGATTAAACAAACAACCTCAATATTGATGAACAGGCTCACCAATACGAATTCTACTTCTCTAGAATTAGGATCTATGCCTTGAGGTTGATTTTCTCTCTAGAACTAAAACTTAGAATGATTGAATTAATCTGTTTCTAAACTATTCTATCAAATCTGTACATATACTGAATAAAAAGATAATTACAATAAATAAAATATCTTCAGTATATCTTCCATCATTATCTTCAAGCCTTCCATGAATCTTGATTCTTTCCAGCTGTCATCCTTTCCATCCGGATCTTTAAGTTATAAGCAGTACTAACTATGCTCAGCAGTATTAATTTCTTCTAGCAGCATTAACTTGGTCTTAGCAGCATTAACTACCAAGCAGCACTAACCACTAGCAGTACTAACTAGCTAAGCAGTACTAACTTTGTAGTCTTCTAGCAGTAGTAATTCTGAACTAGCAGCATTAACCATACTTGAGTTATTTCTCAGTTCCCAACAATCTCCCCCTAACTTGACTTTTAGGAAAAGAAGTCAAGTTCTTCAGAATTAATCTTCAAGATTCTTTTCAAGATGCTCCCAAAACTTCATAATGGTCTACATTCCAGTATTTGCATCCAATCCCAAACTCTGATTGATGGTTCTTTGGATCAAGTATTTAGCCATTTCTGAATCTGGAATACACCCTAGCTTTTTCTTCAGCATGGCATGAAGCTTCAATCTGCTATGATTGTACACTCTATCCACAAGGAAGTATTCAGTATGATTTAGATCCAAAGTCACTGTATATACTCCACTAGTTTCATATAGAGTCCAACTGTTGACTGATTTGAAGACATTCTTGATCACATGCTCTACTTCTTCAGGTTTGAACATCATACACAGATACTCCATTACCAGTTTTGTAATTGAAATCTCTGGAGCTTTTAGAATATCTGCATACAACTTCATTCCTATCTCAAACATCTCTTCAAGATCTGACCTAGAGCATGTTCTGACAATTTTCGCCCAAGTGTTGAACACTTCATACTTTTCATCCTTCCTTTTCAGCCTTATATATTCCTTTCCATCCACTGTCAATGTATCCCAGTGAATGACCTCAGGAGGCTTTATACCAACAGGTTCTGCTGAAATTGGTTCAGGAACTTTGTCCATCACTACCATATACAAATTTACATCTTCTATGTTTGATAGCTCTTTCTGTTTAGATGACTCAGGTGCCCCTTCTTCTTCAGCAACCTTATCAGCCTCTCCTTCAGCTATTCTAGGCTTCTTGATTGACTTTCTCTTAGCCATCATCTTTGTTCTCTTTAAAGTCCTTAGACTTTCTCCCAGAGTGGCCTCTTTCTTAGGGGGTGTTTCTTGCTCATCTGGAAATGGCTTTTGAAAATCAAAATCATTACTTTCTTTCATCCTCTTCTCCATCTCCACCCTAGCAGTTTCATTTCCCTGAAGCTTTCTCATCTCTGAATCATATAGCTCTTTAATCTTCTCAAAAGACATCTTTGAGAACATCTCCTTTTTGACTCCTACAGCACCTTTGAGAAATATAATCATCTTGTTTCTCTCTTGGGTACCTAGGAAAGTCTTTGAGGGTTGTCTCTTCTTTACAACTGTTTTCACCACTGATTTCTTCATAGTTGCAGCTTTCTTCTGTGCAATTTCAGTTGCCAGACTCAGTTGATAAGCTTCATTCATTTCAGCAGCTAGAGCCTTTGCCATCTCCCTGTCCTTTTCCACCTGAACTCTTTCTTCCTTTTCAATATCCTCTTGCATCTTCCTGGCTAAGGCTTCATCTGATTCAACCAACCTTTGCTTCTTGACTGGTTGATCAGATTCCACCATCTTTGCTTTTCCTTTGTCTTTGTTCATTGCCTTCTTACTGTTATCTTTCTTGATCACTTCACCTTGTTCTTTGATGATTACTCCTTTGGTCTTTGAAGTGACCTTGGGAGTATCATTCTTGGCTTTAAGTAAGGTTTCTGAAATCTCAAGATCTGTTAATACTTCTTTCACTGTTTCTGCTGCTTTATTTATGTCAGCAGTAGTAACCGTTTCTGCTGCTTCTTGTGTTTCTATTGGCACTGAATCTCTTTCTGTTTCTGCTTCCTGCTCCCCCTCAACATCAAATTTTTCTCCATCAAGCTCCCCCTCTCTTGTGGCTTCTTCCATGTTGATCTCCCCCTTTTTGGGAGCATCATTCCTAGATTGCCTTCTCCTTAACATAAATTGTCTCTTCTTCTTTTTCTGTACAAGCTTCATCACCAATTTCTTGAGTTTGGTAATCTGTATTTGTTGGGACAAGATTACCAATTTCATTTCCTCTATTTCTTTGCCTTGTTTGAGAACATCTTGGTTGATGTTGCCCATTGTTTCCATCAATTCATAGTAAGTATATCTGTCCTCACCCTCTCCAGAAGTGTTACCCTCTTTTGAAGGATCATTGGATCTTTTTGCAGTGGAAGTCTTCTGCCTAGCAGAAGCACTATCCATCCCCTTGGTTTCTTGGCACCTGGGACCTTTGAATGATTGCTCATTCAAAGTTGCCATGGGGGAGGTCTTATTGATGTTTCCACTGTCCTTCTCTGTACTAGCAGAAGTAGTGGCAGCCTCAGTACCCATATGCTCTGCCTCCTCCTCAGAGAGCACCTCCTTTGGGTTGGGAGACACCCTTGTGGATTCCCTTTGGATATTCTCTACTGGTGAGTGATCCAATAGAGGGCTTAAAGGCTGAGTGGGTGATGGTACAAGAAGGGAAGGAGCCTTCTTTACCTGTTTTCTTTGATAAGTTTGGGTGATTGGTGAAGTTGGTTTGTCAAGAAGAGACTGAGGAATTGATTTAGAGAGGGAAGGTTGGGATTGGCTAGCAGTGGGTTGGTCTAATGGGGGCCTTGACCCTGCTACCATACCTTCATTGGTTTGGGACACCACCATCATTGTAGAGAACAATGGGGTGTCAACTCCTTCCGAGTCCCCAACAGATCTTCTCATATTTGAGAAAACCTTGCCTTTGGGGGGTTTAGGTACATATATCCCAACAGGTTGAGGTATATCCGTCAATTCATGAGTAATAACTTCTTGGACAAACCTGGGGTACATAAAGAAGCTCTTTTTGTTTCCCATGTTTGAGACAAGATCACTGAAAATCATTTTAGAAAAGTTATACTTTCTGGCAGTGGCCAAGCACACCAAAGCATAAGCAATGGTGCTGCTGAACTCACTCCATCCAGTAGTCTTTTTGGAGATACAGTGCATAAGAGTATGGACAAAGAAACGCCATTGGGGTGAAAATTTGGCTTTTGAGAATTTGAATACACCCAATGGGCCTCCATACCCCATTCTTGTAAGATTGGAGAACAGTTCATCGTTTGGGATAGAAGTTATACCAGAGGCATCGTCTAGACGTAGACTGATGCGAATAACCTCTTCAGTAACTGTTAGTGATTGTTCACAGATTCTTGTCTTGATCATTTGCACACCATTCTCAGCAACAATGGTGGCATTAGCCCAGAACTGCCTTTGATGCTCGATATAGATTGTAGGAGATACAGTAAGAGCATGAGCAATATGGCTTGACTTGAGGAAATCCACAATCTGATGAAATCCTGCAGCTTGCTTTGGCTTTTGTAGCATCGCGATCTCATTGTGCTCGTCGATGAATGCCATGGATGCCATTGATCTTAGTGAACAACGTGCCTGAAAGCTTCGAACTTGAGAGAGAAAGGGTTTAGAGCGCAAGTGAATAGTATACAAAGAGTCGTTATGAACTTTTAGGCGGGCAAAGGGCATTTATAGTATTCGGGTCATAAGCAGTATTAACCTAGAGCAGTATTAACTACTAGCAGTATTAACTGAAAGCAGTATTAACTACTAGCAGTATTAACTGAAAGCAGTATTAACTACTAGCAGTATTAACTGAAAGCAGTATTAACTGAAAGCAGTATTAACTACTAGCAGTATTAACTACTAGCAGTATTAACTGAAATACTCCTTTAAACTTGCAAAACCCTGAGTACTGCTATGCATATCCTGAAAAAGAAGATTAGTAACACCAAGAATAAACAATATACAGGTATAGAGTCAATTTTTGAGAAGGGGCTTATTCATAGTTGATCATTCCCACACTTGTTACCAAGAAGGTGAATCTTCCCACATCAAAAGCTTTAGTGAATAGATCAGCAAACTGATTATCAGTGTGAACTTTTACAACTTGAAAAAGTTTCTTTTCATTACAGTCTCTTATGAAGTGATACCTGATCTCAATGTGCTTTGTCTTAGAGTGCTTGACAGGATTATTCACAATGCTGATAGCACTGCTATTATCAATAAAAATGGGAGTGTGTAGAAAGGTTACCCCATAGTCCAGCATTTGATTCTGAATCCATAAGACTTGAGAACAGCAACTTGCAGCTGCTATGTACTCTGCCTCTGTTGTAGATGTGGACACTGTGGTTTGTTTCTTGCACTGCCATGAAACTAGTCTAGCACCCAAAAACTGACATCCTCCAGAAGTAGATTTTTTGTCCAAGTTTGCCCCACCTAAATCACTGTCTGAGTATGCTATTAGGTCAAAGGGTGAGTCATGAGGATACCAAAGTCCCAATTTGGGTTGCCCTTTGAGATATCTGAATATCCTCTTAATAGCTTGAAAGTGAGATTGCTTTGGCCTAACTTGGAATCTTGCACATACACATACTGGAAACATTATATCTGGCCTTGATGCTGTGAGATACATGAGAGAGCCAATCATGGATCTATAATGATGCACATCCATATCCTCCCCCTCAAGATCTGCTGTTATCTGCTTGTGTGTTTCCATAGGTGTGCTGGCAGGTTTTGACTCTGAGAAACCAAACTTGGTTAGAATGTCCTGCACATACTTGGATTGACAGATGAAGATGCCATCTGACTTCTGTTGAACTTGGAGTCCAAGGAAGAAAGTAAGTTCCCCCATGGAACTCATTTTGAACCTTTGATGCATTAGATCCTCAAACTCCTTGCACATGTTGTTTCTTGTAGATCCAAAGATAATGTCATCAACATAGATTTGGACCAGCAAGATATCCTTCTTCTTTCTCTTGATAAATAGAGTCTTATCAATGACTCCTCTTTCAAAGTCATTTTCCAAGAGATAGGATGACAGAGTGTCATACCATGCTCTTGGAGCTTGATGCAGTCCATAAAGAGCTTTCTTCAATTTGTATACCCTGTCTGGATAGCTTGGGTTTTCAAACCCTGGTGGTTGACAGACATATACCTCTTCTTCAATTGAGCCATAGAGAAAAGCACTTTTTACATCCATTTGATAGACTTTGAAGTTCATGTAAGAAGCATAGGCTAGGAATAGTCTGATTGCTTCTATCCTAGCCACAGGTGCGAAAACTTCTTCATAATCTATACCCTCTTCTTTAGTATATCCTTGAGCCACCAGCCTTGCTTTGTTCCTTATGACAATACCTCTTTCATCTCTCTTGTTTCTGAAAATCCACTTTGTGCCAATTGCTCTGTGACCTTTAGGAAGGTCTACTAGATCCCATACATCTTGTAGCTTGAACTGTAACAGTTCTTCTTGCATTGCTTCTATCCAGCTAGATTCTTTCATAGCATCATGTGCCTTTTTAGGCTCAAGCTGGGATAGAAAACAAGAAAGCACTGTATGCTGTTGATCTTGCATTTCCTGAAGCCTGCTTTGATGTCTAGTCATCATGGGAGAAGAGATATCGCCTATTACCAGCTGTGGAGGATGATTCTTTTGAACTCTGGTGTTATGACTAGGTTCTTCATTCAGTCCAGCCTCTAGATTAGAGTCATGCAACTCAACTGAAGTGTTTTCAGATGCCACTTCTGATTCTTTATTTTCTTGAGTCTCCTCATCTCTAGTTTCTTCTTCACTCTGACTTGGTCCAGTAGATGATTCCTTTTCACAGTCTTCAACAGAATTCACTGTGGGTATGGGAAATATCACAGATTTAGATATACTTTCTGAGACTTGTGTAGTCCCTGATCCTCCACTTTCTGTTCCTGTATAATCATCACTACTGAAACCAAAAGAATTAGTTAGTGAGTCAATGTCAAATAGCCACTGAGGACCAGACCCAATTGGATTTGGTGTGTTCTCATTGCATTTGACATTGTCACTTTCTTCAATTATTCTGGAAGAAGAGTTAAAAACTCTGTAAGCCTTACTCTGAGATGAATATCCAACAAGAAATCCATCATCTGCTTTGCTATCAAACTTACCTAAGTGAGATTTGGTATTAAGAATTGTACAAGGACACCCAAAAGGTTTGAAGAAACCAATGAAAGGTTTTCTTTTATTTAAAAGCTCATATGGGGTCTTGTTCTTTTGCTTGACCACTAGAACTCTGTTTTGGACATAACAAGCAGTATTAACTGCTTCAGCCCAGAAGGTAATTGTCAATTTTGAATCAGCCAACAGAGATCTAGCAGCCTCTATTAGTGTCCTATTTCTCCTTTCAGCAACACCATTATGTTGAGGAGTCCTAGGAGCACTATATTGTCTCTCAATGCCTTTTTCTTCACAAAAGGTGTTTAGATCAAGATTTTTGAATTCAGTTCCATTATCTGATCTAATGACTTTTACTCTTTGATTAGTTTGGTTTTCAATTCTTAGAATAAAGGATTTGATAAGTCCACTGGTCTCATCCTTAGACCTTAGAAAATGTACCCAAGTAAATCTGGAGTAATCATCAACAATAACCAAGCAGTAAGATTTCTTGCCTATACTCATAACATTTGTAGGACCAAACAGATCCATATGCAGTAACTGGAGACAAGAAGAAACAGAATTTAACTCTTTGGTCTTATGAGAAGTTTTGTGCTGTTTGCCTTTAAGACAAGCAACACAATGATCATCACATGAAAAGACTTCATGTGACACATCCTTCTGTGCCATTGAGAGGATTCATCCACAGAAGCTTTTGAAACAAGACAGTTCAGGGATGAATCACTATCAACATTGTCCATATCTAGACAGTAAACATTGTCCTTTCTTGGAGTTCTAAGTAGTATCATGCTTTCATCAACTACCTTGAACCCTGGAGCAAGGATCATACACTCAGTATTTGTAAATAATATACTATGTTGTTTGTCACATACCTGTGATACACTTAACAAGTTTTACTTTAATTGATCAACATAGTAGACATCCTCAAATGTCATCTTACCTTTGGTGACATTACCTTTTCCACTTATCTTACCACCAGTAAGATTATCTCCAAATGCAACATGTCCTCCATTGATATGCTTGAAATCCTGAAGGCATGACATGTTGCCTGTCATGTGCCTAGAGCAACCACTATCAACATGCCATATGCTCTTTCCCTTGAGCTGTTGGTTGCCCTGCATATAAGATAGATCAGTTAGTATGAATAAGGAACCCAAGCCAAAGTGGTCTTGGGTACCCCTTTCTCATCAAAATACTTGCATTCTTTCTTGACAAGATTTTTAAACTTTGATTCCTCATGCTTGGAGTATTTTGTCACAATAATAGGCTTGGAAATATTTTTGCTAGAAGCAATACTGGTTTTAGAAGTACTAACTGCCTTAGCAGCACTTGCATGCTTAGCAGTACTAACCTTGTTAGCAGTAGTAACTGTGTTAGCAGCAGTAACTGTGTTGGCAGTATTAACCTTTGAAGAGGTACTAACAGTATTAGCAGCATTAATATTTTCAGCAGTACTAACAGTTTTAGTGCTTCTAGGCACCCACATTTTGACACTTTCTTTTAAAATCTTTTTCTTCATGGGGCCTTTCCTTTCACCATGTTTCTTTATCACATGTTTCTTTCCAGCCTTCCTATAACCAACAGGTTTTTGCACAAATCTTTGAAAGTTCATCTGTTGGTTAATAGGGTTAAAGTAACAATACTTAGCCAAATGATTCAACTTGCCACATATGAAACAAGGTTTTGGTCTATTGATTTTATTCAGATCAACTCCTTGTTTCTGAGCCCATTGATTATTCCAGTTTCTTTGATTACCTCTTTTTATACCAGAATTTAGGCTCTTAGTTGTATTGCAAGCACACTGTTTACAAGATCCAGGATTCACAACTGTGGTTTGTTTGTAATGGACCTTGTTATCCTTTCCTTTTGTCTTCTCTATCTCCTTGGACTTGACCCAGATTTTCCCACATCCCTCATTGGTGATAATATTGTTTTCTAATGGTATCTTTTTACTCACATCATTATCCCTATACTCACTGGCTTCTTTCTCAGTTAAATCCTTAATTACTACTTCATCCAAAGGAGCTATCTTAAAGGCTTTCTCAGATAAGTCCTTTTTCTCCTTGGTTTCTAACAAGTCTGAAGTAGGAGAGATATAATTGTTGTTGTAAGGAGGAGGTGTATTGTTGTATCCAATACCAGGCTTCATCTTGTCATGAATCTGAGCCTTTAGAAGAGAATCCATTGCTTTTGAAGCATATGAAAACTTTTCTATGTCAAGTTTAACTTTAGACAGTTCCTCTTTCAGCCTATCACTCTCTTCTAAGGATTTAGACAGTTTGGTCTCTAACTCATTCTTTTCCCACTTCCAATAGTTTGTGTCATAAGAGTGTTGAAGTTCATTAGCTTGAAAGCCTTTGATTTGCTCTTCAAATCTCTCTACTATCAACACATAATCTCTTCTGTCCTTTTCTAATCTTTTGAGGTCATCACACATACTTTGATTGTGATCCCTGTATCTTGTGACAGTGTCAATGCAAGATTTAGTACAAAGATTAGAAATTACCTCAGAGGGAAGATCAGACACTTCTGCCATAAGAGCTTGATTCTGAATGGCTTCCTCAGCTTGATCACTCCAGTCAAATCCCATTCCTTGTTGAGAAACAAGGGCTTGAGCAGGATTCTTGTTTTGATTGTAGCCTCCATTCTGAGCTTGTTGGTGGTTGTTGTTTGGAACAGCACTCCTGCATTCTCTAGCAAAGTGTCCTTTCATGTGACACTTATAACATTCCACCTTGGTCTTGTCAAAACCAGCTCCATCTTCTCTTCTTTGAGAGAAGTTATTCCTTCCTGTTCTTTTAATGAACTTCTTCACCCTCATTGATAACATGGCCATCTGCCATTTAATATCCATCTCCTCCAGGTCATTAGGGTGAATTTGATCCAGATCATCATTAATCAAAGAATTGCTGCTATGACTGGACAAAAAGGCTTCAAAGATAGTTTCAGTGCCTTTTTCTGAACTTACTCCACTGGCAGTACTAACTGCTTCAGGGTTGGCAGTAGTATCAGTGGATGCTGAGAGAAGTGCAGCATTGTGGATATAACCGGAGGGCTTCTTCTTGGTTTCTACCTCAGTTTCAAAAACTCTTAGATCATTGTATAGATCATCAAGTTCTTTCTCTTCCAGATTGTCACTCTGTCTATATGAGACAGTGTACATAGTCCATTCATCCCCAAGAGATCTGAGGAACTTTATGTTGATATCATCTTGTTCCATCTTTACTCCTACAGTAGCCAGTTCACCTATGAGTTTGTTGAACCTATCAAAAGTTTGAGTCATAGACTCATTCTTTGAGGAAGTGAAGTTCTCATACTGCTGCTTTAGAACATTTCTTTGATTTCTTTTGATGCTTTTAGTTCCAGCAAATCTTTTCTCTAGAGCATTCCAGAGAATCTAAGCATCAGTGCAGTTGCAAAATTGATGCTGATATTCATTGGGGATGGCCAAGAGCAGAGTGCTCAAGGCCTTCATCTCTGTCTGTCTGATCTTCCTCTCACCATCTGTCTTTGGTGGAGGTCTTTTCCCATCTGCTCCTATCCTTCCAGCTTCAGAAGGACCATTCTCAATGATATCCCACATTGAGTAGTCAGTGAGAAGAATATATTGTCTGATTCTGATCTTCCACATGTCAAACTCACTGGGTTTGAGCATTGGAACCTTAGAGACCAAAGTACTGCTTGATTCTGTAAGATTTTCCATGATGAATAGATGTTTCTGAGAGAGTTTGGCTCTGATACCACTTGTCAGGATCGAATTCTTAACAAGAATAAATTCTCAGAAACTAATATCAAAGAAGTTTGCGGAATAACACTTTGATATTCACTAAAACAGTAAACCAAAACAGTATATAATCAACAACTTGTAAACTTGTATTGAATGCTTGAAGTTACAAGATTAAACAAACAACCTCAATATTGATGAACAGGCTCACCAATACGAATTCTACTTCTCTAGAATTAGGATCTATGCCTTGAGGTTGATTTTCTCTCTAGAACTAAAACTTAGAATGAATGAATTAATCTGTTTCTAAACTATTCTATCAAATCTGTACATATACTGAATAAAAAGATAATTACAATAAATAAAATATCTTCAGTATATCTTCCATCATTATCTTCAAGCCTTCCATGAACCTTGATTCTTTCCAGCTGTCATCCTTTCCATCCGGATCTTTAAGTTATAAGCAGTACTAACTATGCTCAGCAGTATTAATTTCTTCTAGCAGCATTAACTTGGTCTTAGCAGCATTAACTACCAAGCAGCACTAACCACTAGCAGTACTAACTAGCTAAGCAGTACTAACTTTGTAGTCTTCTAGCAGTAGTAATTCTGAACTAGCAGCATTAACCATACTTGAGTTATTTCTCAGTTCCCAACACTAAGATAGATCCTTTAGATGAAGTAGTTGTTGAGGACAAGACTGAGAAAGAAGCTGGAAAGGGTAAGGATAATAATGTGAATGTTGAGATTCCCTTAGAAAATAACATTCTTACCAATGAGGGTGGTGGAAGGGATTGGGTCAAATCTGATGGTGTAGAGAAGACTGAGGGAAAGTCCAAAAAGGTTCATTACAAGCAGACTACAGTTGTGAATCCTGTTCCTTGCAAACAGTGTGCATGTAATAAATCTGAGCCCCTAAAACAGGATAAAAGGAGAGGAAATCAAAGAAATTGGAATAATCAGTGGGCTCAGAAACAAGGAGTTGATCTGAGTAGAATCATCAGACCAAAACCTTGTTTCATATGTGGCAAATTGAATCATTTTGCTAAGCACTGTTATTTTAATCCTATGAACCAAAGGATAAGTTTTCAAAGATCTGTGCAAAAACCCTTTGATTATAGGAAGAATGAAAGGAACCATGTGGTTAAGAAAACTATTACATCCCAAAAGCACTAAAACTGTTAGTACTGCTACCACAAATAGTGCTGCTGACAAAGATAGTGCTGCTAGAAGCAATACTGCTGCTAACAATGTTAGTGCTGCTAAGAGTATTAGTACCTCTAAAACTAACATTGTTAGTACTTATTCAAATGTTAATACTGCTAACTCTGTTAGTGCTTCTAACAAGGTTAGTACCGCTAACTCTATTAGTGCTTCTAACAAGGTTAGTACTGCTAAACCTGTTAGTGCTGCTAACCCTGTTAGTACTTCTAAAATTAGTACTGCTTCTAGTGTTTGTGCTGCTAGAACAATCATCTTGACAAAGTACTCCAGTAAAGAGTGCTCTAATTTTAAAAATCTCATCAAAAAGGAATGTAAATACTTTGATGAGAAAGGGAGACCCAAGACCACTTTGGCTTGGGTTCCCAGTCAATACTAATTGATTTATCTAATGTGCAGGGCAACCAACAACTCAAGGGAAAGAGCATTTGGCATGTTGATAGTGGTTGCTCTAGGCACATGACAGGGAACATGGATTGTCTCAAGAATTTCAAGAAAATTGATGGAGGGCATGTTGCCTTTGGTAATACTCCAGATGGAGGTAAGATTAGTGGTAAGGGTGATGTAACAAAAGGTAAGATGACCTTTGAGGATGTTTTCTATGTTGAGCAGTTAAGGTACAACCTGTTAAGTGTATCACAGGTTTGTGACAAAAAGCATAGTATATTATTTACTGATTCATAATGCATTATCCTTGCTCCTGGATTCAAGGTAGTTGATGAAAAGATGATACTACTAAGAACTCCCAGAAAGGATAATGTCTATTGCTTGGATATGGAAAATGTTTCAACTGATTCATCCCTAAACTGTCTTGTTTCAAAAGCATCTTTGGATGAATCATCACTTTGGCACAGAAGGATGTGTCACATGAACTTTAAAACAATGAATAAACTTGTTAAAAACAACCTTGTAAGAGGTTTGCCGTCAAAAGTCTTTTCATGTGATGATCATTGTGTTGCTTGTCTCAAAGGCAAACAACACAAAAATTCTCATAAGTCCAAAGAAGTGAACACAATTTCTTCTTCTCTTCAGTTGTTACATATGGATCTGTTTGGTCCTACAAATGTTATGAGTATAGGTAAGAAATCATACTGCTTAGTTATTGTTGATGATTACTCTAGATTTACTTGTGTATATTTTCTAAAGACTAAGGATGAGACAAGTGGACTGATCAAATCCTTTATTCTAAGAATTGAAAACCAAACAAATCAAAAGGTAAAAGTCATTAGGTCAGACAATGGTACTGAATTTAAAAATCTTGACCTAAACACCTTTTGTGAGGAAAAAGGAATTGAGAGGCAATACAGTGCTCCTAGGACTCCACAACAAAATGGTGTTGCTGAGAGAAGGAATAAGACACTGATTGAAGCTGCTAGATCTCTGTTAGCTGATTCAAAACTTCCAATTACTTTTTGGGCTGAAGCAGTTAATACTGCTTGCTATGTCCAAAACAGAGTTCTAGTAGTCAAGCCTAAAAACAAGACACCATATGATCTTTTAAATAAAAGAAAACCATTTATTGGATTTTTCAAACCTTTTGGGTGTCCTTGTACCATTCTCAATACCAAAACTCACTTAGGAAAGTTTGATAGCAAAGCAGATGATGGATTTCTTGTTGGTTACTCATCTCAGAGTAAGGCCTACAGAGTATTTAATTCTTCTTCTAGAATAATTGAGGAAAGTGACAATGTCAAATGCAATGAGAACACACCAAATCCTATTGGTTCAGGTCCTCAGTGGTTATTTGACATTGATTCACTAACTAGCTCTTTGGGTTTCAGTGGTGATGATCATGCAGGATCAGGAAGTAGAGGATCAGGGGAAGAACAAGTACAACATATTATTCCTTACTCTGTGATCTTTCCATTACCTACAATGGACCCAGTTGAAATATGTGAAAAGGAGACTATTACTGAACCAATTCAGAGTGAAAAAGAAAGAAGAGATGAGGAGAATTCAGAGCATGAAGAGCCAGAAGCAGCTGATGTGATTCCCTCAGCTGACTTAAATGATTCCAATTTTGATGTGGGAATTAATGAAGAACCTAATCATCAGACAAGAACTCAGAAGATTCATTCTCCTGAGCTGGTAATAGGAGACATCTCTTCTCCTATGATGACTAGGAATCAAAGCAGACTTCAAGATTTGCAGGATCAGCAACATACAATACTCTCTTGCTTTCTATCCCAGATTGAGCCTAAGAAGGCTTATGATGCAATGAAAGATTCAAGTTGGATAGAATCCATGCAAGAAGAGTTGCTACAGTTCAAATTGCAAGATGTTTGGGACTTGGTGGACCTTCCAAAAGGTCATAGAGCAATTGGCACCAAGTGGATCTTCAGAAATAAAAAGGATGAGGGAGGAATTGTAATCAGAAACAAAGCAAGGCTAGTGGCACAAGGGTACACTCAGGAAGAAAGTATAGACTATGAGGAAGTCTTTGCTCCAGTTGCAAGGGTAGAGGCCATTAGGCTGTTTCTAGCCTATGCCTCATATATGCAGTTCAAGGTATACCAGATGGATGTGAAGAGTGCCTTTCTATATGGAACAATTGATGAAGAAGTATATGTCTGTCAGCCCCCTGGTTTTGAAAATCCATCATATCCTGACAGAGTATACAAACTTAAGAAAGCACTTTATGGTCTTCATCAAGCCCCAAGAGCATGGTATGATACACTGTCTACCTATCTCTTAGAAAATGGGTTTGAAAGGGGAAATGTTGACAAGACCCTCTTCATTAAAAGAAGTAAGAAGGACACCCTACTTGTTCAGATCTATGTAGATGACATCATATTTGGCTCCACAAAAGAACTGATGTGTAGAGACTTTGAAGAGTTGATGCACAAGAGCTTCAAAATGAGTGCAATGGGTGAACTCACTTTCTTTCTTGGACTTCAAGTGAAACAGCAGAAAGATGGGATTTTCATAAGTCAATCAAAGTATGTGAAAGACATCCTAGATAAGTATGGTTTATCAGACTCAAAGCCAGCAAGCACACCAATGGAAACACACAAACAAATCACTGTTGATCTTGAGGGGGAGGATGTGGATGTCCATCTTTATAGATCAATGATTGTATATCTCATGTATCTCACAGCCTCAAGACCAGATATCATGTTTCCAGTGTGTGTTTGTGCCAGATTCCAAGTCAAGCCAAAGCAGTCTCATCTTCAAGCAGTTAAAAGGATTTTCAGATACTTAAGAGGGCAACCTAGATTATGTCTTTGGTATCCTTATGAATCCAACTTTGACTTGATTGCATATTCAGACAGTGACTTGGGAGGTGCTAATATGGATAGAAAGTCTACTTCAGGGGGATGTCAGCTTTTGGGTACAAGACTAGTATCTTGGCAGTGTAAGAAGCAAACCACAGTGTCCTTATCCACAACAGAAGCTGATTACATTGATGCTGCAAGTTGCTGCTCTCAGGTTCTATGGATTCAGAATCAAATGCTGGACTATGGGGTAACCTTTCTGCACACTCCAATCTTCATTGACAATAGCAGTGCTATTAGCATTGTTAACAATCCAGTCAAGCACTCCAAAACAAAGCACATTGAAATCAAGTATCACTTTATAAGAG
The DNA here is from genome assembly GCA_954870635.1 of Arctium minus. Classification (NCBI taxonomy): domain Eukaryota; kingdom Viridiplantae; phylum Streptophyta; class Magnoliopsida; order Asterales; family Asteraceae; genus Arctium; species Arctium minus. The sequence continues at coordinate 884,345 of OX941097.1, forward strand.
ACTGCAATGAAAAGAAGCTTATTCAAGTTGCTAAAGTTCATACTGACAACCAGTTTGCTGATCTATTCACTAAAGCTTTTGATGTGGGTAGATTCACCTTCTTGGTCATAAGTGTGGGAATGATCAACTCTGAATGAGCTCATGTTTAAAAAGTGATTGTATAACTGTTATTTGTTTTTTTTTGGTGCTACTAATCATCTTTCTCAGGAAGTGTATTGCCTTGCTCAGACTAACACAAGCTTCAATAGTGTAAGTATAGTTAATGCTGCCAGTGCAAAGTTACTACTTCAGGTATTAGTTAATACTTCTAGCTCGTTAATACTGCTAGTGGTTAATACTGCTCTAAGTTAATACTGCTAGTTAGTTAATACTGCTAGTGGTTAATACTGCTCTCAGTTAATACTGCTAGTTAGTTAATACTGTTAGTGGTTAATACTGCTAGTTAGTTAATACTGCTAGTTAGTTAATACTGCTAGATGGTTAATACTGCTTCTTTCCCAAATCATATAAATACCCTCTTTGCCCGATGGCATCAATGGCTCAAGCAACCAGTGTGTTTTAGTCAAGACTCCTCAAGCTCGATGGCATCAATGGCGTTTATTGATGAACACAACGAGATCGCAATGCTTCAAAAGCCTAAGCAGGCTGCTGGATTTCATCAAATAGTCGATTTTCTCAAGTCCAGCCATATCGCTCATGTTCTTACAGTGTCACCATCAATCTACATCGAGCACCAGAAGCAATTTTGGGCCAATGCCACTGCTATTACTGAAAATGGTGTGCAGGTTATCAAGACAAGGGTGTGTGACAAACCCTTGACAGTTTCAGAAGAGGTAATTCGTATCAGTCTACGACTAGACGATGCCTCAGGTATCACATCTATCTCTAATGATGATCTGTTTTCCACTCTCACTAGAATGGGGTATGGAGGCCCATTGGGTGTTTTCAAGTTCTCCAAAGCTAAATTTTCTCCCCAATGGCGTTTCTTTGTCCATACCCTTATACATTGTATTTCTAGAAAGACTACTGGATGGAGTGAGTTCAGTAGTACCATTGCTTATGCTTTGGTCTGCTTGGCCACTGCCAGAAAGTATAATTTCTCAAAAATGATTTTCAATGACCTTGTGTCAAACTTGGAGAATAAAAAGAGTTTCTTTATGTATCCAAGATTTGTCCAGGCAGTTATCACCACTGAATTGACGGATATGCCTCAATTTGATGAGGTATATGTACCTAAAATCCCCAAGGGCAAGGTCTTTTCAAATATGAAGAGATCTGCCATGGACTCGGAAGGAGTTGACACCCCATTGTTCTCTACAATGATGGTGGTGTCCCACAACCAAGAAGGTATGGCATCAGGGTCAAGGCCCCCACTAGACCATCCCACTGAGAGCCAATCCCAACCTTCAATCACTATATCAATTCCTCAGTCCCTTCTTCAAAAACCAACTTCACCCATCACCAATACTTACATAAGGAAAAAGGTAAAGAAGGCTCCTTCCCTTCTTGTACCTTCACCCACAAAGCCTTTAAGCCCTCTAATGGAGAATTCTCCATTAGAGAATATCTATAGAGAAACCACATGGGTGTCTCCCAACCCCAAGGAGGTGCTCACTGAGGAGATGCATGAGCATATGGGTGAGAAGGCTGCCACTACTCCTGCTAGCACAGAGGAGGTCAGTGGTAACATCAATAAGACCTTACCCATGGCAACTTTGAATGAGCAATCATTCAAAGGTCCCAGGTGCTAAGAACCCAAGGGGGTAGCAGGTGCTTCTGCTAGGCAGAAGACCTCTACTACTAAATGTTCCAATGATCCTTCAAAAGGGGGTAACACTCCTGGAGAAGGTGAGGATAGATATAACTACCAAGAATTGATGGATACCATGGGCAACATTAATCTCGATGTCATCAAACAGGGAGCATATATAGAGGAGATGAAATTGGTAATTCTGTCTCAACAAGTGCATATTACCAAACTGAAGAAAATGGTGAAGAGGTTGGTGCAGAAAAAGAAAAGAAAACAGTATGTGTTAAAGAAGAGGGGAGATGCTTTCAAAAAGGGGGAGAAACAAGATGATGGGGAGAAACTCAGTACTAGTGGTATGGAAGCTCAATTTGAGGGAGAGCAGAATAGGGAAACAGAAAACAAAGAAGCAGAAACTAGTAAAGCAGCAGTAACAGAAAAAGCACAAGTAGCAGTAACAGAAAAGCAAGCAGCAGTAACAGAAAAGCAAGCAACAGTAACAGGGCTATCTGTTGAAGAATTAGAGATTGCAGAAACTTTGGTAAAAGCTAAGAATGACACTCCCAAGGCTACTCAAAAGGCCAAGGGAGTGGTCATTAAAGAAGGAGGTGTGGAGCAGAAAAGCAAAGAAATCAGTGAGGCAGAATTGAAGAAGAAAGGAAAGGCTAAGATGGTTGGACCTGAACAACCTTTAAAGCAACAGAAACAGATAGAGCTAGATGAAGAAGTGGCAAAACAGCTTCAAGCAGAGATGGAAAAGGAGGAACAACTTCAATCAGAAAAAGACAGAGAGCTTGCACTGGATATGGCTAAAAAGCTCAATGAAGAGTATCAAAAGAGCATGAAAACTGCAGTTGAGGCCAAGAAAAGATCAGTGAAAGCATCCAAGCACAGAATGCCTGTAAAGACTCAGAAAAGACAACCCTCTAAGACCTATTTGGCCAATCAAGAAAGGAGAAAAATGATAAACTTTCTGAGAGGCTCAATTGGTGTAAAAGGAGAGATGTTTGCTAACATGGCATACATCAAAGTTGAGGAGCTATATAAAAAAGAAATGGCAAAGCTTCAAGGGGACTCCTCTCAAAGGGAAGAAGCTGAAAGAAGGATGAAAGAGAGGCATGATCTCAACATCCAACAACCCTTCCCTGAGGAAACCACTCCTTCAAAAGAAAACGCTGAAAAGAAGGAAGAGAATGTTGATGTGGAAGTCAAATCTGCAAAGAGAGTAAAGACCATAGCTTCCAAGAAACAGTCCAAAAAGCCAAGGATTGAAGAAGCAGAAAAAGAGGCAGAACCATCTGTTGCAAATCATACAGAGCAAACAAGTCAAAGTGCACAACAACCAAATCAATCTGATGAGCATGTTGGTCTTTACATGACTTTAAAAGAACCAGTACAGGCTATTCCCATTTCTGTGAAGGCACCAGAAATCATCTTTTGGGATATTCTAAGGGACAACAGAAAGGATTACTTCAGACTCAAAAGAGTTGGTAACTTGTTTGAAGTATACACAACTTGGGGAAAAGTGATCAGAAGTTGTTCCAGGGCTGACTTAGAAGAAATGCATAAGGTGGGAATAAAGCTATATGAGCCTGTTATGAAAGGAACTAAAGAAAGTCTACTAAAAGTTGCTATGGAATACTTGTGTATGATGTTTGAACCAGAAAAAGTGGTGTACAGGATCAAGGATTTGCATCATGAGTATGGGTTCAAAAGGATTGACCAGTGGATGCTCTTTGAAAACTGTGGTGTCTACATGATCACAATAGATAACTGCTATCATGAGTATTTTCTAGTGGACAAAGTGTATGATCATAGCAAGGAGAAGCTGAAAGGAATGCTGAAAGCCAAGCTAGTGTGTGCAAAAGGATCTGAAATGGCCAGAAATATAATAAGAAGGACAATCAATCAAAGTCTGGGACTAGATCCAAATTTGGGCAACTAAGCTGAAGTTTTGAAAGCATCTTGAAGACCATATCTGAAGAACTTGACTTCTCTTCCTAAAAGTTAAGTTAGGGGGAGATTGTTGGGAATTTAAGATTTGTTCAAGTATGGTTAATGCTGCTAGTATATCATGATTACTACTGCTAGTAGATTTAATACTGCTTGAAAAGTTAGTGCTGCTACTTAAATAGTTAGTACTGCTTGGAGAGTTAGTACTGCTAAGGGATTACTACTGCCAACATGATTAGTACTGCTGAGGAGTTTAATGCTGCTGAAAATGGTTAATACTTCTGAAGAAGGTTAGTACTGCTTATGAGATGAAGACTCAGTATGGAATAAAGCCAGCTGTATAGAAGACTTGCTAAAGTAAAGGAGATAATTATGGACTGAAGATCAATTGTATTTTGATAATTATCTTGTAATATGTCTTGTATAAATAGTATAGAAGTCTTTGATAGAATTAACTTTTGATTGATAAGTTTTTAGAGAGAGAATTAACCTCAAGGTTTATAATCCTAGTTTTAGAGAAGTAGAATTCGTCTTGGTGAGCCTGTTCATCAAGATTGAGGTTTTGTGTGAAAGCTTGTAACTTTAATCATTCAATAAAGTTTACAAGTTGTGATTTCATATTCACTGTTACATTGATAGTTGAATATTAAAGTGTTATTCCGCAACTCCTTTAATATTGTTTCTGAGTTCATTATTCTTGTTAAGAATTAGATCCTGACAACTTGTACAGATCTATGTTGATGACATTATTTTTGGGTCCACAAATGATCTGTACTGCAAAAAGTTTGAATCATTGATGAAAAGTGAGTTTGAGATGAGCATGATGGGAGAACTTACATTCTTCCTAGGATTGCAAGTCAAACAAACTACAGAGGGAATTTTCATAAATCAATCAAAATATGTCTCTGACATACTTGAAAAATATAAGCTCTCTGACTCTTCACCAATGAAGACTCCTATGGCTACTGGATCCAAACTTCATGCAGATCCAGAAGGCAAGTCTGTGGAGTGTAAACTCTACAGAGGTATGATTGGGTCTCTGTTGTACTTAACCGCAAGTCGACCTGATATAATGTTTGTCACATGCCTCTGTGCAAGATTTCAAGCTAACCCCAAAGAATCTCATCTTCATGTTGTCAAGAGGATCTTCAGATACCTAAAAGGAACCAAAAATCTTGGGCTTTGGTATCCGGAGAACTCTGGCTTTGATCTTGTGGCTTATACAGACTCAGATTACGGAGGATGCAAGCTCGACAGAAAAAGTACCTCTGGGAGTTGCCAATTCCTTGGAGGGAAATTAGTAAGTTGGACTTCCAAGAAGCAGAACTGTGTCTCGACCTCTACGGCAGAAGCTGAATACGTTGCCGCTGCTAGTTGTTGCTCGCAAGTTCTGTGGATGAGAACCCAACTCAGAGATTACGGATTTGACATCGAGAAAATCCCCATCCTTTGTGACTCCAAAAGTGCCATTGCGATCTCTGCCAATCCAGTTCAGCACTCTAAAATGAAGCATATCGATATCAGGTATCACTTTCTGAAACATCATGTGGAGCATGGGACAATTGAAATGTATTTTGTCCCCACAGATTACCAGCTTGCCGACCTTTTCACGAAGGCATTAGATGAGAAAAGATTCACTTTTCTTGTTGGAAAAATTGGCATGCTCAATATGAGTTGATTCACAGAGCCTCTGTACCCTTGCACAGAGCCTCTGTGAGTTCATTATGTATCCTTGTAAATAGCTTTTGTACATTCTCTTAGAAGCTTTTTTTTTTCAAAATAACCTTTTTCAAAAACTCGTGCACAGTTCAAGGGGGAGCATAGATAAAAGATTTTGACACTTCAAGGGGGAGCAGACATCTTCTGACAAACATGTTGCTCTGCCCCTCATCATTGCTATCACAGCTATCGAGTGATCACCAAACACCATGTCCCAAATTAGAAATTTTGAATCTCAGAACCTCTGAGGTCCTCCACAGAGTCTCTGTGACCCTTCACAGAGCCTCTGTATCTAAATTGAAGCTGTGGTCGATCAACTCGTACGCCCTTTTAAGAATATCGGTCATTTCGGATATCTTGAAACCTCATAATGATCACAGAAGCTCTTGTCCCACAGAGCTTCTGCCAAGTTTGACTTCAACACTTATTTACCATGGTCATTATGTGCGGGTTATTTACCAAAATCACTGTCATGTGGTAATAGTAACTGCCACGTGCGTGAGAATAGAGGGAGGCGCACGTACTCGATCGTGCACCGCCTATCCTGACCTGTCACACATCTATTGGTCCGTATTTGTACCATCGTTTTTTGAAAACGGCTACTTATCCGTTAGCACTCATGACGGATTTCAAATATTTATTTTTTACCGCTAATTCCTTCTACCCCCCCTTTCTGTATAAATAAACCCTTCTTTCTCTTCCTTCTCTTTTTACCTGAAATTTTTTGCTCTCAAGAACTCCCTTTGTAAAATTTTTCCTTTCTTCATCTCTATCCATGGCTTCTCAATCTGCATCTTCAAAGAAATCCAATGGCTCCCACAACTCCATCAACTCCCATCACTCTACTGCTCAAAAGGCCGATTCGACCTCAATTGGACAAGAACAAGTGCTCACGAGCAGAATGCTCTCCTTTACCAAGCATGATTATCACATGCTTCAAATGAATAACAAACCAAACAATCACTTTGTGACTCTCACTCATTCTGGATTCCCTGCCGAAGAAGCTCCCCAGCTCACCATCCTCAAGAACCATTTTCTGTTCAAAGCCCTAACCCTAAAACGTAATGACATCCCTGAATCCTACATTCAGCAGTTCTGGCTGAGTGCTCGCCATGCCAAAATGGAGAAATATGGACACTGCATCATTGGTTATGCAACCCATCCTTCGACAACGAAGATTCTGGACTTAGGCATCAACCGTAGAAAACTATCTGAAGTTTTTGAACTTCCCACTAAGGCAGATCTCAACCTGTGTAAGTTCTCAGAAGAGCCCACAGAGGAAGAAATCCTGGAATTTCTAAGATTCATTGGGTATGCCGTGCCGATCTCCAAACGAACAAACTTCAGAAGCCAAAACCTACTTCCTCTGTGGAACGTGCTCTTCTCAATTCTGAACCGTTGTCTGACGTCAAAGGTGGGGAGCCCAGACCAGTCTAGCCACACTATTCTGGCAATCATGTATGGGATTTATTACGATATCCCATTAGACTATGCGGGTCTAATATTCAGGGAAATCCAAAACGCTGTGATCTCCAAACAGCAAGATCAAGACAGGGGCACAAAGCCCAAAAATATAGTCTTTGGAAGTTTCCTAGGCTTGCTTCTGGGAGATGACTTGATCGGCCAGGGTAAGCTGCCTGCAGAAGGGAAGACAATAAAATTGCATGAGATGAAGTCTCACAAACCCACTACTCTTCAAACAGGTTACCCCTCTGCAAGGCCTCTGTCTGCTAGAATGTTGATCTACTTGGGTAGTGAAGAGGGTACTAGGGATTACATACGAGGGAACAAGACTCCTGAACCGAGTCCTGCAACCCCCCCTCGCGTAGGATTCCAAGTAGGAGATATAGTGATATACCTTAGGGATGAGGGAGAAAAATTGATAGAAGTTGGAGCCGTAGAAGCTCAAGTAAGTGAGAAAGAGAGAGAGATAGTTAGAGGGGAGGGGAGTGAGAAAAAGGCGAAAAAGAAAAGCAAGAAAAAGAGAGCCGAAGAAGTAGAGGTTCCAAAGTCCTCTGAGAGGAGGAAATCCAAGAAAAAGACCACGGAAGAAAAAGCCACAGAAGAAACTACAGAGGTCATCAAATCCTCTGAGAAAAAGAAAAGGAGGAAATTGAGGACTCTTGCAGAGAAAGAGAAATCTGTTGCGGCCAAGGCTGAGGGTCTTAGTACGAGAACCGAACCTGCAGAGAGTGGCGATCAACCTATGCATAAGGCAAAAAGAGCCCTAGTCCTTGAAGATTCCCCTGAGGATAGACCTCGGAGCCCAATCAAAATGGCCTCTGCAATAGCAAGATAGGTCTTTCTTAGGTACTCAGGGAACCTAGGAGAAACCGTGGCCATAGAGATCGAAGATGTGACTGGTAAGTCACAGAGTGAAGAAGAAGATCAAGGAGAGAAAGAAAAATCGAAGAAGGAGAGAAGTATAAAAGATGCCTTGGGCACACAACCTCCACCAACTCCCCGTGCAACCCACACCACTACCTCTGCAGTTCTAGTGCAGAAAGGTATTGAACAAGGACCGCACAGTCCGATCCCAACCCCAGCCATCCGGACAGAGGATATCCCTTCATCCTCTGTACCACCATACGGGGAAACCAAATCCACCTCACCCTCTCCAAAGGGTGAGAGTGTTGTTCTTCGTGTCCATTTGCCCCAGGACACTCCATCACACACAGAGGCATTTGTTGCCTCTTTCACGCACATGAGTGGCCACAAAACTGCTTCAGAGCTGGCAGTGCGAGATCACACTGGTTCTGTGGTTCTAGAACAACCACAAAACCCAATCACTAAGGATCTTGGGGAAGCCTTTGAACCTTCCCCCAAGAAACTTGCTGACAGAACTTCCATAGATGCTTCCTCTGTGGAACATCGAGGATTGGAAGGAAATCCTCCAGAGCTCAACATAATCACAGGCTCTGAAGGTGCCAAAGACTCGTTGGCTAAATCTGGAACATGTGTTGTTCCAGAGGTTACCTCGGACACCCTTGTCACAAAGGGCGAGTTTATAGCCTTTGTTGACATGGTATTCCAAAAATTTGACGAGTTGAAAAGCTCTGTCACAAGGGAATCACAAGCCCTCTCTCAAATCCTTGCAGAGGCTCTCAAAGAAAATACAGAAGCTCTGAACGACCATTGCCAATCTTCAATTCAACAATCAGCGGTGATCACTAAGCTCACAACGACCAGTGCGACTCGAGATGATCTAAAGGCATTTGGTAAAACAATCATCGCACATTCCAATCAAATTCAGATTCTGGGGGATCTCTGCACAGAAGAAATTCCAAAATTTTCTACTCAAACAGTTTAGTCATATGTAGATGATCTGACCAAACTTCGAGAAGAAATCAAGGATATAACTCGCAGTGTTATAGTCCCTTTCCAACCTCAGGCGTCCACCTCTGCACCCCCACCATCAACCTCTGCTCCTGACCTCTCGGCCTTTGCAACAAAGAAAGACTTGGAAACAATGGGGAGAATGGGTCTAAGTAACCTTAACCTCATTGGATCTGACATCTCTCAACAAGGCAAGCAGGTGGCAGAAGATTTGAAGAAAACTGTAGCCACGATCAGGTTCAAGTCTGATCTGGAAGTCAACAAACTGTTGTTGGCTACAGAGGATGTTCTGAAGAAAATTACCAGGCATGTCGACGAGCACCTCTGCAAGCGAAGGAAGAGGAAGGCACCTTCGACTTGCCAAGCAGAGGCATCGCAGAAGAGGGCTAGGCATGAGGAGCAGGATCCTGATGCCTCTGGTCCTCATGAGGGGGAGATCATGCCATTAGAAGTAGTCATCTCAGCAGCTGAACCCCTGAACCAAGTACCTAAAAGCTCAGTGCCTGGACCACAGTAGCCAGATCAGAAACAGGCCTCTGCAGCTCCATCATCCCTCAAAGTCCAAATCCCAAAAATCCAAACGAAAGAACCACCCACCTCAAAAGACAAAGGCAAAGCTATTGTCACAGAACCTCTGAAAAAGAAGGCCCCTCCCAGCACAGAGAAGCTCCTCCAAAGCTCTATGGATGCCATCAGAGGTGAGGCTCTGAGAGGCATTAAACCTGAAGAGGAAGACTGGGCTTTTGATGTACAAACCCTCTCTGAACTCCCCGTCCTTGACCCCATTGAAATACCATCAGAGGACAGAGTGGCAGAGGTAATACAAGGCTTAGAGAGCTTGAGAAGACCCTTCCCCGTTCCTCAGAAGAAGAACCTAGAAGACGACGTCCACAAGTATCTCTACAGTCGTGGGATCCATGATCAGCCTTTGGTCAAGCTCTCAGAGGAAATCATCTCAGAAGAGAGGAGGAGATTCTACAAAGATAAATTAAAACCAAGGGATCAAGTCTTCTCTATGTTCAAAATCACAGAGGTTCTGTCAATAAAGCTTAGCCACACCAAATGCAAAAACTTCTGGTTCTGCGCGTATGCCGTGAAGAGAGAGGATGGGAATATATGGACATTCACAGATGCAGATCTGACAACTCTCCATCCCCACGATCTCCCAGAGCTGCACAAATGGACAGAAGACAAGTATGGGTGGAAGAGGGAGTACCAAGAAGCCCACCAAATGATCAAAAGAATTATGAGGGAAAAGCTACTCTTCTATAGCACGGTGGACTTTCAGGTGGCACTTGACCTCGGGGTCAAAAAGGTGAACTTTCCTGCACCAGAGGACAGTTTATCACCCTCTGCCATAATACTTCCAAACTCTATAATCAACTCACCTTCCTCTGGCTTTCTGTACATAAATCCCAAGGGCGAAAAGAAGTTATTTATGGGGATTGAAAGCCACAAGTATTCTACTCAGTCTCTGTTGCTTATCCAAGAACTCATCATCAAGCACAGAGGAACACCACTCGTCCCCTCAGAACCTGCAAACGTCCTTCTGGAGAACATAAGGGCGACTCTTAACTTCAGGGACTTGTGCGTGTTCTATTACAGAGAGCTGAAGAAGGAAGGAGGTTTTGGATGAAAGATAAACGACTTTCCAGACGCCAAAGTATAGGCTCTGAAGAATTGTATTTTCAATTTTTACTTTCATTATTGTAATCAAATGTAATTGCCTTCTGGCATTTCTCTTTAATGAAAGTAAGTAGACAGAGGATGAGTTCCTTTCACCTCTTTGTGTTTCCAACTTGGCCAAATGCTCATTTTTCCATTTCTTTATTTTTTCAATACTTAGGGGGAGATTGTTAGCTCCAATCACATTGTATAGAAGTATTGAAAAATAGGCTAAGTATAGGAATCGCAGAAGTTTGTCACAGAACGACCAAGTGCACCATAGAAGATGCGATCCAGAAGACATCCATCGACACTCTACCAGAGGACAACACCTGATAATGATCTTCAGATCACAGAGCCTCTGTGATCACTCACAGAGCCTCTGTGATGGCTAACCTCTGGACACAGTTCGAAGTTTTATGCAAACTCCGTTCAAGACAAGATCACATACAGATCACGTGATGCCTGCTGTACGAAGATTTCCAGATCACCTTTAGTGCGGCACACGATGGTTTCACTTTCCAGGTGGCATTCCGTTTATGGAATGTCAGTCTTTGTCTTGTACTAAGGGGTGCATCCTTCTTGTATATTATGGGAACACCACCTTAGAGTTTTGGAGTGAGAACGCGAGCACACACAAAAGAAAATAGAGTTTGTATCTTCCAAGAGAATTTTTGCACATACCAGTGCGTGTTCTTGGTGTTCTACAGTAATCAATGAAACAGTTGTTTGAGTGATTATCTCGTAATATTTTACTTCCTGTTTATTGATTTACTTGTGTGTTTACTACCTTGCATGTTCTATCTTTCTTACACATCTTAAACGCTTCCGCACTCTGTTTAATTAACCTGTGTGTAGTGAAAGGTTAAATCAAGTTAAAGAACATCATAACTGGGATCAACATTCACGATTCTCAGTCCAATTAATCTGCGATTTTCAATTCAAATTGATCTGTGTGTTCATAGTTACTTAGCTTGCAAGTTCATGATTGTTAAATCTGCGAGTTTATGCTTAATTGATCTGCAGGTTTCGAATTCAATGATCTGCGAGTTTTCATCTTGTTCATTTGATTTGCGCCATCTTGTTAATTTGATTTGCGCCATCTTGTTAATTTGATTTGCGCCATCTTGTTAATTTGATTTGCGCCATCTAGATCATTTGATTTGCGCTATCTAAGTGTTTTAGCTCAAGTGATCTGTGAGTTCATAGTTTTTGGGTTTGCAAGTTTATTGTATGATCTGTGTGCTTTAAGAGTTTCAGGTCATTTGATTTGCGATTTTCTCTTCATGTAGCTTGCGAGTTTCAATTCAAGCTTCTGCGAGTTCCAAGCCCAGTTAATGTTCACACAATCTGCGTGTTTCAAATTCATGTGTGATCTGCGAGTTTAAAGATACACACGATCTGCAAGTTTCAGTTCCAAGCATCTGCAATTTCTATTGATGTTATTTGCAAGTTTCAATTTTTTCTGATTTGCAAGTTTATGATTTGCAGGTATTAATTCAAGCAGTTTGCGAGTTTAGTGAGGATTCATGTTCAAGTGATTCAAGTTACTTGAGAGTTCCAATGTTGAAAATCCATATGGGTTGCGAGTTTCAAGTTCATTTAATCTGGAAGTTAAAGTTCACATAATTTGCAAGTTTTCAAGTTACATGGTTTGCGGGTTCTAGAGATTTAAACTCATCTGTTTTGAGAGTTTTTAACTCATTTGACTTGAGAGTTTTACAAACACTCAAGTCTCTATTTGAGAGTTTTTCAGAAACACTCAAGCCTTTTTCTGAGTGTTCCAGAGATAGAATTATTTTTTCTGAGAATTATTTTTAAGCTGTGATCTAAGTTTGACTTTCAGTCAAATTTTTTCTGAATTGTTTGGGAACGATCATTCTTATCAAGTTGATTTCTCATTCAAGATGCCAACTACAGACGAGAGAGGAAATATGGTACTTTCAGCAAGAGATAAGGTAGTCTTCTATATGCCTGAGATACCAATAATAGAAGCTGAACGAAATACACTGAAAAATCAGAATTCAGAGTTTCTCAAACAGATTCAGGAGTTGAAATTTAAATTGTCAAAATCTGATAAAACTCCTGACTGTATAAAGTGTTCTAATACTAATATATCTAATTTTGCAGGTATCATCAGTGCAAAAGAGAAAGAGATAAAAGAGAAAGAGAAAATTATTGTTCTAAAAAAGAATACTATTCAGACTTGTGAAAAGGAAATCAAGCTGAAAGAGAGAAAGATTATAAAACTTCAAAGTTAACTGAAGACAACTGAACATAAATCATCAGAACTGCAAGCTGAATCAGTTGAGCTTCAAAACAAGTTTAAAGCTTTTGAAGAGAAGATATCTGCCTCGGAAATACAAAATGTTGATCTGATTAAAAGCATCCAAGCAGATAAAGTTAAAATCAAATCTGGAGATATCTTCTACTCAACAGATATCTAAATTTTCAAAGAGAATTTTACAAGAGAAAAAGGATTTGGAGCTGAGATGTTCAAAACTTTCTAAGCAAGTGTCAGAATTTGAAAAGATAGTAATAACTGAAAGAGACACTTTTGAGAAAGAAAGACAAGTTCTTGAATATAAAATTACTGAACTTCCCAAACAGATTTCTACTTTACAAGACTTGCACGAAAAAGAAAGACAAATTTTCAAAGAAAAGAAAAAGTCTTTTGATCTTGAAAAGAAAAATGCCGAAAAGAGAAATACTGGGATTTTCAAAGATATTTCTAAAAAAACCAAGAACATGGAAAAAGATTTTGAGCTTGAACGTTTACATTTTGAATCTGAAATATCTAAGCTCATATCCAAAATAACTGTTCTATCTTCAGATGTCCAAAAAGAACAGAAGGCCAAATCTGATTTGAAAATAAAGTTTGACACATTGACTTCTGAAAGAAACATTTTGTTCAAAAAGATAAATGACTTGGAAGCTGCAAACAGTGAATTGTCAGAAAAGATTACAGCTGATGTGATTAATCAATCACCTGTTGATAATTCAATAGAACTAGTTTGTTCTTTCAAAACAACTTCAAGTTCTATTCATGAGAAAAATGTTTTGAAAAAGAAAAGTGTCAAATCACAAACTGTCAAATCAAATCAGATCAGACCATCTAATCTATTTTATGACAAATCTGTTGATGGTTAAGCAAGCTTTTATGTAAAATCACTTGGAAAGCAATCTAAGAAAAATCAGATGGTCTGGAGAGTGAAGAGTTCTTCTGATGAAGAAAAGAAGAATGACAAAGCATATGCATCCACAACCAATGCCAACAAGAACAGTGTGCATAAAGGTAAATCTTTTGGTAATTCTGATACGTTTTATTCTACTAATCATCTCATTAGGATTGCTCAGAAGAAAATATGTTGTTCTTACTGTGGAGCACATGACTTTGTAAGTAAGAATTTTGTCAATTATTGGTATGGTTCTTATTATGTAACCCCCACAAGAACTGCAACTAAGACTTCAGGACCCAAATACAGTGGGTACCAAAAGCTAAATCTGTATTGCAGGCATCCAAGGTTTAAGGGGGAGCATAGAACATAGGCTTTTGAACACAACAGTTCAAAACCCGAACCTTCAAGTCAAAGAGTTATGGCTTCTAAACACTTCAGTTTAGAACCCGACCTTTAATGTAAAAGATTGTGGCTTCTGATCACATGACAAATCAGGACCCGTTCTTAAATGTTCAGATAAGGATATTTTGTACATATTCAGGGGGAGCTTATCAGACCTAAATCATTCTATCATGATTTGAGGGGGAGCTTAAAAGTAAGTATCTTCAAATCTTAAATCTCTGATTGTTTGAAAGAAGAACAACTTTCAAGCATGAAAAACGGTTTCTGAAATGTTCAAACCACTTCCGATTCTCAAAAGGTTTCATGAATTTAGAAGTGTGATTTTAAATGTTTTTCAATTTTGAGCTTTAATGTTTAACTGACCGTCTGTTTCTAAAGATCAATACTTGCGTATTATCTTGTCTATATACTGTAAAGTATTCACACACATCGGTTCAGTACTTCATTTGAATTTGTTATTACCATGTCTCATAACGAACAAATTTTTCGATGGTAATACTCCCGTTTGCTTTCAAATGTTGTTGAGCATCATTCATCATTTCAATCTTTGTGCTTTCATTGCTAAATTGTTTATATTTGTTCATATAAACAAAATATCCAGTTCTTTGATACCCTAACCATTTTATTTGATCTGATTGATACATTGTCAGATTCTCAAAACAATTCTCTTGATTTCATTTCATTCATTCAATTTCCTTGTTTTGAGAGATCTTCAAAGTTCAAATGCTCAAATTTCATTCATATATTTTATGAGCATACATTTTGACAATATTATCATATTTGTGCTTAATTGTTCAAGATAAATTGTTGAGCAATCATTCTTTTTAGGACTTACATGGGATTAATGTGTGAGCTTAAAAAGAACTTCCATTGATTCACGTTAGCCAGTGTTTCCTACCCCGGAAGTTATCCTAGAGTGATTGAGGGGTGAGGGGTCAAAATCAAAGAGTGGGGGAGATAACTCATTCGATTGAGTTTTTCTCATTGTGTTGAGCGGTAAAATGTAAATGAGAGTTTGGTTAGAAGTGAGCATAATGTTAAAAAGAAAGAGGGTGTGAGATCAGAGTTAAAAGAATATCAAAACTCTGCACCAAACTACTTTCTGAGCCGGGCAGCCACATGTACTGATTGGTTCACATTCTTTGGTTACCATCATTGAAACAGGCAGTGAGCCCATGCCAACTCTTGCATTTACCCCACCAGCCACTCGTTTCTTTCTTAACAAACAAAATTTTCATTTTCTTTGGGGACACAACATATTTGCTATCTAGTCTTCACTCGGAAGATTTAGATATTGAAAAAGAAGGAAAGTTGCCCCACCTTCGCACCTCTTTCATGCATATTGAGTCCGTGTATAACTTGTTGCTGTCTTAACAGTTTACACAATTTGAGCTTGAAAAAGGTTGAGTAGCTTCAATCATTTCAACACTTTCACGTACACACAAGGAATACGTTTTCTTGTCATAACATTCATAGAAAATTCCTTTGTGGTTTTTCGATGATTGAATGGAAGCCCTGGGGGAGTGATCATCACAAAAGCTTCTTTCCAATGTACATCCGTTGTACAAAGTGGCTCCGTGCTACTTACAGGCATATTAACTGTTTCATTTGTTGATTCAGGGTTACCACGTTCATTATAAAGGGGAATGTTAGTTCATCATAAAGGGGGAAATCAAAGAGCGGAGATTGTCAACATTTTCATACAGGAGGAGAATGTTAGTTCATCATAAAGGAGGAAATCAAAGAAAGGGCTGAAATTGAAGAAGTTTTGATGATCATGATGCTCACAAACATCAAAAAGGTGGAGAAATTTACAAAGATTCAATTTCAATGTCATAAAGAAAGAAAGTTCAAAGTGAAAAGCATGTGGAGAATTTCAGAAAGTTCAATTTATTCAAGGTTGGTGAAAAGAAATCATTCCAAGATGATTTAAATTTCGAATAAAGATGATTTGAGAAAGTTCTGAAGATGATTCAAAGATAAATCAAGATTCGTGAAAGTTTGTTTTTCCGAAGATGGTCCGGAGACCACAAGAGATGAAGATACAAGATCAGAGATTCCTCAAAGCTGTCTCAACGTTCAAAGATGAAGTTTTCAAAGAAGTTTCAAAGATCAAAGGAGTTTCAAAAGTTTCAAGAATTCTGATTCGTGTTCAAGACATGTTGACTTTTAAAGATGCAAAGTGAAAAAGACTTTTCAAGATTCTTCAAAGGCTGAAAGACTGAAGATTGTTAGAGTTTCAAAGTTCAAAGTTTTCAGAGACAAAAGCTGAAGAATCAAGAGCTGAAGACTAGTGTCAAATTTTTATTAAATCCTGAATACAAAGGGGGAGATTGTTAGTGTATTATATTGTATCCAAGATTTAATGTTTTATGTCAAAGATGTAAAGTCAACAAAGTCTAAGTCAAGATTAGTCAATGGTGAATAAGTCTATATGAGTTCCATATCAAGTAAGTCTTTGTGTAAAGCTTGGGGTATAAATAGCCTTATACTTTGTGAGTGTTGTAAGAACTTCATTGTAATACATCTAGACGTGTGATTGTCTCTCTCTCTACTTTCTCTCTCTAGATCTAAACATTATCATATCTTGAATCTTGTTTGAGATTGTGCTTGATTGAATAGGGAAATTACATTTACAAAACCCTTATTATATATATTGTAGATGGACAATGTAAAGATTCGTGGAAATCTGACGAGGTCGGTCCGGACGAGAAAACACAAAGGGTACCCCCTTTGCTGAATCGACCAAAAATGGGTGTCGCACTTAAACATCCATAACTATTGCTACGGGGATCCGTTTTAAGCCCATGACCCATCAAAACGAACCTTAGAACAAGAAGCACGCCATTGATTGGTCGCTTTCTGTAAATACACCATGATTTGAGTGGGTATCGATAAACTGCATGATGTACGTTCTTTCGGTTTGGCCAATGCGTGGCTTCGGCAATATCCTGCACGACAGTGGATTTTTTTGCAAGTTATTTCCCATGAAAACCTTATCATTTACATTGTATATGAACAATGTAAATATTCATGGAAATGCAACGAGGTCGGTCCGGACGAGAAAACACAAAGGGTACCCCCTTTGCCGAATCGGTCAAAAATGGGTGTCGCGCTTAAACGTCCATAACTTTTGCTACGGAGATCTGTTTTATGCCCATGACCCGTCACAACGAACCTTAGAACGAGAAGCACGTCATGGATTGGTCGCTTTCTGGCAATACACCATGATTTGAGTGGGTATTGATAAACTGCATGATGTACAGTTCTTTCGCTTTAGCCATTGCGTGGTTTCGGCAATATCCTGCATGAGAGTGGGTTTTTTGCAAGTTATTTCTCTTGAAACCCTTATCATTATATTTTATATGGACAATGTAAATATTCGTGGAAATCCGACGAGGTCAGTCCGGATGAGAAAACACAAAGGGTACCCCCTTTCCGAATCGACTAAAAATGGGTGTCGCACTTAAACGTCCATAACTTTTGCTACGGGGATCCATTTTAAGCCCATGACCCGTCAAAGAGAACCTTAGAACGAGAAGCACGCCATGGCTTGTTGTTTTTTTGCAATACACCATGATTTGAGTGGGTATCGAAAAACTGCATGATGTACGTTCTTTCGGTTTGGCTAATGCGTGGCTTCGACAATATCCTGCACGAGAGTGGGTTTTTGCAAGTTATTTCCCTTGAAAACCTTATCATTTACATTGTATATGAACAATGTAAATATTCATGGAAATCCAACGAGGTCGGTCCGGACGAGAAAACACAAAGGGTACCCCCTTTGCCGAATCGGTCAAAAATGGGTGTCGCGCTTAAACGTCCATAACTTTTGCTACGGAGATCTGTTTTATGCCCATGACCCGTCACAACGAACCTTAGAACGAGAAGCACGTCTTGGATTGGTCGCTTTCTGGCAATACACCATGATTTGAGTGGGTATTGATTAACTGCATGATGTACAGTTCTTTCGCTTTAGCCATTGCGTGGTTTCGGCAATATCCTGCATGAGAGTGGGTTTTTTGCAAGTTATTTCTCTTGAAACCCTTATCATTATATTTTAGATGGACAATGTAAATATTCGTGGAAATCCGACGAGGTCGGTCCGGATGAGAAAACACAAAGGGTACCCCCTTTCCGAATCGACTAAAAATGGGTGTCGCACTTAAACGTCCATAACTTTTGCTACGGGGATCCATTTTAAGCCCATGACCCGTCAAAGAGAACCTTAGAACGAGAAGCACGCCATGGCTTGTTGTTTTTTTTCAATACACCATGATTTGAGTGGGTATCGAAAAACTGCATGATGTACGTTCTTTCGGTTTGGCTAATGCGTGGCTTCGACAATATCCTGCACGAGAGTGGGTTTTTGCAAGTTATTTCCCTTGAAAACCTTATCATTTACATTGTATATGAACAATGTAAATATTCATGGAAATCCAACGAGGTCGGTCCGGACGAGAAAACACAAAGGGTACCCCCTTTGCCGAATCGGCCAAAAATGGGTGTCGCGCTTAAACGTCCATAACTTTTGCTATGGGGATCCGTTTTAAGCCCATGACCCGTCAAAACGAACCTTGGAACGAGAAGCACTCCATGTCTAGGTCGCTTTCTATCAATACACCATGATTTGAGTGGGTATCGATAAACTGCATGATGTACTTTAATTCGGTTTGGCCAATGCGTGGCTTCGGCAATATCCTGCACGAGAGTGGGTTTTTTGCAAGTTATTTCTCATGAAAACCTTATCATGGACAATGTAAATATTCGTGGAAATCCGATGAGGTCGGTCCGGACTAGAAAATACAAAGGGTACCCCTTTGCGGAATCGGCCAAAAATGGGTGTCGTACTTAAACGTCCATAACTTTTGCTATGGGGATCCGTTTTAATCCCATGACCAGTCAAAACGAACCTTAGAACGAGAAGCACGTCATGGTTTTGTCGCTGTTTGGCAATACACCATGATTTGAGTGGGTATCGAATAACTGCATGGTGTACGTTCTTTCGGTTTGGCCAATGCGTGGCTTCGGCAATACCCAACACGAGAGTGGCTTTTTGCAAGTTATTTCCCTTGAAAACCTTATCATTTACATTGTAGATGAACAATGTAAATATTTGTGGAAATCCGAGGAGGTCGGTCCGGAGGAGAAAACACAAAGGGTACCCCCTTTGCCGAATCGGCCAAATATGGGTGTCGCGCTTAAACATCCATAACTTTTGCTACAGAGATCTGTTTTATGCCCATGACCCATAAAAACTATCCTTAAAACGAGAAGCACGTCATGGCTTGGTCTCTTTCTGGCAATACACCATGATTTGAGTGGGTATCGATAAACTGCATGATGTACGGTTCTTTCACTTTAGCCATTGCGTGGTTCGGCAATATCCTGCATGAGAGTGGGTTTTTTGCAAGTTATTTCTCTTGAAAACCTTATCATTTATATTTTAGATGGACAATGTAAAGATTCGTGGAAATCCAACGAGGTCGGTCCGGATGAGAAAACACAAAGGGTACCCACTTTCCGAATAGACCAAAAATGGGTGTCGCACTTAAACGACCATAACTTTTGCTACGGGGATCCATTTTAAGCCCATGACCCGTCAAAGAGAACCTTAGAAAGAGAAGCACGCCATGGCTTGTCGTTTTTTTGTAATATACCATAATTCAAGTGGGTATCGAAAAACTGCATGATGTACGTTCTTTCGGTTTGGCGAATGCGTGGCTTCGGCAATATCCTGCACGAGAGTGGGTTTTTGCAAGTTTTTTCCCTTGAAAACCTTATCATTTACAATGTAGATGAACAATGTAAATATTCGTGGAAATCAGACGAGGTCGTTCCGGACGAGAAAACACAAAGGGTACCCCCTTTGCCGAATCGGTCAAAAATGGGTGTTACGCTTAAACGTCCATAACTTTTGCTACGGGGATCCGTTTTATGCCCATGACCTGTCAAAACGAACCTTAGAACGAGAATAACTCCATGGCTTGGTCTCTTTCTTGTAATACACCATGATTTGAGCGGGTATCGATAAACTGCATGATGTACGGTCTTTCGGTTTGGCCTATGCGTCGCTTCGGCAATATCCTGCACGAGAGTGGGTTTTTTGCGAGTTATTTCCCTTGAAAACCTTATCATTTATATTGTAGATGAACAATGTAAAGATTCGGGGAAATC
Organism: Arctium minus; assembly: GCA_954870635.1. Taxonomy (NCBI): domain Eukaryota; kingdom Viridiplantae; phylum Streptophyta; class Magnoliopsida; order Asterales; family Asteraceae; genus Arctium; species Arctium minus. Next base: position 904,523 of record OX941097.1, read on the forward strand.
CGAAGAGGTTGGTCCGGACGAGAAAACACAAAGGGTACCCCTTTGCGGAATTGGCCAAAAATGGGTGTCGCACTTAAACGTCCATAACTTTTGCTACGGGGATCCGTTTTAATCCCATGACCAGTCAAAACGAACCTTATAAAGAGAAACACGTCATGGCTTGGTCGTTTTCTAGCAATACACCATGATTTGATTGGGTATCGAAAAACTGCATGGTGTACGTTCTTTCGGTTTGGCCAATGCGTGGCTTCGGCAATATCCTGCACGAGAGTGGGTTTTTGCAAGTTATTTCTCTTGAAAACCTTATCATTTACATTATAGATGAACAATGTAAAGATTCGTGGAAATCCGAGGAGGTCGGTCCGGACGAGAAAACACAAAGGGTACCCCCTTTGCTGAATCGACCAAAAATGGGTGTCGCACTTAAACATCCATATCTTTTGCTACGGGGATCCATTTTAAGCCCATGACCCATCAAACCGAACCTTAGAACGAGAAGCATGCCATGGATTTGTCACTTTCCTGCAATACACCATGATTTGAGTGGGTATCGATAAACTGCATGATGTACGTTCTTTCGGTTTGGCCAATGCGTGGCTTCAGCAATATCCTGCACGAGAGTGGGTTTTTTGCGAGTTATTTCCCTTGAAAACCTTATCATTTATATTGTGTATGGACAATGTAAAGAATCGGGGAAATCCAACGAGGTCGGTCCGGATGAGAAAACACAAAGGGTACCCCCTTTCCGAATCGACCAAAAATGGGTGTCGCAATTAAACGTCCATAACTTTTGCTACGAGGATCCATTTTAAGCCCATGACTCGTCAAACCGAACCATAGAACGAGAAGCTCACCATGGCTTGTCGCTTTTTTGCAATACACCATAATTCGAGTGGGTATCGAAAAACTGCATGATGTACGTTCTTTCGGTTTGGCCAATGCGTGGCTTCGACAATATCCTTCATGAGAGTGGGTTTTTGCAAGTTATTTCCCTTCAAAACCTTATCATTTACATTGTAGATGAACAATGTAAAGATTCGTGGAAATCCGACGAGGTCGGTCCGGACGAGAAAACACAAAGGGTACCCCCTTTGCTGAATCGACCAAAAATGGGTGTCACATTTAAACATCCATAACTTTTGTTACGGGGATCCGTTTTAAGCCCATGACCCATCAAAACGAACCTTAGAACGAGAATAATTCCATGGTTTGGTCTCTTTCTAGCAATACACCATTATTTGAGTGGGTATCGATAAACTGCATGATGTACGGTATTTCGGTTTGGCCAATGCGTGGCTTCGGCAATATTCTGCACGAGAGTGGGTTTTTTGCGAGTTATTTCCCTTGAACACCTTATCATTTATATTGTATATGGACAATGTAAAGATTCGGGGAAATCCGATGATGTCAGTCCGGACTAGAAAATACAAAGGGTACCCCTTTGCGGAATCGGCCAAAAATGGGTGTCGTACTTAAACGTCCATAACTTTTGCTACGGGGATCCGTTTTAATCCCATGACCAGTCAAAACGAACCTTAGAACGAGAAGCACGTCATGGCTTGGTCGCTGTCTAGCAATACATCATGATTTGAGTGGGTATCGAAAAACTGCATGGTGTACGTTCTTTCGGTTTGGCCAATGCGTGGTTTCGGCAATATCCTGCACGAGAGTGGCTTTTTGCAAGTTATTTTCCTTGAAAACCTTATCATTTACATTGTATATGAACAATGTAAATATTCGTGGAAATCCGAGGAGGTCGGTCCGGACGAGAAAACACAAAGTGTACCCCCTTTGCCGAATCGGCCAAAAATGGGTGTCGCGCTTAAACGTCCATAACTTTTGGTATGGGGATCCGTTTTATACCCATGACCCGTCAAAACGAACCTTAGAATGAGAAACACTCTATGGCTTGTCGCTTTCTCGCAATTCACCATGATTTTAGTGGGTATCGATAAACTTCATGATGTACGTTCTTTCGGTATGGCCAATGCGTGGCTTCGGCAATATCCTGCACGAGAGTGGGTTTGTTGCAAGTTATTTCCCATGAAAAACTTATAATTTACATTGTAGATGAACAATGTAAAGATTCGTGGAAATCCGACGACGTCGGTCCGGACGAGAAAACACAAAGGGTACCCCCTTTGCTGAATCGACCAAAAATGGGTGTCACATTTAAACGTCCATAACTTTTGTTACGAGGATCCGTTTTAAGCCCATGACCCATCAAAACGAACCTTAGAACGAGAATAACTCCATGGTTTGGTCTCTTTCTAGCAATACACCATGATTTGAGTGGGTATCGATAAACTGCATGATGTACGGTCTTTCGGTTTGGCCAATGCGTGGCTTCGGCAATATTCTGCACGAGAGTGGGTTTTTTGCGAGTTATTTCCCTTGAAAACCTTATCATTTATATTGTATATGGACAATGTAAAGATTCGGGGAAATCCGATGAGGTCGGTCCGGACTAGAAAATACAAAGGGTACCCCTTTGCGGAATCGGCCAAAAATGGGTGTCGTACTTAAACGTCCATAACTTTTGCTACGGGGATCCGTTTTAATCCCATGACCAGTCAAAACGAACCTTAGAACGAGAAGCACGTCATGGCTTGGTCGCTGTCTAGAAATACATCATGATTTGAGTGGGTATCGAAAAACTGCATGGTGTACGTTCTTTCGGTTTGGCCAATGCGTGGTTTCGGCAATATCCTGCACGAGATTGGCTTTTTGCAAGTTATTTTCCTTGAAAACCTTATCATTTACATTGTAGATGAACAATGTAAATATTCGTGGAAATCCGAGGAGGTCGGTCCGGACGAGAAAACACAAAGTGTACCCCCTTTGCCGAATCGGCCAAAAATGGGTGTCGCGCTTAAACGTCCTTAACTTTTGGTATGGGGATCCGTTTTAAGCCTATGACCCGTCAAAACGAACCTTAGAACGAGAAACAATCTATGGCTTGTCGCTTTCTCGCAATTCACCATGATTTTAGTGGGTATCGATAAACTTCATGATGTACGTTCTTTCGGTTTGGCCAATGCGTGGCTTCGGCAATATCCTGCATGAGAGTGGGTTTGTTGCAAGTTATTTCCCATGAAAACCTTATAATTTACATTGTAGATGAACAATGTAAAGATTCGTGGAAATCCGACGAGGTCGGTCTGGACGAGAAAACACAAAGGGTACCCCCTTTGTTGAATCGACCAAAAATGGGTGTCACATTTAAACGTCCATAACTTTTGTTACGAGGATCCGTTTTAAGCCCATGACCCATCAAAACGAACCTTAGAACGAGAATAACTCCATGGTTTGGTCTCTTTCTAGCAATACACCATGATTTGAGTGGGTATCGATAAACTGCTTGATGTACGGTCTTTCGGTTTGGCCAATGCGTGGCTTCGGCAATATCCTGCACGAGAGTGGGTTTTTTGCGAGTTATTTCCTTTGAAAACCTTATCATTTATATTGTATATGGACAATGTAAAGATTCGGGGAAATCCGACGAGGTCGGTCCGGACTAGAAAATACAAAGGGTACCCCTTTGCGGAATCGGCCAAAAATGGGTGTCGTACTTAAACGTCCATAACTTTTGCTACGGGGATCCGTTTTAATCCCATGACCAGTCAAATCGAACCTTAGAACGAGAAGCACGTCATGGCTTGGTCGCTGTCTAGAAATACACCATGATTTGAGTGGGTATCGAAAAACTGCATGGTGTACGTTCTTTCGGTTTGGCCAATGCATGGCTTCGGCAATATCCAGCACGAGAGTGGCTTTTTGCAAGTTATTTCCCTTGAAAACCTTATCATTTACATTGTAGATGAACAATTTAAATATTCGCGGAAATCCGAGGAGGTCGGTCTGGACTAGAAAACACAAAGGGTACCCCCTTTGCCGAATCGGCCAAGTATGGGTGTCGCCCTTAAACATCCATAACTTTTGCTACGGAGATCTGTTTTATGCCCATGACCCGTCAAAACGATCCTTAAAACGAGAAGCACGTCATGACTTGGTCTCTTTCTGGCAATACACAATGATTTGAGTCGGTATCGATAAACTGCATGATGTACGGTTCTTTCACTTTAGCCATTGCGTGGTTTTGGCAATATCCTGCATGAGAGTGGGTTTTTTGCAAGTTATTTCTCTTGAAAACCTTATCATTTATATTTTAGATGGACAATGTAAAGATTCTTGGAAATCCGATGAGGTCGGTCCGAATGAGAAAACACAAAGGGTACCCCCTTTCCGAATCGACCAAAAATGGGTGTCGCACTTAAACGACCATAACTTTTGCTACGGGGATCCATTTTAAGCCCATGACCCGTCAAACCGAACCTTAGAACGAGAAGCACACCATGGCTTGTCGCTTTTTTGCAATACACCATAATTCAAGTGGGTATCGAAAAACTGCATGATGTACGTTCTTTCGGTTTGGCCAATGCGTGGCTTCGGCAATATCCTGCACGAGAGTGGGCTTTTTGCAAGTTTTTTCCCTTGAAAACCTTATCATTTACAATGTAGATGAACAATGTAAATATTCGTGGAAATCAGACGAGGTCGGTCCGGACGAGAAAACACAAAGGGTACCCCCTTTGCCGAATCGGTCAAAAATGGGTGTTACGCTTAAACGTCCATAACTTTTGCTACGGGGATCCGTTTTATGCCCATGACCCGTCAAAACGAACCTTAGAACGAGAATAACTCCATGGCTTGGTCTCTTTCTAGCAGTACACCATGATTTGAGCGGGTATCGATAAACTGTATGATGTACGGTATTTCGGTTTGGCCTATGCGTGGCTTCGGCAATATCCTGAACGAGAGTGGGTTTTTTGCGAGTTATTTCCCTTTAAAACCTTATCATTTATATTGTATATGGACAATGTAAAGATTCGGGGAAATCCGACGAGGTTGGTCCGGACGAGAAAACACAAAGGGTACCCCTTTGCTGAATTGGCCAAAAATGGGTGTCGCACTTAAACGTCCATAACTTTTGCTACGGGGATCCGTTTTAATCCCATGACCAGTCAAAACGAACCTTATAAAGAGAAGCACGTCATGTCTTGGTCGTTTTCTGGCAATACACCATGATTTGATTGGGTATCGAAAAACTGCATGGTGTACGTTCTTTCGGTTTGGCCAATGCGTGGCTTCGGCAATATCCTGCACGAGAGTGGGTTTTTGCAAGTTATTTCCCTTGAAAACCTTATCATTTACATTATAGATGAACAATGTAAAGATTCGTGGAAATCCGAGGAGGTCGGTCCGGACGAGAAAACACAAATGGTACCTCCTTTGCTGAATCGACCAAAAATGGGTGTCGCACTTAAACATCCATATCTTTTGCTACGTGGATCCATTTTAAGCCCATGACCCATCAAACCGAACCTTAGAACGAGAATCACACCATGGCTTGTCGCTTTTTTGCAATACACCATAATTCGAGTGGGTATCGAAAAATTGGATGATGTACGTTCTTTCGGTTTGGCCAATGTGTGGCTTCGATAATATCCTTCACGAGAGTGGGTTTTTGCAAGTTATTTCCCTTGAAAACCTTATCATTTACCTTGTATATGAACAATGTAAAGATTCGTGGAAATCCGACGAGGTCGGTCCGGACGAGAAAACACAAAGTGTACCCCCTTTGCCGAATCGGCCAAAAATGGGTGTCGCGCTTAAACGTCCATAACTTTTGGTATGGGGATCCGTTTTAAGCCCATGACCCGTCAAAACGAACCTTAGAACGAGAAGCACTCTATGGCTTGTTGCTTTCTCGCAATACACCATGATTTGAGTGGGTATCGAAAAACTGCATGATGTACGTTCTTTTGGTTTGGCCAATGCGTGCCTTCGGCAATATCCTGCACGAGAGTGGGTTTTTTGCAAGTTATTTCCCATGAAAACCTTATCATTTACATTATAGATGAACAATGTAAAGATTCGTGGAAATCCGACGAGGTCGGTCCGGACGAGAAAACACAAAGTGTACCCCCTTTGCCGAATCGGCCAAAAATGGGTGCCGCGCTTAAACGTCCATAACTTTTGGTATGAGGAGCCGTTTTAAGACCATGACCCGTCAAAACGAACCTTAGAACGAGAAACACTCTATGGCTTGTCACTTTCTGGTAATACACCATGATTTGAGTGGGTATCGATAAACTGATTGATGTACGTTCTTTTGGTTAGGCCAATGCGTGGCTTCGGCAATATCCTGCACGAGAGTGGGTTTTTTGCAAGTTATTTCACATGAAAACCTTATCATTTACATGGTAGATGAACAATGTAAAGATTCGTGGAAATCTGACGAGGTCGGTCCGGACGAGAAAACACAAAGGGTACCCCCTTTGCTGAATCGACCAAAAATGGGTGTCACATTTAAACATCCATAACTTTTGTTACGGGGATCCGTTTTAAGCCCATGACCCATCAAAACGTACCTTAGAACGAGAATAACTCCATGGTTTGGTCTTTTTCTAGCAATACACCATGATTTGAGTGGGTATCGATAAACTGCATGATGTACGGTCTTTCGGTTTGGCCAATGCGTGGCTTCGGCAATATCCTGCACGAGAGTGGGTTTATTGCGAGTTATTTCCCTTGAAAACCTTATCATTTATATTGTATATGGACAATGTAAAGATTCGGGGAAATCCGACGAGGTCGTTCCGGACTAGAAAATACAAAGGGTACCCCTTTGCGGAATCGGCCAAAAATGGGTGTCGCACTTAAACGTCCATAACTTTTGCTACGGGGATCCGTTTTAATCCCATGACCTGTCAAAACGAACCTTAGAACGAGAAGCACATCATTCCGTGGTCGCTTTCTGGCAATACACCATGATTTGAGTGGGTATCGATAAAATGCAAGGTGTACGTTCTTTCGGTTTGGCCAATGCGTGGCTTCGGCAATATCTTGCACGAGAGTGGCTTTTTGCAAGTTATTTCCCTTGAAAACCTTATCATTTACATTGTAGATGAACAATGTAAAGATTCGTGGAAATCCGAGGAGGTCGGTCCGGACGAGAAAACACAAAGGGTACCCCCTTTGCCGAATCGGCCAAATATGGGTGTCGCGCTTAAACATCCATAACTTTTGCTACGGAGATCTGTTTTATGCCCATGACCCGTCAAAACGATCCTTAGAACGAGAAGCATGTCATGGCTTGGTCTCTTTTTGGCAATACACCATTTTTTGAGTGGGTATCGATAAACTGCATGATGTACGGTTCTTTCACTTTAGCCATTGCGTGGTTTCGGCAATATCCTGCATGAGAGTGGGTTTTTTGCAAGTTATTTCTCTTGAAACCCTTATCATTTATATTTTAGATGTACAATGTAAAGATTCATGGAAATCCGACGAGGTCGGTCCGGATGAGAAAACACAAAGGGTACCCCCTTTCCGAATCGACCAAAAATGGGTGTCGCACTTAAACGACCATAACTTTTGCTACGGGGATCCATTTTAAGCCCATGACCTGTCAAACCGAACCTTAGAACGAGAAGCACTCCATGGATTGTCGCTTTTTTGCAATACACCATGATTTGAGTGGGTATCGAAAAACTGCATGATGTACGTTCTTTCGGTTTGGCCAATGCGTGGCTTCGACAATATCCTTCACGAGAGTGGGTTTTTGCAAGTTATTTCCCTTGAAAACCTTATCATTTACATTGTATATGAACAATGTAAAGATTCGTGGAAATCCGACGAGGTCGGTCCAGACGAGAAAACACAAAGTGTACCCCCTTTGCCAAATCGGCCAAAAATGGGTGTCGCGCTTAAACGTCCATAACTTTTGGTATGGAGATCCGTTTTAATCCCATGACCCGTCAAAACGAACCTTAGAACGAGAAATACTCTATGGATTGTCGCTTTCTCGCAATACACCATGATTTGAGTGGGTATCGATAAACTGCATGATGTACGTTCTTTCGGTTTGGCCAATGCGTGGCTTCGGCAATATCCTGCACGGGAGTGGGTTTTTTGCAAGTTATTTCCCATGAAAACCTTATCATTTACATTGTAGATGAACAATGTAAAGATTCGTGGAAATCCGACGAGGTCGGTCCGGACGAGAAAACACAAAGGTACCCCCTTTGCTGAATCGACCAAAAATAGGTGTCACATTTAAACATCCATAACTTTTGTTACGGGGATCCGTTTTTAGCCCATGACCCATCAAAACGAACCTTAGAACGAGAATAACTCCATGGTTTGGTCTCTTTCTAGCAATACACCATGATTTGAGTGGGTATCGATAAACTGCATGATGTACGGTCTTTCGGTTTGGCCAATGCGTGGCTTCGGCAATATTCTGCACGAGAGTGGGTTTTTTGCGAGTTATTTCCCTTGAAAACCTTATCATTTATATTGTATATGGACAATGTAAAGATTCGGGGAAATCCGATGAGGTCGGTCCGGACTAGAAAATACAAAGGGTACCCCTTTGCGGAATCGGCCAAAAATGGGTGTCGTACTTAAACGTCCATAACTTTTGCTACGGGGATCCGTTTTAATCCCATGACCAGTCAAAACGAACCTTAGAACGAGAAGCACGTCATGGCTTGGTCGCTGTCTAGAAATACATCATGATTTGAGTGGGTATCGATAAACTGCATGATGTATGGTCTTTCAGTTTGGCCTATGCGTGGCTTCGGCAATATCCTGCACGAGAGTGGGTTTTTTGCGATTTATTTCCCTTGAAAACCTTATAATTTATATTGTATATGGACAATGTAAAGATTCGGGGAAATCCGACGAGGTTGGTCTTGACGAGAAAACACAAAGGGTTCCCCTTTGCGGAATTGGCCAAAAATGGGTGTCGACGTCCATAACTTTTGCTACAGGGATCCATTTTAATCCCATGACCAGTCAAAACGAACCTTAGAACGAGAAGCACGTCATGGCTTGGTCGCTTCCTGGCAATACACCATGATTTGATTGGGTATCGAAAGACTGCATGGTGTACGTTCTTTCGGTTTGGCCAATACGTGGCTTCGGCAATATCCTGCACGAGAGTGGATTTTTGCAAATTATTTCCCTTGAAAACCTTATCATTTACATTATAGATGAACAATGTAAAGATTCGTGGAAATCCGAGGAGGTCGGTCCGGACGAGAAAACATAAAGGGTACCCCATTTGGTGAATCGACCAAAAATAGGTGTCGCACTTAAACATCCATAACTTTTGCTACGGGGATCCATTTTAAGCCCATGACCTGTCAAACCGAACCTTAGAACGAGAAGCACACCATGGCTTGTCGATTTTTTGCAATACACCATAATTCGAGTGGGTATCGAAAAACTGGATGATGTACGTTCTTTCGGTTTGGCCAATGCGTGGCTTCGACAATATCCTACACGAGAGTGGGTTTTTGCAAGTTATTTCCCTTGAAAACCTTATCATTTACATTGTATATGAACAATGTAAAGATTCGTGGAAATCCGACGAGGTCGGTCCGGACGAGAATACACAAAGTGTACCCCCTTTGCCGAATCGGCCAAAAATGGGTGTCGCGCTTAAATGTCCATAACTTTTGGTATGGGGATCCGTTTTAAGCCCATGACCCGTCAAAACGAACCTTAGAACGAGAAACACTCTATGGCTTGTCGCTTTCTCGCAATACACCATGATTTGAGTGGGTATCGATAAACTGCATGATGTACGTTCTTTCGGTTTGGCCAATGCGTGGCTTCGGCAATATCCTGCACGAGAGTGGGTTTTTTGCAAGTTATTTCCCATGAAATAATTATCATTTACATTGTAGATGAACAATGTAAAGATTCGTGGAAATCCAACGAGGTCGGTCCGGACGAGAAAACACAAAGGGTACCCCTTTGCTGAATCGACCAAAATTGGGTGTTAGATTTAAACATCCATAACTTTTGTTACGGGGATCCGTTTTAAGCCCATGACGCATCAAAACGAACAATAGAACGAGAAGAATGCCATGGCTTGGTCACTTTCTGGTAATACACCATGATTTGAGTGGGTATCGAAAAACTGGATGATGTACGTTATTTCGGTTTGGCCAATGCGTGGCTTCGGCAATATCCTGAACGAGAGTGGGCTTTTTGCAAGTTATTTCCCTTGAAAACCTTATCATTTACAATGTAGATGAACAATGTAAAGATTCGTGGAAATCCGACGAGGTCGGTCCGGACGAGAAAACACAAAGGGTACCCCCTTTGCCGAATCGGTCAAAAATGGGTGTTACGCTTAAACGTCCATAACTTTTGCTACGGGGATTCGTTTTATGCCCATGACCCGTCAAAACGAACCTTAGAATGAGAATAACTCCATGGCTTGGTCTCTTTCTTGCAATACACCATGATTTGAGCGGGTATCGATAAACTGCATGATGTACGGTCTTTCGGTTTGGCCTATGCGTCGCTTCGGCAATATCCTGCACGAGAGTGGGTTTTTTGCGAGTTATTTCCCTTGAAAACCTTATCATTTATATTGTAGATGAACAATGTAAAGATTCGGGGAAATCCGACGAGGTTGGTCCGGACGAGAAAACACAAAGGGTACCCCTTTGTGGAATTGGCCAAAAATGGGTGTCGCACTTAAACGTCCATAACTTTTGCTACGGGGATCCGTTTTAATCCCATGATCAGTCAAAACGAACCTTAGAACGAGAAGCATGTTATCCCAGTTTAATATAGTTGGTAAATAATCAATCAAGTAATCAAGCAACACAATAATAATCAAAAGATATATAAATCAGAGTAACATACCAATCCCTTGAATAAACAATGAAACCCTTGAGTGTTCTTGATACCCTTTGAATACGATTACAATATGGCTACCTTTATCTCTAAACAATGATTAAGAAATTATGAAAGGTTAACCCTAAATAATTAAAACTTTAAATACCTAAGCCTTATGGGCTTTAAGCTTAACATGCTTTCTAATGGGCTTGAGCCCAATAGCTAATAAACTATTAACTTATTACACAATAAACCCTCTAACTTTAACTATCAAACAAATACAGTTTAGACCCTTTAATCTTGAATACAATTATGATCCAACAATCTCCCGCTTTGGATTCAAGATTAAAAAAATTTGCAATTGTCTTCGGGTCTTCACTTGTATTCTCTTTTCTTCAGATATGTCGTTGATCGCTTCAAAACTTGATATCTTTAAAAACTTTAAAATCTTTGAAATCTTCAGATCTTCAGATTGTATTCTCCCTTTTTGTATCTTCTCCCCCTTTTTGATGAGTGGTGAGAATCATCATCATCAAAACTTTGCAAAACAATCTCCTCCTTTTATGGAAAAATCTCCCCCTTTGTCTTTATAGACTTCAATGTAGCACCGTCTTCATGTATCGAGCCCTGTGAAATAAGAGCAGTCTCTCCAAATGGAAAGAGTGATAATTTCAATCTATTCAGATTAAAATAGAAAATAGTAACCATTCGAATCTTTTCAAATTCAAACAGTTTAAGAGTTGTAACCCTGAATCAACAAATGACTCAGTTAAAATGCCTGTGAATGACACAAAGTCACTGAGTAACACAAAGTTACTATATAAGGAACTGGTTTTGATGGTTACCTATGAACGTTCTGACAGAAAACAAATTTCTGTGTGCTCGTGCATGTGTATGAACGAAATTAAGCATAGATGATTGATGTTCAATATAGGCTCAAAGTATGTAAACTTGTTGAGACAACAACAAATTATACAAAGACTCAATGTGCATGAGAAAGAGTTCGAAGGTGGGGCAACTTTCCTTCTTTTTCAATATTAGTATCTTCCAAATGAAGAACCAATAGCGTATGTGCTGCTTCCCCAGAAAATGTGAAACATTCTCTTTTTGAGAAAAGAATGAGTAGCTGGTGGGGTTATATGCAAGAGATGGCATGGACTAGTTGTCTATTTCAATGATGGTCACCAAAGAATGTGAACCAATCAGATTATGTGGTTGCCCGACTCAGAAAGAAGTTTGGTGCAGAGTTTAATATTCTTTTACTCTGTTCACTCACCCTCTTTCTTTTAATGCTCACGTCTAACCAATCTTTCTTTTTCATTTTACCTCTTCACACACCATCACTCAATTCTTTTGACCCTTCTCCCCTCAATCACTCAGGGAATACTTCTTGGGTAGGAAACACTGGTTAACGTGAATCAATGGAAGTTTTGTTAAGCTCACACACTGAATCCCATGTATTGTCCTAAAAGTACATGCTGTTCAACAGGCTATTGTACATGTAAGCTCAAATACCACTTGTTACATGAAGAATATAATATTCGGAGATGTCAAAACAGAAGATGTTTGACGATGCAATTCTCCCCCTCAAACTAAAAGAGTTTGACAATTAAGCTCATATCATTTTATCATGAAGAATAAGATTTTGGAGAATCAAAAACGAATGTTGTTTATATGAACAATATATAAACATATTTTCAATGAAAGCACATGAAATAACGTTTGATTCAATCAACAGTGAATACAAAGAACGTGAGTATTACCATAGAAAGATTTAACATTTGATACATGGTAATAACAAAGTCAAATAGAATGTTCTGAACCGTTATGTGTATGAATACTTGACAAAGTATATTGACAAGATAAAACGCAAGTATTTATCTTTAAGAACACACGGTCAGATAAGCATTTAAGTATCCAAAAATCTGTTAAAATCACAGATATTCTCCCCCTTAACTTTTGATACATTTTTTTTAATGATAAGGCAGAAAAAAAAATAAAGCACTGAAGTGCGGGTTCTAATCTATTGTGATTAGAAGCCATAGTCCGTTGAAGTACGGGTTCTAATATGATTTACTTAGAAGCCTTCCTTCCTTTTTTTTTTTAACAATGAAGTCCGGGTTTTGAACTGTTTTGTTCAAAAGCCATTGTTCTTCCTCCCCCTTAAACATTGGGTGCCTGCAACATAGATTTAGCTTTTGGTACCCACTGGTATTTGGGTCCTAATGGATTAGTTTCAGTTCTTGTGGGAGATATAAAATAAGAACCATACCAGTTATTCATATAATCTTTTCTTACAAAATCATTTGAGCCACAGTAAGAACAACTAATTTTCTTTTGTGCTAACCTGATCAATTGATGGATTGTGTAAACCAGATCAGGTTTGCCAAAAGTGTTACCTTTTGTAGCATAGTTCCTTTTAGCATTTGATTTATGCACAAATGATTCTTCTTTCTTCTTCTCCTCCGAAGATCCTTTAACTCTCCAGATCCAGTTACCTTTATCTTTCTCTTCATTTTCTTTTCTCCAGATCCTTTTCTTCTGAGACTTGTTCTTCTTGAAGTTACCTGAACCATCAACATTTTTGTCATAGAAAAGGTTAGAAGGACGAATCTGATCAGTAGATTTAGAAGTAAGACAATCATCTAAATCATAGAAAGGATTATAGAAAACATTTGAAAAATGTGAACTTGAAGCTGTTTTTAATGAACTATCTGAATCAGCTAGATCATCTCTTGGTGATTGAGCTATTGACTCTGGCGTCTTGTCCTCAGTCAGCTTCACCTTGAATACGATCTCTTCAAGTTCCTTTATCTTTGAAGACAAATTGTTTCTTTCCTTTTCAATCAGATCAAACTTCTTATGCAACTCAGATTTTGCATTCTTCTCCTTCATGATGTTTGTTGACAATTCAGATAGCTTTCCTATCAGCTTGGCTATCTCGGTCTCAAATATTTTATTTTCTTCAGAAAAGTCTATATTTGTATCCTTCAGCTCAACTTTCTTCTTCTCATTCTCAGCCTTTTCTCACTCTAGAATGATAACTTTCTTAAAGTGTGAAACTTGTTGAGAGAGATTAACACATCTGAGCTCTAATGCTTTCTTCTCTTCAAAGGCTTTTCTGGAGAAATCAGAGAATTTCTTGGCAAAGTCTTTTCTTTCTTTCTCTATCTTCAGTATTTCATCTTGAGCTATTGTATTGTCTCTGTCTTGGGTTGCCTTTTCTTTCATCGTTTTAATCTCACCCTCAAGACTGAGAACTTTATCTTTTAAAGAGTCTATTTCAGCAAAGATTCGAGAGTTTGACTTTCTAAGCTCTTCAGATGTCTCACGAGCAATGTTTGATCTTCTTCCCAATTCATCTAGCTCTTTTTGCATTGCATCCTTCTTTGACCATGTAGAGCTTGATTCAGATCTTTTCAACTTTACTTGTAGATCGAAGATCTCTTTTTCTTTAGACTCAATTATTCCTGCAAAGTCAATTAAAGAATCAGAATCTTTTGAATTTTCTTTTAAAGCATTGATCTGAATAAGAAGAGATGAGTTCTGAATCTGTAAAGCCTTGTTCTCATCTTTGAGCATTTTGTCCTCTTTGTCATACTCATCAATCATGCGAGATGATGTTGATAACCGTCCAACAAGTTGTTTAGCCTTTGCTTTTCCTTCAGAATGTGTCATCTTTTCAAAATCAAGGCTGTAACCTTCAGACATCATTAGCAATCCCTTGAATAAACAATGAAACCCTTGAGTGTTCTTGATACCCTTTGAATACGATTACAATATGGCTACCTTTCTCTCTAAACAATGATTAAGAAATTTTGAAAGGTTAACCCTAAAACTAAACAATTAAAACTTTAGATACCTAAGCCTTATGGGATTTAAGCTTAAAAGACTTTCTAATGGGCTTGAGCCCAATAGCTAATAAACTATTAACTTATTACACAATAAACCCTCTAACTTTAACTATCAAACAAATACAGTTTAGACCTTTAATCTTGAATAAAATTATGATCCAACAAAGCACGTCATGGCTTGGTCGCTTTCTGGCAATACACCATGATTTGATTGGGTATCGAAAAACTGCATGGTGTACGTTCTTTCGGTTTGGCCAATGCGTGGCTTCGGCAATATCCTGCACGAGAGTGGGTTTTTGCAAGTTATTTCCCTTGAAAACCTTATCATTTACATTATAGATGAACAATGTAAAGATTCGTGGAAATCCGAGAAGGTCGGTCCGGACGAGAAAACACAAAGGGTACCCCCTTTGCTAAATCGACCAAAAATGGGTGTCGCACTTAAACATCCATAACTTTTGCTATGGGGATCCTTTTTAAGCCCATGACCCGTCAAAACGAACCTTAGAACGAGAAACACTCCTTGGATTGGTCTCTTTCTGGCAATACACCATGATTTGAGTAGGTATCGATAAACTGCATGATGTACGTTCTTTCGGTTTGGCCAATGCGTGGCTTCGGAAATATCCTACACGAGAGTGGGTTTTTTGCAAGTTATTTCCCTTGAAAACCTTATCATTTACATTGTATATGAACAATGTAAAGATTCGTGGAAGTCCGACGAGGTCGGTCCGGACGAGAAAACACAAAGGGTACCCCCTTTGCCGAATCGGCCAAAAATGGGTGTCGCGCTTAAACATCCATAACTTTTGCTACGGAGATCTGTTTTATGCCCATGACCCGACAAAACGACCCTTAGAACGAGAATCACGTCATGGATTGGTCGCTTTCTGGTAATACACCATGATTTGAGTGGGTATCGAAAAATTGCATGATGTACGTTCTTTCGGTTTGGCCAATGCGTGGCTTCGACAATATCCTGCACGAGAGTGGGTTTTTGCAAGTTATTTCCCTTGAAAACCTTATCATTTACATTGTATATGAACAATGTAAATATTCTCGGAAATCCGACGAGGTCGGTCCGGACGAGAAAACACAAAGGGTACCCCCTTTGCCGAATCGGCCAAAAATGGGTGTCACATTTAAACATCCATAACTTTTGTTACGGGGATCCGTTTTAATACCATGCCCCATCAAAAAGAACCTTAGAACGAGAAGCATGCCATGGCTTGGTCACTTTCTGGAAATACACCATGATTTGAGTGGGTATCGATAAACTGAATGATGTACGTTCTTTCGGTTTGGCCAATGCGTGGCTTCGGCAATATCCTGCACGAGAGTGGGCTTTTTGCAAGTTACTTCCCTTGAAAACCTTATCATTTACATTGTAGATGAGCAATGTAAAGATTCGTGGAAATCCGACGAGGTCGGTCCGGACGAGAAAACACAAAGGGTACCCCCTTTGCCGAATTGGCCAAAAATGGGTGTTACGTTTAAACGTCCATAACTTTTGCTACGGGGATCCGTTTTATGCCCATGACCCATCAAAAGGAACCTTAGAACGAGAATAACTCCATGTTTTGGTCTATTTCTAGCAATACACCATGATTTGAGTGGGTATCGATAAACTGCATGATGTACGGTCTTTCGGTTTGGCCAATGCGTGGCTTCGGCAATATCCTGCACGAGAGTGGGTTTTTTGCGAGTCATTTCCCTTGAAAACATTATCATTTATATTGTAGATGGACAATGTAAAGATTCAGGGAAATCCGACGAGGTCGGTCCAGACGAGAAAACACAAAGGGTACCCCTTTGCGGAATCGGCCAAAAATGGGTGTCGCACTTAAACGTCCATAACTTTTGCTACGGGGATCTGTTTAAATCCTATGACCAGTCAAAACGAACCTTAGAACGAGAATCACGTCATGGCTGGTCGCTTTTTTGCAATACACCATGATTTGAGTGGGTATCGAAAAACTGCATGATGTACGTTCTTTCGGTTTGGCCAATGCGTGGTTTCGACAATATACTGCACGAGGGTGGGTTTTTGCAAGTTATTTCCCTTGAAAACCTTATCATTTACATTGTATATGAACAATGTAAAGATTCGTGGAAATCCGACGAGGTCGGTCTGGACGAGAAAACACAAAGGGTACCCCCTTTGCCGAATCGGCCAAAAATGGGTGTCGCGCTTAAACGTCCATAACTTTTGGTGTGGGGATCCGTTTTAAGCCCATGACCCGTCAAAATGAACCTTAGAACGAGAAGCACTCCATGGATTGTCGCTTTCTGGCAATATACCATGATTTGAGTGGGTATCGATAAACTGCATGATGTACGTTCTTTCGGTTTGGCCAATGCGTGGCTTCTGCAATATCCTGCACGAGAGTGGGTTTTTTGCCAGTTATTTCCCTTTGAAAACCTTATAATTTATATTGTAGATGGACAATGTAAAGATTCGGGGAAATCCGACGAGGTCGGTCCGGACGAGAAAACACAAAGGGTACCCCATTTGCCGAATCGGCCAAAAATGGGTGTTACGCTTAAACGTCCATAGATTTTGCTATGGGGATCCGTTTTATGCCCATGACCCGTCAAAATGAACCTTAGAATGAGAATATATCCATGGCTTGGCTTCTTTTCAGTAATACACCATGATTTGAGTGGGTATCGATAAACTGCATGATGTACGGTCTTTCTGTTTGGCCAATGCGTGGCTTCGGCAATATCCTGCACGAGAGTGGGTTTTTTACGAGTTATTTCCCTTTAAAACCTTATCATTTATTATGTATATGTACAATGTAAAGATTCGGGGAAATCCGAAGAGGTCGGTCCGGACGAGAAAACACAAAAGGTACCCCACTGCGGAATCGGCCAAAAATGGGTGTCGCACTTAAACGTCCATAAGTTTTGCTACAGGGATCCGTTTTAATCCCATGACTTGTCAAAACGAACCTTAGAACGAGAATCACGTCATGGCTTGGTCGCTTTCTGGCAATACACCATGATTTTAGTGGGTATCGAAAAACTGCATGGTGTACGTTCTTTCGGTTTGGCCAATGCGTGGCTTTGGCAATATCCAGCAGTACTAACTACTAGCTGTAGTAAAATCTACTAGCAGTAGTAATAATGATGTACTGGCAGTAGTAATTCTTGATGAGCAGCATTAAGTTGTATCAGCAGCATTAACTTCAACTGGCAGTAGTAATTATGTTGAAGCAACATTAACCATACTTGAGCATTTCTGAATTTCCCAACAATCTCCCCCTAACTTGACTTTTAGGAAGAGAAGTCAAGTTCTTCAGATGCTCCCAAAATACCATTCTTCAGATCCCTGTATCAACATTTAGCCCCAAACTTTGATTGATCATTCTCTGAATCAGATACTTGGCCATTTCTGAGTTTTCAACAAATCCAAGCTTCTTCTTCAACATTGCATGAAGCTTCAGTCTGCTGTGTTTGTATACTCTATCCACTAGGAAGTATTCTATGTGATTTCTATTCAAAGTCACTGCATATACTCCACTAGTTTCATATAGAGTCCAATTGTTGACTGTTTGAAACACACTTCTTATCACATGCTCCACTTCTTCAGGTTTGAACATCATACACAGATACTCCATCACCAGTTTTGTAATTGAAATCCTTGGAGCTTTTAACTGATATGCATACAACTTCATCCCTATTTCAAACATTTCTTCTATATCAGACCTGGAGCATGTTCTGACAATCTTGGCCCAAGTATTAAATACCTCATACTTTTCATCCTTCCTATTGAGCCTTATGTATTCCTTTCCATCCACTGTCAATGTATCCCAGTGAATAACTTCAGGAGGCTTTACACCAACAGGTTCTGCTGAAATTGGTTCAGGCACTTTGTCCATCACTACCATGTACATCTTTACATCATCAGTACTTGAAGGCTCTTTCTTTTCAGATGACTCAGGTGCCCCTTCTTCTTCAGCAACCTTCTCAGCCTCTCCTTCAGTTATTCTAGGCTTCTTGGTTATCTTTCTTCTTGCCACCATCTTGGTTCTTTTAAGAGTCCTTAGACTTTCACCAAGAGTGGCCTCCTTCTTTGGAGTTTCTTGCTCATCTGGAAAAGGTTTTTGTATCAACAAGTCATTGCCCCTTTTCATCCTTTTATCCATTTCTACCCTTGCCGTTTCATTCCCCTGAAGCTTGATCATTTCTGCATCATACAGCCCTTTGATTTTCTCAAAAGACATCTTTGAGAACATTTCCACTTTGACACCTACAGCACCCTTGAGGAAAGTAATCATTTTCTTTCTCTCTTGAGCACCAAGGTATGTTTTTGAAGGTTGTCTTTGTCTTTTCTTTGCAGCCATTTTGATCTTTCCAGCATTCTTCCTCAGAGATGTGGCTTTCTTCTTGGCTAGTTCTGTTGCAAGACTTGTTGATAGGCTTTATTCAGTTTTGCAGCCATTGCTTTTGCTATCTCTCTATCCTTTTCCACTTGCACATTTTCTGCTTCTTCAAGTTCAGCTTGTATCTTTCTAGCCAGAGCTTTATCTGACTCAATCAACTTTTGCTTTTTCGTTGGTTGATCAGATTCCACTAGCTTTGCTTTGCCTTTTTCTTTACTCATCACTTTCTGAATACTAACTTTCTTGACAGCTTCAACATTGTCTTTGATGACAACTCCTTTGGCCTTTGAATTGACCTTGGGAGTATCATGCTTGGCTTTGATTAATGCTTTTGCTGTCTCAAGTTCTTCCAAATTTCTGCTCTGAAGATCACTTAATACTTCTTTCACCATTTCTGCTGCTTCACTTAGTTCAGCAGCATTAACAGTTTCTGCTTCTTGTACACCTTCTGAATCTTTTTCCACTGCTTGTACCCTTTCTGTACTTATTCCATCAAGCTCCCCCTCAACTCCTTGTTTCTCCCCCTTATCTGTATCTTCTTCCATTGTGAACTCAGCTTCTGACTCCCCCTTTTTGGGAGCATCATCCCCTGATTTCCTTCTCCTTAGCACAAATTGTCGCTTCTTCTTTTTCTGGACTAGTTTCATCACCAATTTCTTGAGTTTGGTAATTTGCATTTGTTGGGACAAGATTACCAGCTTCATTTCTTCTATGTCAGCTCCTTGTTTGATAACATCCAGGTTGATGTTTCCCATAGTATCCATCAATTCTTGATAGTTATATCTGTCCTCACCTTCTCCAGGAGTGTTACCCCCTTTTGAAGGATCATTGGATCTTTTAGTAGTGGAAGTCTTCTACCTAGCAGAAGCACTATCCACCCCCTTGGTTTCTTGGCACCAGGGACCTTTGAATGATTGCTCATTCAAAGTTGCCATGGGGGAGGTCTTATTTATGTTACCACTGTCCTCCTCTGTGTTAGCAGGAGTAGTGGCAACCTGCTCACCCATATGCTCAACCATCTTCTCAGTGAGCACCTCCTTGGGGTTGGGAGACACCCCTGTGGTTTCCCTGTAGATATTCTCTAAAGGAGAATTCTCCCTTAGAGGGCTTAAAGGCTCAGCGGGTGATGGTACATGAAGGGAAGGAGCCTTATTTACCTTTTTCCTGATATAAGTTTGGGTGATAGGAGAAGTTGGCTTATGAATTAGGGACTGGGGGATTGATATAGAGTGGGAAGGTTGGGATTGGCTAGCAGTGGGATGGTCTAATGAGGGCCTTGACCCTGCTTCCATACCTTCTTCAGTGTGGGACACCACCATCATTGTAGAGAACAATGGGGTGTCAACTCCTTCCGAGTCCAAAGGGGATCTCTTCATGTTTGAAAAGACCTTACCTTTGGGAATTTTTGGTACATATACCTCATCAAAGTGAGGCATATCCGTCAATTCGTGTGTTATTACTTCTTGTACAAACCTGGGGTACATATAAAAACTCTTTTTACTTCCCAGGTTTGAGACAAGATCACTGAAAATCATTTTAGAAAAATTGTACTTTCTGGCAGTGGCCAAGCAGACCAAGGCATAAGCAATGGTACTGCTAAACTCACTCCATCCAGTAGTCTTTTTAGAGATGCAATGCATAAGGGTATGAACAAGAAAACGCCATTGGGTATAAAATTTTGCTTTTGAGAATTTAAAACCACCCAACTGGCCTCCATACCCCATTCTTGATAAATTTGAGAACAGGTCCTCATTAGGAAGAGAAGTAATACCTTCAGCATCGTCTAGACGTAGACAAATGCGTATCACCTCTTCAGTAACAGACAAGGGTTTATCACACACCCTTGTTTTCAGAATCTGCACACCATTCTCTGTGATTATGGTAGCATTCGCCCAGAATTGCCTTTGATGCTCTATGTATATTGTTGGCGACACAGTTAGAGCATTGGCAATATGGCTATTCTTCAGAGAATCCACTATCTGATGAAATCCTGCAGCTTGCTTTGGCTTTTGGAGCATCGCGATTTCATTGTGCTCGTCGATGAATGCCATGGATGCCATTGAACTTGAATGTTCTTGCCTGAAATACTTGATACTTGAGAGAAAAGGGTTAGAGAGCAAGTGATCAGTATGCAAAGAGTCGTTATGAACATTTAGGCGGGCGAAGGGTATTTATAGTGTATGGGACATAAGCAGTATTAACCTAGAGCAGTATTAACCAACTAGCAGTATTAACTAACTAGCACTATTAACTGAGAGCAGTATTAAGTAACTAGCAGTATTAACTAACTAGCAGTATTAACTGAGAGCAGTATTAACCACTAGCAGTATTAACTAACTAGCAGTATTAACTGAGAGCAGTATTAACCACTAGCAGTATTAACTAACTAGCAATATTAACTGAGAGCAGTATTAACCACTAGCAGTATTAAAACTGCACTGGCAGTATTAACTATACTTACTCTTTTTGAAGCTTATGAAGGTCTGATCAAGGCAATAAAGTGATTAGCAGCACACAAATAACCAAAATAGCAGGTATAGGAACACTTTTAAAAACATGAGATCATTCAGTGTTGATCATGCCCACACTTGAGACCAAGAAAGTGAATCTACCCACATCAAAAGCTTTAGTGAATAGATCTGCAAACTGGTTGTCAGTATGAACTTTGGCAACTTGAATGAGCTTCTTTTCATTGCAATCTCTGATAAAGTGATACCTGATCTCAATGTGCTTTGTTTTGGAGTGCTTGACTGGATTGTTAACAATGCTTATAGCACTGCTATTGTCAATGAATATTGGAGTGTGAAGAAATGTTACCCCATAGTCCAACATCTGATTTTGAATCCATAGAACCTGAGAGCAGCAACTTGCAGCAGCAATATACTCAGCTTCTGTTGTTGATAAGGACACTGTGGTTTGTTTCTTGCACTGCCAGGATACTAGTCTTGCACCCAAAAGTTGACATCCCCCTGAAGTAGACTTTCTGTCCATGTTAGCACCACCCAAGTCACTATCTGAATATGCAATCAAGTTAAATGAAGATTCATATGGATACCAAAGACCTAATCTAGGTTGCCCTCTTAAGTATCTGAAAATCCTCTTCACAGCTTGAAGATGTGATTGCTTTGGCTTGACTTGGAATCTGGCACATACACATACTGGAAACATGATGTCTGGTCTTGAAGTTGTGAGATACATGAGAGATCCAATCATTGATCTGTATAGATGGACATCAACATCCTCCCCCTCAAGATCAGCAGTGATCTGTTTGTGAGTTTCCATTGGTGTGCTTGCTGGCTTTGAATCTTTTAAACCATATTTCTCCAGGATGTCTTGCACATACTTTGATTGACTGATAAAGATCCCATCTGATTGCTGTTTCACCTGAAGTCCAAGGAAAAAGGTAAGTTCACCCATTGAACTCATTTTAAAGCTCTTGTGCATCAACTCTTCAAAGTCTCTACACATCTGATCTTTTGTGGATCCAAAGATGATATCATCCACATAGATCTGAACTAATAGGATGTCCTTCTTACTTCTTTTAATGAAAAGGGTCTTGTCAATGATGCCCCTTTCAAACCCATTCTCCAAGAGATAGGTAGACAGAGTGTCATACCATGCTCTTGGAGCTTGATGTAGACCATAGAGTGCTTTCTTCAGCTTGTATACTCTGTCAGGATATGAAGGATTTTCAAAACCAGGTGGCTGACAGACATATACTTCTTCATCAATTGTACCATATAGAAAAACACTCTTTACATCCATTTGATAGACCTTGAACTTCATGTATGAGGCATAGGCTAAGAACAGCCTAATTGCCTCTACCCTTGCCACTAGAGCAAACACTTCATCATAATCTATGCCCTCTTCTTGGGTGTACCCTTGTGCCACAAGCCTTGCTTTGTTCCTGATCACAATACCTCTCTCATCCTTTTTGTTCCTGAAAATCCACTTGGTGCCTATAGCTCTATGACCTTTTGGAAGGTCCACCAAGTCCCAAACATCCTGTAGCTTGAATTGAAGTAACTCTTCTTGCATGGCTTCTATCCAACTTGAATCCTTCATTGCATCATAGGCCTTCTTAGGCTCAATCTGGGATAGAAAGCAGGAGAGTACTGTGTGTTGTTGATCCTGCAGCTCTTGAAGTCTGCTTTGATTCCTTGTAATCATAGGAGAAGATATGTCTCCTATTACTAGCTCTGGAGGATGATTCTTTTGTGTTCTAGTCTGAAAACTAGGTTCTTCATGGATTCCCTCCTCTAGATTGGAATCATTTAAGTCAGCTGAGGGGATCACCTCAGCTACTTCTAGCTCTTTATGAACTGAAGATTCCTCTTCTCTTATTTCTTCTTCACTCTGTATTGGCTCAGTTATAGTCTCCTTTTCACAGAATTCAACAGGTTCTTTTATAGGCATAGGAAAGATCACAGACTGAGGTATAATGTCTTGAACTTGTGTAGCCCCTGATCCTCCACTTCCTGATCCTGCATAATCATCACTACTGAAACCAAAAGAGTTAGTTAGTGAATCAATGTCAAACAACCACTGAGGACTAGACCCAATAGGATTTGGTGTGTTCTCATTGCATTTGACATTGTCACTTTCCTCAATTATTCTAGAAGAAGTATTAAAAACTCTGTAGGCCTTACTTTGAGATGAGTAACCAACAAGAAAACCATCATCAGCCTTGCTATCAAACTTTCCCAGGTGAGATTTAGTATTGAGAATAGTACAAGGATACCCAAAAGGTTTGAAAAATCCAATAAAGGGTTTTCTTTTATTAAAAAGCTTATAAGGTGTCTTGTTTTTAGGCTTGACTACTAGTACTCTGTTTTGGACATAGCAAGCAGTATTAACTGCTTCTGCCCAGAAAGTTATTGGAAGCTTAGAATCAGCTAACAAAGATCTAGCAGCCTCAATCAGTGTCCTATTCCTTCTCTCAGCAACACCATTTTGTTGTGGAGTCCTAGGAGCACTGTATTGTCTCTCAATTCCTTTTTCCTCACAAAAGGTGTTTAGGTCAATATTTTTAAATTCAGTACCATTGTCTGACCTAATGACTTTTACTTTTTGATTAGTTTGGTTTTCAATTCTTAGAATAAAGGATTTGATCAGTCCACTTGTCTCATCCTTAGTTCTTAGAAAATATACCCAAGTAAATCTAGAGTAATCATCAACAATAACTAGGTAGTATGATTTCTTACCTATACTCATAACATTTGTAGGGCCAAACAGATCCATATGCAATAAATGAAGAGAATTAGAGATTGTGTTCACCTCTTTGGACTTATGAGAAGTTTTGTGTTGTTTGCCTTTAAGACAAGCAACACAATGATCATCACATGAATAAACTTTAGAAGGTAAACCTCTTACAAGGTTTTTTTCAACCAGCTTATTTATTGTTTTGAAGTTCATGTGACACATCCTTCTGTGCCAAAGTGATGATTCATCCAGAGAAGCTTTTGAAACAAGACAATTTAGGGATGAATCAGATGGAACACTTTCCATATCTAAACAATATACATTGTCCTTTCTAGGGGTTCTTAGTAGTATCATCTTTTCATCAACTACCTTGAATCCAGGAGCAAGGATAATACATTCAGAATCTTTAAACAGTATACTATGTTGTTTGTCACAAACCTGTGATACACTTAACAGGTTGTACCTTAACTGTTCAACATAGAAAACATCTTCAAAGGTCATTTTACCTTTGGTCACATCACCTTTACCACTGATTTTACCTCCATCTGGAGTATTCCCAAAAGCAACATGCCCACCATCAATCTTCTTGAAGTTCTTGAGGCAAGACATGTTCCCTGTCATGTGCCTGGAGCAACCACTATCAACATGCCAGATGCTCTTCCCTTTGAGCTGTTGGTTGCCCTGCACATAAGATTAGACAATTAGTATTGATTGGGAACCCAAGCCAAAGTGGTCTTGGGTCTCCCTTTCTCATCAAAATACTTACACTCCTTTTTTATGAGGTTTTTAAAATCAGAACACTTATTATTGGAGTACTTTGTCAAGATTATTGGTCTAGAAGCACTAATACTAGAAGCAGCACTATCTTTAGAAGTACTAACAGAGTTAGCAGTACTAATAGGTTTGGCAGTACTAACCTTGTTGGCAGTACTAACAGAGTTAGCAGTATTATTGCTTCTAGCAGCAGTATCACTGTCAGCAGCACTATTTGTGGTAGCAGTACTAACAGTTTTAGTGCTTTTAGGTATCCAGATCTTGACACTGTCTTCCACATTCTTTTTCTTCATGTGGCTTTTAGATTTAACAACTTTCTTAGCCACATGGTTCTTTTCTTTCTTCCTATAACCAAAGGGTTTTTGAGTAGGTCTCTGAAAGGGAGAGCAAAGGTTCCTTTTTTTGAGGGTACTCCCAGGAGAAATGCATGTGATAGCTCATAACAAGGTTTTTTGGGATATGGATGGAATATAATGAAATAGAGCCACTTTGAGGTTCCCTATGAAATGAGGCCTTTGCTTCATGGGATTGAAATAGCAATATTTGGCAATGTGATTCAGCTTTCCACAAATACAACAGGGTTTTGGTCTATTGATTTTACTCAGATCAATCCCTTGTTTTTGTGCCCACTGGTTATTCCAGTTTCTCTGATTTCCCCTTGGTTTATCATGTTTTTGGGGCTCAGATTTATTGCATGCACACTGTTTGCAAGGGATAGGGTTCACAATAGTGGTCTGTTTATAGTGAACCTTTTTATTCTTTCCCTCAGTATACATGGTCCATTTTCTTCCAGTTGATCATTCTGTCTTAAAGAGACAGTATACATGGTCCATTCATCACCCAGGGACCTTAAGAACTTCCTGTTTAGATCATCTTGATCAATTTGTACTCCAACTGTAGCTAGTTCACCAATTAGCTTGTTAAACCTGTCAAAAGTTTGAGTCATGGACTCATTCTTGGTTGACATAAAGTTCTCATATTGTTGCTTCAATATAGCCTTCTGATTTCTCTTGGTACTTTTGGTACCTGAGAATCTCTTCTCTAGAGCATTCCAGAGCATCTGTGCATCAGTGCAACTGCAGAATTGGTGTTGATATTCATTGGGAATGGCCAAGAGCAGAGTGCTCAAGGCTTTCATCTCTGTCTATCTTGACTTCTCTTCTGCATCCGTTTTTGGTGGTGTCCTCTTTCCATCAGCACCAATCTTTCCTGCTTCGGATGGGCCATTCTCAATGATGTCCCACATAGAATAATCAGTGAAGAGTATGTATTGCTTGATTTTGATCTTCCACATGTCGAATTCATTGGGTCTGAGCATTGGAACCTTTGAGACCAAAGTACTATTTGATTCAGCTGTGTTTTCCATGATGAATAAGATTTCTGAGAATACAGGCTTTGATACCACTTGTCAGGATCTTAATTCTTAACAAGAATACACTCTCAGAAAACAATATCAAAGAAGTTTGCGGAATAACACTTTGATATTCAATAAAACAGTAAACAAAACAGTAAATTTGATGAACAACTTGCAAACTTTATTTAATGATTGAAAGTCACAAGCTTTTACACACAACCTCAATATTGATGAACAGACTCACCAATACGAATTCTACTTCTCTAGAATTAGGGTTCTACCCTTGAGGTTGATTCTCTCTATCAAAGCTAAAAACTCAGAATGAATGTTACTTCTAAAGAAAAACAAACTATTCTATACATATACTGAATATAAAGATAATTACAAAATAATAAAAGATCTTCAGTATAATCTTCCATCATTATCTCTAAGCTTCCATAGATATCTTCAATCCAGCTGTCATCCATGCCATACGAATCTTCATCTTATAAGCAGCATTAATACTCTGAGCAGTATTAAGTTCAGCAGTACTAACCATGCTCAGCAGTATTAACTTTGTTCTAGCTGTACTAACTCTAGTAGTACTAACTACTAGCAGTAGTAAAATCTACTAGCAGTAGTAATCATGATGTACTGGCAGTAATAATTCTTGATGAGCAGCATTAAGTTGTATCAGCAGCATTAACTTCAACTTGAGCATTTCTGAATTTCCCAACAATCTCCCCCTAACTTGACTTTTAGGAAGAGAAGTCAAGTTCTTCAGATTCGTGGATGAATCCGAGGAGGTCGGTCCGGACGAGAAAACACAAAGGGTACCCCCTTTGCTGAATCGACCAAAAATGGGTGTCGCACTTAAACATCCATAACTTTTGCTACGGGGATCCATTTTAAGCCCATGACCCGTCAAACCGAACCTTAGAATGAGAAGCACACCATGGCTTGTCGCTTTTTTGCAATACACCATAATTCGAGTGGGTATCGAAAAACTGCATGATGTACGTTCTTTCGGTTTGGCCAATGCGTGGCTTCGACAATATCCTTCACGAGAGTGGGTTTTTGCAAGTTATTTCCCTTGAAAACCTTATCATTTACATTGTATAGATTCGTGGAAATCCGACGAGGTCGGTCCGGACGAGAAAACACAAAGTGTACCCCCTTTGCCGAATCGGCCAAAAATGGGTGTCGCGCTTAAATGTCCATAACTTTTGGTATGGGGATCCGTTTTAAGCTCATGACCCGTCAAAACGAACCTTAGAACGAGAAACACTCTATGGCTTGTCGCTTTCTCGCAATACACCATGATTTGAGTGGGTATCGATAAACTGCATGATGTACGTTCTTTCGGTTTGGCCAATGCGTGGCTTCGGCAATATCCTGCACGAGAGTGGGTTTTTTGCAAGTTATTTCCCATGAAATAATTATCATTTACATTGTAGATGAACAATGTAAAGATTCGTGGAAATCCAACGAGGTCGGTCCGGACGAGAAAACACAAAGGGTACCCCTTTGCTGAATCGACCAAAATTGGGTGTTAGATTTAAACATCCATAACTTTTGTTACGGGGATCCGTTTTAAGCCCATGACCCATCAAAACGAACAATAGAACGAGAAGAATGCCATGGCTTGGTCACTTTCTGGTAATACACCATGATTTGAGTGGGTATCGAAAAACTGGATGATGTACGTTATTTCGGTTTGGCCAATGCGTGGCTTCGGCAATATCCTGAACGAGAGTGGGCTTTTTGCAAGTTATTTCCCTTGAAAACCTTATCATTTACAATGTAGATGAACAATGTAAAGATTCGTGGAAATCCGACGAGGTCGGTCCGGACGAGAAAACACAAAGGGTACCCCATTTGCCGAATCGGTCAAAAATGGGTGTTACGCTTAAACGTCCATAACTTTTGCTACGGGGATTCGTTTTATGCCCATGACCCGTCAAAACGAACCTTAGAATGAGAATAACTCCATGGCTTGGTCTCTTTCTTGCAATACACCATGATTTGAGCGGGTATCGATAAACTGCATGATGTACGGTCTTTCGGTTTGGCCTATGCGTCGCTTCGGCAATATCCTGCACGAGAGTGGGTTTTTTGCGAGTTATTTCCCTTGAAAACCTTATCATTTATATTGTAGATGAACAATGTAAAGATTCGGGGAAATCCGACGAGGTTGGTCCGGACGAGAAAACACAAAGGGTACCCCTTTGTGGAATTGGCCAAAAATGGGTGTCGCACTTAAACGTCCATAACTTTTGCTACGGGGATCCGTTTTAATCCCATGATCAGTCAAAACGAACCTTAGAACGAGAAGCATGTTATCCCAGTTTAATATAGTTGGTAAATAATCAATCAAGTAATCAAGCAACACAATAATAATCAAAAGATATATAAATCAGAGTAACATACCAATCCCTTGAATAAACAATGAAACCCTTGAGTGTTCTTGATACCCTTTGAATACGATTACAATATGGCTACCTTTCTCTCTAAACAATGATTAAGAAATTATGAAAGGTTAACCCTAAATAATTAAAACTTTAAATACCTAAGCCTTATGGGCTTTAAGCTTAACAGGCTTTCTAATGGGCTTGAGCCCAATAGCTAATAAACTATTAACTTATTACACAATAAACCCTCTAACTTTAACTATCAAACAAATACAGTTTAGACCCTTTAATCTTGAATACAATTATGATCCAACAATCTCCCGCTTTGGATTCAAGATTAAAAAAATTTGCAATTGTCTTCGGGTCTTCACTTGTATTCTCTTTTCTTCAGATATGTCGTTGATCGCTTCAAAACTTGATATATTTAAAAACTTTAAAATCTTTGAAATCTTCAGATCTTCAGATCTTCAGATTGTATTCTCCCTTTTTGTATCTTCTCCCCCTTTTTGATGAGTGGTGAGAATCATCATCATCATCAAAACTTTGCAAAACAATCTCCTCCTTTTATGGAAAAATCTCCCCCTTTGTCTTTATAGACTTCAATGTAGCACCGTCTTCATGTATCGAGCCCTGTGAAATAAGAGCAGTCTCTCCAAATGGAAAGAGTGATTATTTCAATCTTTTCAGATTAAAATAGAAAATAGTAACCATTCGAATCTTTTCAAATTCAAACAGTTTAAGAGTTGTAACCCTGAATCAACAAATGACTCAGTTAAAATGCCTGTGAATGACACAAAGTCACTGAGTAACACAAAGTTACTATATAAGGAACTGGTTTTGATGGTTACCTATGAACGTTCTGACAGAAAACAAATTTCTGTGTGCTCGTGCATGTGTATGAACGAAATTAAGCATAGATGATTGATGTTCAATATAGGCTCAAAGTATGTAAACTTGTTGAGACAACAACAAATTATACAAAGACTCAATGTGCATGAGAAAGAGTTCGAAGGTGGGGCAACTTTCCTTCTTTTTCAATATTAGTATCTTCCAAATGAAGAACCAATAGCGTATGTGCTGCTTCCCCAGAAAATGTGAAACATTTTCTTTTTGAGAAAAGAATGAGTAGCTGGTGGGGTTATATGCAAGAGATGGCATGGACTAGTTGTCTATTTCAATGATGGTCACCAAAGAATGTGAACCAATCAGATTATGTGGTTGCCCGGCTCAGAAAGAAGTTTGGTGCAGAGTTTAATATTCTTTTACTCTGTTCACTCACCCTCTTTCTTTTAATGCTCACGTCTAATGTTGAGGAAAAATCCCAACATTTGCTGGGAATGCCACAAGCATCCAGCGCCCTCACCTTCGACTCGGGAGTACGTAACTGGCCGGGACTAACAGCCCGACCCGCTGGCTCCACGAAAGTGGTGCAGCCCCTCATGTCCGCCTGTCGCTTAGTACGGGGCTTTGCGCTACCATGGTTTAAGGAAATAAAGTTGCGCCTTCACCATCAGCAATTGCTTTTGGTGTAGTGGTAAGCGCTTGATCCTAACAAGTTAAGCGTGCTCGGGCGAGAGCAATCCTAGGATGGGTGACCTCCTGGGAAGCTCAAGCCTTGGGACCTAACAATTGGTATCAAAGCGAGGTCGCGGGTTCGAGTCTCCCAGTGTGCAAATTCTGGGGGGGGGGGGATTGTTGAGGAAAAATCCCAACATTTGCTGGGAATGCCACAAGCATCCAGCGCCCTCACCTTCGACTCGGGAGTACGTAACTGGCCGGGACTAACAGCCCGACCCGCTGGCTCCACGAAAGTGGTGCAACCCCTCATGTCCGCCTGTCGCTTAGTACGGGGCTTTGCGCTACCATGGTTTAAGGAAATAAAGTTGCGCCTTCACCATCAGCAATTGCTTTTGGTGTAGTGGTAAGCGCTTGATCCTAACAAGTTAAGCGTGCTCGGGCGAGAGCAATCCTAGGATGGGTGACCTCCTGGGAAGCTCAAGCCTTGGGACCTAACATCTAACCAATCTTTCTTTTTCATTTTACCTCTTCACACACCATCACTCAATTCTTTTGACCCTTCTCCCCTCAATCACTCAGGGAATACTTCTTGGGTAGGAAACACTGGTTAACGTGAATCAATGGAAGTTTTGTTAAGCTCACACACTGAATCCCATGTATTGTCCTAAAAGTACATGCTGTTCAACAGGCTATTGTACATGTAAGCTCAAATACCACTTGTTACATGAAGAATATAATATTCGGAGATGTCAAAACAGAAGATGTTTGACGATGCAATTCTCCCCCTCAAACTAAAAGAGTTTGACAATTAAGCTCATATCATTTTATCATGAAGAATAAGATTTTGGAGAATCAAAAACGAATGTTGTTTATATGAACAATATATAAACATATTTTCAATGAAAGCACATGAAATAACGTTTGATTCAATCAACAGTGAATACAAAGAACGTGAGTATTACCATAGAAAGATTTAACATTTGATACATGGTAATAACAAAGTCAAATAGAATGTTCTGAACCGTTATGTGTATGAATAATTGACAAAGTATATTGACAAGATAAAACGCAAGTATTTATCTTTAAGAACACACGGTCAGATAAGCATTTAAGTATCCAAAAATCTGTTAAAATCACAGATATTCTCCCCCTTAACTTTTGATACATTTTTTTTAATGATAAGGCAGAAAAAAAAAATAAAGCACTGAAGTGCGGGTTCTAATCTATTGTGATTAGAAGCCATAGTCCGTTGAAGTACGGGTTCTAAGATGATTTACTTAGAAGCCTTCCTTCCTTTTTTTTTTAACAATGAAGTCCGGGTTTTGAACTGTTTTGTTCAAAAGCCATTGTTCTTCCTCCCCCTTAAACATTGGGTGCCTGCAACATAGATTTAGCTTTTGGTACCCACTGGTATTTGGGTCCTAATGGATTAGTTTCAGTTCTTGTGGGAGATATAAAATAAGAACCATACCAGTTATTCATATAATCTTTTCTTACAAAATCATTTGAGCCACAGTAAGAACAACTAATTTTCTTTTGTGCTAACCTGATCAATTGATGGATTTTGTAAACCAGATCAGGTTTGCCAAAAGTGTTACCTTTTGTAGCATAGTTCCTTTTAGCATTTGATGTATGCACAAATGATTCTTCTTTCTTCTTCTCCTCCGAAGATCCTTTAACTCTCCAGATCCAGTTACCTTTATCTTTCTCTTCATTTTCTTTTCTCCAGATCCTTTTCTTCTGAGACTTGTTCTTCTTGAAGTTACCTGAACCATCAACATTTTTGTCATAGAAAAGGTTAGAAGGACGAATCTGATCAGTAGATTTAGAAGTAAGACAATCATCTAAATCATAGAAAGGATTATAGAAAACATTTGAAAAATGTGAACTTGAAGCTGTTTTTAATGAACTATCTGAATCAGCTAGATCATCTCTTGGTGATTGAGCTATTGACTCTGGCGTCTTGTGCTCAGTCAGCTTCACCTTGAATACGATCTCTTCAAGTTCCTTTATCTTTGAAGACAAATTGTTTCTTTCCTTTTCAATCAGATCAAACTTCTTATGCAACTCAGATTTTGCATTCTTCTCCTTCATGATGTTTGTTGACAATTCAGATAGCTTTCCTATCAGCTTGGCTATCTCGGTCTCAAATATTTTATTTTCTTCAGAAAAGTCTATATTTGTATCCTTCAGCTCAACTTTCTTCTTCTCATTCTCAGCCTTTTCTCACTCTAGAATGATAACTTTCTCAAAGTGTGAAACTTGTTGAGAGAGCTTAACACATCTGAGCTCTAATGCTTTCTTCTCTTCAAAGGCTTTTCTGGAGAAATCAGAGAATTTCTTGGCAAAGTCTTTTCTTTCTTTCTCTATCTTCAGTATTTCATCTTGAGCTATTGTATTGTCTCTGTCTTGGGTTGCCTTTTCTTTCATCGTTTTAATCTCACCCTCAAGACTGAGAACTTTATCTTTTAAAGAGTCTCTTTCAGCAAAGATTCGAGAGTTTGACTTTCTAAGCTCTTCAGATGTCTCACGAGCAATGTTTGCTCTTCTTCCCAATTCATATAGCTCTTTTTGCATTGCATCCTTCTTTGACCATGTAGAGCTTGATTCAGATCTTTTCAACTTTACTTGTAGATCGAAGATCTCTTTTTCTTTAGACTCAATTATTCCTGCAAAGTCAATTAAAGAATCAGAATCTTTTGAATTTTCTTTTAAAGCATTGATCTGAATAAGAAGAGATGAGTTCTGAATCTGTAAAGCCTTGTTCTCATCTTTGAGCATTTTGTCCTCTTTGTCATACTCATCAATCATGCGAGATGATGTTGATAACCGTCCAACAAGTTGTTTAGCCTTTGCTTTTCCTTCAGAATGTGTCATCTTTTCAAAATCAAGGCTGTAACCTTCAGACATCATTAGCAATCCCTTGAATAAACAAATAAACCCTTGAGTGTTCTTGATACCCTTTGAATACGATTACAATATGGCTACCTTTCTCTCTAAACAATGATTAAGAAATTATGAAAGGTTAACCCTAAAACTAAACAATTAAAACTTTAGATACCTAAGCCTTATGGGATTTAAGCTTAACAGACTTTCTAATGGGCTTGAGCCCAATAGCTAATAAACTATTAACTTATTACACAATAAACCCTCTAACTTTAACTATCAAACAAATACAGTTTAGACCCTTTAATCTTGAATACAATTATGATCCAACAAAGCACGTCATGGCTTGGTCGCTTTCTGGCAATACACCATGATTTGATTGGGTATCGAAAAACTACATGGTGTACGTTCTTTCGGTTTGGCCAATGCGTGGCTTCGGCAATATCCTGCACAAGAGTGGGTTTTTGCAAGTTATTTCCCTTGAAAACCTTATCATTTACATTATAGATGAACAATGTAAAGATTCGTGGAAATCCGAGAAGGTCGGTCCGGACGAGAAAACACAAAGGGTACCCCCTTTGCTGAATTGACCAAAAATGGGTGTCGCACTTAAACATCCATAACTTTTGCTATGGGGATCCTTTTTAAGCCCATGACCCGTCAAAACGAACCTTAGAACGAGAAGCACTCCTTGGATTGGTCTCTTTCTGGCAATACACCATGATTTGAGTAGGTATCGATAAACTGCATGATGTACGTTCTTTCGGTTTGGCCAATGCGTGGCTTCGGCAATATCCTACACGAGAGTGGGTTTTTTGCAAGTTATTTCCCTTGAAAACCTTATCATTTACATTGTATATGAACAATGTAAAGATTCGTGGAAGTCCGACGAGGTCGGTCCGGACGAGAAAACACAAACGGTACCCCCTTTGCCGAATCGGCCAAAAATGGGTGTCGCGCTTAAACATCCATAACTTTTGCTACGGAGATCTATTTTATGCCCATGACCCGACAAAACGACCCTTATAACGAGAAGCACGTCATGGCTTGGTCGCTTTCTGGCAATACACCATGATTTGAGTGGGTATCGAAAAACTGCATGATGTACGTTCTTTCGGTTTGGCCAATGCGTGGCTTCGACAATATCCTGCACGAGAGTGGGTTTTTGCAAGTTATTTCCCTTGAAAACCTTATCATTTACATTGTATATGAACAATGTAAAGATTCTCGGAAATCCGACGAGGTCGGTCCGGACGAGAAAACACAAAGGGTACCCCCTTTGCCGAATCGGCCAAAAATGGGTGTCACATTTAAACATCCATAACTTTTGTTACGGGGATCCGTTTTAATCCCATGCCCCATAAAAAAGAACCTTAGAATGAGAAGCATGCCATGGCTTGGTCACTTTCTGGAAATACACCATGATTTGAGTGGGTATCGATAAACTGAATGATGTACGTTCTTTCGGTTTGGCCAATGCGTGGCTTCGGCAATATCCTGCACGAGAGTGGGCTTTTTGCAAGTTATTTCCCTTGAAAACCTTATCATTTACATTGTAGATGAGCAATGTAAAGATTCGTGGAAATCCGACGAGGTCGGTCCGGACGAGAAAACACAAAGGGTAATTCCTTTGCCGAATTGGCCAAAAATGGGTGTTACGTTTAAACGTCCATAACTTTTGCTACGGGGATCCGTTTAATGCCCATGACCCGTCAAAACGAACCTTAGAACGATAATAACTCCATGGTTTGGTCTTTTTCTTGCAATACACAATGATTTGAGTGGGTATCGATAAACTGCATGATGTACGGTCTTTCGGTTTGGCCAATGCGTGGCTTCGGCAATATCCTGCACGAGAGTGGGTTTTTTGCGAGTCATTTACCTTGAAAACCTTATCATTTATATTGTAGATGGACAATGTAAAGATTCAGGGAAATCCGACGAGGTCGGTCCAGACGAGAAAACACAAAGGGTACCCCTTTGCGGAATCAGCCAAAAATGGGTGTCGCACTTAAACGTCCATAACTTTTGCTACGGGGATCCGTTTAAATCCTATGACCAGTCAAAACGAACCTTAGAAGGAGAATCACGTCATGGCGTGTCGCTTTTTTGCAATACACCATGATTTGAGTGGGTATCGAAAAACTGCATGATGTACGTTCTTTCGGTTTGGCCAATGCGTGGCTTCGACAATATACTGCACGAGGGTGGGTTTTTGCAAGTTATTTCCCTTGAAAACCTTATCATTTACATTGTATATGAACAATGTAAAGATTCGTGGAAATCCGACGAGGTCGGTCTGGACGAGAAAACACAAAGGGTACCCCCTTTGCCGAATCGGCCAAAAATAGGTGTCGCGCTTAAACGTCCATAACTTTTGGTATGGAGATCCGTTTTAAGCCCATGACCCGTCAAAACGAACCTTAGAACGAGAAGCACTTCATGGATTGTCGCTTTCTGGCAATATACCATGATTTGAGTGGGTATCGATAAACTGCATGATGTACGTTCTTTCGGTTTGGCCAATGCGTGGCTTCTGCAATATCCTGCACGAGAGTGGGTTTTTTGCCAGTTATTTCCCTTAAAAACCTTATCATTTATATTGTAGATGGACAATGTAAAGATTCGGGGAAATCCGACGAGGTCGGTCCGGACGAGAAAACACAAAGGGTACCCCATTTGCCGAATCGGCCAAAAATGGGTGTTACGCTTAAACGTCCATAGATTTTGCTACGGGGATCCGTTTTATGCCCATGACCCGTCAAAATGAACCTTAGAATGAGAATATATCCATGGCTTGGCCTCTTTCTAGCAATACACCATGATTTGAGTGGGTATCGATAAACTGCATGATGTACGGTCTTTCTGTTTGGCCAATGCGTGGCTTCGGCAATATCCTGCACGAGAGTGGATTTTTTGTGAGTTATTTCCCTTGAAAACCTTATCATTTATATTGTAGATGGACAATGTAAAGATTCGGGGAAATCCGAAGCGGTCGGTCCGGACGAGAAAACACAAAGGGTACCCCATTGCGGAATCGGCCAAAAATGGGTGTCGCACTTAAACGTCCATAACTTTTGCTACAGGGATCCGTTTTAATCCCATGACTTGTCAAAACGAACCTTAGAACGAGAATCACGTCATGGCTTGGTCGCTTTCTGGCAATACACCATGATTTTAGTGGGTATCGAAAAACTGCATGGTGTACGTTCTTTCGGTTTGGCCAATGCGTGGCTTTGGCAATATCCTGCACGAGAATGGGTTTTTGCAAGTTATTTCCCTTGAAAACCTTATCATTTACATTGTAGATTAACAATCTAAAGATTCGTGGAAATCCGAGGAGGTCGGTCCGGACGAGAAAACACAAAGAGTACCCCTTTGCGGAATCGATCAAAAATGGGTGTCGTACTTAAACATCCATAACTTTTGCTACGGGGAACCTTTTTAAGCCCATGACCCGTTAAAACGAACCTTAGAACAATAATCACTCCATGGCTTGTTCACTTTTTGGCAATACACCATGATTTGAGTGGGTATCGATAAACTTCATGATGTACGTTCTTTCGGTTTGGCCAATGCGTGGCTTCGGCAATATCCTGCACGAGAGTGGGCTTTTTGAAAGTTATTTCCCTTGAAAACCTTATCATTTACATTGTATATGAACAATGTAAAGATTCGTGGAAGTCCGACGAGGTCGGTCCGGACGAGAAAACACAAAGGGTACCCCCTTTGCCGAATCGGCCAAAAATGGGTGTCGCGCTTAAACATCCATAACTTTTGCTACGGAGATCTGTTTTATGCCCATGACCCGTCAAAACGATCCTTAGAACGAGAAGTAATCTATGGCTTGTCGCTTTCTCGCAATACACCATGATTTGAGTGGGTATCGATAAACTTCATGATGTACGTTCTTTCGGTTTGGCCAATGCGTGGCTTCGGCAATATCCTGCACGAGAGTGGGCTTTTTGAAAGTTATTTCCCTTGAAAACCTTATCATTTACATTGTATATGAACAATCTAAAGATTCGTGGAAATCCGAGGAGGTCGGTCCGGACGAGAAAACACAAAGAGTACCCCTTTGCGGAATCGATCAAAAATGGGTGTCGTACTTAAACATCCATAACTTTTGCTACGGGGAACCTTTTTAAGCCCATGACCCGTTAAAACGAACCTTAGAACAATAATCACTCCATGGCTTGTTCACTTTCTGGAAATACACCATGATTTGAGAGGGTATCGATAAACTGCATGATGTACGGTTCTTTCACTTTAGCCATTGCGTGGTTTCGGCAATATCGTGCATGAGAGTGGGTTTTTTGCAAGTTATTTCTATTGAAACCCTTATCATTTATATTTTAGATGGACAATGTAAAGATTCGTGGAAATCCGACGAGGTCGGTCCGGATGAGAAAACACAAAGGGTACCCCCTTTTCGAATCGACCAAAAATGGGTGTCGCACTTAAACGTCCATAACTTTTGCTACGGGGATCCATTTTAAGCCCATGACCAGTCAAACCGAACCTTAGAACGAGAAGCACACCATGGCTTGTCGCTTTTTTGCCATACACCATAATTCGAGTGGGTATCGAAAAACTGCATGATGTACGTTCTTTCGGTTTGGCCAATGCGTGGCTTCGACAATATCCTTCACGAGAGTGGGTTTTTGCAACTTATTTTCCTTGAAAACCTTATCTTTACATTGTATATGAACAATTTAAAGATTCGTGGAAATTCGACGAGGTTGGTCCGGACGAGAAAACACAAAGGGTACCCCCTTTGCCGAATCGGCCAAAAATGGGTGTCGCGCTTAAACGTCCATAACTTTTGGTATGGGGATCCGTTTTAAGCCCATGACCCGTCAAAACGAACCTTAGAACGAGAAGTAATCTATGGCTTGTCGCTTTCTCGCAATACACCATAATTTGAGTGGGTATCGATAAACTGCATGATGTACGTTCTTTCGGTTTGGCCAATGCGTGGCTTCGGCAATATCTTGCATGAGAGTGGGTTTTTTGCAAGTTATTTCCCATGAAAACCTTATCATTTACATTGTAGATGAACAATGTAAAGATTCGTGGAAATCCGACGAGGTCGGTCCGGACGAGAAAACACAAAGGGTACCCCCTTTGCTGAATAGACCAAAAATGGGTGTCACATTTAAACATCCATAACTTTTGTTACGGGGATCCGTTTTAAGCCCATGACCCATCAAAACGAACCTTAGAACGAGAAGCATGCCATGGACTGGTCACTTTCTGGTAATACACCTTGATTTGAGTGGGTATCGATAAACTGAATGATGTACGTTCTTTCGGTTTGGCCAATGCGTGGCTTCAGCAATATCCTGCACGAGAGTGGGCTTTTTGCAAGTTATTTTCCTTTAAAACCTTATCATTTACAATGTAGATGAACAATGTAAAGATTCGTGGAAATCCGACGAGGTCGGTCCGGACGAGAAAACACAAAGGGTACCCCCTTTGCCGAATCGGTCAAAAATGGGTGTTACGTTTAAACGTCCATAAATTTTGCTACGGAGATCCGTTTTATGCTCATGACCCATAAAAACGAACCTTAGAACGATAATAACTCCATGGTTTGCTCTCTTTCTAGCAATACACCATGATTTAAGCGGGTATCGATAAACTGCATGATGTACGGTCTTTCGGTTTGACCAATGCGTTGCTTCAGCAATATCCTGTACGAGAGTGGGTTTTTTGCCAGTTATTTCCCTTGAAAACATTATCATTTATATTGTAGATGGACAATGAAAAGATTTGTGGAAATCCGACGAGGTCGGTCCGGACGAGAAAACACAAAGGGTACCCCTTTGCGGAATCGGCCAAAAATGGGTGTCGCAATTAAACGTCCATAACTTTTGCTACGGGGATCCGTTTTAATCCCATGACTCGTCAAAACAAATCTTATCACGAGAAGCACACTATGGCTTGGTCGCTTTCTGGCAATGCACCTTGATTTGAGTGGGTATCGATAAACTGCATGATGTACGTTCTTTCGGTTTGGCCAATGCATGGCTTCGGCAATATCCTGCACGAGAGTGGGTTTTTGCAAGTTATTTCACCTGAAAATCTTATCATTTACATTGTAGAGGAACAAATATTAAGATTCGTGGAAATCCGACGAGATCGGTCCGGACGAGAAAACACAAAGGGTACACCCTTTGCCGAATCGGTCAAAAATGCGTGTCACACTTAAACGTCCAAAACCTTTGCTATGGGGATCTGTTTTAATTCGATGACCCGTCAAAATGAACCTTAGAACGAGAAGCACCCCATGGCTTGGTCTATTTCTGGGAATACACCATGATTTGAGTAGATATCGATAAACTTCATGATGTACGTTCTTTCGGTTTGGCCAATGCGTGGATTCGGCAATATCCTGCACGAGAGTGTTTTTTTGCAAGTAAATTCCCTTGAAAAACTTATAATTTACATTGTAGATGAACAATGTAAAGATTCGTGGAAATCCGACGCTGTCGGTCCGGACGAGAAAACACAAAAGGTACCCACTTTGCCGAATCAGCTAAAAATGGGTGTCGCGCTTAAACGTCCATAACACTTGCTACGGGGATCCGTTTTAATCCCATGACCCATCAAAACGAACCTTCGAACGAGAAGCACGTCATGACTTGGTCTCTTTTTTGGCAATAAACCATGATTTGAGTGGGTATCGATAAACTGCATGATGTACGTTATTTCGGTTTAGCCATTGCGTTGTTTCGGCTATATCCTGTACGAGAGTGGGTTTTTTGCAAGTTATTTCCCTTGAAACCCCTATCATTTATATTGTATATGGACAATGTAAAGATTCGTGGAAATCTGATGAGATCGGTCCGGACGAGAAAACACAAAGGGTACCCATTTTGCCGAATCGGCCAAAAATGGGTGTCGAGCTTAAACGTCCATAACTTTTGCTACGGGGATCCGTTTTAAGTCCATGACCTGTCAAAACGAACCTTTGAACAAGAAACACTCTATGGCTTGGTCGCTTTCTGAAAATACACAATGATTTAAGTGGGTATCGATAAACTGAATGATGTACGTTCTTGCGGTTTGGCCAATGCGTTGCTTGGGGAATATCCTGCACGAGAGTGGGTTTTTTTGCGAGTTATTTCCCTTGAAAACCTGATCATTTATATTGTAGATGGACAATGTAAAAATTCGGGGAAATCCGACGAGGTCGGTCCGGACGAGAAAACACAAAGGGTAACCCTTTGTGGAATCGGCCAAAAATGGGTGTCGCACTTAAACGTCCATAACTTTTGCTACGGGGATCCATTTTAATCACATGACTCGTCAAAACGAACCTTAGAACGAGAAGCACTCCATGGCTTGGTCTCTTTCTGTAAATACACCATGATTTGAGTGGGTATCGATAAACTGCATGATGTACGGTCTTTCGGTTTGGCCAATGCGTGTCTTTGGCAATATCCTGCACGAGAGTGGGTTTTTTGCGAGTTATTTCCCTTGAAAACCTTATCCATAATATTGTATATGAACAATGTAAAGATTCGGAGAAATCCGACGAGGTCGGTCCGGACGAGAAAACACAAAGGGTACCCCTTTGCGGAATCAGCCAAAAATGGGTGTCGCACTTAAACACCCATAACTTTTGCTACGGGGATCTGTTTTAATCCCATGACCCATCAAAACGAACCTTAGAACGAGAAGCACGTCATAACTTGGTTGCTTTCTGGAAATACACCATGATTTGAGTGGATATCAATAAACTGCATGTTGTACGTTGTTTCGGTTTGGCCAATGCATGGCTTTGGCAATATCCTGCATGAGAGTGGGTTTTTTTGCAAGTTATTTCCCTTGAAAACCTTATCATTTACATTGTAGATGAACAATGTAAAGATTCATGGAAATCCGACAAGGTCGGTCCGGACGATAAAACACAAAGGGTACCCCTTTTGCCGAATCGTCCAAAAATGGGAGTCACACTTAAACGTCCATAACATTTGCTACGGGGATCCGTTTTAAGCGCATGACACGTCAAAACGAACCTTAGAACGAGAATCACATTCTGCCTTGGTAGCTTTCTGGAAATACACCATGATTTGAGTGGGTATCAATAAACTACATGATGTACTTTCTTTCGGTTTGGCCAATGCGTGGCTTCGGCAAAATCCTACACGAGAGTGTGTTTTTTGCGAATTATTTCCCTTGAAAACCTTATCATCTACATTGTAGATGAAATATGTAAAGATTCGTGGAAATACGACGAGGTTGGTCTGGACGAGAAAACACAAAGGGTACCCCCCGTTGCGAAGCATTCCATGGCTTAGTCTCTTTCTGGAAAATACACCATGATTTGAGTGGGTATCGATAAACTGCATGATGTACGTTCTTTCGGTTTAGCCATTGCGTGGTTTCGGCAATATTCTGCACGAGAGTGGGTTTTTTGCAAGTTATTTTCCTTGAAACCCCTATCATTTATATTGTAGATGGACAATGTAAAGATTCGTGGAAATCTGACGAGATCAGTCCGGACGATAAAACACAAAGGGTACCCCCTTTGCCGAATCGGCCAAAAATGGGTGTCGAGCTTAAACGTCCATAACTTTTGCTACGGGGATCCGTTTTAAGTCCATTACCCATCAAAACGAACCTTAGAACTAGAAACACGTCATGGCTTGGTCACTTTCTGGCAATATGTTGGGTCTGAATGAGCTAAGGATGGATACTACTGCTACTTGAAAGGTATTTCTACTGCAAGATGAACAATTACTACTGCTAGTAGAATTAATACTGCTTGGAGAGTTAGTACTGCTAGTAGTTAGTACTGCTTGAAGTTAATACTGCCAGATGAAGTTAATGCTGCTGGATGCCTAAATACTGCTGAGGATGATTAGTGTTGCTTATAATGATAAAGATGGAATGATTGCTTGGAACGAAAGAATAGGAGTTGAAGATCATGCTGAAGATAATTATGGATTGGATTTTGAAGAATAATATTTTCTTTGTAATTATCTTGTAATCAGTTTTGTATATATAGTCTAGATAGAGATTATAGCATAAGTAGTTTTTAGAGAATTAACCTCAAGAATAGTATTGATCTTTTCTATAGAGAAGTATAGAACGTCTGTTGAGTTTGTTCAACAGATTGAGGTTGTGTTTGTAATCATTAAGTTTTATGCAATATAAACTTATGATTTGAGTTCATATTCTGTGTTTTGATTAAATTGTTAAAGTGTTATTCCGCGACTTCTTTAACATTGTTTCTGAGTTTGTATTAAATTCTTGTTTAAGAAGTTTCGATCTTGACAAGTGGTATCAGAGCTAGAAAACT
Organism: Arctium minus; assembly: GCA_954870635.1. Taxonomy (NCBI): domain Eukaryota; kingdom Viridiplantae; phylum Streptophyta; class Magnoliopsida; order Asterales; family Asteraceae; genus Arctium; species Arctium minus. Next base: position 946,909 of record OX941097.1, read on the forward strand.
CATAAATCTATAATCATGGATGGATCAAGCGATAGCGTTCTGGTCTCAAAGGTTCCAATGCTCAAACCCAATGAGTTTGACATGTGGAAGATCAGAATCAAACAATATATTCTTCTCACAGACTTCTCAATGTGGGATATCATTGAGAATGGTCCCTCTGATGGAGGAAAGATGGATGCAAATGGAAAGAGACCTCCACCAAAGACTGATGGAGAGAGAAAGTTAAGGCAGACAGAGATGAAAGCCTTGAGCACTCTGCTCTTGGCTATACCTAATGAGTACCAACACCAATTTTGCAACTGTTCTGATGCACAAATTCTATGGAATTCACTAGAGAAAAGATTTTCTGGTACCAAAAGTACCAAGAGAAATCAGAAGGCCATCCTGAAGCATCAATATGAAAACTTCATGTCTATAAATAAGGAATCATATGGCTGAGGATAGGGCACCTATAAAATCTCATGCTCAGAATCAGTTTGTTAATTCTAAGAAAAATACTCCAAATAAGCCTAGGAGTAACTTAAAGACAAATAAAGCAAACAACTTTGTCCAGGTTTGGGTTCCAAAAGTAAAGAAATCTGTTAGTAGTGCTACTTCAAATAGTACTGCTGACAGAAATAATGTTGCTGCAAGCAATACTACTGCTAACCCAGTTAGTACTTCTAACAAAGTTAGTACTGCTAACTCAATTAGTATTGCTAATGATGTTAGTACTGCTAACAAAGTTAGTACTGCCAATCAAGTTAGTACTGCTTCCAGTGACAGGCCCATTATTGTGACAAAGTATTCAAGCAATAAGATTTCTCAGTTTGATAATCTCATCAAGTCTGAATATGAATATGTTGATGAGAATGGGAAACCCAAGACCACTTTGGCCTGGGTTCCTATTAAAAACTAACTTCTTTATTATATGTGCAGGGCAACCAACAGCTCAAGGGAAGGAGCATTTGGCATGTTGATAGTGGTTGTTCCAGGCACATGACAGGTAACATGGCCTACCTTCAAAACTTCAAAAGAATTGATGGAGGACATGTTGCTTTTGGTGATAATCCAGCAGGTGGTAAGATAAGTGGAAAAGGTAATGTGTCAAAAGGTAAGATGACCTTTGAGGATGTATACTATGTTGAGAAATTGAGATACAACCTGTTAAGTGTATCACAGGTCTGTGACAAGAAACATAACATATTATTCAATGATACTGAATGTATTATCCTTGCTCCAGGGTTCAAGGTAGTTGATGAAAGCATGATACTACTTAGAACTCCTAGGAAGGACAATGTTTATTGCTTAGACTTGGAGAGTGTAGTTTCTGATTCATCTCTAAATTGTTTATTTTCAAAATCTTCAGTGGATGAATCATCTCTATGGCACAGAAGGATGTGTCACATGAACTTTAAAACAATGAACAAACTTGTGAAAAACAACCTTGTAAGAGGTTTGCCACAAAAGGTATTTTCATGTGATGATCATTGTATTGCATGTCTTAAAGGCAAACAACACAAAACTTCTCATAAGTCCAAAGAGATAAATACAATCTCTTCACCTCTTAATTTACTGCATATGGATCTGTTTGGCCCTACAAATGTGATGAGTATTGGTAAGAAAGCCTACTGCTTGGTTATTGTTGATGATTTCTCTAGATTCACTTGGGTCTATTTTCTGAGGACAAAGGATGAGACAAGTGGACTGATCAAATCCTTTGTTCTTAGAATTGAAAACCAAACAAATCTAAGAGTTAAAGTCATTAGGTCTGATAATGGAACTGAATTTAAAAACAATGACCTAAACAGCTTTTGTGAGGAAAAGGGCATTGAGAGACAATACAGTGCTCCTAGGACTCCTCAACAGAATGGTGTTGCTGAAAGGAGAAATAGGACTCTGATAGAAGCTGCTAGATCTCTGTTGGCAGACTCAAAACTTCCAATTACTTTTTGGACAGAAGAAGTTAATACTGCCTGCTATGTTCAAAACAGAGTTCTAGTAGTAAAATCCCAAGACAAGACACCTTATGAGCTTTTTAAAAAGAAGAAACCTTTTATTGGATTTTTCAAACCATTTGGGTGTCCTTGCACAATTCTCAATACCAAAACTCACCTAGGAAAGTTTGGTAGCAAAGCTGAGGATGGGTTTCTTGTTGGTTATTCATCTCAAAGTAAGGCCTACAAAGTTTTTAACACCTCTTCCAGGATTATTGAGGAAAGTGACAATGTCAAATGCAATGAGAACACACCAAATCAACTTGGTTCTGGTCCAAATTGGCTATTTGACATTGATTCACTGACTAATTCTTTGGGTTTCAGTAATGAGCATAATGCAGGTACAGGGACAGAAAAGGTACAAGTACAAAGACAAGAGTTTGTGCTGTTCCCAACACCTACTGCTGATCCTGTTGAATTCTGTGACCAACATAAGAAAGATACTTCAGATTCAAAGGACACTGAACCATCTCAGAATGAAGAGGACAGAGGTGAAAAGGAAGATCAACCCTCATATTCAGGAATCAAAGGTCCTGAGATGCCATGTTTGGAAGAGGATGACACAGATGATCATTCTTCAGTATATGGTGGAAGCACTCCAGAAAAGAATGACACCAATCTTGAAGTCAATCTTAATGAAGAGGCTGTCAATGCTACAAGAACTCAGAAGAATCATCCTCCTCAATTAGTGATTGGTGACATCAATTCTCCAATGATCACAAGGCAACAAAGCAAGATAGGGCGATTGAAAGACCTACAATCAGGTTTATTATCTTGTTTTCTATCACAAGTTGAACCCAAAAAGGCATATGATGCAATGAAAGATTCAAGCTGGATAGAAGCAATGCAAGAGGAGCTACTGCAGTTTGTACTGCAAGATGTATGGGATCTGGTAGATCTTCCAAAAGGACACAGAGCAATTGGCACAAGATGGATCTTCAGGAACAAGAAAGATGAGAGAGGAATAGTAATAAAGAACAAGTCCAGATTAGTGACACAAGGGTATACTCAAGAAGAAGGAATTGATTATGAAGAGGTATTTGCACCAGTGGCCAGGATTGAGGCAATCAGGCTATTTTTAGCCTATGCTTCTTTCATGAAGTTCAGGGTCTACCAAATGGATGTAAAAAGTGCTTTCCTATATGGGAGAATTGAAGAAGAAGTGTATGTCTGTCAGCCTCCAGGGTTTGAGAATCCAAATTATCCTGACAGAGTATACAAATTAAAGAAGGCACTCTATGGGCTACATCAAGCACCAAGGGCATGGTATGACACTATGTCTACCTACCTCTTGGAAAATGGTTTTGAAAGAGGAATAATAGACAAGACTCTGTTCATCAAAAGGAAGAAGAAGGACATTCTACTTGTGCAGATCTATGTAGATGACATCATCTTTGGATCCACAAAAGATCAATTGTCCAGAGATTTTGAAGAACTGATGCACAAGAGATTCAAGATGAGTTCTATGGGTGAGCTTACTTTCTTCCTTGGGCTACAAGTTAAGCAGAAGAAAGATGGGATATTCATAAGCCAATCCAAGTATGTGTAGGACATTCTTAATAAGTTTGGTTTCTCAGACTCAAAGCCTGCAAGCACACCCATGGAGACACACAAACAGATCACTACAGATCTTGAGGGGGGAGGATGTGGATGTTCATCACTATAGATCCATGATTGGCTCCCTCATGTATCTCACTGCTTCAAGACCAGATATCATGTTTCTTGTTTGTGTGTATGCAAGATTTCAAGTAAGGCCTAAGCAGTCACACTTTCAAGCAGTCAAGAGGATATTCAGATATCTCAAAGGCCAACCTAGATTAGGTCTTTGGTATCCTCATGACTCACCATTTGACCTACTTGCTTATTAAGACAGTGACTTGGGTGGTGCAAATTTGGATAGAAAGTCAACTTCAGGGGGATGTCAGTTTTTAGGTGCAAGACTAGTGTCATGGCAGTGCAAGAAACAAACCACAGTGTCCACCTCTACAACAGAAGTAGAGTATATAGCTGCTGCAAGCTGCTGCTCTCAAGTACTCTGGATTCAGAATCAAATGTTGGACTATGGTATGACTTTTCTTCACACTCCAATCTTCATAGACAACAACAGTGCTATTAGCATTGTTAATAATCCAGTCAAGAACTCCAAAACAAAGCATATAGAAATCAGGTATCATTTTATCAGAGACTGCAATGAAAAGAAGCTAATTCAGGTTGTGAAAGTCCATACAAGTAACCAATTTGCTGATCTATTCACTAAAGCTTTTGATGTGGGTAGGTTCACATTTTTGGTCACAAGTGTGGGCATGATAAACTCTGAATAAGCCTATTCTCTTTTGACTCAAGTACCTGTATAGTTTCCTTCCTGTCTACTTTCTCTTATTGTATTGTGCATGGTGCTGCTAACCTTGTGTATTTAAGTGTTTCAGGTTGCTTAAATTGAATACCTGGTACTTCTAGTTAAGATAATACTGCTCTCTATATTACTCATGTTGACAGTTCAAATATGGCTAAGTATGGTTACTACTGCTAGGTAGTTTATACTGCCAGTGCAAAGTTACTACTGCTTACCTTGTTTCTACTGCTAATCAGTGTTACTACTGCTGGCAGGTGTTAATACTGCTAGTCTGAGTTAATACTGCTAATCTGTGTTAGTACTGCCAGTATGTGTTACTACTGCTAATATGAGTTAATACTGCGAGTTGGTTAATACTGCTAGGGGACTTAGTACTGCTTCTAACTGAAACCCTCCACCTATAAATACCCTTTGTGACCGCCAAAATACAAACGGCTCTTTGAACTTCAATTGTTTCTCTCTCTCTCTCGATTTCTTGCTCACCAGTGTAACCACTAGTTGCGATTCGAACCCTAGAATCAATCAGAACGATGGCAGGACTACAATTCTTTGATGAACACAATGAAGTTGCTATGCTGCAGAAACCCAAACAGGATGAAGGTTTTCATCAGATTGTGGAGTTCCTACAAACCTCACACATCGCCCACGCCTTAACTGTCAATCCCACAATCTATGTGGAACATCAAAGACAGTTCTGGGCCAATGTTGCTATCCAAACTGAAGATGGCTCTCAGATCATCAAAACAAGGGTATGTGATAAACCCCTGACCATCTCAGAAGAGTGTATTCGCATCCATCTACGATTAGATGATGCCTCAGGTATTACCTTTCTTCCTAAGGAAGATCTCTTTGCTGCACTTAGTCGTATGGGGTATGAAGGTCCCACTGATGTATTCAAGTTCTTCAAGAACAGATTTTCACCTCAGTGGAGATTCTTTGTTCATACCCTACAACACTTCATTTCACGAAAAACAACTGGATGGAGTGAGTTCAGCAGTACCTTAGCTTATGCTCTAGTCTGCTTAGCTACCTCTAGACAGTTTAATTTCTCTCAAATGATTTTCAATGATTTTATGTCAAACCTGGATACCAAAACCAAAAGCTTTTATATGTATCCCAGGTTTGTACAAGAGATTATACTAAAGGAATTGACGGATCTACCCTCCTTTCAAGAGGTGTATGTACCAAAACCCCCAAAGGGGAAGGTGTTCTCAAACATGAAAAGGCCCAGTAAGGACTTCTCAGGTATAGACACTCCATTGTTCTCTACAATGATGGGTGTTTCTCCTTCCCATGGTGAGGCATCAGTGTCAAATCCCTCATCTGACAACCAAACTGATGACCTACCCACACCACTCATTTCTATCAATATCCCTCAGTTTCTTATTGACAAGCCACAATCCCCCATCACCAAAACTTATATAAGGAGAAAGGTACAGAAGGTTCCTTCCCTTCTTGTACCTTCACCCCCAAAGCCTTCAAGCCCTCTAATTAGAGAATATCCAAAGGGAAACCACAGGGGTGTCTCCCAACCCCAAGAAGGTGCTCAATAAGGAGAAGGAAGAGCATGTGGGAAGTAAGGCTCACACTACTGACTTTGCACAAAGTGCAGGGCAGGAAAGTGTGAACATCTTTAAGACCTTCCCCACGGCAACTTTGGGTGAGCAATCATCCAAAGGTCCCAGGTGCCAAGAAACCAAGGGGCTAGAGGGTTCTTCTGCTAGGCAGAAGACTCCTACTAAAACTTCCAAGGATCCTTCCAGGGTGGTTAACACACCTAAAGGAGGTGAGGATAGATATAACTATGAGGAATTGATGGAAACTGTTGCAAATGTCAATATGGATGTACTCAAACAAGGTGCAGAAATAGAGGAGATGAAACTGATAATTCTGTCACAACAAGTGCAAATAACCAAATTAAAGAAGATGGTTCAGAGGTTGGTACAGAAAAAGAAAAGAACACAGTTTGTATTGAAGAAAAGGAGCATTCCTCATGATGCTTCCAAAAAGGGGGAGAGTCAAGCTGAAGTTGATAAACAAAGCCCTGTTAGGATGAAAGTTCAGTTTGAGGGGGAGACTAGTGGTGGAAAAGAAAGGGAGTTTGGTGCTAAAAGTGTAAAAGAAGCAGTAACAGAGCCAGCAGCAGTAACTGCAACAGAAGTAGAAACTTCACCAGCAGCAGAAACAAAATTATCCAGGGAAGAGATAGAAATTGCTGAAACATTGGTGAAGGCAAAGCTTGACACTCCCAAAGCTACTCCAAAGGCTAAGGGAGTGGTAATCAAAGAAGTTGGATTAGAAAAAGAAAATAAAAGAGATCAGTGTGGAGGATGCAAAGAAGAAAGGCAAAGAGAAGGTGGTTGAATCTGCAAAAGCATCAAAGAAACAAAGTCAAATAGCTCTAGATGAAAGAATTGGCAAGAAAGATGCAAGCAGAACTGGAAAAGAAGGAAGAGACTCAATCTGCAAAAGACAGAGAGATTGCTTTGGAGATGGATGCTAAACTTAATGAAGAATATCAAAAAGAGTCTGAAGTCTGCAGCTGCTGCTAAGAAAGTCACAAAGAAGGCTTCAAGGCAAAGGCTACCACTGAAGACTAGACAAAGACAACCTTCCAAGACATACTTAGCAAACCAAGAAAGAAGGAAGATGATAAACTTCCTGAAAGGAGCTATTGGAGTTCCTGAGGGAATGTTTACAAGTATGTCTTTTGGAAAGCTTGAAGAAATTTACCAGAAGGAGATGGCCAAACTAAAAGGGGACTTCATTCAAAGGGTAGAGGTTGAAAGGAAGATGAAAGAGAGGCATGACCTCAACATACAACAGCCCTTCACTGACAGTGAGGAAGGCACTCCTAGCAAAGACAAGAAAGAAGTAAAGAAAGAAGAGACATTAGCCCAAAAGATTGGTGACATTAAAAGAAAGAAATCAATTGCCACCAAGCCAAAGGCAAAAAGGGCAAGAATTGAAGAAGAGGAAAAAGAAAATGAAAGAGCAGAAGCAGAAGCAGAACCTACTGTTGCACCTTCAGCAGAGCCAGAGCAGAATTCAGAGCAGTCCAATCAACAATTCAATGAGCAATTCCATTTGTACATGACTTTGACAAATGAAGAACCTGTGCAAGCTGACCCTATCTCCATGAAAGCACCAGAAATTATCTTTTGGGATATTCTGAAGGACAACAGGAAAGAATACTTCAGATTCAAAAGAATGGGTGATCAGTTTGAAGTGTATGCAACTTGGGGAAAAGTGATCAGAAGTTGTTCCAGGGCTGACCTAGAGGAAATGTACAAGGTTGGAACAAAGTTGTACGAGTCTGTGTTGCAAGGGACTGAAATAAGCCTACTCAAGATTTCCACGGAATACTTATGCATGATATTTGAGCCTGAAAAAGTGAAGTATAGGATCAAAGATCTACATCATGAGTATGACTTTAAAAGGGTTGATCATTGGATGCTATTTGAAAACTGTGGTGTCTACATGATAACAATTGACAAGAGTTATCATGAATACTATCTGGTGGATAAGATTTATGATCACAGCAAGGCTAAACTGCAAGCAATGTTGAAAGCAAAGTTGGTATGTCCAAAGAATTCAGAAATGGCAAGGATAGTAGTAAAGAGAACCATCAATCAAAGTCTAGGTCTGAATCCTGATTTGGGAATCTAAGCTGAAGTTTTGAAAGCATCATGAAGACCTATGCTGAAGAACTTAACTTCTCATTCTGAAAAATTAAGTTAGAGGGAGATTGTTGGGTCTGAATGAGCTAAGGATGGATACTACTGCTACTTGAAAGGTATTACTACTGCAAGATGAACAATTACTACTGCTAGTAGAATTAATACTGCTTGGAGAGTTAGTACTGCTAGTAGTTAGTACTGCTAGTAGTTAGTACTGCTTGAAGTTAATACTGCCAGATGAAGTTAATGCTGCTGGATGCTTAAATACTGCTGAGGATGATTAGTGCTGCTTATAAAGATAAAGATGGAATGATTGCTTGGAACAAAAGAATAGGAGTTGAAGATCATGCTGAAGATAATTATGGACTGGATTTTGAAGAATAATATTTTCTTTGTAATTATCTTGTAATCAGTTTTGTATATATATTCTAGATAGAGATTATAGCATAAGTAGTTTTTAGAGAATTAACCTCAAGAATAGTATTGATCCTTTCTATAGAGAAGTATAGAACGTCTGGTGAGTTTGTTCAACAGATTGAGGTTGTGTTTGTAATCATTAAGTTTTATGCAATATAAACTTATGATTTGAGTTCATATTCTGTGTTTTGATTAAATTGTTAAAGTGTTATTCCGCGACTTCTTTAACATTGTTTCTGAGTTTGTATTAAATTCTTGTTTAAGAAGTTTCGATCCTGACACAATACACCATGATTTGAGTGGGTATCGATAAACTGCATGATGTACGTTCTTTCGGTCTAGCCATTGCGTGGTTTCGGCAATATCCTGCACGAGAGTGGGTGTTTTGCAAGTTATTTGTCTTGAAACCCTTATCATTTATATTGTATATGGACAATGTAAAGATTCGTGGAAATCCGACGAGGTCGGTCTAGACGAGAAAACACAAAGGGTACCCCCTTTGCCGAATAGGCCAAAAATTGGTGTCGCACTTAAACTTCCATAACTTTTGCTACGGAGATCCGTTTTAAGCCCATTACCCGTCAAAACGAACCTTAGAACAAGATGCACGCCAATGTTTGGTCGTTTTCAGGCAATACACAATGATTTGAGTGGCTATCGAAAAACTACGAGATGTACGTTCTTTAGGTTTGGCCTATGCGTGGCTTCGGCAATATCCTACAGGAGAGTGGGGTTTTTGCAAGTTATTTCCCTTGAAAAACTTATCATTTACATTGTAGATGAACAATGTAAAGATTTGTGGAAATCCGACGAGGTCGGTCCGGACGAGAAAACACAAAGGGTACCCCATTTGCCGAATCGGCCAAAAATGGGTGTTGCGCTTAAACGTCCATAACTTTTGCTATGGGGATTCGTTTTAAGACCATGACCTGTCAAAACGAACCTTAGAACGAGAAACACCCCATGGCTTGGTCTCTCTCTTGAAATAAACCATGATTTGAGTCGGTATCGATAAACTGCATGATGTACGTTCTTTCGGTTTGGCCAATGCGTGGCTTCAGCAATATCCTGCACGAGAGTGGGTTTTTTGCAAGTTATTTCCCTTGAACAATGTAATGATTCGTGGAAATCTGATGAGGTCGGTCCGGACGAGAAAACACAAAGGGTACCCCCTTTACTGAATCGGCCAAAAATGGGTGTCACGCTTAACCGGCCATAACTTTTGCTACGGGGATCTGTTATAAGCCCATGACCCGTCATGGCTTGGTTGCTTTCTGGAAATACACCATGATTTGAGTGGGTATCGATAAACTGCATGATGTACGTTTTTTCAGTTTGGCCATTGCATGGTTTCGGCACTATCCTGCATGAGAGTGGGTTCTTTGCAAGTTATTTCCCTTCAAACCCTTATCATTAAATTGTATATGAACAATGTAAAGATTCTTGGAAATACTACGAGGTCGGTCCGGACGAGAAAACACGAAGGGTACCCCCTTTGCTGAATCGACAAAAAATAGGTGTCGCACTTAAACGTCCATAACTTTTTCTACGGGGATTCGTATTAAACCCATGACCCTTCAAAACGAACCATAGAACGAGAAGCATTCTATGGCTTAGTCGCTTTCTGGAAATACACCATGATTTGAGTGGGTATCGATAAACTGAATGATGTACGTTATTTCGGTTTGGCCAATGTGTGGCTTTGGCAATATCCTGCACGAGAGTGGGTTTTTTTGCAAGTTACTTCCCTTGAAAACCTTATCATTTATATTGTAGATGAACAATGTAAAGATTCATGGAAATCCGACAAGGTTGGTCCGGACGAGAAAACACAAAGGGTACCCCCTTTGCCGAATCGTCCAAAAATGGGTGTCGCACTTAAATGTCCATAACTTTTGCTACGGGGGTCCGTTTTAAGCCCATGAAGCGTCAAAACGAACCTTAGAACGATAAGCACATTCTGCCTTGGTAGCTTTCTAGAAATACACCATGATTTGAGTGGGTATCAATAAACTGCATGATGTACGCTCTTTCGGTTTGGCCAATGCATGGCTTCGGCAAAATCCTGCACGAGAGTGGGTTTTTGCGAATTATTTCCCTTGAAAACCTTATCATCTACATTGTAGATGAAATATGTAAAGATTCGTGGAAATACAACGAGGTCGGTCTGGACGAGAAAACACAAAAGGTACCCCCCGTTGCGAAATCGACCAAAAATGGGTGTCGCACTTGAACGTCCATAACTTTTTCTACGAAGACCCGTTTTAAGACCGTGACCCGTCAAAATGAACCAAAGGACGAGAAGCACACCATGGCTTGGTCGCTTTCTGGCAATACACCATGATTTGATTTGGTATCGATAAACTACATGATGTACGTTTTTCGGTTTGGCCAATGCGTGGCTTCGGCAATATCTTGCACGAGAGTGGGTTTTTTACAAGTTATTTCCCTTGAAAACCTTATCATTTACATTGTAGACGAACAATGTAAAGATTCGTGGAAATCCGACGAGGTCGGTCAGAACGAGGAAACACAAAGGGTACCCCCTTTGCCGAATCGGCCAAAAATGGAAGTGGCACTTAAACGTCCATAACATTTGCTGCGGAGATCCGTTTTAAGCCCACGACCCATCAAAACGAACCTTAGAACGAGAAGCATGCCATGGATTGGTCTCTTTCTGGCATTAAACCATGAGATAAACTGCATGATGTACGTTCTTTCAGTTTGGCCAATGTGTGGCTTCAGCAATATCCTGCACGAGAGTGGGTTTTTGGCAAGTTATTTCCTTTGAAAACCTTATCATATACATTTTATATGAAAAATGTAAAGATTCGTGGAAATCTGACGAGGTCGGTCCGGACGAGAAAACAGAAAGGGTAACTCCTTTACCGAATCGGTCAAAAATGGGTATCGCGCTTAACCAGCCATAACTTTTGCTACGGGGATCCGTTATAAGCCCATGAACCGTAAAAAAAAACCTTAGAACGCGAAGCACGTCATGGCTTGGTTGCTTTCTGGCAATACACCATGATTTGAGTGGGTATCGATAAACTGCATGATGTACGTTTTTTCGGTTTGGCCATTGCATGGTTTCGGCACTATCCTGCACGAGAGTGGGTTTTTTGCAAATTATTTCCCTTCAAACCCTTATCATTAAATTATATATGAACAATGTAAAGATTCTTGGAAATACGACGAGGTCGGTCCGGACGAGAAAACACAAAGGGTACCCCCTTTGCTGAATCGACAAAAAATCAGTGTCGCACTTAAACGGCCATAACTTTTTCTACGGGGATCCGTATTAAGCCCATGACCCTTCAAAAGAAACCATAGAACGAGAAGCATTCCATGACTTAATCTCTTTCTGGAAATACACCATGATTTGAGTAGGTATCGATAAACTGAATGATGTACGTTATTTCGGTTTGGCCAATGCGTGGCTTTGGCAATATCCTGCACGAGAGTGGGTTTTTTTGAAAGTTATTTCCCTTGAAAACCTTATCATTTATATTGTAGATGAACAATGTAAAGATTCATGGAAATCCGACAAGGTCGGTCCGGACGAGAAAACACAAAGGGTACCCCCTTTGCCGAAACGTCCAAAAATGGGTGTCGCACTTAAACGTCCATAACTTTTGCTACGGGGATCCGTTTTAAGCCCATGATGCGTCAAAACGAACCTTAGAACGAGAAGCACATTCTGCCTTGGTAGCTTTCTGGAAATACACCATGATTTGAGTGGGTATCAATAAACTGCATGATGTACGTTCTTTCGGTTTGGCCAATGCGTGGCTTCGGCAAAATCCTGCACGAGAATGGGTTTTTTGCGAATTATTTCCCTTGAAAACCTTATTATCTACATTGTAGATGAAATATGTAAAGATTCGTGGAAATACGACGAGGTCGGTCTGGACGAGAAAACACAAAGGGTACCCCCCGTTGCGAAATCGACCAAAAATGGGTGTCGCACTTGAACGTCCATAACTTTTTCTACGAAGATCCATTTTAAGACCATGACCCGTCAAAACGAACCAAAGGATGAGAAACACACCATGGCTTGGTCGCTTTCTGGCAATACACCATGATTTGATTTGGTATCGATAAACTGCATGATGTATGTTTTTCGTTTTGGCCAATGCGTGGCTTCGGCAATATCCTGCATGAGAGTTGGTTTTTTACAAGTTATTTCCCTTGAAAACTTTATCATTTACATTGTAGACGAACAATGTAAAGATTCGTGGAAATCCGACGAGGTCGGTCAGAACGAGGAAACACAAAGGGTACCCCCTTTGCCGAATCGGCCAAAAATGGAAGTGGCGCTTAAACGTCCATAACTTCTGTTGCGTAGATCCGTTTTAAGCCCATGACCCATCAAAACAAACATTAGAACGAGAAGCACATTCTGCATTGGTAGCTTTCTGGCAATACACCATGATTTTAGTGGGTATCAATAAACTACAAGATGTACGTGTTTTCGGTTTGGCTAATGCGTGGCTTCGGCAATATCCTGCACGAGAGTGGGTTTTTTTCGAGTTATTTCCCTTGAAAACCTTATCATTTATATTGTAGATGGACAATGTAAAGATTCAGGGAAATCCGACGAGGTCGGTCCGGACGAGAAAACACAAAGGGTACCCCTTTGCGGAATCGGCCAACAATGGGTGTCGCACTTAAACGTCCATAACTTTTCCTACGGGGATCCGTTTTAATCCCATGACCCATCAAAAAGAACCTTAGAAAGAGAAGCACTCCATGAATCTTAGAACGAGAAGCACGCCATGGCTTGGTCGATTACTGGCAATACATCATGATTTGAGTGGGTATCGATAAACTGCATGATGTACGTGTTTTCGGTTTGGCCAATGCGTGGCTTCGGCAATATCCAACACGACAGTGGGTTTTTTACAAGTTATTTCCCTTGAAAACCTTATCATTTACATTATAGATAAACAATGTAAAGATTCGTGGAAATCCGACGAGGTCGGTCCGGACGAGGAAACACAAAGGGTACCCCTTTGCCGAATCGACCAAAAATGGGTGTCGCGCTTAAACGTCCATAACTTTTGCTACGGAGATCCGTTTTAAGCCCATGACCCGTCAAAACGAACCTTAGAATGAGAAGCATGCCATGGCTTGGTCACTTTCTGGCAATACAACATGAGATAAACTATATGATGTACGTTTTTTCGGTTTCACCAATGCGTGGCTTCGGGAATATCCTGCACGAGAGTGGGTTTTTTGCAAGTTATTTCCCTTGAAAACTTATCATTTACATTGTAGATGAACAAAGTAAAGATTCATGGAAATCCGACGAGGTTGGTCCGGGCGAGAAAACACAAAGGGTACCCCCTTTGCCGAATCGGCCAAAAATGGGAGTCGCGCTTAAACATCCATAACTTTTGCTACGGGGATCCGTTTTAAGGCCATGACCCGACAAAACAAACCTTAGAACGAGAAGCATGCCATGGATTGGTCGCTTTCTGTCAATACAGCATGAGATAAACTGTAACACCCATATTTCCACCTTGATAAGTGTTACGTAATCTAAAGCAATTCTCCAAAATACTCCAAAATAACGGCTAAATTAAAACCGTTTACAGCGGAAGACTTTAAAAAAAATGTAACTTAAATGCTAACCCGTCCCATACCGAGTTGCGTTACAATATTTATTCATAATAGATGCCCACCAACGATGAGCTTATCAACAAAACAAAACGTAACTCGTCGGAAAACTAAAAACCCACCGTTAGGCTTCGTTTCTTCATCGTTTTTGATGATTCTTTTTGCAAAACTCTAGAAAATCATTTTCCTAAACCATAGGAACAAGAATCAAGGAAAACCATCAAGTATTGAGTCCCATTTTCTCATTTAAAAATTGGGTTTTAAAACCACTCGAAAATCAGAAAAGAAATGCAAAAATGGACACTCTAAACCAAAATCTGAGACATAAGGCTACTAAGGTTCGCTAAAGGACTTAAAAACGAAGCTAACCATATAAATAAAACGTGATTTGGTTGGGTATTTTACCTCAAATCGTCAATAAACGGAGTTTTCAGGTAGGGACTTTCGAGCTCTTATTTCTCTCTCGATTCTCCGTTTTTCTTGAAGCTGCTTTAACTAAAAATGAAAGGGGACATTTGGACTACTTAAATCTGGAGTTCTTTGGCGTATTCATTGACCTAATAAGCCAATAACAGACCTCAAAGATCATCCGTCGTTTTCATGTCTGAAAAGTTGCAGATCTGATGAATTTACAAAACAGGTCCCTCTGGTTTGGACCTGTTGACATCTGACACCGCTCTTTAACTTTCGAAAATGACTTTCGGCCCCCTGACTTGAATGCATTATCCAACTTTACACTTTTCACCCCAATATGACATTTTCTTTCATTTTTAACCCAAATGCATATAAACCCTTTATTTCATTTTCCCATTTTCATTAAATGATATACTTGACCCATTTCAACTATATACATACATATATATATATATATATATTATATATAAGCTAAATAAAACTCATTTTATTTATTTATTTATTTCCATTTTCCATTATCCTTTTTCCTTATCTTACCATATTTATTTATTGACCCTAATTTGGGGTGTCACATAAACTAAATGATGTACGCTCTTTCGGTTTGACCAATGCGTGTCTTCGGCAATATCCTGCACAAAAGTGTGTTTTTTGCAAGTTATTTCCCTTGAAAACTTATCATTTACATTGTAGATGAACAATGTAAAGATTCGTGGAAATCCGACGAGGTCGGTCCGGACGAGAAAACACAAAGGGTACCCCCTTTGCCGAATCGGCTAAAAATGGGTGTAGCGCTTAAACGTCCATAACTTTTGCTACGGGAATCCGTTTTTAGTCCATGACCCGACAAAACGAACCTTAGAACGAGAAGCACATTCTGCCTTGGTAGCTTTCTGTCAATACACGATGATTTGAATGGGTATCGATAAACTGCATGATGTATGTTTTTCGTTTTGGCCAATGCGTGGCTTCGGCAATATCCTGCATGAGATTGGGTTTTTTACAAGTTATTTCCCTTCAAAACCTTATCATTTACATTGTAGACGAATAATGTAAAGATTCATGGAAATCCGACGAGGTCGGTCAAAACGAGGAAACACAAAGGGTACCCTTTTGCCGAATCGGCCAAAAATGGAAGTGGCGCTTAAACGTCCATAACTTTTGCTGCGGTGATCCGTTTTAAGCCCATGACCCATCAAAACGAACCTTAGAACAAGAAGCATGCCATGGATTGGTCTCTTTCTAGCAATACACCATGAGATAAACTGCATGATGTACATTCTTTCGGTTTGGCCAATATGTGGCTTCGGCAATATCCTGCACGAGAGTGGGTTTTTTTCGAGTTATTTCCCTTGAAAACCTTATCATTTATATTGTAGATGGACAATGTAAAGATTCAGGGAAATCCGATGAGGTCGGTCCGGACGAGAAAACACAAAGGGTACCCCTTTGCGGAATCGGCCAAAAATTGGTGTCGCACTTAAACGTCCATAACTTTTGCTACGGGGATCCGTTTTAATCCCATGACCCATCAAAAAGAACCTTAGAAAGATAAGCACTCCATGAATCTTAGAACGATAAGCACGCCATGGCTTGGTCGATTACTGGCAATACATCATGATTTGAGTGGGTATCGATAAACTGCATGATGTACGTTCTTTCGGTTTGGCCAATGCGTGGCTTCGGCAATATCCAACACGACAGTGGGTTTTTTACAAGTTATTTCCCTTGAAAACCTTATCATTTACATTATAGATGAACAATGTAAAGATTCGTGGAAATCCGACGAGGTCGGTCAGGACGAGGAAACACAAAGGGTACCCCTTTGCCGAATCGACCAAAAATGGGTGTCGCGCTTAAACGTCCATAACTTTTGCTACAGAGATCCGTTTTAAGCCCATGACCCGTCAAAACGAACCTTAGAATGAGAAGCATGCCATGGCTTGGTCTCTTTCTAGCAATACAACATGAGATAAACTATATGATGTACGTTCTTTCGGTTTCACCAATGCGTGGCTTCGGGAATAGCCTGCACGAGAGTGGGTTTTTTGCAAGTTATTTCCCTTGAAAACTTATCATTTACATTATAGATGAACAATGTAAAGATTCGTGGAAATCCGACGAGGTCGGGCCGGACGAGAAAACACAAAGGGTACCCCTTTTGCCGAATCGACCAAAAATGGGTGTCTCGCTTAAACGTCCATAACTTTTGCTGCGGAGATCCGTTTTATGCCCATGACCCGTCAAAACGAACCTTAGAACGAGAAGCATGCCATGGCTTGGTCGCTTTCTGTCAATACAGCATGAGATAAACTATAACACCCATATTTCCACCTTGATAAGTGTTACGTAATCTAAAGCAATTCTCCAAAATACTCCAAAATAACGGCTAAATTAAAACCGTTTACAGCGTAAGACTTTAAAAAAAATGTAACTTAAATGCTAACCCGTCCCATACCGAGTTGCGTTACAATATTTATTCATAATAGATGCCTGAACATAAATACTGAACTTAAATGGTAGTGGCAAGTCTCTATATGTGCCATTTTCCTTTATCCAACTTGAAACCTTCTGTCCCTGAGATGCATATTATAGTCAGCTTATAAAGCTCAGTGAGTTCATGGTTTGCGTGAATAAAATCATATCACATCATACATGTCAACTTGTAAACTCTGTATCAAATAGTATGCGTTTTCTTAAAACATGCAACATTGAAAGAAAAGATATCTCATAAACTGTCTCCTCGGGTAAGAGTCATTTTGTCACTAGCATTCCCTGGGTTGTCAGACCTACACCTGTCTAGACACCCATTACGGGGTCGTGCCACTTGTCGTGTGACTTACTGGTCAAATGCCCACCCGTTAAAACCGATCATAAAACTTTCATATGAAATAGCATGCTAGAGTTATCTGAAAACAACATAAACACATAGCATGCAACTGATCATAAATATCATACATGAAAAATATAATACATCATGTATGAAAACTGAAACATCATGCATACATACACATCACCATATAAATCATATAATGCTGAAAATAAATTTGTACATAGGTATGCATCCCAGTGTAAGTCTCATGAAAACTCACCTGATTGCGTGTAGATCGGCTACTTATAGCTCTTGAATGAAAAACCTACACATTTCATACCACCATATTCAATTAATAGCTTAGTTTATCAAAAAGTCAACAAAAGTCAACCCGACTCGACCTAAAGTCAAACTCCAAAATCGGGTCCCTTAATAACTCAAGTATCTCCAGTTGATCTCGTCGTCAAAATACTTGTGGGTCAAACGAGATAAAAGTCAATCATTGGTCAACGCCGTCAACCTTGACTAACTTTAGTCGAGACCCAAGTCTAAAACTCGACGACATCCTAAAACGTCAAAATAATCATTCATAATTTTATAAATCCATCTCTCCCAATTAAAACGTCCAAAGAATACTTAAACTCAAATTACGACGTTTTAATCTCACCATTAAATCATCAAAATAATTTAATAAATGTCTAAGCGTTACGCTCCATAACGACTCTTAACATCGATATATCCTTTTAATAAATAAAGGAATCATTTGCTTCGCATTAAAACACCTTAATAATATTTAACCAAAATATCAGGCTTAAATCCACACTTGAACTTGATTAAATAATCTCATAAAATCTCCTTAGGAATTAATTAATTAATTAATTAATATTCTAAATAGATTAATATATTAATTAAATAACAATTTAAATCAATATATTAATTAATTTAGAAGTTAAATTAATTAGTTGACATAATCCAAATAATTATACCTTTATCAACTTAAACCCAAAATAGGCTAAATACCCAATAATAATACTTGCTCTCAAAAGTGCAACTTGAACAAGGTTAATGATTCTTGTAAGGATAATAACTTGAGCTCATCCCAAAATAACCCAAAGTTGATTTATAACTAACCCTTTTTTTTTATTCTAAATAAAACATTTAATAAGTTTGAGGGCTAAAACTGACAAAACCCTAAACCTATCAAACTCAACCCACGTTTCCACGGGAGAGTACACCAACGATGAGCTTATCAACAAAACAAAACGTAACTCGCCGGAAAACTAAAAACCCACCGTTAGGCTTCGTTTCTTCATCGTTTTTGATGATTCTTTTTGCAAAACTCTAGAAAATCATTTTCCTAAACCATAGGAACAAGAATCAAGGAAAACCATCAAGTATTGAGTCCCATTTTCTCATTTAAAAATTGGGTTTTAAAACCACTCGAAAATCAGAAAAGAAATGCAAAAATGGACACTCTAAACCAAAATCTGAGACATAAGGCTACTAAGGTTCGATAAAGGACTTAAAAACGAAGCTAACCATATAAATAAAACGTGATTTGGTTGGGTATTTTACCTCAAATCGTCGATAAACGGAGTTTTCAGGTAGGGACTTTCGAGCTCTTATTTCTCTCTCGATTCTCCGTTTTTCTTGAAGCTGCTTTAACCAAAAATGAAAGGGGACATATGGACTACTTAAATCTGGAGTTCTTTGGCGTATTCATTGACCCAATAAGCCAATAACAGACCTCAAAGATCATCCGTCGTTTTCATATCTGAAAAGTTGCAGATCTGATGAATTTACAAAACAGGTCCCTCTGGTTTGGACCTGTTGACATCTGACACCGCTCTTTAACTTTCGAAAATGACTTTCGGCCCCCTGACTTGAATGCATTATCCAACTTTACACTTTTCACCCCAATATGACATTTTCTTTCATTTTTAACCCAAATGCATATAAACCCTTTGTTTCATTTTCCCATTTTCATTAAATGATATACTTGACCCATTTCAACTATATACATACATATATATATATATATATATATATATATATTATATAAGCTAAATAAAACTCATTTTATTTATTTCCATTTTCCATTTTCCATTTTCCATTATCCTTTTTCCTTTTTCCTTATCTTACCATATTTATTTATTGACCCTAATTTGGGGTGTCACATAAACTAAATGATGTACGCTCTTTCGGTTTGACCAATGCGTGTCTTCGGCAATATCCTGCACAAAAGTGTGTTTTTTGCAAGTTATTTCCCTTGAAAACTTATCATTTACATTATAGATGAACAATGTAAAGATTCGTGGAAATCCGACGAGGTCGGTCCGGACGAGAAAACACAAAGGGTACCCCCTTTGCCGAATCGGCCAAAAATGGGTGTAGCGCTTAAACGTCCCTAACTTTTGCTACGGGAATCCGTTTTTAGCCCATGACCCGACAAAACGAACCTTAGAACGAGAAGCACATTCTGCCTTGGTAGCTTTCTGTCAATACACGATGATTTGAGTGGGTATCGATAAACTGCATGATGTATGTTTTTCGTTTTGGCCAATGCGTGGCTTCGGCAATATCCTGCATGAGATTGGGTTTTTTACAAGTTCAACGTCCATAACTTTTGCTACGGGGATCCGTTTTAATCCCATGACCCATCAAAACGAACCTTAGAAAGAGAAGAACTCCATGGATTGGTCGTTTTCTGGCAATACACCATGATTTGAGTGGGTATCAATAAACTGCATGATGTACGTTCTTTCGGTTTAGCCATTACGTGGTTTTGACAATATCCTGCACGAGAGTGGGTTTTTTGCAAGTTATTTCCATTGAAACCCCTATCATTTATATTGTATATGGACAATGTAAATATTCGTGGAAATCCAAAGAGGTCGGTACGGACGAGAAAACACAAAGGGTACCCCCTTTGCTGAATCGACCAAAAATGGGTGTCGCACTTAAACGTCCATAACTTTTGCTACGGGAATCCATTTTAAGCCCATGACGCATCAAATTGAATATTAGAACGAGAAGCACGCCATGGGTTTGTCGATTACTGAAAAAACATCATGATTTGAGTGAGTATCGATAAACTGCATGATGTACGTTCTTTTGTTTTGGCCAATGCGTGGCTTCGGCAACATCTTGCACGAGAGTAGGATTTTTGCAAGTTATTTCCCTTGAAAACCTTATAATTTACATTGTATATGAACAATGTAAAGATTCATGGGAATCCGACGAGGTCGGTCCAGACGAGAAAACACAGAGGGTACCCCCTTTGCTGAATCGACCAAAAATGAGTGTCGCACTTAAACGTCCATAACTTTTGCTACGGGAATCCATTTTAAGCCCATGACGCATCAAAATGAATCTTAGAACGAGAATCACGCCATGGCTTGGTCGATTACTGGAAAAACACCATGATTTGAGTGAGTATCGATAAACTGCATGATGTACGTTCTTTTGTTTTGGCAAATGCGTGGCTTCGGCAACATCTTGAACGAGAGTGGGTTTTTTGCAAGTTATTTCCCTTGAAACCCTTATCATTTACATTGTAAATGAACAATGTAAAGATTCTTGGAAATACGACGAGGTCGGTCCGGACGAGAAAACACAAAGGGTACCCCCTTTGTTGAATCGACCAAAAATGGGTGTCACACTTAAACGTCCATAACTTTTGCTACGGGGATCGGTTTTAACTCCATGACCCGTCAAAACGAACCTTATAACGAGAATCACATTCTTCCTTAGAAGATTTTTGGCAATACACCATGATTTGAGTGGGTATCAATAAACTGCATGATGTACGTTCTTTCGGTTTGGCCAATGCGTGGCTTCGGCAATATCCTGCACGAGAGTGGGTTTTTTGCAAGTTATTTCCCTTGAAAACCGTATCATTTATATTATATATGGACAATGTAGAGATTCGTGGAAATCCGATGAGGTCGGTTCGGACGAGAAAACACAAAGGGTACCCCCCGTTGCGAAATCGACCAAAAATGAGTGTCGCAATTGAATGTCCATAACTTTTGCTACGGGGATCCGTTATAAGCCCATGACCCGTAAAAACGAACCTTAGAACAGGAAGCACGTCATGGATTGGTCGCTTTCTGGAAATACACCATGGTTTGAGTGGGTATCGATAAACTTCATGATGTACGTTATTTCGGTTTGGCCAATGCGTGGCTTTGGCAATATCCTGCAAGAGAGTGTGTTTTTTGCAAGTTATTTCCCTTGAAACCCTTATCATTTATATTTTAGACGAAAAATGTAAAGATTCGTGGAAATCCGACGAGGTCGGTCCGGACGAGAAAACACAAAGGGTACACCCTTTGCTGAATCGACCAAAAATGGGCGTCGCACTTAACGTCCATAACTTTTGCTACGGGGATCCGTTTTAAGCCCATGACCCGTCAAAATTAATCTTAGAATGAGAAGCACGCCATGGCTTGGTCACTTTCTGGAAATACACCATGATTTGAGTGGGTATCAATAAACTGCATGATGTACGTTCTTTCGGTTTAGCTAGTGCGTGGTTTCGACAATATCCTGCACGAGAGTGGCTTTTTGCAAGTTAATTCCCTTGAAACCCCTATAATTTTTATTGTATATGGACAATGTACAGATTCGTGGAAATCCGACGAGGTCATTCCGGACGAGAAAACACAAAGGGAACCCCCTTTGCCGAATCGGCCAAAAATGGTTGACGCATTTAAACGTCCATAACTTTTGCTACGGGGATCCGTATTAAGTCCATGACCCTTCAAAACGAACCATAGAAACCCTTATCATTTACATTGTAGATGAACAATGTAAAGATTATTGGAAATACGACGAGGTCGTTCCGGACGAGAAAACAGAAAGGGTACCCCCTTTGCTGAACCGTCCAAAAATGGGTGTCGCACTTAAACTTCCATAACTTTTGTTACGGGGATCCGTATTAAGTCCATGACCCTTCAAAACGAACCATAGAACGAGAAGCACGCTATGGCTTGGTCGATTACTGGAAAAACACCATGATTTGAGTGGGTATCGATAAACTACATGATGTACGTTCTTTTGTTTTGGCCAATGCGTAGCTTCGGCAATATACTGCACGAGAGTAGGATTTTTGCAAGTTATTTCCCTTGCAAATCTTATCATTTACATTGTAGATGAACAATGTAAATATTCTTGGAAATCCGACGAGGTCGGTCCAGACGAGAAAACACAAAGGGTACCCCCTTTGCCGAATCGGCCAAAAATGAGTGACGCGCTAAACCGTCCATAACTTTTGCTACGGGGATCCGTTTTAAGCCCATGACTTATAAAAAAGAACCTTATAATGAGAAGCACGTCATGGCTTGGTCTCTTTCTGCCAATACACCATGATTTGAGTGGGTATCGATAAACTGCATGATGTACGTTCTTTTGTTTTGGCCAATGCGTGGCTTCGGCAATATCCTGCACGAGAGTTGGATTTTTGCAAGTTATTTCCCTTGAAAACTTTATCATTTACATTTTAGGTGAACAATGTACAGATTCTTGGAAATCCGACGAGGTCGTTCCGGACGAGAAAACACAAAGGGTACCCCCTTTGCCGAATCGGCCAAAAATGGTTTACGCGCTAAAACGTCCATAACTTTTTCTACAGGGATTCGTTTCAAGCCCATGAACCATCAAAACGAACATTAGAACGAGAAGCACGCCATGGATTGGTCACTTTCTAGCAATACACCATGATTTGAGTGGGTATCAATAAACTGGATGATGTACGTTCTTTCGGTTTAGCTATTGCGTGGTTTCGACAATATCCTGCACGAGAGTGGGCTTTTTGCAAGTTAATTCCCTTGAAACTCATATAATTTATATTGTATATGGACAATGTAAAGATTCGTGGAAATCCGACGAGGTCGGTCTGGACGAGAAAAGACAAAGGGTACCCCCTTTGCTGAATCGACCAAAATGGGTGTCGCACTTAAACGTCCATAACTTTTGCTACGGGGATCCGTTTTAAGCCCATGACCCATCAAAATTAATCTTAGAACAAGAAGCACGCCATGGCTTTGTCGATTACTGGAAATACACCATGATTTGAGTGGGTATCTGTTAAGTCTGATTTTATAGTAATCATTGTATGTATAAGCTTGGTCTAATACTGTGTTTAGAGTCATATACTGTGTTGTATTGACCAAGGGTATTTAAGTCCCTTTGGTATTTTGTGTTTGTAACACTGCATGCATATTCAATACAAGAACTCATCTTGCGATTTACTCTCTCTCTCTATTTCTCTCTCTAAGATTTAGAGATTCTTGGATTAAAAATTGGTATCAGAGCCAATCTAGATCTTGAGAGAATTGAGAGAATTGTTTTTCGTATCTGAATTTGTAGTTTAATTCGAAAATTTGATTGATTTTCTTGAATTTTTTCAAGAAAATCTCGTTTTTGAATTTTTCATCAAATTCGGTCGTGTTTTTGAACGATTTTCTGTGTAATTTGGTTTGTTGGATTCGATTTTTAATGAAAAACATTTTTAATTCACATCGATTTGCAAGAAAATCAAGTTTTAATTGTCAATTTTGAAGATTTTCGATTTCTGGAAAACTGTTTTTCACGTACTGTTCATATCTTGAAATCTCGATTTTTTGGTTTTTGATCGAAATTGTTTTTTGAAAAGTATTAGAATATGTTTTTCGATCAATTTTGTGTGAAAAAGCATTATAAATTTCATGACTATAATCGATTTTTGCAAGTTTTTCTTGATTTTCAGTGGTTTACGCCAGATCTAAACTTTACGCTAGTTCATCTCAGGTTTGCGCGAGTTCATCAGGTTTGCGCGAGGTCATCCAGTGCATCTGCGTCTTCAGGGTGTTTTCTCGAGAAGTTCAGCTTTTCGCTTTGTGTTCATCACGCAAAGTGAACTTTGCGTCTCCCATGCATCAAGCAAAGTATAGTTTGCGTCTCATTCTTCTCACGCAAAGTAAACTTTTCGTTATCATCAGTTCACGAGAAATACAATTTGTGCATCAATCTCACGTGAAGTTCAGTTCGCGTCACGTTCGTCTAACGCAAAGTTGCAGTTTGCGTTACTAGCTTCTCGCGCAAAGCTTGGTTTGCGCCTTCTTCTACTCACGCAAAGTTCGTTTTGCGTCTTACTCATCTCACGCAAATCCCAGTTTGCGTATTACTCTACTCACGCAAAGTCTCATTTGCGTCACCAACTGCTCACGAGAATCCAGTTTGCGTCTTCCACTACTCACGACAATCTCAAGTTTGCGCCAACTGTTTCAAGACTAAGCATTTTTTCTGAATTTTTGAGAAATGGATTCTGACAAGTTTGCATATCAAGCTCAGTTTTACAAAAATGATCTCATGATGTCATTGGGTTCAGAAAATCGTCCTCCGGTGCTGATTAATGAAAACGAGTTTACACAGTGGCAAGATAGGTTTTTGAATTTTATAGAGCGTCAAAAGAATGGAAATGACATGATGAACATTCTATCAGAAGGACCTATTGAGAAACCCAAGTTGGCTTCTGGATTATATAAGCTTACCAAAGAATATTCACCTAATGAGTTATCGGAGTATCAAGCTGATCGTGATATAAAGGCAAATCTGATGCTAGCCTTGCCAAACTCTATCTACAACATGATTGATTGTTTCAAAAATCATCCAAATCTTATGTGGAAACAACTTGAAAAGATTATGCTTGGTTCTTCAGTTGCTACTCAACTCCGACATACTCGTTACATGAACAACTTTGAAGAATTCAAAGCCAAGGATGGGGAGCCATTGAAAACTGTGTATGACAGATTCTGTGCCGTGATCAATGATCTGAGAAAAATAAAAGTGGAAAATACTGAGCTTGAGACAAATATGAAATTCCTCAATGCACTTCAACCTGAATGGAACAAATCTTGCCATCGCTTGAGGAATGATGTCAGAATTTATTCCATGCAAATCCAAGAATTGTTTGAGATCTTGCTGACAGATGAATGCATAGTCACTGAGAAGAAGGCCAAACTGGAGAAGAAGAACAAGAAATCAGTGGACCCGATTGCTCTTCTAACAAGCCATCTGGCTAATCAAGCATTGTCTGATAATGCTTATGACGGGTCAACTGATGATGATGGCGAGGCATTGCAGAAAGCTATGATCCTTCTTTCTCAACATTTTCAGAAAAAGTTCCAACCACGGTCGGGTTCAAACAATCTTCGCTTCACTACTGGTTCTAAGACTGTACAAGTGCCCGAGCCAAAGACTGTTGCATGCTAAAACTGTGGAAAGCCGGGTCACATATCTAAGGAGTGTAGAGTGAAGAAAGTTAGGGACTCAGCTTACTATCGAAAGAAACTGGAACTTTCTGAGAAGAGAGAGAGAGTGGAACAACTTTGCTAGCCGAAGAAGAGTTTTGGCTGGATCACTCTGATGATGAAGCTGCAAATGTAGAGATTGCTCAAATGTGCTTCATTGGAGATGATCAATCAGATGATGATGAAACTGCTGAAGTACATTCTGATTTTGATTACACGTTCATTTCTTCACAGATGGATGTTATAATTACTGCTTTACATGATTTACGCTGGAAGTTATTATCTGAAAAGAATTTAAATTCTGAAAAGTCAGATTTGATTGACAAATTGAAAATTTCTTTGAAAGATGAAAAATCTATTTTGTTTCATACTAAAGAAGTCTTTCAAAAGAAATTGGATGATTTGGAAAATTCAAATAAGACTTATCTTGAGTCTTTGTCTGAAATGACCAATTTAAAAGACATTTTTTCGGATAAAATAAATAAATTAGAAGAAAAGTTATATCGAAGGAACCAATCTGAGCAAACAATTTTTATGAATAAACCAAGGAGTGATGAAGCTTTAAAAGAAAAATGGGGACTTGGTTTTAAAAATCCACATTGTTTAAACAATGCGATTGAAAAATCCCCTACTTTATATAAATACGATTATCTAACTCTTGCTCAATATGCTCCTCAATTTAAAATTGATTGGATGAATAAGAAGCAAGTGTTAGAAATCGAAAATGAGAAAAGGACGAATAACAAGAAAAAGGAAATTCCTTTTGTTTATACGTATGAAAATGCAAAATATTTTCCTGATAAATCAAGGAAAGACAGAAAAGGTTTTAATGAAATATCTCTCATCAAGTCTTCAGTATCTGATGATTTTGTTGATATTTTTGTCAATAAATCTGATAAGGAAAATATTTCTCCAGTCATTTATGATTCTAAGAAATATACTCCTCCTTTAATATTAGAAGGCAAAATCATTGATCTTGAAGATAAGATGGAAGATCAAAATATTTTAAAAGAAATTAAATCTGATATTATTCTTTCTTTCATGACGTCTAGTCTTGAATAAAATTTATTTTCTCAAAAACAAGATTCTATTTCTAGCCTTTATTCTGATTGTCAAGTAAACAAAATGGAAGTTTCTAAATTTGATATATTTTCTCAAAATAATTCTGACTCCGAGGTAAGTTCAGATTTATTGTCTGATCAGATTGGTTGCTTAGGTAAACTTATTTCTTCTGATTTAAATATTAAATCTAAAATTCTTGATGACTCTTTTACGCTAAATGATCAGTATTATAAACCTAAGCGTAAAAGAAGACGGTCAAAGAAGTCAAAGAAACAAGATAAAGTCATTTATGACAGTTCTAATTCTTCTGATTCAATTATTTCAGATAGGACTTTGAGCAAGTCTACCAAGCAGCTATGGAGAGTCAAGTGGACATCAAATGATTCTCAGACTGATGAGGATTTATATGTAGACAAACTTTATAAAAGTGATTCATTTGCTGTGTGTAATAAAATTTCCAAATATTCTATAAAGCAAATGATTCAAATTTCCAAAAATTTCTCATATTCTTCTTCTGATTCGAGTTCAGATGATTATGCTTTATTTTCTTCTGATTCTTCTGTTCATTCTTGTGCTTATAATTCTAATAATTTTTCTTGTGCTTTCAATGTTAAATCTCACAATTATTTCCCCATAAGAATTGCAACTAACAAACAAGGGCCCAAATTCAAGTGGGTACCAAAATCTCAATCTGACTCAAAGTTGCAGGCACCTCATGTCAAAAGGGAGTAAGAGAAAAATGGCTCTTGAGTAAATCAGCTCAAGACCCGGACTTCATTGTCAACATTTTGGCTTCTGAGTATTTCAGCTCAGAACCCGTGCTTCAAAGACGTCGACTTCTAAACATATCAGTTTAGAACTCGTTCTTCAAGGCTTCTAGGTTCTGACTAATGAGAAACTGTGAGTGCATCTACTTTAATTCCGCTGCATTTATCTCTGATAATGATGTTGTTCCAGTTTTCTCAATTGTTTTTAAAAGAATCTGAGCATTTCAATTCAACTTCTAAATTTGTTCAACCCAATTTTTTCAAATGAGACACAAATTTCATTTTACATAATGTGAAAGATAATATTATTGAATTATATTTTGTTTCAACTGAATATAAATTTGCCGATCAAATGTTTCTATTTTCAAATCTCGGCATGTTGAATTTAAAAGTTTAAACCTTCACAAATTTTATTCTATAAAGTAAAAGTTTTACAATTTTATTTCTTTTGAATAAAATGTGTGTCTAGGATAAATTTTCAAGTTCCTTTGTTTATATTGAAGTTCTTATATGTTCAAATTTCAGCTCTAACAAAAGTCGAAAAGTCAGCAACATGTTTGTAGCTTTTGATATTGTTTTAAACTTGTGTGATTCGGAATATTTATAGTTTACAATGCTTAGAAAACCTAAAAAGTTGGAATTTTGGATCGTAATGAAAATATGGGCTAAGCACTTAGACGTAAAACCTTGTGTTTGAGATGATTATTAAATTCTTATAAATCAGAAATCTATAAGTTTAAAAGTTTGTACCTGTGACCTTTCTGGTTTGGGAAAGTAAGTTCTGTGGGATGCTTGTCATCTGGTCCCCTAAGGTCAATTGATCTGGGAGTGATCGAACCCAAATCCTTCAATAGAATCAGATCGAAAGTCATGTTCTACTGGTATGAATGGGTTTAGGATGTGTCGATGTAGCCTTTCTGATCTGGGAAAGTAAGTTCTAAGGGGTGCTTGACACCTAGTCCCCTAAGGCCAACTGGTCTGGGAGCGGCTGACCCAAATCCTGCAATAGGGTCAGATAGAAAGTTACGTTTACGGCATATTCTTTACTTAATAAACTTTTTGATTAAAAGATGCTACAGTGCATAAGCTTAAAAGATGCCAAAGAGCACATTCATGTAAAGATGCCATAGAGCACAATGCTAAAAAGATGTCAATGAGCACACATCTCATGATACTTGGTGATATGTTTAAGTTGCAATAAACCTGTAAATTTGTGAAAGTCTGAATTCTTGATGGATTAGTGTGGTTATTTGCAAATTTTTCTATTATATTTTTAGAATTGCATTTTCTTGAAGCTAATCAGAGTTCACATGCGAGCTCACTGAATAGATTGATGAAAGTTTTTTGAAACTGAACATATCTTAACTTGATATGCAATGAAACTTGTTTCTGTATCCAAATACATACATTTGATTTCATCTGATGGATTTTATTGTGATATTTTACTAAGTAGAATCTCAATTGTATTGTGTTTAAATTTTTATATATTTAGTCGTTTCAAAATACATATTCAGTATATTTTTTCTTTCTACATTGATATTTCAATTCTTGTGTTCTCATATTTTTATAAATGGGTTTGTGCATTATTCAAGGGGGAGTGAATAAGGAAAGTTTTCTTAATGATCATATCTGTTTTCGAGGGGGAGTATCTGATTCTCTATGCAAATGCTAACTTGAATTGTCATATTTTAGTACATTTGTGTAGGGGGAGTCAAAGAGCTTATCAGGTGCTATTTTTCAGACTCCAAGTCATGTTTGCGCCACAAGTTGGTAGAGCAAAGCTTAGTTTGCGCCAACAGCTTCTAGCGCAAAACTAGCTTTGTGCCTCCTTCGGCTAGCGCAAAACAAGCTTTGTGCTTCCTTCTGTTAGCGCAAATCAAACTTTGCGCCACCAATGTGTAGCGCAAACCTCTATTCTTTTCTCCTTTACTCTGATTTTGCAGATCTTAAGTTGTCTCGTCTCTAACATTTGCATGACCAAGTTGATCCAGATCATCAAGGTCATGAGGGGGAGCAGTTAAGGAGAAGTTAACGAGACAAAGAGCTCTAATGTTTATCTGCTGATCAAGATTCGCTCAAGATTCTAATTTCTTCAACAATATTTGTCTTTTTGCTGTTCAAGCTCCGATCACCACAAATTCTTCAAGTTCATTTCAAAGAGGTGTATCGTCTAGAGCACAAGCTGTTGAACCAATTGTTCCTTCAAGCTTATTGAAACTGGTCCAGTTTTGTCAAGACAACAAAGAAAACTCAATCTGAAAGATGCTGAGAAGATTTTTTTTAAGTCAGAAAACTGCTTCTCAAAGTCGCTTAGATGGCCCATGCTATTTTAGAAGATGGATATTGAAGACAACAGCGCCAATGATTACTAAGGGTAAGATTGTGTTTATAGGCTTGGTCTAATACTGTGTTTAGAGTCATATATTGTGTTGTATTGACCAAGGGTATTTAAGTTCCTTTAGTCTTTTGTGTTTGTAACACTGCATGCATATTCAATACAAGAACTCATCTTGCGATTTACTCTCTCTCTCTCTCTACTTTCTCTCTCTAAGATTTAGAGATTCTTGGATTAACAGTATCGATAAACTGCATGATGTACGTTTTTTCGGTTTGGCCATTGCATGGTTTCGGCAATATCCTGCACGAGAGTGGGTTTTTTGCAAGTTATTTCCCTTGAAACCGTTATCATTTACATTGTAGATGAATAATGTAAAGATTCGTGGAAATACAACGAGGTCGGTCCGGACGAGAAAACAAAAAGGGTACCCCCTTTGCTGAATCGACCAAAAATGGGTGTCGCACTTAAACGTCCATAACTTTCGCTACGGGGATCCGTTTTTAGCCCATGACCCATCAAAACGAACCTTAGAACAAGAATCACATTATGCCTTGGTAGCTTTCTGGCAATACACAATGATTTAAGTGGGTATCAATAAACTGCATGATGTACGTTATTTCGGTTTGGCGAATGCGTAGCTTCGGCAATATCCTGCACGAGAGTGGGTTTTTTGCAAGTTATTTCCCTTGAAAACCGTATCATTTATATTGTAGATGGACAATGTAGAGATTCGTGGAAATCCGACGAGGTCGGTCCGGACGAGAAAACACAAAGGGTAGCCCCCGTTGCGAAATCGACCAAAAATGGGTGTCACACTTGAACCTCCATAACTTTTGCTACAGGGATCCGTTATAAGCCCATGACCCGTCAAAACGAACCATAGAACGTGAAGCACGTCATGGCTTGGTCGTTTTCTGGCAATACACCATGATTTGAGTGGGTATCGATAAACTGCATGATGTACGTTCTTTCGGTTTGGCCAATGCGTTGCTTCGGCAATATCCTGCACGAGAGTGGGTTTTTTGCAAGTTATTTCCCTTGAAACCCTTATCATTTACATTGTAGATGAACAATGTAAAGATTTTTGGAAAATACGACGAGGTCGTTCCGGACGAGAAAACACAAAGGGTACCCCCTTTGCCGAATCGGCAAAAAATGGGTGTCGCACTTAAACGTCCATAACTTTTGGTACGGGGATCCGTTTTAAGCCCATGACCCGTCAAAACGAACCTTAGAACGAGAATCACATTCTGCCTTGGTAGATTTCTGGCAATACACCATGATTTGAGTGGGTATCAATAAACCGTATGATGTACGTTCTTTCGGTTGGGCCAATGCGTGGCTTCGGCAAAATCCTGCACGAGAGTGGGTTTTTTGCAAGTTATTTCCCTTGAAAACCGTATCACTTATATTGTAGATGGACAATGTAGATATTCGTATAAATCCGACGAGTTCGGTCCGGACGAGAAAACACAAAGGGTACCCCCCGTTGCAAAATTGACCAAAAATGGGTGTCGCACTTGAACGTCCATAACTTTTGCTATGGGGATCCGCTATAAGCCCATGACCCGTAAAAACGAACCATAGAAGGTGAAGCACGTAATGGATTGGTCGTTTTCTAGCAAAACACCATTATTTGAGTGGGTATCGACAAACTGCATGATGTACGTTTTTTCGGTTTGGCAATTGCATGGTTTCGGCAATATCCTGCACGAGAGTGGGTTTATTGCAAATTATTTTCCTGGAAAACCTTATCATTTACATTATAGATGAACAATGTAAATATTATTGGAAATACGACGAGGTCGGTCCAGACGAGAAAACACAAAGGGTACCCCCTTTGCTGAATCGACCAAAAATGGGTGTCGCACTTAAACGTCCATAACTTTCTCTACGGGGATCCGTATTAAGCCTATGACCCTTCAAAAAGAACCATAGAAGGAGAAGCATGCCATGGATTAGTCGCTTTCTGTCAATACACCATGGTTTGAGTGGGTATCGATAAACTGCATGATGTACGTTATTTCGGTTTGTCCAATGCGTGACTTTGGCAATATCCTGCACGAGAGTGGGTTTTTTGCAAGTTATTTCCCTTGAAACCCTTATCATTTATATTGTAGATGTACAATGTAAAGATTCGTGGAAATCCGACGAGGTTGGTCCGGACGAGAAAACACAAAGGGTACCCATTTGCTGAATCGACCAAAAATGGGTGTCGCACTTAAACGTCCATAACTTTTGCAACGGGGATCCGTTTCAAGCCCATGATCTATCAAAACGAACATTATAACAAGAAGCACATCATGGCTTGGTCACTTTCTGGAAATATTCCATGATTTGAGTGGGTATCCATAAACTTCATGATGTACGTTCTTTCGGTTTGGCCAATGCGTGGCTTTGGCAAAATCCTGCACGAGAGTGGGTTTTTTGCAAGTTATTTCCCTTGAAAACCACATCATTTATATTGTAGATGGACAATGTAGAGATTCGTGGAAATCCGACGAGGTCGGTCCGGACGAGAAAACACAAAGGGTACCCCCCGTTGAGAAATCGACCAAAAATGGGTGTCGCACTTGAACGTCCATTACTTTTGCTACGAAGATCCGTTATAAGCCCATGACCCTTCAAAACAAACCATAGAACGGGAAGTAAGTCATGGCTTGGTCTTTTATGGCAATACACCATGATTTGAGTGGGTATCGATAAACTGCATGATGTACGTTCTTTCGGTTTGACTAATGCGTGGCTTCGGCAATATCCTGCATGAGAGTGGGTTTTTTGCAAGTTATTTCCCTTGAAACCCTTATCATTTATATTGTAGATGGACAATTTAAAGATTCTTGGAAATCCGACGAGGTCGGTCCGGACGAGAAAACACAAAGGGTACCCCTTTGCTGAATAGACCAAAAATGGGTGTCGCACTTATACATCCATAACTTTTGATACGACGATCCATTTCAAGCCCATGACCCTTCAAAACGAACATTAGAACGAGAAGCACACCATGGCTTGGTCTCTTTCTGGCAATACACCATCATTTGAGTGGGTATCGATAAACTGCATGATGTACGTTCTTTCGGTTTGGCCAATGCGTGGCTTCAGCAATATCCTGCACGAGAATGGGCTTTTTGCAAGTTATTTCCCTTGAAAACCTTATCATTTACATTGTAGATGAACAATATAAAGATTCTTGGAAATCCGACGAGGTCGGTCCGGACGTGAAACACAAAGGGTACCCCCATTGACGAATCGGCCAAAAATGGGTGTCGTGTTAAAACGGCCATAACTTTTGCTAAGGGGATCCGTTTTAAGCTCATGACCCGTCAAAACGAACCTTAGAATGAGAAGCACTCCATGGATTGGTCAATTAATGGCAATACATCATGATTTGAGTGGGTATCGAAAAACTGCAGGATGTACGTTCTTTCGGTTTGGCCAATCCGTGGCTTTGGCAATATCCTGCACGAGAGTAGGTTTTTTGCAAGTTATTTCCCTTGAAAACCTTATCATTTACATTGTAGATAAACAATGTAAAGATTCATGGAAATCCGACGAGGTCGGTCCGGACGAGAAAACACAAAGCGTACCCCCTTTGCTAAATCAACCAAAAATTGGTGTCGCACTTAAACATTCATAACTTTTGCTACAGGGATCCGTTTCAAGCCCATGACCCATCAAAACGAACATTAGAACGAGAAGCACGCCATGGCTTGGTCTCTTTCTGGCAATACACTATCATTTGAGTGGGTATCGATAAACTGCATGATGTACGTTCTTTCGGTTTGGCCAATGCGTGGCTTCGGCAATATCCTGCACGAGAATGGGCTTTTTGCAAGTTATTTCCCTTTAAAACCTTATCATTTACATTGTAGATGAAAAATGTAAAGATTCTTGGAAATCCGACGAGGTCGGTCCGGACGAGAAACACAAAGGGTACCCCCTTTGACGAATCGGCCAAAAATGGGTGTCGTGCTAAAACGGCCATAACTTTTGCTAAGGGGATTCGTTTTAAGCTCATGACCCGTCAAAACGAACCTTAGAATGAGAAGCACTCCATGGATTGGTCAATTACTGGCAATACACCATGATTTGAGTGGGTATCGAAAAACTGCAGGATGTACATTCTTTCGGTTAGGCCAATGCGTGGCTTTGGCAATATCCTGCACGAGAGTAGGTTTTTTGCAAGTTATTTCCCTTGAAAACCTTATCATTTACATTGTAGATAAACAATGTAAATATTCATGGAAATCCGACGAGGTCGGTCCGGACGAGAAAACACAAAGGGTACCCCCTTTGCTAGATCAACCAAAAATGGGTGTCGCACTTAAACATCCATAACTTTTACTACAGGGATCCGTTTCAAGCCCATGACCCATCAAAACGAACATTAGAACGAGAAGCACGCCATGGTTGGTCGCTTTCTGGCAATACACCATGATTTGAGTGGGTATCGATAAACTGCATGATGTACGTTCTTTCGGTTTGGCTAATGCGTGGCTTCGGTAATATCCTGCACAAGAGTGGGTTTTTTGCAAGTTATTTCCCTTGAAAACCGTATAATTTATATTGTATATGGACAATGTAGAGATTCGTGGAAATCCGACGAGGTCGGTTCGGACTAGAAAACACAAATGGTACCCCCCGTTGCGAAATCGACCAAAAATGGGTGTCGCATTTGAACGTCCATAACTTTTGCTACGGGGATCCGTTATAAGCCCATGACCCGTCAAAACGAACCTTAGAACGTGAAGCACATCATGGCTTGGTCGCTTTCTGGTAATACACCATGATTTGTGTTGGATCAAATAATTGTATTCAAGATTAAAATAAATAAGGGGTATAGTTTATAATAGTCTTTAATACCTTAGGGGGTATTTTAGCTAATAGTTAATAATGCTTAGGTCATATTGACCTACGTATAAATAGTTTTATTTTCTATTTTTTAGGGTTAATGAACAATACGTATATTGAAGAGAGACTGTATTTTCTCTGTATTCTACACAAGAGGTATTCTGTACACCAAGAACACACACACGCATTCATCTGATTAATCAAGAGATTTGGGGTATGTTGATTTGATTTATTTATCTCTTGTTCTTTAATGTGTTATGTGATTGTTTATCAACTAAAATCTAGGTTTAACAAGTGGTATAAGAGCCACAGAATCAAGCTTTTTGGATTTAACAGTATTATTCGAAGCATTCACTGTGTGAAAATCGATTTCCTGATTTAATGGGTTTTTATGCATAAAATCGATTTGATTAGGTGTGTTTTATGCTATTGAACATCATTTGATTGTCTAATTGCACTTAAAATCATAAATCGATTGGATTCTGAAGAGTTTAGAAAATTATGTTCTTGAAGGTCGAACACTGTTTCAACTAAATCCAGATTCGATTTTTGGTGTTTGTGTGTTTTTCAAGTTGCAATGAATCAAGTTGTGATCGATTTGAGTCGTATATTGAGTTTGCATTGTTTAATTTCAGTATTGCACTATAATCGATTCCAATTTGTGATTTTTGGTGTCTGTTATGTTCGAATACAAGTCACTTTTCCATTGATTGAATCTTTTTAAAGTGTCTATTTTTTTAAATTAATTGGTTGCAATTTGTTCTGGAAGTGTTTATTGCCTTATTATCAAAGTTTGAGATTGTAAATCGATGTTTGGATAGGTTTTTGAATGATTCAGAACCGACTCTCGAGATGAACACGTTTTGTGCCAGTTCATAGTGATTAAAAGTGTTCAGCGCAAAGTGTATTTTGCGCCATAGCCCTTAGCGAGAATTTCAGGTTTGCGCCACCTTCACTTCGCGCAAAGTTTTTCTTCTCACCACATTTGCTTCGCGCAAATCTCTATTTGCGCCACCTTCTATTCGCGCAAAACACACTTCTCGCGACCCATTACTCGCGCAAAACCTCTTCTTGCGCCACCTCCTTCTCACGCAAAACTCCAGATCTCGCAAGCTTAATTTCGCGCAAATCTCAGAACACGCAAGTCTTAGTTAGCGCGAAACTCAAAAGCGCAAATTGCCTTTTACGCCAGATCCTTTTAGCACAAAGTGTGTTTTGCGCCAGCCTTACTTAGCTCAATTTTGCGCCACTATCCCTTCGCGCATAAGTGAATTTTGCGCCAGTCTTGGTTAGCGCAAAGTTTGTTTCACTTCATCCTTGCTTAGCGCAAGTTGATCTTTTGCGCCATCCCTGCTTAGCGCAAACTGACCATAGCGCAAATCTTCTTTTGCGCTACTGCTTTTAGCGCAAAATCTAAAGTGTGATTTTCTTTGTGTTTTATACTATTTGCGAATTCTGCATGTGATTATTTTTGGAAATTTATTTTTCTGAAAATTTTTAAGTGTAGTTTTTATCTGATTCTTGATTCTAAGATCTTACGAGTTGATTTAAGTTGTACAGATATCATCATGCCTTACATAGATGAGAAGGGAAATACAGTGCTGACCAAGAGAGACTGTGCTTTAGCATATATGCCAGAGATTCCAGCACTAGAAGATGAGAATGAAAAACTAAAGATTCAGAACTAATCTCTTCTTGAACAGATTGATAAGTTGCAAGATGATAAATACCTAAAGAAAGATTTTGTTTGCTCAGAATGCATTAATGATTCTAAAATTAATTTTTCTGGAATTATTGAGTCAAAAGAGAAAGATATTCTAAATCTTCAAGCTAAATTAAAAGAATCTGAAAGTCTTAATTCAAGATCTACATGGTCAAAGAAGGAGTTAATGCAAAAAGAGCTTGATGAGCTTAGAAGAAGAGCAAACAATGCTAGTGAAACATCTGAAGGGCTTAGAAAGATGAATTCTCGAATTTTTGCTGAAAGAGACTCTTTGAAAGATAAAGTTTTCAGTCTTGAGGTTGAGATTAATATGCTGAAAGAAAAGACAACCCAAGACAAAAACAACACAAAAGCCCAAGATGAGATGATAAAGATTGAGAAAGAAAGAAAAGAATTTGCTAAGAAATTCTCTGATTTCTCAAGAAAAGCCTTTGAAGAGAAGAAATCATTAGAGCTTAAATGTGTTAAGCTTTCTCAACAAGTTTCAGACTTTGAGAAAGTTATCATTCTGGAGAGAGACAAGGTTGAGAAAGAGAAGAAGATAGCTGAGCAGAAGAATGTAAATAAAGACTTTTCTAAAGAAAAGAAAGATCTAGAGACTAAGATAGCTAAGCTGACAAGAAAGCTATCTGAGTTGTCAATAAACATCTTGAAGGAGAAGAATGCAAAATCTGAGTTGCATAAGAAGTTTGATCTGATTGCAAAGGAAAGAAACAGTTTATCGTCAAAGATAAAGGAACTTGAAGAGATCGTATTCAAAGTGAAGCTGACTGAGCACAAGACGCCAGACTCAATAGCTCAATCACCGAGAGATGATCTAACTGCATTCGAATGCTCATTCAATTCAGCAACAAGTTCAATTTTTACTAATGTTTCTAATAATCCTTTGTTTGATGTAATTGATGATCATACTTTTGAACATAAAGATCAGATTCGTCCTTCTAACCTTTTCTTTGACAAAAATGTTGACGGTTCAGGTAATCTCAAAAAGAACAAGTCTCGGAAGAAAAGGTTCTGGAGAAGGGAAGATGAAGAAAAAGATAGAGAAAATTGGATTTGGAGAGTTAAAGGATCTTCTGAGGAGAAAAAGACAGATAAATCATTTGTGCATATATCAAATGCTAAAAGGAACAATGCTCCGAAAGGTAAAACTTTTGGCAAACCTGATCTGGTTTACACAATCAATCAATTGATCAGGTTAGCACAAAAGAAAATTAGTTGTTCCTACTGTGGCTCAAATGATTTTGTAAGAAAAGATTATGTGAATAACTGGTATGGTTCTTATTTTATATATCCCGTTAGAACTGCAACTAACCCATTAGGACCCAATTACCAGTGGGTACCAAAAGCTAAATCTGTGTTGCAGGCACCCAAGGTTTAAGGGGGAGAAAGAACAATGACTTTTGATTACTATAGATCAGGACTCTTGCATCATTGTCAAAACAATGACTTCTAGACAATACAGTCTAGAACTCGGACTTCAATGTCAAAGAGTTTGACTTCTGAATTTACTTTAATCCTAGTAATTCAGAACTCGGTTTCATGATTAAGGATTATCCACATATTAAGGGGGAGCTTATATGCTTTATATATTTTTCTGATGAATTGTTGTTTTACAGATATAAAGAGGGAGAACACTTAAATGAAAATATTCATTCCAGAGGAAGTTAAGGATTCTGGTTTACAGGTATATCTTTCTAATCCTTACACTCTATCACTTGTTGAAAGATGAACAACTTTCACTTGTGAAAAATGGTTTCTTAAATGTTCAAACCACTTCCTATTCTTCAAAGTTTTTCATGAATTGTGAAGTGTGATTTTAAATGATTTTTGGATACTTAATTAACAAACTCTTTTTGTTTGAAGGGGAGAATTGCATTGTCAAAAACAAGATGTCTTTGATTTCTCCAAATTTTATTCTTCATGTTTATTTGTATTCCTTTGTGCTTACATGTACAAAAGACAGATGAACAACACGTTCTTTTAGGAAAATACATGGGATTTGATGTGTGAACTTAACTGAACTTCCATGGATTCACGATAACCAGTGTTTCCTACCCAGGAAGTATTACATGAGTGATTGAGGGGAGAGGGGTCTAAAGATTTGAGTTTTGGTGTGTGAAGAGGTAAAATGAAAAAGAGAGATTGGTTAGAAGTGAGATTTAAAAGATTAAAAGAAAGAGGGTGAGAGAACAGAGTAAAAGAATATCAAACTCTGCACCAAACTTCTTTCTGAGTCGGGCAACCACATTATCTGTTGTTTCACATTTCTTCGTGAATGACATTGAAAAAGGCAACTAGCCCATGCCATCTCTTGCATTACACCCCACCAACTACTCATTCTTTTCTCAAAAAGAGAATGTTTCACATTTTCTGGGGAAGCAGCACACACGCTATTGGTTCTTCATTTGGAAGATACTAATATTGAAAAAGAAGGAAAGTTGCCCCACCTTCGAACCTTTCTCATGCACATTGAGTCTTTGTATAATTTGTTGCTGTCTCAACAAGTTTACATACTTTGAGCCTACATTAAAAAGCAATCACCGGTGCTTAATTCTTTCATACACATGCACGAGCACACAGAAATTTGTTTTCTGTCAGAACATTCATAGATAACCATGTGTTATTCGATGATTGAATGGAAGTCCTGGGGAGCCAACATCAAAACCAACTCCTTATATAGTAACTTTGTGTTACTCAGTGACTGTGTGTTACTGGCAGGCATTCCAAACTGAGTCATTTGTTGATTCAGGGTTACCATTTTTTTTCTCTTATTTGAATCTGCAAAGATTGAAATAATCACTCTTTCCATTTGGGGAGGCTGCTCTTATTTCCACACAGGGATCTATGTATGAAGACAACGCTTAATTGATGACTTAGGGGAGAAAATTCCTACCTTACTTTGTTATGTTTTGATGATGATGATTCTCACCACTCATCAAAAAGGGGGAGAATACACAAAGAAGACTAACACTACTGAAGAATTCAAAGATATCAAAGTGTCTGAACTTATTCGATCAATCAAGAGATCTGACTGAAGATGATCGTCAAAAGGACACTTAAGTTAAAGAAAAAGGAAGATGAAGACTGTATCTGAATTTTTTCAAGAGAAGTGAAGACCCAAAGAAAATTGCCAATTTTTTTTTAATCTTGAATCTAAAGGAAGAGATTGTTGGATCAAATAATTGTATTCAAGATTAAAATAAATAAGGGGTCTAGTTTGTAATAGTCTTTAATACCTTAGGGGGTATTTTAGCTAATAGTTAATAATGCTTAGGTCATATTGACCTACGTATAAATAGTTTTATTTTCTGGTTTCTAGGGTTAATGAACAATACGTAGATTGAAGAGAGGCTGTATTTTCTCTGTATTCTACACAAGAGGTATTATGTACACCAAGAACACACACACGCATTCATCTGATTAATCAAGAGATTTGTGGTATGTTGATTTGATTTATTTATCTCTTGTTCTTTAATGTGTTGTGGGATTGTTTATAAACTAAAATCTGGATTTAACAATTTGAGTAGGTATCGATAAACTGCATGATGTACGTTTTTTCGGTTTGGCCATTGCATGGTTTCGGTAATATCCTGCACGAGAGTGAGTTTTTTGCAAGTTATTTCACTTGAAACCCTTATAATTTACATTGTAGATGAACAATGTAATGATTCTTGGAAATACGACGAGGTCGGTCCGGACGAGAAAAACACAAAGGGTACCCCCTTTGCTGAATCGACCAAAAATGAGTGTCGCACTTAAACGTCCATAACTTTCGCTACGGGGATCCATATTAAGCCCATGACCCTTCAAAATGAACCATAGAACGAGAAGCATGCCATGGCTTAGTCGCTTTCTGGCAATACACCATGGTTTGAGTGGGTATCGATAAACTGCATGATGTACGTTATTTCGGTTTGGCCAATACGTGGCTTTGGCAATATCCTGCACGAGAGTGGTTTTTTTGCAAGTTATTTCCCTTGAAACCCTTATCATTTATATTTTAGATTGACAATTTCAAGATTCGTGGAAATCCGACGAGGTCAGTCTGGACGAGAAAACACAAAGGGTACCCCGTTTGCTGAATCGACCAAAAATGGGTGTCGCACATAAACATCCATCACTTTTGCTACGGGGATCCGATTCAAGTCCATGACCCTTCAAAACGAACATTAGAACGATAAGCACACCATGGATTGGTCTCTTTCTGGCAATACACCATGATTTGAGTGGGTATCAATAAACTGCATGATGTACGTTCTTTCGGTTTAGCCAATGCGCGGCTTCGGCAATATCCTGCACGAGAGTGGGCTTTTTGCAAGTTATTTCCCTTGAAAACCTTATCATTTACATTGTAGATGAACAATGAAAAGATTCGTGGAAATCCGACGAGGTCGGTCCGGACGAGAAAACACAAAGGGTACCCCCTTTGACGAATCGGCCAAAAATGGGTGACGCGCTAAAACTTCCATAACTTTTGCAACGGGGATCCGTTTTAAGCCCATGACCCATCAAAATTAACCTTAGAACGAGAAGCACGTCATGAATTGGTCTCTTTCTGGAAATACACCATGATTTGAGTGGGTATCCATAAACTGCATGATGTACGTTATTTCGGTTTGGCTAATGCGTGGCTTCGGCAATATCCTGCACGAGAGTGGGTTTTTTGCAAGTTATTTCCCTTGAAAACTGTATCATTTATATTGTAGATGGACAATGTAGAGATTCGTGGAAATTCGACGAGGTCGGTCCGGACGAGAAAACAAAAAGTGTACCCCCCGTTGCGAAATCGACCAAAAATGGGTGTCGCACTTGAACGTCCATAACTTTTGCTACGGGGATCCGTTATAAGCCAATGACCCGTCTAATAGAACCTTAGAACATGAAGCACGCAATGGCTTGGTAGCTTTCTGGCAATACACCATGATTTGAGTGGGTATCGATAAACTGCATGATGTACGTTTTTTCGGTTTGGCCATTGCATGGTTTCGGCAATATCCTGCACGAGAGTGGGTTTTTTGCAAGTTCTTTCCCTTAAAACCTTATCATTTATATTGTAGATGGAAAATGTAAAGAATTGGGGAAATCCGATGAGGTCGGTCCGGACGAGAAAACACAAAGGGTACCCCTTTGCGGAATCGGCCAAAAATGGGTGTCGCACTTAAACGTCCATAACTTTTGGTACGGGAATTCGTTTTAATCCCATGACCCATCAAAACGAACCTTAGAACGAGAAGCACTCCATGGATTGGTCGCTTTCTGGCAGTACACCATGATTTGAGTGGGTATCGATAAACTGCAGGATGTACGTTCTTTCGGGTAAGACATTGCGTGGTTTCGACAATATCCTGCACGAGAGTGGGCTTTTTGCAAGTTAATTCCCTTGAAAATCCTATCATTTACATTGTAGATAAACAATGTAAATATTCGTGGAAATCCGACGAGGTCGGTCCGGACGAGAAAACACAAAGGGTACCCCCTTTGCCGAATCGGACAAAAAATGGGTGACGCGCTAAAACGTCCATAACTTTTGCTACGGGGATCCGTTTTAAGCCCATGACCCCTCAAAACGAACCTTAGAACGAGAAGGACGTTTTGCCTTGGTAGCTTTCGGGCAATACACCATGATTTGAGTGGGTATCAATAAACTGCAGGATGTACGTTCTTTCGGTTTGGCCAATGCGTGGGTTCGGCAATATCCTACACGAGAGTGAGTTTTTTGGGAGTTATTTCCCTTGAAAACCTTATCATTTATATTGTAGATGTACAATGTAAAGATTCGGGGAAATCCAACGAAGTCGGTCCGGACGAGAAAACACAAAGGGTACCCCCTTTGTTGAATCGACCAAAAATAGGTGTCACACTTAAACGTCCATAACTTTTGCTTCGGGGATCCGTTTTAAGCCCATGACCCATCAAAATGAATCTTAGAACGAGAAGCACTCCATGTATTTGTTGATTACTGGAAATACACCAAGATTTGAGTGGGTATCGATAAACTGTATGATGTATGTTCTTTCGGTTTAGCCATTGCGTGGCTTCGACAATATCCTGCATGAGAGTGGATTTTTGGCAAGTTATTTCTCTTGAAACCCTTATCATTTATATTGTAGATGGACAATGTAAAGATTCGTGGAAATCCGACGAGGTTGGTCCGGACGAGAAAACACAAAGGGTGCCCCCTTTGCTGAATCGACCAAATATGGGTGTCGCACTTGAACGTCCATAACTTTTGCTACGGGGATCCGTTATAAGCCCACGACCCGTCAAAACGAACATTAGAACGATAAGCACACCATTGTTTGGTCGATTTATGGAAATATACCAGGATTTGACTGGGTATCGATAAACTGCATGATGTACGTTCTTTCGGTTTGGCCAATGCGTGGCTTCGGCAACATCCTGCACGAGAGTGGGTTTTTTGCAAGTTATTTCCCTTGAAAACCTTATCACTTACCTTGTAGATGAACAATGTAATTATTCGTGGAAATCCGACGAGGTCGGTCCGGACGATAAAACACAAAGGGTGCCCCCTTTGCCGAATCGGCCAAAAATGGTTGACGCGCTAAAATGTCCTTAACTTTTGCTCCGGGGATCCGTTTTAAGCCCATGACCCCTCAAAAAGAACCTGATAACGAGAAGCACGTCATGACTTGGTAGCTTTATGGCAATACACCATGATTTGAGTGGGTATCGATAAACTGCATGATGTATGTTCTTTCGGTTTGGCCAATGCGTGGGTTCGGCAATATCCTACACGAGAGTGGGTTTTTTGCGAGTTATTTCCCTTGAAAACCTTATCATTTATATTGTATATGGACAATGTAAAGATTCGGGGAAATCCAACGAGGTCGGTCCGGACGAGAAAACACAAAGGGTACCCCGTTTGCTGAATCGACCAAAAATGGGTGTCACACTTAAACGTCCATAACTTTTGCTTCGGGGATCCGTTTTATGCCCATGACCCGTGAAAATGAATCTTAGAACGAGAAGCACGCCATGTCTTTGTTGATTACTGGAAATACACCAAGATTTGAGTGGGTATCGATAATCTGCATGATGTACGTTCTTTTGGTGTAGCCAATGCGTGGCTTCGGCAATATCCTGCACGAGAGTAGTTTTTTTGCAAGTTATTTCCCTTGAAAACCTTATAATTGACATTGTATATGAAAAATGTAAAGATTCGTGGAAATACGACAAGGTCGGTCCGGACGAGAAAACACAAAGGGTGCCCCCTTTGCCGAATCGGCCAAAAATGGGTGACGCGCTAAAATGTTCTTAACTTTTGCTACGGGGATCCGTTTTAAGCCCATGACCCCTCAAAACGAACCTTAGAACGTGAAGCACGTCATGACTTGGTCTCTTTTTGGCAATACACCATGATTTAAGTGGGTATCGATAAACTGCATGATGTATGTTCTTTCAGTTTAGCCATTGCGTGGCTTCGACAATATCCTGCATAGACCTGGCAAAAACTGACACGACACGCTAACCCGACACGAACTCGACACGAAATAAACGGGTTTGGGTAATACATTTCAACCCGTTTAAGTAAACGGGTTGACACGACACGACACGAAAATTAAACGGGTAAGGTCATGGTCAAAAATTTCAACTCGAAAATGACCCGAATAACCCGTTTTTATATATATATATATATATATTTGTGTGTATATATATATATATATAAGTTTTTCTTTTGATGCTTTGGATTTTTAGTGTTTAGATTTGATTATAATTTTGAATTATAAATTTTGGATTTCTAATGCTTTCATTTGAATTTTGTATTTGTATTTTTTTGTGAATTTTCGAAACGAACCTTAAAATGAGAAGCACGTCATGACTGTGTCTCTTTCTGGCAATACACCATGATTTGAGTGGGTATCAATAAACTGCATGATGTATGTTCTTTCGGTTTAGCCATTGCGTGGCTTCGACAATATCCTGCATGAGAGTGGATTTTTGGCAAGATATTTCCCTTGAAACCCTTATCATTTATATTCTAGATGGACAATGTAAAGATTCGTGGAAATCCGACGAGGTCGGTCCGGACGAGAAAACACAAAGGGTGCCCCCTTTGCTGAATCGACCAAAAATGGGTGTCGCACTTGAACGTCCATAACATTTGCTACGGGGATCCGTTATAAGCCCACGACCCGTCAAAACGAACATTAGAACGATAAGCACACCATTATTTGGTCGATTTCTGGAAATATACCAGGATTTGAGTGGGTATCGATAAACTGCATGATGTACGTTCTTTCGGTTTGGCCAATGCGTGGCTTCGGCAACATCCTGCATGAGAGTGGGTTTTTTGCAAGTTATTTCCCTTGAAAACCTTATCATTTAACTTGTAGATGAACAATGTAATTATTCGTGGAAATCTGACGAGGTCGGTCCGGACGAGAAAACACAAAGGGTACACCCTTTGCCGAATCGGCCAAAAATGGGTGTCGTGCTAAAACGTCCATAACTTTTGCTACGGGGATCTGTTTTAACCTCATGACCCGTCAAAACGAACCTTAGAACGAGACGCACTCCATGGATTGGTA
Organism: Arctium minus; assembly: GCA_954870635.1. Lineage (NCBI taxonomy): Eukaryota > Viridiplantae > Streptophyta > Magnoliopsida > Asterales > Asteraceae > Arctium > Arctium minus. The sequence continues at coordinate 991,767 of OX941097.1, forward strand.
TCTTTCTGGCAATACACCATGATTTGACTGGGTATCGATAAATTGCATGATGTACGTTCTTTAGGTTTGGCCAATGCGTGGTTTCGACAATATCCTGCACGAGAGTAGGCTTTTTGCAAGTTATTTCCCTTGAAAACCTTATCATTTACATTGTAGATGAACAATGTAAAGATCCATGGAAATCCGACGAGGTCGGTCCGGACGAGAAAACACAAAGGGTACCCCCTTTGCCGAATCGGCCAAAAATGGGTGACGCGCTAAAACGTCCTTAACTGTTGCTACGGGGATCCGTTTTAAGCCCATAACCCCTCAAAACGAACCTAAGAACGAGAAGCACGTCATGACTTGGTCGCTTTCTGGAAATACACCATGATTTGAGTGGGTATCGATAAACTGTATGATGTATGTTCTTTCGGTTTGGCCAATGCGTGGCTTCGGCAACATCCTGCACGAGAGTGGGTTTTTTGCAAGTTATTTCCCTTGAAAACCTTATCACTTACCTTGTAGATGAACAATGTAATTATTCGTGGAAATCCGACGAGGTCGGTCCGGACGATAAAACACAAAGGGTGCCCCCTTTGCCGAATCGGCCAAAAATGGTTGACGCGCTAAAATGTTCTTAACTTTTGCTACGGGGATCCGTTTTAAGCCCATGACCCATCAAAACGAACCTTAGAACGTGAAGCACGTCATGACTTGGTCTCTTTTTGGCAATACACCATGATTTAAGTGGGTATCGATAAACTGCATGATGTATGTTCTTTCAGTTTAGCCATTGCGTGGCTTCGACAATATCCTGCATGAGAGTGGATTTTTGGCAAGTTATTTCCCTTGAAACCCTTATCATTTATATTCTAGATGGACAATGTAAAGATTCGTGGAAATCCGACGAGGTCGGTCCGGACGAGAAAACACAAAGGGTGCCCCCTTTGCTGAATCGACCAAAAATGGGTGTCGCACTTGAACGTCCATAACTTTTGCAACGGCGATCCGTTATAAGCCCACGACCCGTCAAAACGAACATTAGAACGATAAGCACACCATTGTTTGGTCGATTTCTGGAAATATACCAGGATTTGAGTAGGTATCGATAAACTGCATGATGTACGTTCTTTCGGTTTGGCCAATGCGTGGCTTCGGCAACATCCTGCATGAGAGCGGGTTTTTTGCAAGTTATTTCCCTTGAAAACCTTATCATTTAACTTGTAGATGAACAATGTAATTATTCGTGGAAATCCGACGAGGTCGGTCCGGACGAGAAAACACAAAGGGTACACCCTTTGCCGAATCGGCCAAAAATGGGTGTCGTGCTAAAACGTCCATAACTTTTGCTACGGGGATCCGTTTTAACCTCATGACCCGTCAAAACGAACCTTAGAACGAGACGCACTCCATGGATTGGTATCTTTCTGGCAATACACCATGATTTGACTGGGTATCGATAAAATGCATGATGTACGTTATTTAGGTTTGGCCAATGCGTGGTTTCGACAATATCCTGCACGAGAGTAGGATTTTTGCAAGTTATTTCCCTTGAAAACCTTATCATTTACATTGTAGATGAATAATGTAATGATCCATGGAAATCCGATGAGGTCGGTCCGGACGAGAAAACACAAAGGGTACCCCCCTTTGCCGAATCGGCCAAAAATGGGTGACGCGCTAAAATGTCCTTAACTTTTGCTACGGGGATCCGTTTTAAGCCCATGACCCCTCAAAACGAACCTTAGAACGAGAATCACATCATGACTTGGTCGCTTTCTGGCAATACACCATGATTTGAGTGGGTATCGATAAACTGCATGATGTATGTTCTTTCGGTTTAGCCATTGCGTGGCTTCGACAATATCCTGCCTGAGAGTGGATTTTTGGCAAGTTATTTCCCTTGAAACCCTTATCATTTATATTCTAGATGGACAATGTAAAGATTCGTGGAAATCCAACGAGGTCGGTCCGGACGAGAAAACACAAAGGGTGCCCCCTTTGCTGAATCAACCAAAAATGGGTGTCGCACTTGAACGTCCATAACTTTTGCTACGGGAATCCGTTATAAGCCCACGACCCGTCAAAATGAACATTAGAACAATAAGCACACCATTGTTTGGTCGATTTCTAGAAATATACCAGGATTTGAGTGGGTATCGATAAACTTCATGATGTACGTTCTTTCCGTTTGGCCAATGCGTGGCTTCGGCAACATCCTGCACGAGAGAGGGTTTTTTGCAAGTTATTTCCCTTGAAAACCTTATCATTTACCTTGTAGATGAACAATGTAATTATTCGTGGAAATCCGACGAGGTCGGTCCGGACGAGAAAACACAAAGGGTACACCCTTTGCCGAATCGGCCAAAAATGGGTGTCGTGCTAAAACGTCCATAAATTTTTCTACGGGGATCCGTTTTAACCTCATGACCCATCAAAACGAACCTTAGAACGAGACGCACTCCATGGATTGGTATCTCTCTGGCAATATGTCAGGATCGAATTCTTAACAAGAATTAATACTCAGAAACTAATATCAAAGAAGTTGCGGAAAAACACTTTGATATTTGATCAAACAGTAATCAAAAACAGTATATAATTATCAAACTGTAAACTTGTATTTAATGCTTAAAACTACAAGATTACACACTCAACCTCAATATTGATGAACAAGCTCACCAATACGAATTCTACTTCTCTAGAATTAGGATCTATGCCTTAAGGTTGATTTTCTCTCAAAAAAACGATTATCAAAAGTTCTATCAAAAGTTATTTCTATCTATTCTAAACATTCTATACATATACTGATAAAAAAAGATAATTACAAAGAATAAACAAATCTTTAGTATATCTTCCATGTATATCTTCTAAATATATCTTCAGTATATCCAGCTGTAGTACATTCCATCCGGATCTCTTTAGCAGCACTAATAATGCTCAGCAGCATTAACTTCAACTAGCAGCATTAACTTCAAGCAGTACTAACTACTAGCAGTACTAACTAGCTAAGCAGTACTAACTTTGTTCAAGCAGTACTAACTTTAACTAGCAGTAGTAATTCTACTAGCAGTAGTAACACTTAGCAGTATTAATCTTCAACTTGTTCTGGCAGTAGTAACTACTCTTGTACTAGCAGTAGTTACTACACTTAGTAGAATCTTCAGTTCCCAACAATCTCCCCTAACTTGATTTTTAGAAGAGAAGTCAAGTTCTTCAGATATTCTTCCAGATGCTCTTTTTAATGCTCCCAAAACTTCCAAGATCATGCTCCTAAGTCTGGATTCAGTCCCAAACTCTGATTGATTATCCTCTGAATTAGATACTTGGCCATTTCTGAATTTGGTGCACAACTCAACTTCTTCTTTAGCATGGCATGAACTTTCAGTCTGGTGTGATTATATACTCTATCCACTAGGAAGTATTCTGTGTGATTTCTATCCAAAGTCACTGCATATACTCCACTAGTTTCATATAGAGTCCAACTTGTGACTTCTTTAAACACACTCTTGATGACCTGGTCCACTCCTTCAGGTTTGAACATCATGCATAGATACTCCATCACCAGTTTTGTAAGAGAAATTCCTGGAGTATTCAGATGATCTGCATACAGCTTAATTCCTATGTCAAACATCTCTTCTATATCAGATCTAGAGCATGTTCTGACAATCTTGACCCAAGTGTTGAATACTTCATACTTATCACCCTTCCTCTTGAGTCTGATGTAATCTTTCCCATCCATTGTCAGTACATCCCAGTGAATGATCTCAGGTGGCTTAACTCCAACAGGTTCTGCAGAAATTGGTTCAGGCACTTTGTCCATCACTACCATATATAAGCTTACATCATCTTTGATTGATGACACTTGCTGACTTGATGACTCAGGTGCCCCTTCTTCTTCAGCAACATTTTGTTCTTCTTCTATTCTGGGCTTCTTATCTTTCTTTCTTTTGGCCATCATCTTGGTTCTTTTCAAAGACTTTTGAACCTGTACTAGAGTAGCTTCCTTCTTCTTTTCTTCCTTTTCCCTTACCATTTCTTTGATAGGAGTTCCCTCTTCACTTTCAGGGAATGGTTGATTCATATCTATATCATTACTCTCCTTGGCCTTCTTTTCAAACTCTACTCTTTTCTTTTCATTGCTCTTCAGATTCCCCATTTCTTTTTCATAGAGCTCTCTGATCTGATCAAAACTCATCTTCACAAACATTTCTTTCTTTACCCCAATTGCACTCCTCAAGAAAGTTATCATGTTGTTTCTTTCCTGAGTGGCTTGGTAAGTTTGTGAAGGTCTTCTTTTCTTTGCACTTGTATTAGCCATCATAGCTTTTCTCAGACTTATAGCCCTTTGTTTAGCCTTTTCAGTTTCAAGCCCCTTTTGATAGGCTTTATTTAGCTCAGCAGCTAAAGCCTTTGCCATTTCCCTGTCCTTCTCCACCTGAGCTCTTTCTTCTTTTTCCATCTCCTTCTGCATTTTCCTTGCTAAAGCTTCATCTGATTCAACCAACCTTTGTTTCTTGATTGGTTGATCAGATTCCACTATCTTTTCTTTTCCCTTATTCTTTGATTCTGCAGCTTTGACTTTCTGTTCTGATTTTCTGTCTCTCCCTTCATTTATGACCACTCCCTTTGCTTTGGGAGTGTCATTCTTAGCTTTGATTAGCACTTCAGCTACTTCAATTTCTGTTGGTGTTAACTCTGTTACTGCTGCTTGTGAGGTTTCAGCAGCATTAACAGTTTCTGCTTCCTTCTCCCCCTCAACTTCAACTCTCTCTTTATCAATCTCCCCTTCCCTTGATGCTTCTTCCATGTTGATCTCCCCCTTTTTGGGAGCATCAGTCACTGGTTTCCTCCTTCTGAGCACAAATTGTTTCTTCTTCTTTTGCAGAATCAGTTTCCGTACCATTTGCTTCAACTTGATGATTTGTTCTTGTTGTGACAGTACTATGAGTTTTAGCTCTTCTAAATCTTTGCCCTGTTTGAGTACATCCATGTTGATGTTGCCCATTGTCTCCATCAATTCATCATAGTTATATCTGTCCTCACTTTCTCCAGAAGTGTTACCCCCTATTGAAGGATCATTGGATCTTTTAGTAGTGGAAGTCTTCTGCCTAGCAGAAGCACTATCCACCCCTGTGGTTTCTTGGCACCAGGGACCTTCAAATGATTGCTCATTCAAAGTTGCCATGGGGGAGGTCTTATTGATGTTACCACTTTCCTCCTCTGTGCTAGCAGGAGTAGTGGCAGCCTCATCACCCATATGCTCTACCTCCTCCTCAGAGAGCACCTCCTTTGGGTTGGGAGATACCCTTGTGGTTTCCCTTTGGATATTCTCTAGGGGAGAATTCTCCCTTAGAGGGCTTAAAGGCTTAGTTGGTGATGGTACAAGAAGGGAAGGAGCCTTCTTTACCTGTTTTCTTTGATACGTTTGGGTAATTGTAGAAGTGGGCTTATTCAGAAGAGACTGTGGAATTGATTTTGAGAGGGAAGGTTGGGCTTGGCTAGCAGTGGGATGGTCTAATGAGGGCCTTGACCCTGCTGCCATACCTTCAGTGTTTTGGGACACCACCATCATTGTAGAGAACAATGGGGTGTCAACTCCTTCCGAGTCCCCAGCAGATCTTCTCATATTTGAGAAAACCTTGCCTTTTGGGGGTTTAGGTACATATACTCCAACAGGTTGAGGTATATCCGTCAATTCATGGTTAATTGCTTCCTGAACAAATCTGGGATACATAAAGAAACTCTTTTTGTTTCCCATATTTGATACAAGATCACTGAAAATCATCTTTGAGAAATTGTACCTTCTGGATGTAGCCAAGCATACCAAAGCATATGCAATTGGACTGCTGAACTCACTCCATCCAGTGGTCTTTTTGGAGATGCAATGCATCAGGGTATGAACAAGAAAACGCCATTGGGGTGAAAACTTTGCTTTTGAGAATTTGAAAACACCCAATGGGCCTCCATACCCCATTCTAGTAAGATTAGAAAACAGTTCATCATTAGAGATAGACGTTATACCAGAGGCATCGTCTAGACGTAGACTGATGCGTATAACCTCTTCAGTAACTGTTAGTGGTTGATCACAGATTCTTGTCTTGATCATTTGCACACCATTTTCCACAACAATGGTTGCATTGGCCCAGAACTGCCTTTGATGCTCAATGTATATTGTAGTGGATACAGTAAGAGCATGAGCAATGTGGCTTGACTTAAGGAAATCCACAATCTGATGAAAGCCTTCTGCTTGTTTTGGCTTTTGGAGCATTGCGATTTCATTGTGCTCGTCAATGAACGCCATTGATGCCATTGACCTTGAAGATTTTTGCCTGAAAACTTTGAACTTTGAGAGAGAAAGGGTTTAGAGCGCAAGGGAACAGTATGCAAAGAGTCGTTATGAACTTTTAGGCGGGCAAAGAGTATTTATAGTATTCGGAATATAAGCAGTATTAACCTAGAGCAGTATTAACTACTAGCAGTAGTAACGGCTAGCAGTATTAACTAACTAGCAGTATTAACTGAAAGCAGTATTAACCACTAGCAGTATTAACTACTAGCAGTATTAACTGAAAGCAGTATTAACCACAAGCAGTATTAACTAACTAGCAGTATTAACTGAAAGCAGTATTAACCACTAGCAGTATTAACTACTAGCAGTATTAACTGAAAGCAGTATTAACCACTAGCAGTATTAACTACTAGCAGTATTAACTGAAAGCAGTATTAACTACTAGCAGTATTAACTACTAGCAGTATTAACTGAAAGTAGTATTAACTACTAGCAGTATTAACTACTAGCAGTATTAACTACTAGCAGTATTAACTATACTTACTCCTTTTAAACTTGCTAACACTGAGTACTGCTATGGATATCCTGAAAAAGAAGATTAGTAACACCAAGAATACAAATATACAGGTATAAAACCACTTTTTGAGAAGAAGATTATTCAAAGTTTATCATTCCCACACCTGTGACCAAGAAAGTGAATCTACCCACATCAAAAGCTTTAGTGAATAGATCAGCAAACTGATTGTCAGTGTGGACTTTGACAACTTGAATAAGTTTCTTTTCATTACAATCTCTTATAAAGTGATACCTGATTTCAATGTGCTTTGTCTTTGAGTGCTTGACTGGATTATTTACAATGCTAATAGCACTGCTGTTGTCAATAAAGATTGGAGTGTGTAGAAAGGTTACCCCATAGTCCAACATTTGATTCTGAATCCATAAGACTTGAGAACAGCAACTTGCAGCTGCTATGTACTCTGCCTCTGTTGTAGATGTGGATACTGTGGTTTGTTTCTTGCACTGCCATGAGACTAGTCTTGCACCCAAGAACTGACATCCTCCAGAAGTAGATTTTCTGTCCAAGTTTGCCCCACCTAGATCACTGTCTGAGTATGCTATTAGGTCAAAAGGGGAGTTATGAGGATACCAAAGTCCCAATCTGGGTTGCCCTTTGAGATATCTGAAGATCCTCTTAACAGCTTGAAAGTGAGATTGCTTTGGCCTAACTTGAAATCTTGCACAGACTGGAAACATTATATCTGGCCTAGATGCTGTGAGATACATGAGAGAGCCAATCATGGATCTATAATAGTGCACATCCATGTCCTCCCCCTCAAGATCTGCTGTGATCTGCTTGTGTGTTTCCATAGGTGTGCTGGCAGGTTTTGATTCTGAGAAACCAAACTTGGTTAGAATATCCTGCACATACTTGGATTGACATATGAAAATGCCATCTGACTTCTGTTGAACTTGGAGTCCAAGGAAGAAAGTAAGTTCCCCCATGGAACTCATTTTGAACCTTTGATGCATTAAATCCTCAAATTCCTTGCACATGTTGTTTCTTGTAGATCCAAAGATAATGTCATCAACATAGATTTGGACCAGCAAGATATCCTTCTTCTTTCTTTTGATAAAAAGAGTCTTATCTATGACTCCTCTTTCAAAGTCATTTTCCAAGAGATAGGATGACAGAGTGTCATACCATGCTCTTGGGGCTTGATGTAGTCCATAAAGTGCTTTCTTTAATTTGTATACCCTGTCTGGATAGCTTGGGTTTTCAAACCCTGGTGGTTGACAGACATATACTTCTTCTTCAATTGATCCATAGAGAAAAGCACTTTTTACATCCATTTGATAGACTTTGAAGTTCATGTAAGAAGCATAGGCTAGGAATAGTCTGATTGCTTCTATCCTAGCCACAGGTGCAAAAACTTCTTCATAATCTATACCCTCTTCTTGAGTATAGCCTTGAGCCACCAGCCTTGCTTTGTTCCTTATAACAATACCTCTTTCATCTCTCTTGTTTCTGAAGATCCATTTTGTGCCAATTGCTCTGTGACCTTTAGGAAGGTCTACTAGATCCCACACATCTTGTAGCTTGAACTGTAACAATTCTTCTTGCATTGCTTCTATCCAGCTAGATTCTTTCATAGCATCATGTGCCTTTTTAGGCTCAAGCTGGGATAGAAAACATGAGAGCACTGTATGCTGTTGATCTTGCATTTCCTGAAGCCTGCTTTGATGTCTAGTCATCATGGGAGAAGAGATATCTCCTATTACCAGCTGTGGAGGATGATTCTTTTGAACTCTGGTGTTATGACTAAGTTCTTCATTCAGTCCAGCCTCTAGATTAGAGTTCTGCAACTCAACTGAAGTGTCTTCAGATGTCACTTCTGATTCTTGAGTCTCCTCATCTCTAGTGTCTTCTTCACTCTGACATGGTTCAGTAAATGATTCCTTTTCACAGTCTTCATTTACTGTGGATATGGGAAAAATCACAGATTTAGATATACTTTCTTGAACTTGTGTGATCTCTGATTCTCCACCATCTGTTCCTGTATACTCAGTACTGAAACCAAAAGAGTTAGTTAGTGAATCAATGTCAAATAGCCATTGAGGTCCAGACCCAACAGGATTTGGTGTGTTCTCATTGCATTTGACATTGTCACTTTCTTCAATTATTCTAGAAGAAGAGTTAAAAACTCTGTAGGCCCTACTCTGAGATGAATATCCAACAAGAAATCCATCATCTGCTTTGCTATCAAACTTACCTAAGTGAGATTTGGTATTTAGAATTGTACAAGGACACCCAAAAGGTTTGAAGAAACCAATAAAAGGTTTTCTTTGATTTAATAGCTCATATGGGGTCTTGTTCTTTTGCTTGACCACTAGAACTCTGTTTTGGACATAACAAGCAGTATTAACTGCTTCAGCCCAGAATGTAATTGGCAATTTTGAATCAGCCAACAGAGATCTAGCAGCCTCTATTAGTGTCCTATTTCTCCTTTCAGCAACACCATTCTGTTGAGGAGTCCTAGGAGCACTATATTGTCTCTCAATACCTTTTCCTTCACAAAAAGTGTTTAAATCATGATTTTTAAATTCAGTTCCATTATCTGATCTAATGACTTTTACTCTTTGATTAGTTTGGTTTTCAATTCTTAGAATAAAGGATTTGATAAGACCACTTGTTTCATCCTTAGTCCTTAGAAAATATACCCAAGTAAATCTGGAGTAATCATCAACAATAACCAAGCAGTAAGATTTCTTTCCTATACTCATAACATTTGTAGGACCAAACAGATCCATATGTAATAACTGGAGACAGGAAGAAACAGAATTTAACTCTTTGGTCTTATGAGAAGTTTTGTGTTGTTTGCCTTTAAGACAAGCAACACAATGATCATCACATGAAAAGACTTTTGAAGGTAAACCTCTTACAAGGTTATTTTTAACAAGATTGTTCATAGTCTTGAAATTCATGTGACACATCCTTCTGTGCCAAAGGGAGGATTCATCTATAGAAGCTTTTGAAACAAGACAATTTAAAGATGAATCACTATCAACATTGTCCAAATCAAGACAGTAAACATTGTCCTTCCTAGGAGTTCTAAGTAGTATCATGTTTTCATCAACTACCTTGAACCCTGGAGCAAGGATCATACACTCAGTATTAGTAAATAATATACTATGTTGTTTGTCACAAACCTGTGATACACTTAACAGGTTGTACTTTAATTGATCAACATAGTAGACATCCTCAAATGTCATCTTACCTTTGGTGACATTACCTTTTCCACTTATCTTACCACCAGTAAGATTGTCTCCAAATGCAACATGTCCTCCATTGATATGTGTGAAATCCTGAAGACATGATATGTTGCCTGTCATGTGCCTAGAGCAACCACTATCAACATGCCAAATGCTCTTTCTCTTGAGCTGTTGGTTGCCCTGCACATTAGATAAATCAATTAGTATGAATAGGGACCCAAGCCAAAGTGATCTTGGGTCTTCCTTTCTCATCAAAGTATTTACATTCCTTTTTAATGAGGTTTTTAAACTCAGAGCACTCTTTATTTGAGTACTTTGTCAATATGATTGGCTTAGCAGAATCAACACTAGAAGCAGTACTAACCTTAGAAGTACTAACAGAGTTAGCAGTACTAACAGGTGTAGCAGTACTAACCGGTTTAGCAGTACTAACCTTGTTAGCAGCATTAACATTGTTAGCAGTAGTATTACTTCTAGCAGCACTATCATTGTCAGCAGCACTATTTGTGATAGCAGTACTAACAGTTTTATTGCTTTTAGGAATCCACATATTGACACTTTCTTTAACAGAATACTTTTTCTTCATGTGGCTTTTAGTTTTAACAGTTTTCTTAGCCACATGGTTCTTTTCAATTTTCTTATAACCAAAGGGTTTTTGCATGGATCTTTGGAAATTCATTCTTTGGTTCATAGGATTGAAATAACAGAATTTTGCAAGATGATTCAATTTGCCACAGATAAAACAAGGTTTTGGTCTATTGATTTTACTCAGATCAACCCCTTGTTTATGTGCCCATTGATTATTCCAGTTTCTTTGATTTCCCCTCTTTTTGTCCTGTTTTTGGGGCTTATTCTTCTTACAAGCACACTGTTTGCAAGGACCTGGATTCACAACTGTGGTCTGTTTATAATGTACCTTGCCAGACTTTTCCTCTGTCTTCTCTATGTTCTTGGATTTGATCCAAGCCCTTCCACAATCCTCATTGGTGATAATGTTGTTTTCTATAGAAATCTCACCACTCACCTTGTTCTCCTTACTCTTGCCAACCTCTTTCTCAGTCTTATCCTCAACAATTACCTCATCTAAGGGATCTATTTCAGTGGCTCCCTCAGGCAAGTCCTTCCTATCTTTGGTGTCTAACAGGTCTGAAGTAGGAGGAATATAATTGTTGTTATATGGTGGAGGTGTGGCATTATACCCAATTCCTCTTCTTAATTTATCATGAATCTGATTTTGCAGTAAGGAGTCCATTGCTTTAGAAGCATTGGAAAACTTTTCTACATCAAGCTTAACTTTGGTTAACTCCTCTTTCAGTTTTTCACTCTCCTCTTTAGATTTGGTCAGTTTGAGTTCTAAATCCTTTTTCTCCCACTTCCAGTAATTAGTGTCATATGAGTGTTGTAGTTCATTGGCTTGAAAACCTTTGATTTGATCTTCAAATCTCTCTACTATCCTCACATAGTCTTTTATATCCTTTTCTAGTCTCTTCAGGTCATCACTCATCTTCTGATTGTGATCCCTGTACCTTTTAACAGTGTCTATGCAAGTTTTAGAGCAGAGATTAGAACTTACCTCAGATGGGAGATCAGATACTTTAGCCATAAGAGCTTGATTCTGAATAGCTTCTTCTGCTTGATCACTCCAATCAAACCCCATTCCTTGTTGAGAAACAAGGGCTTGAGCAGAGTTTCTGTTGTTATTGAAGCTTCCAGATTGAGCTTGTTGATGGTTGTTGTTGTGAGACATTCCACTTCTGCATTCTCTAGCAAAATGTCCCTTCAGATGGCATTTGTAGCATTCTACCTTTGATTTATCAAACCCTGCTCCATCTTCTCTTCTTTGTGAGAAGTTGTTTCTTCCAGTCCTCTTTATAAACTTTTTAACCCTCATGGAGAGCATGGCCATCTGCCATTTAATATCCATCTCTTCCAGATCATCAGGATGAAGTTGTTCTAAGTCATCATTGATCAAAGAAGAATTTCCATGATTAGAAAGAAGAGCTTCAAATACATAATCAGTGCCTTTATCTAAATTTGATCCATTAGCAGCATTAACTGATTCAGAGTTAGCAGTAGAATCAATTGATGCTGATAGGAGTGCAGCATTATGAACATATCCAGAAGGCTTCTTCTTTGCCTCCACCTCAGCTTCAAATACTCTAAGATCATTGTACAGATCATCAAGTTCTTTGTCTTCCAACTGATCATTCTGTCTGAATGACACAGTGTACATGGTCCATTCATCTCCAAGGGACCTTAAGAACTTTCTGTTCACATCATCTTGATCAATCTGTACTCCCATAGTAGCTAGTTCACCAATTAGTTTATTAAACCTGTCAAAAGTTTGAGTCATGGACTCATTCTTAGTTGAGATGAAGTTTTCATACTGTTGTTTTAAGATTGCCTTTTGATTTCTCTTGGTACTTTTAGTACCTGAGAATCTCTTCTCTAGAGCATTCCAGAGCATCTGTGCATCAGTACAATTGCAGAATTGGTGTTGATACTCATTTGGAATGGCCAAGAGCAGTGTGCTCAAGGCTTTCATCTCTGTCTGTCTTGATTTCCTGTCTGTATCTGTCTTTGGAGGAGTTCTTTTGCCATCTTCACCAATCTTTCCTCCATCCGATGGGCCATTCTCAATGATGTCCCACATAGAGTAATCTGTGAGGAGAATATATTGCTTGATTCTGATTTTCCACATGTCAAATTCATTGGATCTGAGCATTGGAACTTTTGAGACCAAAGTACTGCTTGATTCTGTAAGATTTTCCATGATGAATAACTGTTTCTGAGAGAATTTGGCTCTGATACCACTTGTCAGGATCGAATTCTTAACAAGAATTAATACTCAGAAACTAATATCAAAGAAGTTGCGGAAAAACACTTTGATATTTGATCAAACAGTAATCAAAAACAGTATATAATTATCAAACTGTAAACTTGTATTTAATGCTTAAAACTACAAGATTACACACTCAACCTCAATATTGATGAACAAGCTCACCAATACGAATTCTACTTCTCTAGAATTAGGATCTATGCCTTAAGGTTGATTTTCTCTCAAAAAAACGATTATCAAAAGTTCTATCAAAAGTTATTTCTATCTATTCTAAACATTCTATACATATACTGATAAAAAAAGATAATTACAAAGAATAAACAAATCTTTAGTATATCTTCCATGTATATCTTCTAAATATATCTTCAGTATATCCAGCTGTAGTACATTCCATCCGGATCTCTTTAGCAGCACTAATAATGCTCAGCAGCATTAACTTCAACTAGCAGCATTAACTTCAAGCAGTACTAACTACTAGCAGTACTAACTAGCTAAGCAGTACTAACTTTGTTCAAGCAGTACTAACTTTAACTAGCAGTAGTAATTCTACTAGCAGTAGTAACACTTAGCAGTATTAATCTTCAACTTGTTCTGGCAGTAGTAACTACTCTTGTACTAGCAGTAGTTACTACACTTAGTAGAATCTTCAGTTCCCAACACAATACACCATGATTTGAATGGGTATCGATAAATTGCATGATGTACGTTCTTTAGGTTTGGCCAATGCGTGGTTTCGACAATATGCTGCACAAGAGTAGGCTTTTTGCAAGTTATTTCCATTGAAAACCTTATCACTTACATTGTAGATGAACAATGTAAAGATCCATGGAAAACCGACGAGGTCGGTCCGGACGAGAAAGCACAAAGGGTACCCCCTTTGCCGAATCGGCCAAAAATGGGTGACGCGCTAAAATGTCCTTAACTTTTGCTACGAGGATCCGTTTTAAGCCCATGAACTCTCAACACTAACCTTAGAACGAGAAGCACGTCATGACTTGGTAGCTTTCTGGAAATACACCATGATTTGAGTGGGTATCGATAAACTGCATGATGTATGTTCTTTCGGTTTAGCCATTGCGTGGCTTCGACAATATCCTGCATGAGAGTGGATTTTTGACAAGTTATTTCCCTTGAAACCCTTATCATTTATATTGTAGATGGACAATGTAAAGATTCGTGGAAATCCGACGAGGTCGGTCCGGACGAGAAAACACAAAGGGTGCCCCCTTTGCTGAATCGACCAAAAATGGGTGTCGCACTTGAACGTCCATAACTTTTGCTACGGGGATCCGTTATAAACCCACGACCCGTCAAAACGAACATTAGAACGATAAGAACACCATTGTTTGGTCGACTTCTGTAAATATATCAGGATTTGAGTGGGTATCGATAAACTGCATGATGTACGTTCTTTCGGTTTGGCCAATGCGTGGCTTCGGCAACATCCTGCACGAGAGTGGGTGTTTTGCAAGTTATTTCCCTTGAAAACATTATCATTTACATTCTAGATGAACAATGTAATTATTCGTGGAAATCCGACGAGGTCGGTCCGGACGAGAAAACACAAAGGGTGCCCCCTTTGCCGAATCGGCCAAAAATAGGTGACGCGCTAAAATGTCCTTAACTTTTGCTACGGGGATCCGTTTTAAGCCCATGACCCCTCAAAACGAACCTTAGAACGAGAAGCACGTCATGACTTGGTAGCTTTCTGGCAATACACCATGATTTGAGTGGGTATCGATAAACTGCATTATGTATGTTCTTTCGGTTTGGCCAATGCGTGGGTTCGGCAATATCCTACACGAGAGTGGGTTTTTTGCGAGTTATTTCCCTTGAAAACCTTATAATTTATATTGTAGATGGACAATGTAAAGATTCGGGGAAATCCAACGAGGTCGGTCCGGACGAGAAAACACAAAGGGTACCCCGTTTGCTGAATCGACCAAAAATGGGTGTCACACTTAAACGTCCATAACTTTTGCTTCGGGGATCCGTTTTAAGCCCATGACCCGTGAAAATGAATCTTAGAACGAGAAGCACGTCATGTCTTTGTTGATTACTGGAAATACACCAAGATTTGAGTGGGTATCGATAATCTGCATGATGTACGTTCTTTTAGTGTAGCCAATGCGTGGCTTCGGCAATATCCTGCACGAGAGTAGGATTTTTGCAAGTTATTTCCCTTGAAAACCTTATAATTGACATTGTATATGAAAAATGTAAAGATTCGTGGAAATACGACAAGGTCGGTCCGGACGAGAAAACACAAAGGGTGCCCCCTTTGCCGAATCGGCCAAAAATGGGTGACGCGCTAATATGTTCTTAACTTTTGCTACGGGGATCCGTTTTAACCCCATGACCCATCAAAACGAACCTTAGAACGTGAAGCACGTCATGACTTGGTCTCTTTTTGGCAATACACCATGATTTGAGTGGGTATCGATAAACTGCATGATGTATGTTCTTTCAGTTTAGCCATTGCGTGGCTTCGACAATATCCTGCATGAGAGTGGATTTTTGGCAAGATATTTTCCTTGAAACCCTTATCATTTATATTCTAGATGGACAATGTAAAGATTCGTGGAAATCCGACGAGGTCGGTCCGGACGAGAAAACACAAAGGGTGCCCCCTTTGCTGAATCGACCAAAAATGGGTGTCGCACTTGAACGTCCATAACATTTGCTACGGGGATCCGTTATAAGCCCACGACCCGTCAAAACGAACATTAGAACGATAAGCACACCATTGTTTGGTCGATTTCTGGAAATATACCAGGATTTGAGTGGGTATCGATAAACTGCATGATGTACGTTCTTTCGGTTTGGCCAATGCGTGGCTTCGGCAACATCCTGCATGAGAGTGGGTTTTTTGCAAGTTATTTCCCTTGAAAACCTTATCATTTAACTTGTAGATGAACAATGTAATTATTCGTGGAAATCTGACGAGGTCGGTCCGGACGAGAAAACACAAAGGGTACACCCTTTGCCGAATCGGCCAAAAATGGGTGTCGTGCTAAAACGTCCATAACTTTTGCTACGGGGATCTGTTTTAACCTCATGACCCGTCAAAACGAACCTTAGAACGAGACGCACTCCATGGATTGGTATCTTTCTGGCAATACACCATGATTTGACTGGGTATCGATAAATTGCATGATGTACGTTCTTTAGGTTTGGCCAATGCGTGGTTTCGACAATATCCTGCACGAGAGTAGGCTTTTTGCAAGTTATTTCCCTTGAAAACCTTATCATTTACATTGTAGATGAACAATGTAAAGATCCATGGAAATCCGACGAGGTCGGTCCGGACGAGAAAACACAAAGGGTACCCCCTTTGCCGAATCGGCCAAAAATGGGTGACGCGCTAAAATGTCCTTAACTGTTGCTACGGGGTTCCGTTTTAAGCCCATAACTCCTCAAAACGAACCTAAGAACGAGAAGCACGTCATGACTTGGTCGCTTTCTGGAAATACACCATGATTTGAGTGGGTATCGATAAACTGCATGATGTATGTTCTTTCGGTTTAGCCATTGCGTGGCTTGGACAATATCCTGCATGAGAGTGGATTTTTGGCAAGTTATTTCTCTTGAAACCCTTATCATTTATATTGTAGATGGACAATGTAAAGATTCGTGGAAATCCGACGAGGTTGGTCCGGACGAGAAAACACAAAGGGTGCCCCCTTTGCTGAATCGACCAAATATGGGTGTCGCACTTGAACGTCCATAACTTTTGCTACGGGGATCCGTTATAAGCCCACGACCCGTCAAAACGAACATTAGAACGATAAGCACACCATTGTTTGGTCGATTTATGGAAATATACCAGGATTTGACTAGGTATCGATAAACTGCATGATGTACGTTCTTTCGGTTTGGCCAATGCGTGGCTTCGGCAACATCCTGCACGAGAGTGGGTTTTTTGCAAGTTATTTCCCTTGAAAACCTTATCACTTACCTTGTAGATGAACAATGTAATTATTCGTGGAAATCCGACGAGGTCGGTCCGGACGATAAAACACAAAGGGTGCCCCCTTTGCCGAATCGGCCAAAAACGGTTGACGCGCTAAAATGTCCTTAACTTTTGCTACGGGGATCCGTTTTAAGTCCATGACCCCTCAAAAAGAACCTGATAACGAGAAGCACGTCATGACTTGGTAGCTTTCTGCAAATACACCATGATTTGAGTGGGTATCGATAAACTGCATTATGTATGTTCTTTCGGTTTGGCCAATGCGTGGGTTCGGCAATATCCTACACGAGAGTGGGTTTTTTGCGAGTTATTTCCCTTGAAAACCTTATCATTTATATTGTATATGGACAATGTAAAGATTCGGGGAAATCCAACGAGGTCGGTCCGGACGAGAAAACACAAAGGGTACCGCCTTTGCTGAATCGACCAAAAATGGGTGTCACACTTAAACGTCCATAACTTTTGCTTCGGGGATCCGTTTTAAGCCCATGACCCGTCAAAATGAATCTTAGAACGAGAAGCACGCCATGTCTTTGTTGATTACTGGAAATACACCAAGATTTGAGTGGGTATCGATAATCTGCATGATGTACGTTCTTTTGGTGTAGCCAATGCGTGGCTTCGGCAATATCCTGCACGAGAGTAGGTTTTTTGCAAGTTATTTCCCTTGAATACCTTATAATTGACATTGTAGATGAACAATGTAAAGATTCATGGAAATCCGACGAGGTAGGTCCGGACGAGAAAACACAAAGGGTACCCCCTTTGCCGAATCGGCCAAAAATGGGTGACGCGCTAAAATGTCCTTAAGTTTTGCTACGGGGATCCGTTTTAAGCCCATGACCCCTCAAAACGAACCTTAAAATGAGAAGCACGTCATGACTGTGTCTCTTTCTAGCAATACACCATGATTTGAGTGGGTATCGATAAACTGCATGATGTATGTTCTTTCGGTTTAGCCATTGCGTGGCTTCGACAATATCCTGCATGAGAGTGGATTTTTGGCAAGTTATTTCCCTTGAAACCCTTATCATTTATATTCTAGATGGACAATGTAAAGATTCGTGGAAATCCGACGAGGTCGGTCCGGACGAGAAAACACAAAGGGTGCCCCCTTTGCTGAATCGACCAAAAATGGGTGTCGCACTTGAACGTCCATAACTTTTGCAACGGGGATCCGTTATAAGCCCACGACCCGTCAAAACGAACATTAGAACGATAAGCACACCATTGTTTGGTCGATTTCTGGAAATATACCAGGATTTGAGTGGGTATCGATAAACTGCATGATGTACGTTCTTTCGGTTTGGCCAATGCGTGGCTTCGGCAACATCCTGCATGAGAGCGGGTTTTTTGCAAGTTATTTCCCTTGAAAACCTTATCATTTAACTTGTAGATGAACAATGTAATTATTCGTGGAAATCCGACGAGGTCGGTCCGGACGAGAAAACACAAAGGGTACACCCTTTGCCGAATCGGCCAAAAATGGGTGTCGTGCTAAAACGTCCATAACTTTTGCTACGGGGATCCGTTTTAACCTCATGACCCGTCAAAACGAACCTTAGAACGAGACGCACTCCATGGATTGGTATCTTTCTGGCAATACACCATGATTTGACTGGGTATCGATAAATTGCATGATGTACGTTATTTAGGTTTGGCCAATGCGTGGTTTCGACAATATCCTGCACGAGAGTAGGATTTTTGCAAGTTATTTCCCTTGAAAACCTTATCATTTACATTGTAGATGAACAATGTAATGATCCATGGAAATCCGATGAGGTCGGTCCGGACGAGAAAACACAAAGGGTACCCCCTTTGCCGAATCGGCCAAAAATGGGTGACGCGCTAAAATGTCCTTAACTTTTGCTACGAGGATCCGTTTTAAGCCCATGAACTCTCAAAACTAACCTTAGAACGAGAAGCACGTCATGACTTGGTAGCTTTCTGGAAATACACCATGATTTGAGTGGGTATCGATAAACTGCATGATGTATGTTCTTTCGGTTTAGCCATTGCGTGGCTTCGACAATATCCTGCATGAGAGTGGATTTTTGACAAGTTATTTCCTTTGAAACCCTTATCATTTATATTGTAGATGGACAATGTAAAGATTCGTGGAAATCCGACGAGGTCGGTCCGGACGAGAAAACACAAAGGGTGCCCCCTTTGCTGAATCGACCAAAAATGGGTGTCGCACTTGAACGTCCATAACTTTTGCTACGGGGATCCGTTATAAACCCACGACCCGTCAAAACGAACATTAGAACGATAAGCTCACCATTGTTTGGTCGACTTCTGGAAATATATCAGGATTTTAGTGGGTATCGATAAACTGCATGATGTACGTTCTTTCGGTTTGGCCAATGCGTGGCTTCGGCAACATCCTGCACGAGAGTGGGTTTTTTGCAAGTTATTTCCCTTGAAAACATTATCATTTACATTCTAGATGAACAATGTAATTATTCGTGGAAATCCGACGTGGTCGGTCCGGACGATAAAACACAAAGGGTGCCCCCTTTGCCGAATCGGCCAAAAATAGGTGACGCGCTAAAATGTCCTTAACTTTTGCTACGGGGATCCGTTTTAAGCCCATGACCCCTCAAAATGAACCTTAGAACGAGAAGCACGTCATGGCTTGGTAGCTTTCTGGCAATACACCATGATTTGAGTGGGTATCGATAAACTGCATTATGTATGTTCTTTCGGTTTGGCCAATGCGTGGGTTCGGCAATATCCTACACGAGAGTGGGTATTTTGCGAGTTATTTCCCTTGAAAACCTTATAATATATATTGTATATGGACAATGTAAAGATTCGGGGAAATCCAACGAGGTCGGTCCGGACGAGAAAACACAAAGGGTACCCCGTTTGCTGAATCGTCAAAAATGGGTGTCACACTTAAACGTCCATAACTTTTGCTTCGGGGATCCGTTTTATGCCCATGACCCGTGAAAATGAATCTTAGAACGAGAAGCACGCCATGTCTTTGTTGGTTACTGGAAATACACCAAGATTTGAGTGGGTATCGATAATCTGCATGATGTACGTTCTTTTAGTGTAGCCAATGCGTGGCTTCGGCAATATCCTGCACGAGAGTAGGTTTTTTGCAAGTTATTTCCCTTGAAAACCTTATAATTGACATTGTAGATGAACAATGTAAAGATTCGTGGAAATCCGACGAGGTAGGTCCGGACGAGAAAACACAAAGGGTACCCCCCTTTGCCGAATCGGCCAAAAATGGGTGACGCGCTAAAATGTCCTTAAGTTTTGCTACGGGGATCCGTTTTAAGCCCATGACCCCTCAAAACGAACCTTAGAACGAGAATCACATCATGACTTGGTCGCTTTCTGGCAATACACCATGATTTGAGTGGGTATCGATAAACTGCATGATGTATGTTCTTTCGGTTTAGCCATTGCGTGGCTTCGACAATATCCTGCATGAGAGTGGATTTTTGGCAAGTTATTTCCCTTGAAACCCTTATCATTTATATTCTAGATGGACAATGTAAAGATTCGTGGAAATCCGACGAGGTCGGTCCGGACGAGAAAACACAAAGGGTGCCCCCTTTGCTGAATCGACCAAAAATGGGTGTCGCACTTGAACGTCCATAACTTTTGCAACGGGGATCCGTTATAAGCCCACGACCCGTCAAAACGAACATTAGAACGATAAGCACACCATTGTTTGGTCGATTTCCGGAAATATACCAGGATTTGAGTAGGTATTGATAAACTGCATGATGTACGTTCTTTCGGTTTGGCCAATGCGTGGCTTCGGCAACATCCTGCATGAGAGCGAGTTTTTTGCAAGTTATTTCCCTTGAAAACCTTATCATTTAACTTGTAGATGAACAATGTAATTATTCGTGGAAATCCGACGAGGTCGGTCCGGACGAGAAAACACAAAGGGTACACCCTTTGCCGAATCGGCCAAAAATGGGTGTCGTGCTAAAACGTCCATAACTTTTGCTACGGGGATCCGTTTTAACCTCATGACCCGTCAAAACGAACCTTAGAACGAGACGCACTCCATGGATTGGTATCTTTCTGGCAATACACCATGATTTGACTGGGTATCGATAAATTGCATGATGTACGTTATTTAGGTTTGGCCAATGCGTGGTTTCGACAATATCCTGCACGAGAGTAGGATTTTTGCAAGTTATTTACCTTGAAAACCTTATCATTTACATTGTAGATGAACAATGTAATGATCCATGGAAATCCGATGAGGTCGGTCCGGACGAGAAAACACAAAGGGTACCCCCCTTTGCCGAATCGGCCAAAAATGGGTGACGCGCTAAAATGTCCTTAACTTTTGCTACGGGGATCCGTTTTAAGCCCATGACCCCTCAAAACGAACCTTAGAACGAGAATCACATCATGACTTGGTCGCTTTCTGGCAATACACCATGATTTGAGTGGGTATCGATAAACTGCATGATGTATGTTCTTTCGGTTTAGCCATTGCGTGGCTTCGACAATATCCTGCATGAGAGTGGATTTTTGGCAAGTTATTTCCCTTGAAACCCTTATCATTTATATTCTAGATGGACAATGTAAAGATTCGTGGAAATCCGACGAGGTTGGTCCAGACGAGAAAACACAAAGGGTGCCCCCTTTGCTGAATCGACCAAATATGGGTGTCGCACTTGAACGTCCATAACTTTTGCTACGGGGATCCGTTATAAGCCCACGACCCGTCAAAACGAACATTAGAACGATAAGCACACCATTGTTTGGTCGATTTATGGAAATATACCAGGATTTGACTGGGTATCGATAAACTGCATGATGTACGTTCTTTCGG
The DNA here is from genome assembly GCA_954870635.1 of Arctium minus. Taxonomy (NCBI): domain Eukaryota; kingdom Viridiplantae; phylum Streptophyta; class Magnoliopsida; order Asterales; family Asteraceae; genus Arctium; species Arctium minus. Next base: position 1,013,437 of record OX941097.1, read on the forward strand.
TTTGGCCAATGCGTGGCTTCGGCAACATCCTGCACGAGAGTGGGTTTTTTGCAAGTTATTTCCCTTGAAAACCTTATCACTTACCTTGTAGATGAACAATGTAATTATTCGTGGAAATCCGACGAGGTCGGTCCGGACGATAAAACACAAAGGGTGCCCCCTTTGCCGAATCGGCCAAAAATGGTTGACGCGCTAAAATGTCCTTAACTTTTGCTACGGGGATCCGTTTTAAGCCCATGACCCCTCAAAAAGAACCTGATAACGAGAAGCACGTCATGACTTGGTAGCTTTCTGCAAATACACCATGATTTGAGTGGGTATCGATAAACTGCATTATGTATGTTCTTTCGGTTTGGCCAATGCGTGGGTTCGGCAATATCCTACACGAGAGTGGGTTTTTTGCGAGTTATTTCCCTTGAAAACCTTATCATTTATATTGTATATGGACAATGTAAAGATTCGGGGAAATCCAACGAGGTCGGTCCGGACGAGAAAACACAAAGGGTACCGCCTTTGCTGAATCGACCAAAAATGGGTGTCACACTTAAACGTCCATAACTTTTGCTTCGGGGATCCGTTTTAAGCCCATGACCCGTCAAAATGAATCTTAGAACGAGAAGCACGCCATGTCTTTGTTGATTACTGGAAATACACCAAGATTTGAGTGGGTATCGATAATCTGCATGATGTACGTTCTTTTGGTGTAGCCAATGCGTGGCTTCGGCAATATCCTGCACGAGAGTAGGTTTTTTGCAAGTTATTTCCCTTGAAAACCTTATAATTGACATTGTAGATGAACAATGTAAAGATTCGTGGAAATCCGACGAGGTAGGTCCGGACGAGAAAACACAAAGGGTACCCCCCTTTGCCGAATCGGCCAAAAATGGGTGACGCGCTAAAATGTCCTTAAGTTTTGCTACGGGGATCCGTTTTAAGCCCATGACCCCCAAAACGAACCTTAAAATGAGAAGCACGTCATGACTGTGTCTCTTTCTGGCAATACACCATGATTTGAGTGGGTATCGATAAACTGCATGATGTATGTTCTTTCGGTTTAGCCATTGCGTGGCTTCGACAATATCCTGCATGAGAGTGGATTTTTGGCAAGTTATTTCCCTTGAAACCCTTATCATTTATATTCTAGATGGACAATGTAAAGATTCGTGGAAATCCGACGAGGTCGGTCCGGACGAGAAAACACAAAGGGTGCCCCCTTTGCTGAATCGACCAAAAATGGGTGTCGCACTTGAACGTCCATAACTTTTGCAACGGGGATCCGTTATAAGCCCACGACCCGTCAAAACGAACATTAGAACGATAAGCACACCATTGTTTGGTCGATTTCTGGAAATATACCAGGATTTGAGTGGGTATCGATAAACTGCATGATGTACGTTCTTTCGGTTTGGCCAATGCGTGGCTTCGGCAACATCCTGCATGAGAGCGAGTTTTTTGCAAGTTATTTCCCTTGAAAACCTTATCATTTAACTTGTAGATGAACAATGTAATTATTCGTGGAAATCCGACGAGGTCGGTCCGGACGAGAAAACACAAAGGGTACACCCTTTGCCGAATCGGCCAAAAATGGGTGTCGTGCTAAAACGTCCATAACTTTTGCTACGGGGATCCGTTTTAACCTCATGACCCGTCAAAACGAACCTTAGAACGAGACGCACTCCATGGATTGGTATCTTTCTGGCAATACACCATGATTTGACTGGGTATCGATAAATTGCATGATGTACGTTATTTAGGTTTGGCCAATGCGTGGTTTCGACAATATCCTGCACGAGAGTAGGATTTTTGCAAGTTATTTACCTTGAAAACCTTATCATTTACATTGTAGATGAACAATGTAATGATCCATGGAAATCCGATGAGGTCGGTCCGGACGAGAAAACACAAAGGGTACCCCCCTTTGCCGAATCGGCCAAAAATGGGTGACGCGCTAAAATGTCCTTAACTTTTGCTACGGGGATCCGTTTTAAGCCCATGACCCCTCAAAACGAACCTTAGAACGAGAATCACATCATGACTTGGTCGCTTTCTGGCAATACACCATGATTTGAGTGGGTATCGATAAACTGCATGATGTATGTTCTTTCGGTTTAGCCATTGCGTGGCTTCGACAATATCCTGCATGAGAGTGGATTTTTGGCAAGTTATTTCCCTTGAAACCCTTATTATTTATATTCTAGATGACAATGTAAAGATTCGTGGAAATCCGACGAGGTTGGTCCAGACGAGAAAACACAAAGGGTGCCCCCTTTGCTGAATCGACCAAATATGGGTGTCGCACTTGAACGTCCATAACTTTTGCTACGGGGATCCGTTATAAGCCCACGACCCGTCAAAACGAACATTAGAACGATAAGCACACCATTGTTTGGTCGATTTATGGAAATATACCAGGATTTGACTGGGTATCGATAAACTGCATGATGTACGTTCTTTCGGTTTGGCCAATGCGTGGCTTCGGCAACATCCTGCACGAGAGTGGGTTTTTTGCAAGTTATTTCCCTTGAAAACCTTATCACTTACCTTGTAGATGAACAATGTAATTATTCGTGGAAATCCGACGAGGTCGGTCCGGACGATAAAACACAAAGGGTGCCCCCTTTGCCGAATCGGCCAAAAATGGTTGACGCGCTAAAATGTCCTTAACTTTTGCTACGGGGATCCGTTTTAAGCCCATGACCCCTCAAAAAGAACCTGATAACGAGAAGCACGTCATGACTTGGTAGCTTTCTGCAAATACACCATGATTTGAGTGGGTATCGATAAACTGCATTATGTATGTTCTTTCGGTTTGGCCAATGCGTGGGTTCGGCAATATCCTACACGAGAGTGGGTTTTTTGCGAGTTATTTCCCTTGAAAACCTTATCATTTATATTGTATATGGACAATGTAAAGATTCGGGGAAATCCAACGAGGTCGGTCCGGACGAGAAAACACAAAGGGTACCGCCTTTGCTGAATCGACCAAAAATGGGTGTCACACTTAAACGTCCATAACTTTTGCTTCGGGGATCCGTTTTAAGCCCATGACCCGTCAAAATGAATCTTAGAACGAGAAGCACGCCATGTCTTTGTTGATTACTGGAAATACACCAAGATTTGAGTGGGTATCGATAATCTGCATGATGTACGTTCTTTTGGTGTAGCCAATGCGTGGCTTCGGCAATATCCTGCACGAGAGTAGGTTTTTTGCAAGTTATTTCCCTTGAAAACCTTATAATTGACATTGTAGATGAACAATGTAAAGATTCGTGGAAATCCGACGAGGTAGGTCCGGACGAGAAAACACAAAGGGTACCCCCCTTTGCCGAATCGGCCAAAAATGGGTGACGCGCTAAAATGTCCTTAAGTTTTGCTACGGGGATCCGTTTTAAGCCCATGACCCCTCAAAACGAACCTTAAAATGAGAAGCACGTCATGACTGTGTCTCTTTCTGGCAATACACCATGATTTGAGTGGGTATCGATAAACTGCATGATGTATGTTCTTTCGGTTTAGCCATTGCGTGGCTTCGACAATATCCTGCATGAGAGTGGATTTTTGGCAAGTTATTTCCCTTGAAACCCTTATCATTTATATTCTAGATGGACAATGTAAAGATTCGTGGAAATCCGACGAGGTCGGTCCGGACGAGAAAACACAAAGGGTGCCCCCTTTGCTGAATCGACCAAAAATGGGTGTCGCACTTGAACGTCCATAACTTTTGCAACGGGGATCCGTTATAAGCCCACGACCCGTCAAAACGAACATTAGAACGATAAGCACACCATTGTTTGGTCGATTTCTGGAAATATACCAGGATTTGAGTGGGTATCGATAAACTGCATGATGTACGTTCTTTCGGTTTGGCCAATGCGTGGCTTCGGCAACATCCTGCATGAGAGCGGGTTTTTTGCAAGTTATTTCCCTTGAAAACCTTATCATTTAACTTGTAGATGAACAATGTAATTATTCGTGGAAATCCGACGAGGTCGGTCCGGACGAGAAAACACAAAGGGTACACCCTTTGCCGAATCGGCCAAAAATGGGTGTCGTGCTAAAACGTCCATAACTTTTGCTACGGGGATCCGTTTTAACCTCATGACCCGTCAAAACGAACCTTAGAACGAGACGCACTCCATGGATTGGTATCTTTCTGGCAATACACCATGATTTGACTGGGTATCGATAAATTGCATGATGTACGTTATTTAGGTTTGGCCAATGCGTGGTTTCGACAATATCCTGCACGAGAGTAGGATTTTTGCAAGTTATTTCCCTTGAAAACCTTATCATTTACATTGTAGATGAACAATGTAATGATCCATGGAAATCCGATGAGGTCGGTCCGGACGAGAAAACACAAAGGGTACCCCCCTTTGCCGAATCGGCCAAAAATGGGTGACGCGCTAAAATGTCCTTAACTTTTGCTACGGGGATCCGTTTTAAGCCCATGACCCCTCAAAACGAACCTTAGAACGAGAATCACATCATGACTTGGTCGCTTTCTGGCAATACACCATGATTTGAGTGGGTATCGATAAACTGCATGATGTATGTTCTTTCGGTTTAGCCATTGCGTGGCTTCGACAATATCCTGCATGAGAGTGGATTTTTGGCAAGTTATTTCCCTTGAAACCCTTATCATTTATATTCTAGATGGACAATGTAAAGATTCGTGGAAATCCGACGAGGTCGGTCCGGACGAGAAAACACAAAGGGTGCCCCCTTTGCTGAATCGACCAAAAATGGGTGTCGCACTTGAACGTCCATAACTTTTGCTACGGGAATCCGTTATAAGCCCACGACCCGTCAAAATGAACATTAGAACGATAAGCACACCATTGTTTGGTCGATTTCTAGAAATATACCAGGATTTGAGTGGGTATCGATAAACTTCATGATGTACGTTCTTTCGATTTGGCCAATGCGTGGCTTCGGCAACATCCTGCACGAGAGAGGGTTTTTTGCAAGTTATTTCCCTTGAAAACCTTATCATTTACCTTGTAGATGAACAATGTAATTATTCGTGGAAATCCGACGAGGTCGGTTCGGACGAGAAAACACAAAGGGTACACCCTTTGCCGAATCGGCCAAAAATGGGTGTCGTGCTAAAACGTCCATAAATTTTGCTACGGGGATCCTTTTTAACCTCATGACCCATCAAAACGAACCTTAGAACGAGACACACTCCATGGATTGGTATCTCTCTGGCAATACACCATGATTTGACTGGGTATCGATAAATTGCATGATGTACGTTCTTTAGGTTTGGCCAATGCGTGGTTTCGACCATATGCTGCACGAGAGTAGGCTTTTTGCAAGTTATTTCCATTGAAAACCTTATCACTTACATTGTAGATGAACAATGTAAAGATCCATGGAAATCCGACGAGGTCGGTCCGGACGAGAAAGCACAAAGGGTACCCCCTTTGCCGAATCGGCCAAAAATGGGTGACGCGCTAAAATGTCCTTAACTTTTGCTACGAGGATCCGTTTTAAGCCCATGAACTCTCAAAACGAACCTTAGAACGAGAAGCACGTCATGACTTGGTAGCTTTCTGGAAATACACCATGATTTGAGTGGGTATCGATAAACTGCATGATGTATGTTCTTTCGGTTTAGCCATTGTGTGGCTTCGACAATATCCTGCATGAGAGTGGATTTTTGACAAGTTATTTCCGTTGAAACCCTTATCATTTATATTGTAGATGGACAATGTAAAGATTCGTGGAAATCCGACGAGGTCGGTCCGGACGAGAAAACACAAAGGGTGCCCCCTTTGCTGAATCGACCAAAAATGGGTGTCGCACTTGAACGTCCATAACTTTTACTACGGGGATCCGTTATAAACCCACGACCCGTCAAAACGAACATTAGAACGATAAGCACACCATTGTTTGGTCGAATTCTGGAAATATATCAGGATTTGAGTGGGTATCGAAAAACTGCATGATGTACGTTCTTTCGGTTTGGCCAATGCGTGGCTTCGGCAACATCCTGCACGAGAGTGGGTTTTTTGCAAGTTATTTCCCTTGAAAACATTATCATTTACATTCTAGATGAACAATGTAATTATTCGTGGAAATCCGACGAGGTCGGTCCGGACGAGAAAACACAAAGGGTGCCCCCTTTGCCGAATCGGCCAAAAATAGGTGACGCGCTAAAATGTCCTTAACTTTTGCTACGGGGATCTGTTTTAAGCCCATGACCCCTCAAAACGAACCTTAGAACGAGAAGCACGTCATGACTTGGTAGCTTTCTGGCAATACACCATGATTTGAGTGGGTATCGATAAACTGCATTATGTATGTTCTTTCGGTTTGGCCAATGCGTGGGTTCGGCAATATCCTACACGAGAGTGGGTTTTTTGCGAGTTATTTCCCTTGAAAACCTTATAATTTATATTGTAGATGGACAATGTAAAGATTCGTGGAAATCCGACGAGGTCGGTCCGGACGAGAAAACACAAAGGGTGCCCCCTTTGCTGAATCGACCAAAAATGGGTGTCGCACTTGAACGTCCATAACTTTTGCAACGGGGATCCGTTATAAGCCCACGACCCGTCAAAACGAACATTAGAACGATAAGCACACCATTGTTTGGTCGATTTCTGGAAATATACCAGGATTTGAGTGGGTATCGATAAACTGCATGATGTACGTTCTTTCGGTTTGGCCAATGCGTGGCTTCGGCAACATCCTGCATGAGAGCGGGTTTTTTGCAAGTTATTTCCCTTGAAAACCTTATCATTTAACTTGTAGATGAACAATGTAATTATTCGTGGAAATCCGACGAGGTCGGTCCGGACGAGAAAACACAAAGGGTACACCCTTTGCCGAATCGGCCAAAAATGGGTGTCGTGCTAAAACGTCCATAACTTTTGCTACGGGGATCCGTTTTAACCTCATGACCCGTCAAAACGAACCTTAGAACGAGACGCACTCCATGGATTGGTATCTTTCTGGCAATACACCATGATTTGACTGAGTATCGATAAATTGCATGATGTACGTTATTTAGGTTTGGCCAATGCGTGGTTTCGACAATATCCTGCACGTGAGTAGGATTTTTGCAAGTTATTTCCCTTGAAAACCTTATCATTTACATTGTAGATGAACAATGTAATGATCCATGGAAATCCGATGAGGTCGGTCCGGACGAGAAAACACAAAGGGTACCCCCCTTTGCCGAATCGGCCAAAAATGGGTGACGCACTAAAATGTCCTTAACTTTTGCTACGGGGATCCGTTTTAAGCCCATGACCCCTCAAAACGAACCTTAGAACGAGAATCACATCATGACTTGGTCGCTTTCTGGCAATACACCATGATTTGAGTGGGTATCGATAAACTGCATGATGTATGTTCTTTCGGTTTAGCCATTGCGTGGCTTCGACAATATCCTGCATGAGAGTGGATTTTTGGCAAGTTATTTCCCTTGAAACCCTTATCATTTATATTCTAGATGGACAATGTAAAGATTCGTGGAAATCTGACGAGGTCGGTCCGGACGAGAAAACACAAAGGGTGCCCCCTTTGCTGAATCGACCAAAAATGGGTGTCGCACTTGAACGTCCATAACTTTTGCTACGGGAATCCGTTATAAGCCCACGACCCGTCAAAATGAACATTAGAACGATAAGCACACCATTGTTTGGTCGATTTCTAGAAATATACCAGGATTTGAGTGGGTATCGATAAACTTCATGATGTACGTTCTTTCGGTTTGGCCAATGCGTGGCTTCGGCAACATCCTGCACGAGAGAGGGTTTTTTGCAAGTTATTTCCCTTGAAAACCTTATCATTTACCTTGTAGATGAACAATGTAATTATTCGTGGAAATCCGACGAGGTCGGTCCGGACGAGAAAACATAAAGGGTACACCCTTTGCCGAATCGGCCAAAAATGGGTGTCGTGCTAAAACATCCATAAATTTTACTACGGGGATCCGTTTTAACCTCATGACCCATCAAAACGAACCTTAGAACGAGACGCACTCCATGGATTGGTATCTCTCTGGCAATACACCATGATTTGACTGGGTATCGATAAATTGCATGATGTACGTTCTTTAGGTTTGGCCAATGCGTGGTTTCGACAATATGCTGCACGAGAGTAGGCTTTTTGCAAGTTATTTCCATTGAAAACCTTATCACTTACATTGTAGATGAACAATGTAAAGATCCATGGAAATCCGACGAGGTCGGTCCGGACGAGAAAGCACAAAGGGTACCCCCTTTGCCGAATCGGCCAAAAATGGGTGACGCGCTAAAATGTCCTTAACTTTTGCTACGAGGATCCGTTTTAAGACCATGAACTCTCAAAACGAACCTTAGAACGAGAAGCACGTCATGACTTGGTAGCTTTCTGGAAATACACCATGATTTGAGTGGGTATCGATAAACTGCATGATGTATGTTCTTTCGGTTTAGCCATTGCGTGGCTTCGACAATATCCTGCATGAGAGTGGATTTTTGACAAGTTATTTCCCTTGAAACCCTTATCATTTATATTGTAGATGGACAATGTAAAGATTCGTGGAAATCCGACGAGGTCGGTCCGGACGAGAAAACACAAAGGGTGCCCCCTTTGCTGAATCGACCAAAAATGGGTGTCACACTTGAACGTCCATAACTTTTGCTACGGGGATCCGTTATAAACCCACGACCCGTCAAAACGAACATTAGAACGATAAGCACACCATTGTTTGGTCGACTTCTGGAAATATATCAGGATTTGAGTGGGCATCGATAAACTGCATGATGTACGTTATTTCGGTTTGGCCAATGCGTGGCTTCGGCAACATCCTGCACGAGAGTGGGTTTTTGGCAAGTTATTTCCCTTGAAAACATTATCATTTACATTCTAGATGAACAATGTAATTATTCGTGGAAATCCGAGGTCGGTCCGGACGAGAAAACACAAAGGGTGCCCCCTTTGCCGAATCGGCCAAAAATAGGTGACGCGCTAAAATGTCCTTAACTTTTGCTACGGGGATCCGTTTTAAGCCCATGACCCCTCAAAACGAACCTTAGAACGAGAAGCACGTCATAACTTGGTAGCTTTCTGGCAATACACCATGATTTGAGTGGGTATCGATAAACTGCATTATGTATGTTCTTTCGGTTTGGCCAATGCGTGGGTTCGGCAATATCCTACACGAGAGTGGGTTTTTTGCGAGTTATTTCCCTTGAAAACCATATAATTTATATTGTAGATGGACAATGTAAAGATTCGGGGAAATCCAACGAGGTCGGTCCGGACGAGAAAACACAAAGGGTACCCCCTTTGCTGAATCGACCAAAAATGGGTGTCACACTTAAACGTCCATAACTTTTGCTTCGGGGATCCGTTTTAAGCCCATGACCCGTAAAAATGAATCTTAGAAGAAGAAGAACGCCATGTCATTGTTGATTACTAGAAATCCGATGAGGTCGGTTCGGACGAGAAAACACAAAGGGTGCCCCCTTTGCCGAATCGGCCAAAAATGGGTGACGCGCTAAAATGTCCTTAACTTTTGCTACGAGGATCCGTTTTAAGCCCATGAACTCTCAAAACGAACCTTAGAACGAGAAGCACGTCATGACTTGGTCACTTTCTGGCAATACACCATGATTTGAGTGGGTATCGATAAACTGCATGATGTATGTTCTTTCGGTTTAGCCATTGCGTGGCTTCGACAATATCCTGCATGAGAGTGGATTTTTGGCAAGTTATTTCCCTTGAAACCCTTATCATTTATATAGTAGATGGATAATGTAAAGATTCGTGGAAATCCGACGAGGTCGGTCCGGACGAGAAAACACAAAGGGTGCCCCCTTTGCTGAATCGACCAAAAATGGGTGTCGCACTTGAACGTCCATAACTTTTGCTACGGGGATCCGTTATAAGCCCACGACCCGTCAAAACGAACATTAGAACGATAAGCACACCATTTTTTGGTCGATTTCTAGAAATATACCAGGATTTGAGTGGGTATCGATAAACTGCATGATATACGTTCTTTTGGTTTGGCCAATGCGTGGCTTCGGCAACATCCTGCACGAGAGTGGGTTTTTTGCAAGTTATTTCCCTTGAAAACATTATCATTTACATTCTAGATGAACAATGTAGTTATTCGTGGAAATCCGACGAGGTCGGTCCGGACGAGAAAACACAAAGGGTGCCCCCTTTGCCGAATCGGCCAAAAATAGGTGACGCGCTAAAATGTCCTTAACTTTTGCTACGGGGATCCGTTTTAAGCCCATGACCCCTCAAAACGAACCTTAGAACGAGAATCACGTCATGACTTGGTCCCTTTCTGGCAATACACCATGATTTGAGTGGGTATCGATAAACTGCATGATGTATGTTCTTTCGGTTTAGCCATTGTGTGGCTTCGACAATATCCTGCATGAGAGTGGATTTTTGGCAAGTTATTTCCCTTGAAACCCTTATCATTTATATAGTAGATGGATAATGTAAAGATTCGTGGAAATCCGACGAGGTCGGTCCGGACGAGAAAACACAAAGGGTGCCCCCTTTGCTGAATCGACCAAAAATGGGTGTCGCACTTGAACGTCCATAACTTTTGCTACGGGGATCCGTTATAAGCCCACGACCCGTCAAAACGAACATTAGAACGATAATCACACCATTGTTTGGTCGATTTATAGAAATATACCAGGATTTGAGTGGGTATCGATAAACTGCATGATGTACGTTCTTTTGGTTTGGCCAATGCGTGGCTTCGGCAACATCCTGCACGAGAGTAGGTTTTTTGCAAGTTATTTCCCTTGAAAACCTTATCATTTACCTTGTAGATGAACAATGTAATTATTCGTGGAAATCCGACGAGGTCGGTCCGGACGAGAAAACACAAAGGGTACACCCTTTGCCGAATCGGCCAAAAATGGGTGTCGTGCTAAAACGTCCATAACTTTTGCTACGGGGATCCGTTTTAACCTCATGACCCGTCAAAACGAACCTTAGAACGAGACGCACTCCATAGATTGGTATCTTTCTGGAAATACACCATGATTTGACTGGGTATCGATAAATTGCATGATGTACGTTATTTAGGTTTGGCCAATGCGTGGTTTCGACAATATCCTGCACGAGAGTAGGCTTTTTGCAAGTTATTTCCCTTGAAAACCTTATCATTTACATTGTAGATGAACAATGTAATGATCCATGGAAATCCGACGAGGTCGGTCCGGACGAGAAAACACAAAGGGTACCCCCTTTGCCGAATCGGCCAAAAATGGGTGACGCGCTAAAATGTCCTTAACTTTTGCTACGGGGATCCGTTTTAAGCCCATGACCCCTCAAAACGAACCTTAGAACGAGAAGCACGTCATGACTTGGTCACTTTCTGGCAATACACCATGATTTGAGTGGGTATCGATAAACTGCATGATGTATGTTCTTTCGGTTTAGCCATTGCGTGGCTTCCACAATATCCTGCATGAGAGTGGATTTTTGGCAAGTTATTTCCCTTGAAACCCTTATCATTTATATAGTAGATGGATAATGTAAAGATTCGTGGAAATCCTACAAGGTCGGTCCGGACGAGAATACACAAAGGGTGCCCCCTTTGCTGAATCGACCAAAAATGGGTGTCGCACTTGAACGTCCATAACTTTTGCTACGGGGATCCGTTATAAGCCCACGACCCGTCAAAACGAACATTAGAACGATAAGCACACCATTGTTTGGTCGATTTCTAGAAATATACCAGGATTTGAGTGGGTATCGATAAACTGCATGATGTACGTTCTTTTGGTTTGGCCAATGCGTGGCTTCGGCAACATCCTGCACGAGAGTGGGTTTTTTGCAAGTTATTTCCCTTGAAAACATTATCATTTACATTCTAGATGAACAATGTAATTATTCGTGGAAATCCGACGAGGTCGGTCCGAACGAGAAAACACAAAGGGTGCCCCCTTTGCCGAATCGGCCAAAAATAGGTGACGCGCTAAAATGTCCTTAACTTTTGCTACGGGGATCCGTTTTAAGCCCATGACCCCTCAAAACGAACCTTAGAACGAGAAGCACGTCATGACTTGGTCACTTTCTGGAAATACACCATGATTTGAGTGGGTATCGATAAACTGCATGATGTATGTTCTTTCGGTTTAGCCATTGTGTGGCTTCGACAATATCCTGCATGAGAGTGGATTTTTGGCAAGTTATTTCCCTTGAAACCCTTATCATTTATATAGTAGATGGATAATGTAAAGATTCGTGGAAATCCGACGAGGTCGGTCCGGACGAGAAAACACAAAGGGTGCCCCCTTTGCTGAATCGACCAAAAATGGGTGTCGCACTTGAACGTCCATAACTTTTGCTACGGGGATCCGTTATAAGCTCACGACCCGTCAAAACGAACATTAGAACTATAATCACACCATTGTTTGGTCGATTTCTAGAAATATACCAGGATTTGAGTGGGTATCGATAAACTGCATGATGTACGTTCTTTTGGTTTGGCCAATGCGTGGCTTCGGCAACATCCTGCACGAGAGTGGGTTTTTTGCAAGTTATTTCCCTTGAAAACCTTATCATTTACCTTGTAGATGAACAATGTAATTATTCGTGGAAATCCGACGAGGTCGGTCCGGACGAGAAAACACAAAGGGTACACCCTTTGCCGAATCGGCCAAAAATGGGTGTCGTGCTAAAACGTCCATAACTTTTGCTACGGGGATCCGTTTTAACCTCATGACCCATCAAAAAGAACCTTATAATGAGACGCACTCAATGGATTGGTATCTTTCTGGAAATACACCATGATTTGACTGGGTATCGATAAATTGCAAGATGTACGTTCTTTAGGTTTGGCCAATGCGTGGTTTCGACAATATCCTGCACGAGAGTAGGCTTTTTGCAAGTTATTTCCCTTGAAAACCTTATCATTTATGTTGTAGATGAACAATGTAAAGATCCGTGGAAATCCGACGAGGTCGGTCCGGACGAGAAAACACAAAGGGTACCCCCTTTGCCGAATCGGCCAAAAATGAGTGACGCGCTAAAATGTCCTTAACTTTTGCTACGGGGATCCGTTTTAAGCCCATGACCCCTCAAAACGAACCTTAGAACGAGAAGCACGTCATGACTTGGACGCTTTCTGACAATACACCATGATTTGAGTGGGTATCGATAAACTGCATGATGTATGTTCTTTCAGTTTAGCCATTGCGTGGCTTCAACAATATCCTGCATGAGAGTGGATTTTTGGCAAGTTATTTCCCTTGAAACCCTTATCATTTATATTCTATATGGACAATGTAAAGATTCGTGGAAATCCGACGAGGTCGGTCCGGACGAGAAAACACAAAGGGTGCCCCCTTTGCTGAATCGACCAAAAATGGGTGTCGCACTTGAACGTCCATAACTTTTGCTACGAGGATCCGTTATATGCCCATGACCCATCAAAACGAACATTAGAACGATAAGCACACCATTGTTTGGTCGATTTCTAGAAATATACCAAGATTTGAGTGGGTATCGATAAACTGCATGATGTACGTTCTTTCAGTTTGGCCAATGCGTTGCTTCGGCAACATCCTGCACGAGAGTGGCTTTTTTGCAAGTAATTTCCCTTGAAAACCTTATCATTTACCTCGTAGATGAACAATGTAATTATTCGTGGAAATACGATGAGGTCGGTCCGGACGAGAAAACACAAAGGGTACACCCTTTGCTGAATCGGCCAAAAATGGGTGTCGTGCTAAAACGTCCATAACTTTTGCTACGGGGATCCGTTTTAACCTCATGACCCGTCAAAACGAACCTTAGAACGAGACGCACGCCATGGATTGGTATCTTTCTGGCAATACACCATTATTTGACTGGGTATCGATAAATTGCATGATGTACGTTCTTTAGGTTTGGCCAATGCGTGGTTTCGACAATATCCTGCACGAGAGTAGGCTTTTTGCAAGTTATTTCCCTTGAAAACCTTATCATTTACGTTGTAGATGAACAATGTAAAGATCCGTGGAAATCCGACGAGGTCGGTCCGGACGAGAAAACACAAAGGGTACCCCCTTTGCCGAATCGGCCAAAAATGAGTGACGCGCTAAATGTCCTTAAATTTTGCTACGGGGATCCGTTTTAAGCCCATGACCCCTCAAAACGAACCTTAGAACGAGAAGGACGTCATGACTTGGTCGCTTTCTGGCAATACACCATGATTTGAGTGGGTATCGATAAACTGCATGATGTATGTTCTTTCGGTTTAGCCATCGCGTGGCTTCGACAATATCCTGCATGAGAGTGGATTTTTGGCAAGTTATTTCCCTTGAAACCCTTATCATTTATATTCTAGATGGACAATGTAAAGATTCATGGAAATCCGACGAGGTCGGTCCGGACGAGAAAACACAAAGGGTGCCCCCTTTGCTGAATCGACCAAAAATGGGTGTCGCACTTGAACGTCCATAACTTTTGCTACGAGGATCCGTTATATGCCCATGACCCGTCAAAACGAACATTAGAACGATAAGCACACCATTGTTTGGTCGATTTCTAGAAATATACCAGGATTTGAGTGGGTATCGATAAACTGCATGATGTACGTTCTTTCAGTTTGGCCAATGCGTTGCTTCGGCAACATCCTGCACGAGAGTGGCTTTTTTGCAAGTTATTTCCCTTGAAAACCTTATCATTTACCTCGTAGATGAACAATTTAATTATTCGTGGAAATCCGACGAGGTCGGTCCGGACGAGAAAACACAAAGGGTACACCCTTTGCTGAATCGGCCAAATATGGGTGTCGTGCTAAAACGTCCATAACTTTTGCTACGGGGATCCATTTTAACCTCATGACCCGTCAAAACGAACCTTAGAACGAGACGCACTCCATGGATTGGTATTTTTCTGGCAATACACCATGATTTGACTAGGTATCGATAAATTGCATGATGTACGTTCTTTAGGTTTGGCCAATGCGTGGTTTCGACAATATCCTGCACGAGAGTAGGCTTTTTGCAAGTTATTTCCCTTGAAAACCTTATCATTTACGTTGTAGATGAACAATGTAAAGATCCGTGGAAATCCGACGAGGTCGGTCCGGACGAGAAAACACAAAGGGTACCCCCTTTGCCGAATCGGCCAAAAATGAATGACGCGCTAAAATGTCCTTAACTTTTGCTACGGGGATCCGTTTTAAGCCCATGACCCCTCAAAACGAACCTTAGAACGAGAAGGACGTCATGACTTGGTCGCTTTCTGGCAATACACCATGATTTGAGTGGGTATCGATAAACTGCATGATGTATGTTCTTTCGGTTTAGCCATTGCGTGGCTTCGACAATATCCTGCATGAGAGTGGATTTTTGGCAAGTTATTTCCCTTGAAACCCTTATCATTTATATTCTAGATGGACAATGTAAAGATTCGTGTAAATCCGACGAGGTCGGTCCGGACGAGAAAACACAAAGGGTGCCCCCTTTGCTGAATCGACCAAAAATGGGTGTCGCACTTGAACGTCCATAACATTTGCTACGGGGATCCGTTATAAGCCCATGACTCGTCAAAACGAACATTAGAACGATAAGCACACCATTGTTTGGTCAATTTATGGAAATATACCACGATTTGAGTGGGTATCGATAAACTGCATGATGTACGTTCTTTCGGTTTGGCCAATGCGTGGCTTCGGCAATATCCTGCACGAGAGTGGGTTTTTTGCAAGTTATTTCCCTTGAAAACCCTATAATTTACCTTGTAGATGAACAATGTAATGATTCGTGGAAATCCGACGAGGTCGGTCCGGACGAGAAAACACAAAGGGTACACCCTTTGCCGAATCGGCCAAAAATGGGTGTCGTGCTAAAACGTCCATAACTTTTGCTACGGGGATCCGTTTTAACCTCATGACCCGTCAAAACAAACTTTAGAACGAGACACACTCCATGGAATTGTATCTTTCTGGAAATACACCATGATTTGAGTGGGTATCGATAAATTGAATGATGTAAGTTCTTTAGGTTTAGCCAATGCGCGGTTTCGACAATATCCTGCACGAGAGTAGGCTTTTTGAAAGTTATTTCCCTTGAAAACCTTATCATTTACATTGTAGATGAAAAATGTAAAGATCCGTGGAAATCCGACGAGGTCGGTCCGGACGAGAAAACACAAAGGGTACCCCTTTTGCCGAATCGGCCAAAAATGGGTGTCGTGCTAAAACGTCCATAACTTTTGCTACCGGGATCCGTTTTAAGATCATGACCCGTCAAAACGAACCTTAGCACGAGAAGCACTCCATGGATTGGTATCTTTCTGGAAATATACCATGATTTGAGTGGGTATCGATAAACTGCATGATGTACGTTATTTCGGTTTGACCAATGCGTGACTTTGGCAATATCCTGCACGAGAGTGGGTTTTTGCAAGTTATTTCCCTTGAAAACCTTATAATTTACATTGTACATGAACAATTTAAAGATTCATGGAAATCCGACGAGGTCGGTCCGGACGAGAAAACACAAAGGGTACCCCCTTTGCCGAATCGGCCAAAAATGGGTGTCGTGCTAAAACGTCCATAACTTTTGCTACGGGGATCCGTTTTAATCCCATGACCCGTCAAAACGAACCTTAGAATGAGAAGCACTCCATGGATTGGTCTCTTTCTGGCAATACACCATGATTTGAGTGGGTATCGATAAACTGCATGATGTACGTTCTTTCGGTTTGGCCAATGCGTGGCTTCGGCAATATCCTGCACGAGAGTGGGTATTTTGCAAGTTATTTCCCTTGAAAACCTTATCATTTAAATTCTAGATGAACAATGTAAAGATTCGTGAAAATCCAACGAGGTCAGTCCGGACGAGAAAACACAAAGGGTACCCCCTTTGCCGAATCGGCCAAAAATGGGTGTCGCACTAAAACGTCGATACCTTTTGCTACAGGGATCCGTTTTGCCCATGACCCATAAAAACGAAACTTAGATCTAGAAGCACGTCATGACTTCGTCGCTTTCTGGCAATACACCATGATTTGAGTGGGTATCGATAAATTGTATGATGTACGTTTTTTCGGTTTAGCCATTGTGTGGCTTCGGCAATATCCTGCACGAGAGTGGGTTTTTTGCAAGTTATTTCCCTTGAAACCCTTCTCATTTATATTGTATATGTACAATGTAAAGATTCGTGGAAATCCGACTATGTCGGTCCGGACCAGAAAACACAAAGGGTACCCCCTTTACTTAATCGACCAAAAATGGGTGTTACACTTAAACATCCATAACTTTTGCTACGGGGATCCGTTTTAAGCCCATGACCCATAAAAACGAACATTAGAACGAGAAGCAAACCATGGCTTGTTCGTTTTCTGGAAATATACACAGATTTGAGTGGGTATCGATAAACGACATGATGTACGTTCTTTCGGTTTGGCCAATGCGTGGCTTCGGCAATATCCTGCACGAGAGTGGGTTTTTTGCAAGTTATTTCCCTTGAAAACCTTATCATTTACATTGTAGATGAACAATGTAAAGATTCATGGAAATCCAACGAGGTCGATCCGGACGAGAAAACACAAACGGTACACCCTTTGCTGAATCGGCCAAAAATGGGTGTCGTTCTAAAACGTCCATAACTTTTTCTACGGGGATCCGTTTTAAGCTCATGACCCATAAAAACGAACCTTAGAATGAGAAGAACTCCATGTATTGGTCTCTTTCTGGAAATATACCATGATTGAGTGGGTATCGATAAACTGCATGATATACGTTTTCTTTCGGTTTGGCCAATGCGTGGCTTCGGCAATATCCTGCACGAGAGTGGGTTTTTTGCAAGTTATTTCCCTTGAAAACCTTATCATTGACATTGTAGATGAACAATGTAAAGATTCGTGGAAATCCGACGAGGTAGGTCCGGACGAGAAAATACAAAGGGTACCCCCTTTGCCGAATCGGCCAAAAATGGGTGTCGTGCTAAAACGTCCATAACTTTTGCTACGGGGATCCGTTTTAGACCCATGACCCGTCAAAACGAAACTTAGAACGAGAAGCAATCCATGGATTGGTCTTTTTGTGGCAATACTCCATGATTTGAGTGGGAATCGATAAACTGCATGATGTACGTTCTTTCGGTTTGTCCAATGCGTGGCTTCGGCAATATCCTGCACGAGAGTAGTTTTTTGCAAGTTATTTCCCTTTAAAACCTTATTATTTTAATTGTAGATGAACAATCTAAAGATTCATGGAAATCCGACGAGGTCGGTCTGGACGAGAAAACACAAAGGGCACCCCCTTTGCCGAATCGGCCAAAAATGGGTATCGCGGTTAAACGTCCATAACTTTTGGTACGGGGATCCATTTTAAGTGACCCGTAAAAACGAACCTTAGAACGAGAAGCACGTCATGACTTGGTCGCTTTCTGGCAATACACCATGATTTGAGTGGGTATCGATAAACTGCATGATGTACGTTCTTTCGGTTTGTCCAATGCGTGGCTTCGGCAATATCCTGCACGAGAGTGGGTTTTTTGCAAATTATTTCCCATGAAACCCTTATCATTGATATTGTAGATGGGCAATGTAAAGATTCGTGGAAATCTGACTATGTCGGTCCGGACGAGAAAACACAAAGGGTACCCCCTATGCTGAATCGACCAAAACTGGGTGTCACACTTAAACATCCATAAAATTTGCTACGGGGATCCGTTTTAAGCCCATGACCTGTAAAAATGAACATTAGAACGAGAAGCACGCCATGGATTGGTCGCTTTCTGGAAATATACCATGATTTGAGTGGGTATCGATAAACGACATGATGTACGTTATTTCGGTTTGGCCAATGCGTGGCTTCGGCAATGTCCTGCACGAGAGTGGGTTTTTTGCAAGTTATTTCCCATGAAAACCTTATCATTTACATTGTAGATGAACAATTTAAAGATTCGTGGAAATTCAACGAGGTCGGTCCGGACGAGAAAACACAAAAATGGGTACTAGCACTTAAAAATGGGTGTAGCACTTATCATTTACAAAGGGTACCCCCTTTGCTGAATCAACCAAAAATGGGTGTAGCACTTAAACATCCATAACTTTTGCTACGGGGATCCGTTTCAAGCCCACGACCTGTTGTTATCCCAGTTTAATCTAGTTGATAAATAATCAATCAAGTAATCAAGCAACACAATAATAATCAAGAGATATATAAATCAGAGTAACATACCAATCCCTTGAATAAACAATGAAACCTTGAGTGTTCTTGATAACCTTTGAATACAGAGAAAACTTGCTACCTCTCTCTAAACAATAATTATGAAAATATGAAAGGTTAACCCTAAAAACTAATTAACCAAAACTATAAATACCTAAGTCTTATGGGCTTTAAGCTTAATGGGCTTTCTAATGGGCTTGGGCCCAATAGCTAATAAACTATTAATCTATTACAATTTAAACCCTCTAATTAACTTTAGCACAATTGCAGTTTAAACCCTGAACTTTAACTTTAATCTTGAATACAATTATTTGATCCAACAATCTCCCCCTTTGGATTCAAGATTAAAAAAAAATTGCAATTGTCTTCGGGTCTTCTCTTTTCTTCAGATATGACGTTGATAGCTTCAAAACTTCAAAACTTCAAATCTTTGAAAATCTTCAGCAGTCTTCAGATTATATTCTCCTTCTTTGATAATTCTCCCTTTTTGTATCTTGTCCCCCTTTTTGATGAGTGGTGAGAATCATCATCATCAAAACTTTGCAAAACAATCTCCCCCTTTTCAAGACAATCTCCCCTATTGTGTATGATCACGTAAGCACAGTCTTCATGTAACGAACCCTGTATGGAAATAAGAGCAGTCTTCCCAGATGGAAAGAGTGATTATTTCAATCTTTTCAGATTCAAATAGAAAGTAGTAACCATTCGAATCTTTTCAAATTCAAACAGTTTAATAGTTGTAACCCTGAATCAACAAATGACTCAGTTATAATGCCTGTCAATGACACAAAGTCACTGAGTAACACAAAGTTACTATATAAGGAACTGGTTTGATGTTGGCTCCCCAGGTCTTCCATTCAATCATCGAATAACACATGGTTATCTATGAACGTTCTGACAGAAAACAAATTTCTGTGTGCTTATGCATGTGTATGAAAAAATTAAGCACAAATGTTTGCTTTTCATTTTAGGCTCAAAGTATGTAAACATGTTGAGACAGCAACAAATTTTACAACGACTCAATGTGCATGAGAAAGGGTTCGAAGGTGGGGCAACTTTCCTTCTTTTTCAATATTAGTATCTTCCAAATGAAGAACCAATAGCGTATGTGCTGCTTCCCCAGAAAATGTGAAACATTCTCTTTTTGAGAAAAGAATGAGTAGCTGGTGGGGTTGTATGCAAGAGATGGCATGGGCTAGTTGCCTATTTCAATGATGGTCACCAAAGAATGTGAACCAATCAGATTATGTGGCTGCCCGGCTCAGAAAGAAATTTGGTGCAGAGTTTAATATTCTTTAACTCTGTTCTCTCACCCTCTTTCTTTTAATGCTCACTTCTAACCAATCTCTCTTTTCCATTTTACCTCTTCCACACCATCACTCAATTCTTTTGACCCTTCTCCCTTCAATCACTCAGGGAATACTTCCTGGGTAGGAAACACTGGTTATCGTGAATCCATGGAAGTTCTGTTAAGTTCTCACACTGAATCCCATGTATTTTCCTAAAAGAACATGCTGTTCAACAGGCGTTTTGTACATGTAAGAACAAATACCACTTGTTACATGAAGAATAAAATTTTGGAGAAGTCAAAACAGTTGTGTTTGACGATGCAATTCTCCCCCTCACCTTAAAAGAGTTTGACAATTAAGCTCATATCATTTTATCATGAAGAATAATATTTTGGAGAATCAAAAAACGAATGTTGTTTATATGAACAATATATAAACATATTTTTAATGAACGCACATGAAATGACGTTTGATTCAATCAACAGTGAATACAAAGAACGTGAGTATTACCATAGAAAGATTTAACTTTTGATACATGGTAATAACAAAGTCAAATAGAATGTCTTGAACCGTTAGGTGTATGAATACTTGACAAAGTATATTGACAAGATAAAACGCAAGTATTTATCTTTAAGAACACACGGTCAGATAAGCATTTAAGTATCCAAAAATCTGTTAAAATCACAGATATTCTCCCTTAACTTTTTTTTTTAATTAAGAAAAAAAACAGAAAAATAAGGCACTGAAGTGCGGGTTCTAATCTGAAGTGATTAGAAGCCATTGTCACTTGACCAAACCTGCATAAATAAAAGAAATAATGGTAATCATTTATGAAAATGATTCCTCTCTCGTTAACAACAGTTGGAAAATAACACACAAGATCAAAACTTGGAATACTCCCCCTAGAATCATGAGTAAGGTTTAAGACATGTTCAACTTACCAAGTTTGCTGATGAGAAATTGAAAACGCTTTTCATCCAATGGCTTGGTGAAAATGTCAACTAACTGGAAGTCAGTTTGAACAAAGTGCATTTCAATATTACCTTTTTCTACATGATCCTTGAGGAAATGATAGCGTACGTCGATATGCTTGGTCTTCGAATGCTGTACCGGATTAGCAGTTATAGATATTGCGCTCTTGGAATCACAATAAATAGGAACACGCTTGTAGTTGTATCCAAAGTCCCTTAACTGTGTCGTCATCCAGAGGACTTGAGAACAGCAGCTAGCAGCAGCTACATACTCAGCCTCGGCAGTAGATGTTGAAACACAATTTTGTTTCTTTGAAGTCCAACTCACAAGTTTGTCACCTATGAATTGACATGATCCAGAGGTGCTTTTCCGGTCTAGCTTACATCCTGCATGATCAGCATCTGTAAAGGCAGTTAGTTCAAAACGAGAATCCTTTGGATACCAAAGGCCTAGATTTGGAGAACCTTTGAGATATCTAAGGATTCGCTTAACAGCAGTTAAGTGCGACTCTTTAGGATTAGACTGATATCTCGCACAAAAGCATGTGGCAAACATTATATCTGGGCGACTTGCAGTCAGATAAAGTAAAGATCCAATCATGCTGTGATAGACCTTTTGATCAACAGGTATCCCGGTGGGATCCGTGTCTAAGAGCGTACCAGTAGCCATTGGTGTTTTCATGACTGAACTGTCTGACATATTGAACTTTTTCAAAATATCTTTTATATATTTAGCTTGATTAATAAATATGTTGTCGGGTAATTGATTTACTTGTAAACCAAGAAAGAAATTCAATTCACCCATCATCGACATTTCAAACTTTGTTTCCATTATCTTTGAAAAGTTCTTACAAAATTTCGGATTTGTCGACCCGAATATTATGTCGTCAACATAAATCTGAATGAGAATCAAGTCCTCACCTTGCCTTTTAAGAAATAAGGTAGTATCAACTGTACCTTTCTTGAAACCAGAAGCTAAGAGGAATTTAGTGAGAGTTTCATACCAGGCTCGCGGTGCTTGTTTAAGACCATAAAGCACTTTGTCTAAAACATAGACATGATCAGGGTGATGAGGATCAACGAAACCGTCAGGTTGAGCCACGTAGACCTCCTCATGCAGAACGCCGTTCAGGAAAGCCGATTTTACATCCATTTGATAGACTGTAAAGTTTTTGTGCGCTGCATATGCGGGAAAGATTCTGATGGCTTCGATCCTTGCAACCGGGGCGAATGTTTCATCATAGTCAATGCCCTCTTGTTGACAATACCCTTTGGCGACCAGACGAGCTTTGTTTCTCACTACTACTCCGGCTTCGTCTTTCTTATTTCTGAAAACCCACTTTGTTCCAATAACGGATTTACCTTTAGGTAGTGGGATCAAGCGCCATACCTTGTTCCTTTCGAATTGGAGAAGCTCATCTTGCATAGCAGAAATCCAGAAGGGATCACGTAGAGCTTCAGACGCTTTCTTCGGTTCTAGGGAACTAAGGAAGCTTGAAAACATGCAGAAGTTGGCTATTGCAGATCTTGTTGTGACACCAGATTGTACGTCACCTATCACGTTTTCCAGGGGATGATCCTTAGTCCAACAATGTGTGCTTGGTAGTGCATCAACTGTTTGTTGCGTATTGGACGCATCATTTTCATCTTGCACGACAGGTTTCTCCATAGATGTACTCGGGACATCTTGTACTGGTGTTTCTGATACTGAGGCTTCCGGACTAGCAGTTGAAGTGCTCGGGACTTCGTTTCCAGAAGAACTATCTGTAGAGACAGATTCAGCATTAGTAGAGTCAGAAACTAACTTTGTAGTCGTACCTGATGGAGATGAAGTTTCAGTGACTTCTTCGGAAGGTCCAGACATGTCTTCAGATATAGTAGGGACCTCCGAGCCTGTACCACTTGTTATTGATGTTGATATGCCTTTTTCAAAATCTGCACATATATCATCAAAGGCATCAATAAACAGTAAATCTAACTCAGATGAAGTAGAGTTAGAGTTTGAAGAAGTGGATCCTTTAGGTGCTGGTTCTATTCTTGATTGAATAGAAGCTTTGTCGTTAAGACCGAGTTCTGAACTGTTGTGTCCAGAAGTCCTTGTAGAATTCTCATCAAAGGAGACATTCATGCTCTCAACAACCGTCTTAGTTCGAATAATGTAAATTCGATAAGCTTTGGATGTTAGAGAGTATCTAACGAGATATCCTTCATCCGCTTTCTTATCAAATTTTGATAAACCTTGACGCTCTTTAAGAATGTAGCACCTGCAACCAAAGACACGAAGAAATTTGATATTAGGTGTACGATTGTTGATTAACTCATATGCTATTTTATTAAAGCGCTTGACCACGATGGTACGATTCTGTGTAAAGCATGTTGTGGCGACTGCCTCGGCCCAAAGGTACATGGGTAGATCTGAGTATGCAAGCATAGTGCGAGCTGCTTCAACAAGTGTGTGATTCTTCCGTTCGACAATGCCATTTTGCTGCGGAGTATAGGCTACGGAGAAGTTGTGTGAAATGCCCACAGAAGTAAGATAACTCTGTAAGGTGGCATTCTTGAACTCCGTGCCATTGTCACTGTGAATGGTTCTGACTGGCAGTTGAAGACGTACTTGAATGCGCTTGATGAAAGCGATAATCAACTCTGGCGCATCTGACTTGTTGCGAAGAAACTCGAGCCATGTATACCTTGAGTAGTCATCTATCATTACCAACACATATTTCTTTCCGTTGATAGATGCTGTGCGCATTGGGCCACAAAGGTCCATATGAAGAAGTTCCAGTGCAGATGAGGTCGATGATTCAACTTTGGACTTGAAGGAGCTTCGCTTCATTTTGCCCAACTCACATGTGGGACATAGTGAGTCTTTTTCGAACCTCGATTCTGGTAGACCTTTGACCAGACCTTGTCTCTGTAGCTTCGCTATAGATCTGAAATTTTGATGAGACAAGCGTCGATGCCACGTCCACGATTGTGCTTTGGAAGCTTTGGCTAGTAGGCATACTGGACGTGTGGCAGACAGTGTAGGAAAATCTACATAGTATAGATTTCCATGGCGCTCAGCCTTGAAGACTTCGTAACCATCTGGATCCTCTAGATAGCAATGAGTTGTTGTGAAGCGGACTTGATATTTCATGTCACAGAAGTGACTGGTACTGAACAGGTTGTGATCAAGTTCTTCAACATATAGCACTTTTTGAATCTTCACAACACCATTGTCGAGCATTCCATAACCCCTGACGTGGCCTTCGGCTTCAGAATTGGCAAATCTAACTGCTCCGACAGGCTCCTCCACATAGTTATGCAAGAGGTGCTTGAATCCTGTCATGTGGCGTGAACATCTGGAATCTATTACCCACAATCGGCAGGCCTGCAAAAGAGACAATTAGTTTTGCTTAGGCACCCATATCAGGATGGGTCCTTCGCGGTTAGCATCAAGCAACTCAGGAATATCATCTGGTTTGACTTTCACTCTCCATTCATAACGCGGTTTTGGAACCCATTTCCAAACCATTTTAACATTTAATTCCTGAAAGTGCTTTTTAGAAGTAGGATTGGCAACCTTAACACGATACACTTTGGGTTGTGTGAAAGAATCAGAATTAGAATTAGACTTAAACTTCAGTTTAGCTTTTCTCTTATTCTGTTTGGACTTTGAAGGGGAGTAGTATGCGAATGAGTTATCCCAACAGTGTTTGCAATATAGATTCTTTCGAGCAAAATTCATAAACTTAGATTTATCAGAACAAACCGTACATCCATGTTTATCAAAAGAATTACTTTTTAAAATAACACTGTCAGAAGTACAACTATTCGGAATGAAAGGTTCACTAGATAGCCTATCATTCTTATTCACACTATTCTCTTTATTCTTCTTACTTCTCCCAACTCCATTTCCTTTTATATCTGAAACAGAAACAGGAACCTTGTTAGTCTCTAACTTAGAAGGTGGTTCTTTTCTAGTGCTCTTTGAAGTCTCACCCTTTTCAAAAATACTCGGTGGATATTCAGGATAATCAGAGTAAGCAACTGAAGGTTTTGTAGGAACATCAAATTCTGGATTGGTTCTTACCTTCCAGCTTGGATCATTGAACATCTGTTTATCATTTGAAGCATTTTTAAACAAAGTAATTTTCAAATCATTGATCTCAGTGCAAAGCTCTTGATTTACTTTTAAAGACTTTTCAAGTTTATGTTTGAGATCAAATTTTTCATCTTCAACCTCATCAAGAGACTGTTGCAACATATCAATTTGCTTCATCAATTCAGATGTATTATCATTCACAGAATTTGACTCCTTTGGAATAGAAACCGGATCAGAGTCTGAAGCATTCATCATTTCAGAAAATAATTCTTCTGTCATGGACTCAATAAACTCCGTTTTATCATTTTGAACACAAGATTCATTCGTGATAGCAGTTTCTTCTTCAACCTATTCAACAAGTAAAGGTTTAGAAGCAATGGGATTTGAGACTGATGGTATAGTAGATGGATCAACATCCGATTCATACTCATCATATTTGCATGCAGTCTCAGGTGGAACTGTGTTGGTGCTTACTGATTCTTTGGAAGGTGTGGTAAATAGTGATTCAAATTCAGTAAATTCGATCTTTCGAGTCTCATAGCTTTTATTCAAATCACCATATGTAAAACCAACTGATTTAAAAAGATTTTGAGAATCAGTGTCACTAGACTTGTTCTTTCCCATTTCTTCTCGACCTTTGGTCTCTTTAAAAGGTTTAGGAGTACTTGCTTCAACAAAAGTTGCACGAATGTCAGGAATGGGTCTGATTGCGGAGCCGAATTTATCAAAATTATATAGATGCTCCGGTGCCTTTTTCAAAATTTCATTAGTTGGCACACCCAAACCTGGTTTTAGTTTATAAAACCTTTCGTCTTGGAGTTTATTGGTCAACAAATTTAATGTTTGCTCAGTCTGACCTCGTTTCATATTAATGTCCTCCAGTTGCTTGATTTTGGTGTAAGCTTCATTTCTTTCTTTATAACAAACTTCAAATTTTATTTGAAACTCAGCCTTTTCAGCATTAAGATTCACAAGATCTGTTTCTAAACCAGATATTTTTTCTTTTAAAGACGCTTTTTCAACTTTTAAATCGTCTTTTTCCTTTTCTTTTTCTTCCACAACAACTTTTAAAATAGCATTTTCATCACGAAAGCATAATGCAGATTGATGTGCAGAGCTAAGTTTGCCTTTCAATAAAGCAAATTCATCTTTCATGTTATGTATTTGGGCCATAAGAGATTCAATAAGATCAGAATTATCACTTACCTCCGAGTTTGCATCTTCAGATTATGCCTCAGAATCTTCATCGTCACCATCCAGCTTTGCCATATAAGATACTTGGGTGAAGTGAGCTTTCTCCTCGTCATCGGAACTTTGGAACAGCCAGTTCTCTTCTTCGGCCATAAGCACCTTTCTTTCTTCAGCTTTCTTGGCGATGAGTGACTTTCACACATAATAGTCTGAGTTCTTGATCTTCTTGAATCTGCAGTCTCTTGAGATATGCCCAAATTTGCCGCAATTGTAGCACCTTCCTGGTTCATCTTCTTTCTTTGCCTCTCTCTTATCTTCTCTTCTTTCTTCCTTCCGGTCTTCACGTCTTTCCTCTCTTCTTCCTTGCCTTGGCTGGTACCTCATCTCAGACTTCTATTTCTTGTGCCCTTCATACTTTGGCTTTGAGTTGAACTTTTTCTTCCCAAAGGTCTTCTTGAATCTTCGAGTAATAAGAGCCAAGTCCTCAGAGAACTTCTGAATATCTGGATCAGAATCAATCTCCCGTTCTTCATCACTTGAAATAGATTCAGAGTCGGTTGTTTCGGTAACTAATGCTTTAGACACCCTTTTCTTAGACCTTGCAGAGGATACAGAACCTTTGCCGGCTATGAGAGCCACAGAATCCTTTAATTTATTGGACTCAAGATTGATGGTTCTCACCTCCTCCTCGTGCTGAGAAAGAGTCGAGAAGATATCAGTGACATTTTCCTGAGCCATGTTTTTTGACATCTGAAGGTTGATGGCAAAGTTCTTCCATTCCGGATTTAAGTTCTTGATGAACTTATAATTAATCTCCGAAGCAGACTTAGAGATGTTGTTCCTCCGCAAGTCGTTGAGAATAATATTGTATCTGTTGTAGGTCTCTAGCAATGTCTCTCCTTCTTTTGCGTGAAATCCCTCGTATGCATTTATGCATAGATTCTGCTTCGCTTGGATGGAGGCTTCACTTCCTTCAAACTGTCTGGATAGTTCATCCCATATTTCTTTTGCAGAGTTCTGACTGTCTACACGGTTGTAGATGTCGTTCGGGATAGCCATGGTCAGATAGATAAGAGCCTCTTCATCTGTCTTGTACTGTTCCTTCTGCTTTTCAGTAAAGTACTGATAAGGTTTAGGAACATATTTGTCCGGGATTTCTAGAGAAGTGTCAGTTTCTGCTTGTCCTGGTACCCTGATCATCGGGTTTACAGGACCATTGATGATTGACTCCATATAGTCTCTGTTCTTGTGGTTCAGAAACTGGACCATTCTTTTCTTCCATTACTGATATTCATCAGCCATAAGGACCGGTGGTTTGGACTGAGAGCCCATCGAGAGAAGCTGATTTGACATCTTAGCAATACGATTAGTAAACAGACTTTTCTGTATCAAGACAACCAACTAGATGAGATCGTTAGAATCAAAATAAAAACCACACTAAAAAATTTTTAGAAATTTTTTTTTTCCAAAAATAATTAAGTGCAGTCCTTTTAATTAGTATAAAGCTTCAAATAATACTGAACAAAAAGAAAATGTTGATCTCGAATAGAACTTTGTCCCCCTTCGCAGACTTAGATGCCCTATTACAGTTTGCAAAAATCGACCGGGGATGTGCTTCTACCGGTAACTTGTAAAGACCGATAAGATGTTAGACCGGATGGTTGTTCGACCGACACTATGCTTCGACCGATATTATCTTAGACCGATACAATGCTTAGACCGATATAGGTGTTCGACCGGAAAGATGTGAAGACCGGTAAGTGATAGGACCGATACAATGCTTTGACCGGTATTGGTGTTCGACCGGGAACTTGCTTAGACCGATATTATGTTCGACCGGAAACTTGTAAATACCGGTGGAGTGCTTAGACCGATGTAACTCGACCGATATACTCTTAGACCGGTGTAACTCGACCGATATACTCTTAGACCGAGGTGGACTGTGAGTGTACTGGTTGAATGATAAACTGAGTTCGACCGATAGTGAATGCTTTGACCGATAGAACTCGATCGATATACTCTTAGACCGGTGGACTGTGAGTGTACCGGTTGAATGATAAACTGAGTTCGACCGATAATATGCAAGACCGATATTCTCTATGACCGATAGACTATGTTCGACCGAAATAATGTTTGACCGGTATGTTCTCAACCAGCCCAGAAGTCGATGAACAGATGCAATAATTGACCCAGAAATCAATTACGAACTCAAAATCAGATTCAAAAAGCAGTCCTTTGTACTCAGAAACATAAACCAATCACAATACAATCAAACTCAGAGATCAATTTCAACTTTTAGGCATTCGATGAACAGTATTATCGATGAACAATAATTTTCATGAATAGTGAAATCAAAAAAAATTTGATCGTTTTGGCTCTGATACCACTTGTTATCCCAGTTTAATCTAGTTGATAAATAATCAATCAAGTAATCAAGAAACACAATAATAATCAAGAGATATATAAATCAGAGTAACATACCAATCCATTGAATAAACAATGAAACCTTGAGTGTTCTTGATACCCTTTGAATACAGAGAAAACTTGCTACCTCTCTCTAAACAATAATTATGAAAATATGAAAGGTTAACCCTAAAAACTAATTAACTAAAACTATAAATACCTAAGCCTTATGGGCTTTAAGCTTAATGGGCTTTCTAATGGGCTTGGGCCCAATAGCTAATAAACTATTAATCAATTACAATTTAAACCCTCTAATTAACTTTAGCACAATTGCAGTTTAAACCCTGAAATTTAACTTTAATCTTGAATACAATTATTTGATCCAACACCTGTCAAAACGAACATTAGAACGAGAAGCACGCCATGGTTTCGTCGCTTTCTGGCAATACACCATGATTTGAGTGGGTATCGATAAACTGCATGATGTACGTTATTTCGGTTTGGCCAATGCGTGGCTTCGGCAATATCCTGCACGAGAGTGGGTTTTTTGCAAGTTATTTCCCTTGAAAACCTTATAATTTACATTGTAGATGAATAATGTAAATATTCGTGGAAATCCGACGAGGTCGGTCCGGACGAGAAAACACAAAGGTTACCCCCTTTGCTGAATCGACCAAAAATGGGTGTCGCACTTAAACATCCATAACTTTTGCTACGGGGATCAATTTCAAGCCCATGACCTATCAAAATTAACATTACAACGAGAAGCACGCCATGGATTGGTCTTTTTCAGGAAATACACCATGATTTGAGTGGGAATCGATAAACTGCATGATGTACGTTTTTTCGGTTTGGCCAATGCGTGGCTTCGGTAATATCCTGTACGAGAGTGAGTTTTTTGCAAGTTATTTCCCTTCAAAACACTATCATTTACATTGTAGATGAACAATGTAAAGATTCGTGGAAATCCGACGAGGTAGGTCCGGACGAGAAAACACAAAGGGTACCCCTTTTGTCGAATCGACCAAAAATGGGTGTCGCACTTAAACATCCATAACTTTTGCTACGAAGATCCGTTTTAAGCCCATGACCCCTCAAAACGAATCTTATAACGAGAACACGCCATGGCTTGGTCGCTTTCTGGCAATACACCATGATTTGAATATGTTGGATAAAAGATCAAGAAGAGTGAAGGTCAAAGTGTAAGAAGTCAAAGCTGAGAAAGTGAACACTCATCAAAGTCAAAGTCTATTTGTAATAAAAGTCAAAGTATTTGTTTTGTATTTTGAATTTAGTTTCCTCGTATTTTAGTTGTAGGTATAAATACCTTGTATTTCTGTTTTTTTTTGTAACAAGTTGGTGAACAAGTTGAGAAGTTCATATCTGAGAGAGAGAGAAATCTGTAGAGAGAGAAAGAGTGTTCTAGAGAGAGAAACTTGTAATCGTTGAATTTGAGATTGAAATCAAACAGGTAATTGATTGATAAATCTTGATTTGATTAATTGTTTGTTATTAGGAACTAGAATCTGGGAACACAATTGGTATCAAAGCAGATCGAAACTGAAATCAAATCAAGAAAATGAGTTCTGCACTGTTCATCGAGTTTGGAGGTTGATTTTTGTTTTTCAGTGTGAATTTTTGAGTTGTAATTGATTAGCTTGTGTTCGTATAGTGTTATTGATCGAGTCTGTATTGTTTAATTTGTCAATTGCACTGTAATTGATTGTTAATTTTGGATTTTGTTGAAGTTTTTGTTCACGAGTTCATACGCACTGTTCATAGATTAAATTGTAATTTTGAGTGTTTGATTTTGTAATTCGTATATTGTAAACTGTTAGAATATTGAAATCGAGCATCCCTACAAAGTTTCAAATCAATTGGACAAGTATTGGACCGAAATCAGATGGAAAAATCAATTTTTTGTTCGACAGACTGAAGAACGCGCAAGATCCACGAAACGCGCAAGTTCATTCGCAAGAACGCGCAAGTTGAAGAATTTGGTCTCAAACGCGCAAGGTGTTATCTGCGAGTTCTAGAAACGCGCAGATCTAAGCCTGCGAGTTTGAAATTTGGGAAAAAGTTTCTAAGTGTTGAAACGCGCAAGTAGACACTTGCGAGTTCTACAAACGCGCTAATCGAAGGGTGCGAGTTTGAGCGGGAATAGTGATCTGCGAGTTTGTTCGATCTGCGAGTTTGGTTGATCTGCGAGTTTGGTCGATCTGTGAGTTTGGTTGATCTGCGAGTTTGGTCGATCTGCGAGTTTGGTCGATCTGCGAGTTTGGTTGATCTACGAGTTTGGTCAAAACGCGCTAGTAGCGACTAGCGAGTTTTTCAAACACGCACGCCTCTATCTGCGAGTTCATCAGTGAACAGTATCTTGCGAGTTTAAGCATCTAGCGAGTTTTAGCGGCTATCGAGTTTTACAAAACACGCAAGTCTTTGCGTGCGAGTTATACAAACGCTCAAGCCTTAGTCTGCGGGTTTTTCATAAATAGTGACTTGCGAGTTCTATAGTGACTTGCGAGTTTTGTCACTTAGTCAAATTTTTCGAAATTTCTGATTTTTCTATATTTCAAGATTTTTCTTGTGATTTCATATTTGGACTAACGATCAGTTCTAGTTTCTTATTGCATATTTTTTCAAACAGGTACATTCAAAATGACTTCTAAAGATGCTATTTCCATTGGCACTGATGTCAAGCCTCCTATTCTGTTCAAAGGAGAATACGAATAGTGGAAAGACAGATTTCTGGATTTTGTAGACAGACATGTAAACGGGGAAAATATTCTTCTATCTATTATGGAAGGTCCTATGGTACCAATCATTGGTAGCTGGAGAAAAGAAGAAAGAAAAGAAAGAGAAGAAGAAAAAGAAGAAAGTGATTACAAGTTCTGAATTTGAATCTGAATCAGATGGAGATGATGGAGAAAGCCTCAAACAGGCTATGATATTATTGACCTGAGCTTTCCAAAAAATATTCTACAAGAAGCCGAGATCAAATTTTCAGAGATATTCTTCATCCAGTTCCAAGAATCATGAGCACCGAGAAAGAGTTGAAGGAAAGCGTTATGAAGAGAACCGGAATATGGAAAGGAAGCCGGAAGAAAAGAAGAAGTTTGTGAATGATTACACTGTTGCTGTAAAGACAGCAAATGATCCAATCAAATGCTACAACTGTGGCAAGACTGGACATTTTGCTAAAGATTGTCGAAAGCCAAAAGTTTGAAACTCCGAGTATTATCAGAACAAACTGCTATTGGCCAAACAGCAAGAAGCAGGCATAGCATTAATGGTTGAGGACGAATTTTGGTTGGATCATTCTGATCAAGAGGATGACAAAGAGAAGGAAGAAACTGCTCATCTCTGTCTAATGGGAAAAGAGGTCAAGTATGATGAGTCAGATGACGAGACAGCTGATGAGGTATTAAACTTAACTGAAAAAGATTTTATAACCAAAATGGAAGCCATGATGGTTGAGCTTAATGATCTTCAAATAACATTGAAGAAAGAAAAGGACAGAGTTGCTAAAAGAAACAACAAGATCTTTGAGCTTAATAAGTCTGTTATTGGGAACAAAAATCTAATTGATTCTTTACGCAAGTCTGCTTATGATTCTAAACTTCAAGTAGATTGTTTTAAAAAGAAGATTTCTGATTTTGAAGTTAAAATTTCTAAGTATGAGTTTGAGAAGAAAGAATCTGCACTAACTGTTCATAAACTGCAGGTCGAGAACAAGCTTTTGAATAAGAAGGTAAATGATCTGGAAGCCAAACTTTATGCAAGAGGCCCAACAGATCAAACTATCTTTCTTAATGCACCTAACGAAGAGGCTGATGTTAAGGAAAAATGGGGACTTGGTTTTGAAAACCCCCATTACTTAAAGAAAGCCATCAGAAAACAACCGGCACTTTATAATTTTGATTTTCTTGCTTGTGATGGTAAACATACTCATTTAAAACCCAAATTTGTTACCAAATTATCAGAAGAAGATGAGGCCAAAGAAACTGAAAATAGAAACAATATAAAGAAAATGCAACTACCATTTAATTATGCAAAGTTAAATGATAGTTATCTTTCAGAAACACCAAAAGTTCTTTCAAACGATTATTTTGCTAGTTATTCTGTTTCTGAGATGAAGGAAAAACCTGCAATTGCAAAGGTTTATGTTCCTCCACTCATTCTTGAAAGCAAAATAATTGAGCTTGAAAATGCTTTATCTGATGAAAAACTTTGGGGAGATATTGAACAAAGTGTGTTTTCTACAGTTTTAAAGAACACTGTTTTTCAAACTAAATCTACAAAGTGTTCTACAGTTTCAAAGGCACCTCAAACTTCGTCTGATACTTTTGATGACTTATTTGAGTCTGCAAATGACTTTCTTAACTCTGATGGTGGGTACATAGAAGAAATTGATATGTTTGACTTCAATGCTTCTCTTCCTGATCATTCTACTTGTCTTATAAATGAAAAAGTGTTACCAAGTGTTCTTAAAACTAATGGATCATATACAGTTTCTGTGACTGCTGAATATTATTCTAAAGGTAAGAATCATAAGAAACAGCAATCACAGAAACGGATTAACACTGGTAAACCAAAGAAAACTCATTTTCAGAAATCTGATTTTCCTAATAAATCTAAATCTTTTGTTTCAGATATAAGCAAGAAAAGGTCGAAAACTCGAACCGAATGGCAACCAAAAAGGAAGGATGATGAGATAGCTGAATCAGTTTCTGATAACTCTTGTCATAGATCAGTTAGTAGTGATAATGATGTAGTTGATCAACTTGCTTGTCATAAACAAAACCTTGTAACTTCTTACAAGCGGTATTCAATAAAGCAATTGATTCAATTATCTCCTATTACTACTAAATCTTATCATTATCGGAGAAATGATTTTGCTT
Organism: Arctium minus; assembly: GCA_954870635.1. Lineage (NCBI taxonomy): Eukaryota > Viridiplantae > Streptophyta > Magnoliopsida > Asterales > Asteraceae > Arctium > Arctium minus. The sequence continues at coordinate 1,047,429 of OX941097.1, forward strand.
ATTCTCATAATTCTTTTGATTGGTTTGGATCTTATCATGTGTATTCTTCAAGATCAAATGTTTTTAAAAGTTTTCAAAGAAAAGGAGGATCCATTTTCAAAAGGATACCAAAATCTTGTGCTAATCTGTTAGGACCCGTTTTTAAATGGGTACCTAAATCTATTGTTTCCTGATTTTTCTTGCAGACCCGGCATATGTGGTACTTGGACAGTGGATGTTCCAAGCATATGACTGGGCAAAAAGCTTTATTGTCTAATTATACAAAGAAATTCAGTGGAAATGTCAGATTTGGAAATGACCAGCTTTCACCAATCTTAGGATATGATGACATCATTCAAGACAACATAACGATTAAGAAGGTGAGTTATGTCGAAGGTCTAGGGCACAACTTTTTCAGCATCGGTAAATTCTGCGACAAAGGGTTAGAGGTCAACTTCAAAGCTAAGAGATGTTCAGTCCGTTCTGAAGACGGCACAAAACTCTTAGTTGGCAAGAGAAAGACAAATCTCTAATCCATCAATCTTTCAAAGGTCCAGAATGACAGTCACGTTTGCTTATTGTCAAAAGCTTCGATGCAACAAAGTTGGCTTTGGCACCGACGACTATCACATCTGAATTTTCGTTATATCAACAATATGTTTAGTGTAAATTTGGTAAAAGGACTTCCTGAGCTGAAATATGAGAAAGAACACTTATGTGCTGCATGTGAGAAGGGTAAGATGAAGAGAGCCGCACATAAACCGAAGCCTGAACCAAGAACCAGTTCTCCACTAGAGTTACTGCATATGGATTTGTGTGGTCCGATGAGAACACAAAACTTAGGTGGAAAGAAATACGTGTTGGTTATTGTGGACGATTACTCAAGATACACGTGGGTCAAATTTCTTCGATTAAAAGATGAGACGCCTGAAGTTCTCATTACTTTCTTAAAGACGACCCAGGTGAAAATGCAGCGACAAGTCAAGTTTCTTCGAACGGACAACGGCACAGAGTTCAAAAACAAGATAGTTGAAGAATATCTCGAATCGGTTGGGATATCACATCAGTACTCTGTTGCTCGTACACCTGAACAAAATGGAGTAGTCGAAAGGCGAAATCGGACGCTAGTCGAGGCCGCTCGTACTATGCTCAGCCAATCCGATCTACCTCTATTCTTGTGGGCAGAAGCTGTGTCAACTGCATGTCATACTCAAAATCGTTCCATAATACACCGCCATTTTCAAAAGACTCCATATGAGTTTATCAACAACAGAACACCAACACTCAAGTATTTTCACATATTTGGGTGTAAGTGTTTCGTGCTTAACGATAGAGAGAGTCTGAATAAATTCAGTGCTAAGGCGGACGAGGGTATCTTCATTGGTTATTCTTCAACATCTGCAGCATATCGTGTTTATCTGAAGAAGTCCAAGACAGTCGTAGAGAGCGTCAATGTAACATTTGATGAAGAAATGGCTTCTGAACAATTCAGTTCAGAACCAGTTATCACTGGAGTGTTAGCTTCTGGACAGATCAGTCCAGAACCTGTTTCTATAGAGAAAAATTCGGATAACTCTTCTACTTCAGTTTCACATTTATCTGATTTAGATTTGTTATTTGAATTCTTTTATGATGAGTTTCTAGGATCTAATTTGCCTAAATCTGTTGTGACTGACAGGTCTGAAGACACAAGTTGCAATCATCCAGTCACTTCAGAAGTTTTAACTGAACTTGTATCCCCCATTCAGTCAGAAACTCACATTCCAACATCTACTCCTACAGTTGATGATACACAAGTAACTGCTGAGCCAGAAGTAACTATATCAGTTGGGTGTGATGTAATGTCTACTCAACAGCCAGAGTATGCTGTTCCAACTGATGCTTCTGCACCTGAATATTCAACTGCAAACCCCCTTTCATCTAATCAATCTGAAGAGTCTGATAGTGGATTTCTAGATGATGATCATGTTCAATCAGTATCTACTCCACTACCTCATGAGCATCGCTGGACCAAAGAGCATCCATTACATCAAGTAATTGGAGACCTCAACAAACCTGTACAAACTAGGTCAGCGACTCTTAATCAATGTATGCATGACTCATTCCTCAGTAAGATAGAGCCCACGCGAGTATCAGAGGCTCTTGCTGATTCAGATTGGGTATCTGCTATGCAAGAAGAGATCAATCAATTTAAAACCCTAAAGGTTTGGAGATTAGTTCCAAAACCAGAAGGTAAAACCGTTATAGGCACTAAATGGGTATTTAAAAACAAGAAGGATGAAGATGGTATCGTCATAAGAAACAAAGCTAGACTTGTTGCCAAAGGTTATCGGCAAGAGGAACGCATAGACTACGATGAGACGTATGCTCCATTAGCGCGTATAGAGGCAATCCGCATGTTTCTAGCCTACGCAGCTCATAAGAATTTCACAGTCTATCAGATGGATGTGAAAACAGCCTTTCTGAATGGCATTGTTAAGGAGGAAGTATACGTGTCTCAACCAGAAGGGTTCATGAATCCAGATTAGCCAGATCATGTCTACATCTTGGACAAAGCCTTGTATGGTTTAAAACAAGCCCCTCGAGCATGGTATGATGTTCTATCTAAATTCTTGGTCAAGTCAGGTTTTTCCAAAGGTAAAATTGATACCACTTTGTTCATCAAAAAAGAAAAAGCTGATATTATTCTTATACAAATATATGTTGATGATATAATATTTGGTTCTACTAATCCTAAATTTTGCAAAAACTTTTCTAACCTCATGGTGTCACGTTTTCAAATGAGTATGATGGGAGAGATGAATTTCTTTCTCGGATTACAAGTTAAACAGTTTTTGTTAGAGCATAAATCTGTTGGATACAAGATCAAGGAGACTGAAGGTCAAAGTTGAGAAAGTCAAAGCTGCTAAAGTCAAATCTCATTCAAAGTCAAAGTTTATTTGTAATAAGTCAATGTATTTTGTATTTGGTATTTTCCTTGTATTAGGTATTAGTATAAATAGTTTCCTTTCTTTGTAATATGTACATATACGAATTAGAGAATATCTTACTGTTGTGTTCTAGAGAGAGAAAGCTTGAGAGAGAGAGAGAGAGTTCGTTAGAGAGAGATTGTAAAGAGAAATTTTGTAATCTTGGAATTGAGAAATTAATCAAACAGGTAATTGATTGTAAACCTTGTTGTGTTTGATTAATCTTGTTTAGAAACTAGAATCTGGAACAATCAATTGGTATCAGAGCAGATCCAAATAGAAAAATCAAGAAATTCAAGAAAGTTCGTTTTTTACTGTTCATCGTGTCCAGATTTGATTCTGAGTTTGAGTGAGTTTTTAGAGTTGTAATCGATTAGGTTTTGTTAGGAAAGTGAAATCGATCGAGTTTGTATAGAAAGATTTGTCTATTGCACTGTAATGAATTCGAATTTTCGAATTTTTTTGATTTTTGTTTACACGAGTTCTTGACACTGTTCTTATTCAGAATTGTAATTTTTGTGTTTTTGATCGAAAAATCAGTGTTAGTTTTGTGTTCGAGTTGTTTAGAAGGTCAAATTGTCGAAGTTTCAAGTTGGAATTCTAGCCAGAAATAAGTTTTTGGTGAATTTGGATGTTTTTAGAGGAATGCGGGTTGTTCTTGAGTAATGCGGGTCTATCATCGAAGAATGCGGGTCACTCATCAACATTCATACACGCAAAGTAAAGGAATGCGGTTCCTTTGTTAAACTCAAAGCAAAGAATGCGGTTCCTACCTGACACGCATTTTGGAGAAATTCGGGTCAAGTGCGACACGCATAGTGTGAAATTCGGGTCAAGTGCGACACGCATAGTGTGAAATTCGGGTCAAGTGCGACACGCATAGTGTGAAATTCGGGTCAAGTGAGACACGCATTGATGAGAAATGCGTTTCCTGTATGACACGCATAATTGTGAAATGCGTTTCTAGTGTAACACGTATAGTTATGGAATGCGTTTTCAGTGTGACACGCATTATTGTTGAATGCGATTCTTGAGTGACACGCATAGTATAAAAGACTTGGAATATTTTTTTTAATTTTTTCGAAATTGAAATATGCCCTTTAATAGTGAAATTTTTTTCTCTAGGGGCGCTGCCCCTCGACCCCGCAAGGGCGTTGCCCCTTGACCCCACCCGCTAACCGGGTAGCGGGACCCCCCGTGCTAAGTCTGCCTAGGGGGACATAGTTCTTTTTGTGATTAAAATTTCTGATTTTATATTTCAAGTTTTCTGTATTTTCTTGATTGTTTTATTTGGACTAACGATCAGTTCTAGTTTCTTATTGATATATTTCTCAAACAGGTTAAACAAGATGACTTCCAAAGATGCACTTTCAATTGGAACTGATGTGAAACCTCCAGTTTTATTCAAAGGTGAATATGAGCAATGGAAAGACAGATTCCTGGATTTCATAGATCGACATTCAAATGGAGAGAATATTCTACTGTCTATCACCGAAGGTCCAATGGTTCCAATAACAGTTCAAGTACCTGACGTTGACTCTTCTGATAGTGAAGATGGAACTGAGGAAAGAGAGCAAAAGATGAAAACAGTGACAGTGGATATTTCTCAATATTCTGAAGAGCAGAAAAGCCGATACAAAGCAGATAAACAAGCAAGATCACTACTTCTTCAAAGCATCCCAAATGAGATCTACATCAAGATTGACAGTTATAAAGCCAATGCTAAGAAGATGTGGGATCAGTTGCAAAAGATGATGATGGGATCAAAGGTCGGAAACCAGATGAAAGTGGCGAACTGCATAAATAGTTATGAAGAGTTCAAAGCAAAGGAGAATGAGAGTCTGGAAGATACCTATGAGAGGTTTGTGTTGCTTCTAAATGAGTTGACAAAGAACAAAGTCAAAAAGAAGCAGTTGGAAAACAATGTTAAATTTCTGAGCATCTTACGTCCGGAATGGAAAAAGCATACAAGAAGAATGAAGCAGATGAAGGATTTGAATGAAATTCCACTACATGAGGTATTTGAGACCTTAAGGCAGAATGAAGAAGAGGTTGAAGAGAAAAGAGCTGAGAAGAAGAAGGCAGAAAAAGTTCCTGATCCGATTGCGTTAGTAGCTGGAGAAAAGAAGAAAGAAAAGAAAGAGAAGAAAAAGAAGAAAGTTCTTACATCTTCTGAGTCAGATTCTGTTTCAGATAGTGATGATGGTGAAAGTCTGAAACAAGCTATGTTGTTGCTGACCCGTGCCTTTCAGAAGAAATTCTACAAGAAGCCGGGATCAAATTCTCAAAGGTATTCTTCTTCAAGTTCAAAGAACCATGAGCACCGAGTGAGAGTGGAAGGAAAGAGACATGAAGAGGATAGATATGTTGAGAAGCAACCGGTTGAGAAGAAGAAATTTATGAATGATTACACAGCAGCTGAAAAGCCAGCAACTGAATCAATCAAGTGCTACAATTGCGGCAAGATGGGTCATTTTGCAAAAGATTGTCGAAAGCCGAAAGTTCGCAACTCTCAGTATTATCAGAACAAGTTGCTTTTGGCAAGACAACAAGAAGCGGGTGTTGCTTTAATGGCCGAGGATGAATTTTGGCTTGATCATTCTGAGGATGAAGGTGAAGAGAAAGAAGAAAATGCTCATATCTGTCTCATGGGCAAAGAAGTAAAGGATGACGAGTCAGATGATGAGGCAGTTGATGAGGTATTAAATTTAACTGAAAAAGATTTTATTACCAAAATGGAAATCATAATGGTTGAGCTTCAAAATTTACAAAATAATCTGAAAAAGGAAAAAGAAAGAGTTGCTAAAAAGAACAAGAAGATCTTTGAGCTTAATACGTCTGTTATTTCAAACAAAGATCTGATTGATTCTTTACGCAAATCTGATTTTGATTCTAAATCTAAAGTAGATTGTTTTGAAAAGAAGATTTCTGAGTTTGAAGGTAAAGTGTCTAAATATGAGTTTGAGAAAAATGAATCTGCACTAACTGTTTATAAACTGCAGGTTGAAAACAAGAATTTGAATAAGAAGGTAAATGGTCTGGAAGCAAAACTTTATGCAAGAGGTCAAACAGATCAAACCATTTTTCTCAATGCACCTAATGAAGAGGCTGATGTCAAAGAGAAATGGGGACTTGGTTTTGAAAACCCCCATTATCTTAAGAAAGAAATCAGAAAACAGCCGGCACTTTATAACTATGATTTTCTTGCTTGTGCTGGTAAACATACTCATTTAAAACCCAAATTTGTTACCAAATTGCCAGAAGAAGTTGAGGACCAAGAAACTGAAAATAGAAAGAATAAAAAGAAAATGCAACTACCGTTTAACTATGAAAAGTTAAATGATAGTTATCTTTCCAAAACACCAAGAGTTATTTCAACTGACTATTTTGTTAGTTATTCCATTTCTGAGATGAAGGCAAAACCTGTGATTGCAAAGGTTTATGTTCCTACATCTATTCTTGAAAGCAAAATAGTCGAGCTTGAAAATGTTTTATCTGATGAAAAACTTTTGGCTGATATTCAACAAAATGTATTTTCTACAGTTATAAAGAACACTGTTTTTCAAACTAAATTTACAAAGTGTTCTACAGTTTCTAAGGCATCTCAATCTTCATCTGATAATTCTGATGACTTATTTGAGTCTGCAAATGATTTTCTAAATTCTGATGATGGGTGCATGGAAGAATTTGATATGTTTGATGTCAATACTACACTTCCTGATCATTCTACTTGTCTTAAAAATGATAAAGTGTTACCAAGTGGTGTAAATATTGTGGACTCATCAACTAAGATTGGTGAATCAGTTTCTGTAACTGCTGATTACTATGCTCAAGATAAGAAACATAAGAAACAGCGATTACAGAAACAGAAATACACTGGTACACGAAAGAATATTCAGTCTCGAAAATCTGCTTTTCCTAATAAATCTATATCTTATGTTTCAGATTTAAGGAAGAAAAAGTTTAAAGCTCAATCCGAATGGAGACCAAAACGGAAGGAGGATGAGATAGTGGAATCAGTTTCTGATAATACTTGTAATAGATCAGTTAGTAGTGATACTGATGTGATTGATCAAATTGCTTCTAATAATCAAAACCTTGTAACTTCTTACAAGAGATATTCAATAAAGCAATTGATTCAATTGTCTCCAATTACTACTACATCTTATTCTTATCAGAGAAATGATTTTGCTTATTCTCATAATTCTTCTGATTGGTATGGATCTTATCATGTTAATTCTTCAAGATCAAATGTTTTTCAAAGTTTTCAAAAGAACAGAGGGTCCATTTTCAAGTGGATACCAAAATCCTGTGCTAATCTGTTAGGACCCGTTTTTAAATGGGTACCTAAAGTTATTGTTTCCTGATTTCTCTTGCAGACCCGGCATATGTGGTACTTGGACAGTGGATGTTCCAAGCATATGACTGGGCAAAAAGCTTTATTGTCTAACTATAAAGAGAAATTCAGTGGCAATGTCAGATTTGGAAACGATCAGCTTTCACCTATTCTAGGATATGGTGACGTCATTCAAGACAAGATAACGATCAGTAAGGTGAGTTATGTCGAAGGTTTGGGGCACAACTTATTCAGCATAGGTCAATTCTGCGATAAAGGGTTAGAGGTCAACTTCAAGTCTAAGAGTTGCTCAGTTCGTACTGAAGACGACACAGAACTCTTGGGTGGACATTGAAAGACAAACCTCTACACCATTAACTTGTCCAAAGTTCAGATTGACAATCAGGTATGCTTGATGACAAAAGATTCACTGCAGCAAAGTTGGCTCTGGCATAGACGTTTATCTCATTTGAACTTCCGTTATATCAACAAGCTGGTTCGTGGGAAATTGGTAAAGGGACTTCCTGAGCTGAAATACGAAAAAGAACACTTATGCGCAGCTTGTGAGAAGGGTAAGATGAAGAGAGCCGCTCATAAACCGAATCCTGAACCAAGCACTAGTTCTCCATTAGAACTGATACACATGGATTTATGTGGTCCAATGAGAACTCAGAGTTTGGGTGGTAAAAATACGTGTTGGTCATTGTGGACGATTACTCAAGATACACGTGGGTCAAATTTCTTCGATCAAAAGATGAGACACCTTAAGTTCTCATTTCATTCTTAAAGACGACCCAGGTGAAATTGCAGCGACAAGTCAAGTTCCTTCGAACTGACAATGGCACAGAATTCAAGAACAAGATTGTTGATGAATATCTCGAATCAGTTGGGATTTCACATCAGTATTCTGCTGCTAGAACGCCTCAACAAAATGGAGTAGTAGAAAGACGTAATCGGACGCTAGTCGAGGCCGCTCGGACTATGCTTAGTCAATCGGATCTACCTTTATTCTTGTGGGCGGAAGCTGTGTCGACTGCATGCCATACACAAAATCGATCCATAATTCACCGTCGATTTCAAAAGACTCCTTATGAGATGATCAACAACAGAACACCTACCATCAAATACTTTCATATATTTGGGTGTAAATGTTTTGTGCTTAACGATAGAGAGAGTCTAAATAAATTCAGTGCTAAGGCGAATGAAGGCATCTTTATCGGTTATTCTTCAACTTCTGCTGCATATCGTGTTTATATAAAGAAGTCAAAGACAGTTGTGGAGAGTGTCAATGTTACATTTGATGAAGAAATGGCTTCTGATCAAATCAGTTCAGAACCCGTTATTACTGGTGTATTAGCTTCTGGGCAGATCAGTCCAGAACCTGTTTCTACAGCGAAAAATTCGGATAACGCTTCTACATCTACTTCTCATTTAACTGATTTAGATTTGTTATTTGAATTCTTTTATGATGAGTTTCTTGGAAATAATGTATCTAAATCTGTTGTGACTGACATGTTTGAAGATACAAGCTGTCATCATCCAGTCACTTCAGAGGTCATTACTGAACAAGTATCCCCCGTTCAGTTAGAAACTCACATTCCTGATGTTACTGCTACAGTTGAAGTTCCACAAGTTAATGTTGAGCCAAAAGTAATTGTTTCAGTTGAGTTAGAGTCTGCTATTCCAACTGATACTTCTGCACATGATACTTCAACTAAGCATCCTCCTCATGATATTCAAACTGAAGATTCTGAAAGTGGATTTCTAGATGATGATCATATTCAAAATTCATCTACTCCACTTCCTCATGAGCATCACTGGACCAAAGAGCATCCATTACACCAAGTAATTGGAGATCTCAACAAGCCTGTTCAGACTAGGTCAGCGACTCTTAATCAGTGTATGCATGATTCCTTCCTCAGCAAGATTGAGCCAACACGAGTATCTGAGGCTCTTGCTGATTCGGACTGGGTATCTGCAATGCAAGAAGAGATCAATCAGTTTGAAGCCCTAAATGTTTGGAGACTGGTTCCTAAACCAGAAGGCAAAACCGTGATCGGCACTAAGTGGGTATTCAAGAACAAAAAGGATGAAGATGGTGTCGTCATCAGAAACAAAGCTAGACTTGTTGCCAAAGGCTACCGGCAAGAGGAAGGCATCGATTATGACGAGACGTATGCTCCAGTAGCACGCATAGAGGCAATCAGAATGTTTCTCGCCTACGCCGCTCATAAGAACTTCACAGTCTTTCAGATGGATGTGAAAACAGCCTTTCTGAACGGCATTCTTAAAGAAGAAGTGTACGTGTCTCAACCTGAAGGGTTCGTCAATAAAGACAAGCCAGATCATGTATATATCTTGGACAAAGCCCTTTATGGATTAAAACAAGCCCCTCGAGCCTGGTATGACGTCTTATCCAAATTCTTGGTCAAGTCTGGTTTCTCTAAAGGTAAGATCGATACCACTTTATTCATAAAGAAGGAAAAAGTTGATATTATACTTATCCAAATATATGTTGATGATATAATATTTGGTTCTACTAATCCAAAATTTTGCAAAAACTTTTCTAACCTCATGGTGTCACGTTTTCAAATGAGTATGATGGGAGAGATGAATTTCTTTCTCGGATTACAAGTTAAACAGCTTTCTACGGGGATTTTTATAAATCAATCTAAGTACATTTTGGACATTTTATGGAAGTACAAAATGGAAAATTGTAAATCAATTGGAACCCTGATGGCACCTGGTACTAAGATTCACACTGATCCTTTGGGTAAAAGTGTAGATGTTAGAACTTACAGAGGTATGATAGGATCGTTGATGTATTTTACTTCGAGTAGACCAGATATTATGTTCTCAGCATGTCTTTGTTCTAGATATCAAGCTGCTCCCAAAGAATCTCATTTGGCCGCTGTCAAACGGATCTTTAGATATCTGAAGGGGACTGCAGACCTTGGTCTGTGGTATCCTAAGGATACAGGGTTTCAACTGACTGCATATTCAGATGCAGATATTGCAGGTTGCATGTTGTACAGAAAGAGTACTTCTGGTCACGTACAATTTCTTGGAGACAAGCTCGTTAGCTGGGCTTCAAAGAAACAGTTATGCGTTTCCACATCGACTGCTGAAGCAGAGTACGTAGCTGCTGCCAGTTGCTGCTCTCAAGTCTTGTGGATGAGAACACAGCTACGAGACTATGGATTCAAGTATGACAAAATTCCAATCTACTGCTCTCAAGTCTTGTGGATGAGAACACAGCTACGTTAACCAGTGTTTCCTACCCAAGAAGTTAATCCTTTAGTAATTGAGTGTGAGGAGTCTAAAAGAAATGAGTGTGGGTGTGATGAGGTAAAATGGAAAAGAGAGTTTGGTTAGATGTGAGATTATTGATAAAAAGAAAGAGGGTGTGAGATCAGAGTAAAAGAATATCAAACTCTGCACCAACTACTTTCTGAGCCGGGCAACCACATTACTAGCATTTCACAATTCTTTGGTGAATGTTATTGAAACAGGGAAATAGCCCATGCCAACTTTTGTTTAAACCCCACCAACCACTCATTTTCTTCTCAACAAGAAAATGTTTCACATTTTCAAGGGGACGCAGCATATTATCTATCTGGTTTTCATTTGGAAAATCTGGATATTGAAACAGAAGGAAGTCTGCCCCACCTTCGCACTTCAATAATGCATTTAGAGTCTGTGTTTTTCTACTGTTGTCGCAGTGGTCTACACAATGTTGAGCCTTAATAAAGCAATCATCGTGCTTAATTCTTTCTACACTTGCACGAGCACACAAGGAATTCGTTTCTTTGTCATAACATTCATAGAAATTGCCTTTGTGGTATTTCGATGATTGGATGGAAGCCCTGGGGGAGTGAACATTAAAAAGCTCCTTTATATTGTGTATTCGTTACACATAGTAACTTTGTGTTACTGACAGGCATATTAACTGATTCATCTATTGATTCAGGAGTTACATGTTCTTATTTTGTTCGGATTTGAAAAGATCTGGATGAATACTGGTTGTGGATCACAGAATCAGAGGCTCGTTATCAGATTAGAATGGTCAAAGACATTTCTTGGAAGCAAAGTTTTGATGATCTAGATGCTTCATTCATCAAAAAGGGGGAGATGGTATGAAGAAATGTTAAAGTTTTTGAAGTTAAAGGGAGATGGTTTCAAAGAAATGATAAAGATTTGAAGATTTGAAGATGATCAAAGAATTTCTGAAGTTTTGAGGAAATTTTCTTTGAAGATGATTTGCTAAAGCATTCGAGCTGATTCTGAAGATAATTTCTTTCCAAAAGTCTGAAAGTGTTCTATGCAAGCTTTGGGAAGATTGTTCATCATTTGAAGACAGTTTTGGAAAGAAGACTATTAATGAAAAAGGGGAGATTATTTTTGACAGAGCTTAAAGTGAAGAACTGAATTGCTAGATCTTTCAACAGTGATCTTGAATCCAAAGGGGGAGATTGTTAGAGTATAAATCTGTTGGATACAAGATCAAGAAGACTGAAGGTCAAAGTTGAGAAAGTCAAAGCTGCTAAAGTTAAATCTCATTCAAAGTCAAAGTTTATTTGTAATAAGTCAATGTATTTTGTATTTGGTATTTTCCTTGTATTAGGTATTAGTATAAATAGTTTCCTTTCTTTGTAATATGTACATATACGGATTAGAGAATATCTTACTGTTGTGTTCTAGAGAGAGAAAGCTTGAGAGAGAGAGAGAGAGTTCGTTAGAGAGAGATTGTAAAGAGAAATTTTGTAATCTTGGAATTGAGAAATTAATCAAACAGGTAATTGATTGTAAACCTTGTTGTGTTTGATTAATCTTGTTTAGAAACTAGAATCTGGAACAATCAGTTTTCAACGGGGATTTTTATTAACCAATCTATGTACATTTTGGATATTCTTAGGAAATACAAAATGGAAAATTACAAACCAATTGGAACCCGGATGGCACCAGGTACTAAGATTAACACTGATCCTTTGGGTAAAAGTGTTGATGTTAGAATTTATAGAGGTATGATAGGATCGTTAATGTATCTTACATCTAGTAGACCAGATATTATGTTTTCAACATGCTTATGTTCTAGATATCAGGCTGCTCCTAAAGAATCCCATTTGGCTGCTGTCAAACGGATTTTTAGGTATCTGAAGGGGACTGCAGATCTTGGTGTGTGGTATCCTAAGGATACTGGTTTTCAACTGACTGCCTATTCAGATGCAGATCATGCAGGTTACATGTTGGACAAAAAGAGTACTTCAGGTCACATTCAATTTCTTGGAGATAAGCTCGTTAGCTGGGCATCAAAGAAACAATTATGCGTTTCTACATCAACTGCTGAAGCAGAGTACGTAGCTGCTGCCAGTGGCTGCTCTCAAGTATTGTGGATGCGAACACGGCTGCGAGACTATGGATTCAAATTTGATAAAATTCCAATCCATTGTGACTCGAAGAGTGCAATCGCGATATCTGCTAATCCTGTCCAGCATACGAAAACCAAACACATTGATGTCAGGTATCATTTTATTAAAGATAATGTCGAAAACGGAACAATTGAACTTTATTTTGTAAAAACAGATTATCAGCTTGCAGATTTATTTACCAAACCATTAGATGAAAAGAGATTTAATTTTCTTGTCTCTAAGCTTGGTATGTTAAATCTTAAGACATAATCGGTTGTTACCTAATAAAGTTACGTATTGTTATTTTTCATCATTTTTTTTATCATTATGTTTGAAGGATATCTTCACTTTAATTGTTTGCTCATGATCTCAGGGGAAGTCAGAGAAGATTTTTAAGATGATCTACATTGTTTTGAGGGGGAGCATAACTAATTTCTGCATTTTACTTAAATGACTAAATTTTTGTAATGCATGATTTTAGGGGGAGCTTATATGTCATACCAAAAGGAGTAAGACTATGATTTCTGATTATTTCAAATCAGAACTCGTACTTTAATCGTTTTACTGCTTTATGTCTTTTACATTCGAAAAAATTTGTGAATAAAGTTGCTTTGACTAGACTTTGAGATTTTTGCAGGATGAGAGAAGCTGACAAGATCATATCTTAATGACTTCAGCTTGACTTCATGAGATTTAAGATTGCGCAAAATGGTAAATTTCTTATCTTAATCTCAAATATATCTGAAAGAAGGACAACTTTCAGATATAGAAAACATGTTCTGAAATGTTCAAACCACTTCCCGATTCTTAAACAGATTTTATAATTTGGAAGTGTGATTTTAAATGTTTTCATTTTATTTTTGTGCTTAATTGATAAACAAACTGTGTGTTTCCAAAGATAAATACTGGCGTATTGTCTTTTCTACATACTTTCAAGTATTCACACACATCGGTTTAATTTTTGATCAAATTGTTCTTACTATGTCTCTAAATTGAAACAATTTTTCGATAGTAAGACACTCCGCTTGTACTTTCAAGAATTTTGAGCGATATTTCATTTCGAAACGTCATTTCAAGAATGTCTATATTTTGTTTCGTATAGACACATATCCATTATTCTTGACCTTAAGCTTTGATTGTTATATCATTTATTTCTGATCATTTTCATACAATGTAAGATTTTCAAACAAGTCTTTTGCATTTATATTCATTCATTTCATATACTTGTTTGAAAATACTTCCATGTTTAACAATGCTCAAATCTTCATGATTATATTTTATGAGCATACATTCATCTGACATTTGTATATGAGTTTTAACTGTTAAAGTTAAATCATTATGAGCAACACGTTCTTTTAGGATCATACATGGGTTCTTTATGCTAGGAATTAATTGAACTTCTATGGAATCACGTTAACCAGTGATTTCTACCCAAGAAGTTAATCCATAGAGATTGAGTGTGAGGAGTCTAAAAGATATGAGTGTGGGTGTGATGAGGTAAAATGGAAATGAGAGTTTGGTTAGTAGTGAGCTTAATGATCAAAAGAAAGAGGGTGTAAGAACAGAGTAAAAGAATATTAAACTCTGCACCAACTACTTTCTGAATCGGGCAGCCACATTACTAGCGTTTTCACAACTCTTTGGTGAACGTTATTGAAACAGGCAACTAACCCATGCCAACTCTTGACTAAACCCCACCAGCTACTCATTTTCTTCTCAAAAAGAAAATGTTTCACATTTTTCTGGGGACGCAACACATATGCTATCTGATTTTCATTTCGAAAATCTGGATATTGAAAAAGAAGGAAGTCTGCCCACCTTCGCACTTCAATCATGCACATTGAGTCTGTGTTAAACTAACTGTTGTCTCAGTGGTTTACACTATGTTGAGCCTTAAAAAGCAATTATTCGTGCTTAATTCTTTCTACACGTGCACGAACACACAAAGAATTTGTTTCTTTGTCATAACATTCATAGAAATTGCCTTTGTGGTATTTCGATGATTGGATGGAAGCCCTGGGGGAGTGAACATCAAAAAGATCCTTTATATTGTATATCCGTTAAACACAGTGACTTTGTGTTACTGACAGACATTTTAACTGATTCATTTGTTGATTCAGGAGTTACATGTTCTTATTTTGTCTGGATTTGCAAAGATCTAGATGAATACTTGGTTATGGATCACAGAATCAGAGGCTCAGTTTGACAGATCAGAATGGTCAAAGACATTTCTTGGAAGGAAAGTTTTGATGATATAGATACTCAAATCATCAAAAAGGGGGAGATGGTATCAAGAAATGATAAAGTTTTGAGAGATGATTTTTCAGAAATGTCCAAGTCAGAAAAGTTCAAAGTAAAGATTTGAAGAAGATCAAAGAATTTCTGAAGATTTGAGGAAATTTTCTTTGAAGATTATTTGCTAAAGCAATCCGAGCTGATTCTGAAGATAATTTCTTTCTAAAGACTGAAAGTATTTTGTGAAAGTTTTGGGGAAATTGTTAATCATTTGAAGACAGTTTTGGAAAGAAGACTATCAAAGAAAAAGGGGAGATTGTACTAACAGAGCATAAAAGTGAAGACTGAATTGCTAGATCTTTCAACAGTGATCTTGAATCCAAAGGGGGAGATTGTTAGAGCATAAATATGATGGATACAAGATCAAGAAGACTGAAGGTCAAAGTGTAAGAAGTCAAAACTGAGAAAGTCAACACTCATCAAAGTCAAAGTCTATTTGTAATAAAAGTCAAAGTATTTGTTTTGTATTTTGAATTTAGTTTCCTTGTATTTTAGTTGTAGGTATAAATACCTTGTATTTCTGTTTTTAGTTGTAACAAGTTGGTGAACAAGTTGAGAAGTTCATATCTGAAAGAGAGAGAAATCTGTAGAGAGAGAAAGAGTGTTCTAGAGAGAGAAACTTGTAATCGTTGAATTTGAGATTGAAATCAAACAGGTAATTGATTGATAAATCTTGGTTTTATTAATTGTTTGTTATTAAGAACTAGAATCTGGGAACACAGAGTGGGAATCGATAAACTGCATGATGTACGTTCTTTCGGTTTGGCCAATGCGTGGCTTCGGCAATATCCTGCACGAGAGTGAGTTTTTTGCAAGTTATTTCCCTTGAAAACCTTATCATTTACATTGTAGATGAACAATGTAAAGATTCGTGGAAATCCAAAGAGGTCGGCCGGACGAGAAAACACAAAAGGTACCCCCTTTGCTGAATCGACCAAAAATGGGTGTCGCACTTAAACATCCATAACTTTTGCTACGGGGATCCGTTTCAATCCCACGACCCGTCAAAACGAACATTAGAACAAGAAGCACGCCATGGCTTGGTCGTTTTCTGGCAATACACCATGATTTGAGTGGAAATCGATAAACTGCATGATGTATGTTCTTTCGGTTTGGCGAATGTGTGGCTTCGGCAATATCCTGCACGAGAGTGGGTTTGTTGCAAGTTATTTCCCTTGAAAATCTTATCATTTACATTGTAGATGAACAATGTAAAGATTCGTGGAAATCCGACGAGGTCGGTCCGGACGAGAAAACACAAAGGGTACCCCCTTTGCTGAATCGACCAAAAATGGGTGTCGCACTTAAACATCCATAAATTTTGCTACGGGGATCCGTTTCAAGCCCATGACCCATCAAAATGAACATTAGAACGACAAGCACGCCATGGCTTGGTCGATTTTTGGTAATACACCATGATTTGAGTGGGAATCGATAAACTGCATGATGTACGTTCTTTCGGTTTGGCCAATGCGTGGCTTCGGAAATATCGTGCACGAGAGTGGGTTTTTTGCAAGTTCTTTCCCTTGAAAACTTATCATTTACATTGTAGATGAACAATGTAAAGATTCGTGGAAATCCGACGAGGTCGGTCCAGACGAGAAAACACAAAGGGTACCCCCTTTGCCGAATCCGCCAAAAATAGGTGTCGCACTTAAACGTCCATCACTTTGGTTACGGGGATCCATTTTAAGCCCATGACCCATCAAAGATAACCTTAGAACGAGAATCACACCATGGCTTGTTAACTTTCTGGCAATACACCATGATTTGAGTGGGTATCGATAAACTACATGATGTACGTTCTTTCGGTTTGGCCAATGCGTGACTTCAGCAATATCCTGCACGAGAGTAGATATTTTGCAAGTTATTTCCCTTGAAAACCTTATCATTTACATTGTAGATGAACAATGTATAGATTCATGGAAATCCGACGAGGTCGGTCCGGACGAGAAAACACAAAGGGTACCCCATTTGCCGAATCGACCAAAAATGGGTGACGCCCTAAAACGTCAATAACTTTTGCAACGGGGATACGTTTTCAGCCTATGAACCATCACACTGAACATGAGAACGAGAAGCACGCCATGGATTTGTTGCTTTCTGGAAATACACCATGATTTGAGTGGGAATCGATAAACTGCATGATGTACGTTTCTTTTTGTTTGGCCAATGCGTGGCTTCGGCAATATCCTGCACGAGAGTGGGTTTTTTGCAAGTTATTTCCCTTGAAAACCTTATCATTTACATTGTAGATGAACAATGTAAAGATTCGTGGAAATCCGACGAGATCGGTCCGGACGAGAAAACACAAAGGGTACCCCCTTTGCCGAATCTGCCAAAAATGGGTGTCGCACTTGAACGTCCATAACTTTTGCTACGGGGATCCATTTTAATCCCATGACCCGTCAAAGCTGAACTTAGAACAAGAATCACACCATGGCTTGTTCACTTTCTGGCAATACACTATGATTTGAGTGGGTATCGATAAACTGCATGGTGTACGTTCTTTCGGTTTGACCAATGTGTGGCTTCAGCAATATCGTGCATGAGAGTGGGTATTTTGCAAGTTATTTCCCTTGAAAACCTTATCATTTATATTGTAGATGAACAATGTATAGATTCGTGGAAATCCGACGAGGTCGGTCCGGACGAGAAAACACAAAGGGTACCCCCTTTGCCGAATCGGCCAAAAATGGGTGACGCGCTAAAACGTCCATAACTTTTGCTACGAGAATCCGTTTAAAGCCCACGACCTGTCAAAACGAACATTAGAACGAGAAGCACGCCATGGATTGGTCGCTTTCTGGAAATACCCCATGATTTGAGTGGGAATTGATAAACTGCATGATGTACGTTCTTTCGGTTTGGCCAATGCGTGGCTTCGTCAATATCCTGCACGAGAGTGGGTTTGTTGCAAGTTATTTCCCTTGAAAACCATATCATTTACATTGAAGATGAACAATGTAAAGATTCGTGGAAATCCGACGAGGTCGGTCCGGACGAGAAAACACAAAGGGTACCCCCTTTGCTGAATCGACCAAAAATGGGTGTCGCACTTAAACATCCATAACTTTTTCTACGGGGATCCGTTTCAAGCCCATGACCCATCAAAATGAACATTAGAACGACAAGCACGCCATGGCTTGGTCGATTTTTGGTAATACACCATGATTTGAGTGGGAATCGATAAACTGCATGATGTACGTTCTTTCGGTTTGGCCAATGCGTGGCTTCGGAAATATCGTGCACGAGAGTGGGTTTTTTGCAAGTTCTTTCCCTTGAAAACTTATCATTTACATTGTAGATGAACAATGTAAAGATTCGTGGAAATCCGACGAGGTCGGTCCAGACGAGAAAACACAAAGGGTACCCCCTTTGCCGAATCCGCCAAAAATAGGTGTCGCACTTAAACGTCCATCACTTTGGTTACGGGGATCCATTTTAAGCCCATGACCCATCAAAGATAACCTTAGAACGAGAATCACACCATGGCTTGTTAACTTTCTGGCAATACACCATGATTTGAGTGGGTATCGATAAACTACATGATGTACGTTCTTTCGGTTTGGCCAATGCGTGACTTCAGCAATATCCTGCACGAGAGTAGATATTTTGCAAGTTATTTCCCTTGAAAACCTTATCATTTACATTGTAGATGAACAATGTATAGATTCATGGAAATCCGACGAGGTCGGTCCGGACGAGAAAACACAAAGGGTACCCCATTTGCCGAATCGACCAAAAATGGGTGACGCCCTAAAACGTCAATAACTTTTGCAACGGGGATACGTTTTCAGCCTATGAACCATCACACTGAACATGAGAACGAGAAGCACGCCATGGATTTGTTGCTTTCTGGAAATACACCATGATTTGAGTGGGAATCGATAAACTGCATGATGTACGTTTCTTTTTGTTTGGCCAATGCGTGGCTTCGGCAATATCCTGCACGAGAGTGGGTTTTTTGCAAGTTATTTCCCTTGAAAACCTTATCATTTACATTGTAGATGAACAATGTAAAGATTCGTGGAAATCCGACGAGATCGGTCCGGACGAGAAAACACAAAGGGTACCCCCTTTGCCGAATCTGCCAAAAATGGGTGTCGCACTTGAACGTCCATAACTTTTGCTACGGGGATCCATTTTAATCCCATGACCCGTCAAAGCTGAACTTAGAACAAGAATCACACCATGGCTTGTTCACTTTCTGGCAATACACTATGATTTGAGTGGGTATCGATAAACTGCATGGTGTACGTTCTTTCGGTTTGACCAATGTGTGGCTTCAGCAATATCGTGCATGAGAGTGGGTATTTTGCAAGTTATTTCCCTTGAAAACCTTATCATTTATATTGTAGATGAACAATGTATAGATTCGTGGAAATCCGACGAGGTCGGTCCGGACGAGAAAACACAAAGGGTACCCCCTTTGCCGAATCGGCCAAAAATGGGTGACGCGCTAAAACGTCCATAACTTTTGCTACGGGAATCCGTTTAAAGCCCACGACCTGTCAAAACGAACATTAGAACGAGAAGCACGCCATGGATTGGTCGCTTTCTGGAAATACCCCATGATTTGAGTGGGAATTGATAAACTGTATGATGTACGTTCTTTCGGTTTGGCCAATGCGTGGCTTCGTCAATATCCTGCACGAGAGTGGGTTTGTTGCAAGTTATTTCCCTTGAAAACCATATCATTTACATTGAAGATGAACAATGTAAAGATTCGTGGAAATCCGACGAGGTCGGTCCGGACGAGAAAACACAAAGGGTACCCCCTTTGCTGAATCGACCAAAAATGGGTGTCGCACTTAAACATCCATAACTTTTTCTACGGGGATCCGTTTCAAGCCCATGACCCATCAAAATGAACATTAGAACGACAAGCATGCCATGGCTTGGTCTCTTTCTGGCAATACACCATGATTTGAGTGGGAATCGATAAACTGCATGATGTACGTTTTTTCGGTTTGGCCAATGCGTGGCTTCGACAATATCGTGCACGAGAGTGGGTTTTTTTGCAAGTTATTTCCCTTGAAAACCCTATCATTTTCATTGTAGATGAACAATTTATAGATTCGTGGAAATCCGACGAGGTCGGTTCGGACGAGAAAACACAAAGGGTACCCCTTTTGCTGAATCGGCCAAAAATGGGTGTCGCACATAAACATCCATAGCTTTTGCTACGAGGATCCGTTTTAAGCCCATGACCCCTCAAAATGAATCTTAGAACGAGAACACGCCTTGGCTTGGTCGCTTTCTGGAAATACACCATGATTTGAGTGGGAATCGATAAACTACATGATGTACGTTATTTCGGTTTGGCCAATGCGTGGCTTCGGCAATATCGTGCACGAGAGTGGGTTTTTTGCAAGTTATTTCCCTTGAAAACCTTATCATTTACATTGTAGATGAACAATGTAAAGATTCGTGGAAATCCGACGAGGTCGGTCCGGACGAGAAAACACAAAGGGTACCCTCTTTGTTGAATCGACCAAAAATAGGTGTCGCACTTAAACATCCATAACTTTTGCTACGGGGATCCGTTTCAAGCCCATGAACCATCAAAATGAACATTAGAATGACAAGCACGTCATGGCTTGGTCTCTTTCTGGAAATACACCATGATTTGAGTGGGAATCGATAAAATGCATGATGTACGTTCTTTTGGTTTGGCCAATGTGTGGCTTCAGCAATATCGTGCATGAGAGTGGGTTTTTTTCAAGCTATTTCCCTTGAAAACCTTATCATTTACATTGTAGATGAACAATGTAAAGAATCGTGGAAATCCGACGAGGTCGGTCTGGACGAGAAAACACAAAGGGTACCCCCTTTGCCGAATCGGCCAAAAATGGGTGTCGCACTTAAACGTCCATAACTTTTGCTACGGGGATCCATTTTAAGCCCATGACCCATAAAAGATAACATTAGAACGAGAATCACACCATGGCTTGTTCACTTTCTGGCAATACACCATGATTTGAGTGGGAATCGATAAACTGCATGATGTACGTTCTTTCGGTTTGGCCAATGCGTGGCTTCGACAATATCCTGCACGAGAGTGGGTATTTTGCAAGTTATTTCCCTTGAAAACCTTATCATTTACATTGTAGATGAACAATGTATAGATTCATGGAAATCCGACGAGGTCGGTCCGTACGAGAAAACACAAAGGGTACCCCCTTTGTCGAATCGGCCAAAAATGGGTGACACCTGAAAATGTCCATAACTTTTGCTATTGGGATCCGTTTTATGCCCATGACCCATCAAAACGAACCGGAGAACGAGAAGCACGTCATGGCTTGGTCTCTTTCTGGGAATACACCATGATTTGAGTGGGTATCGATAAAATGCATGATGTACGTTCTTTCGGTTTGGTCAATTCGTGGCTTCGGTAATATCCGGCACAAGAGTGGGTTTTTTGCAAGTTATTTCCCTTGAAAACCCTATCATTTACATTGTAGATGAACAATGTAAAGATTCGTGGAAATCCGACGAGTTCGGTCCGGACGAGAAAACACAAAGGGTACCCCTTTTGCCGAATCGGCCAAAAATGGGTGTCGCACTTAAACTTCCATAACTTTTGCTACGAAGATCCGTTTTAAGCCCAAGACCCCTCAGAACGAATTTTAGAACGAGAACATTCCTTGGCTTGGTCGCTTTCTGGCAATACACCATGATTTGAGTGGGAATCGATAAACTGCATGATGTTCAATCTTTCGGTTTGGCCAATGTGTGGCTTCGGCAATATCGTGCACGAGAGTGTGTTTTTGGCAAGCTATTTCCCTTGAAAACCTTATCATTTACATTTTAGATGAACAATGTAAAGATTCGTGGAAATCCGACGAGGTCGGTCCGGACAAGAAAACACAAAGGGTACCCCCTTTGCCCAATCGGCCAAAAATGTGTGTCGCACTTAAACATCCATAACTTTTGCTACGGGGATCCATTTTAAGACCATGACCCATCAAAGCTAACATTAGAACGAGAATCACACCATGGCTTGTTCACTTTCTGGCAATACAACATGATTTGAGTGGGTATCGATAAACTGCATGATGTACGTTCTTTCTGTTTGGCCAATGCGTGGCATCAACAATATCCTGCACGAGAGTGGGTATTTTGCAAGTTAATTCCCTTGAAAACCTTATCATTTACATTATAGATGAACAGTGTATAGATTCGTGGAAATCCGACGAGGTCGGTCCGGACGAAAAAACACAAAGGGTACCCACTTTGTTGAATCGGCCAAAAATGGGTGACGCCCTAAAACGTCCATAACTTTTGCTACGGGGATCCGTTTTATGCCCATGACCATCAAAATGAATATTAGAACGAGAAGCACGCCATGGCTTGGTCGCTTTCTGGAAATACACCATGATTTGAGTGGGAATCGATAAACTGCATGATGCACGTTTCTTTCGGTTTGGCCAATGCGTGGCTTCGGCAATATCCTGCACGAGAGTGGGTTTTTTGCAAGTTATTTCCCTTGAAAACCTTATGATTTACATTGTAGATGAACAATGTAAAGATTCGTGGAAATCCGACGAGGTCGGGCCGGACGAGAAAACACAAAGGGTCCCCCCTTTGCCGAATCGGCCAAAAATGGGTGTCGTGCTAAAACGTCCATAACATTTGCTACGAGGATCCATTTTAAGCTCATGACCCGTCAAAACGAACCTGAGAACGAGAAGCACGCCATGGCTTGGTCTCTTTCTGGGAATATGTTGGATCATAATTGTATTCAAGATTAAAGGGTCTAAACTGTATTTATTTGATAGTTAAAGTTAGAGGGTTTATTATGTAATAGATTAATAGATTATTAGCTATTGGGCCCAAGCCCATTAGAAAGCCCATTAAGCTTAAAGCCCATAAAGTTTAGGTATTTAATGTTTTGATTAATTAGTTTTAGGGTTTAATCCTCATATTCATAATTATATTCATATTGTGAGGTAACTGAATTCTCTGTATTCAAGGGTATCAAGAACACTCAAGGGTTTCATTGTTTATTCAAGGGATTGGTATGTTACTCTGATTTATATATCTCTTGATTATTATTGTGTTGCTTGATTACTTGATTGATTATTTACCAACTAGATTAATCTGGGATAACATGTGGTATCAGAGCCAGAAAATCAAGATTTTGGATTTATCGATTTATCTGTTCATCGACTGTGTTCATCGTGTGAAAATTAAATGCTTGATTTGCTATGTTTTTCTGCATAAAATTGATATGATTAGATGCCTTTTATGTTATTGAACATGATCTGAGTGATTAATTGCAGTTAACATCATCAATTGACTGAATTTTTGAATTTTTGGTTTCTGGGTTCGCATACATATAGTCACTGTGTTCTTAAAATCGGAAGCTTAAAAGTTGAAATTGATCTATAATTTTCATTGCACTGTGATTGGTATATGTTTCTGGCTACAAAAGGTTGTTTTTTGGATTCAATTTCTGTGTTTTGTTTGATTTCTGGGTCAATTATTGCATCTGTTCATCGTCTTCTGGGCTGGTTAAGAATATACCGGTCTTAACACCATTCAGGTCGAATCAATACCGGTCGAAGTGGTTTACCGGTCTTACAACCTCCCGGTCGAAGACTTTATCGGTCGAACATAGTATCGGTCCATTCACTATCGGTCGAACTCAGTTTATCCTTCAACCGGTACACTCACAGACCACCTCGGTCGATACCTTGTCCGGTCGAATCAATACCGGTCGAAGTGGTTTACCGGTCTTACAACCTCCCGGTCGAAGACTTTTATCGGTCGAATATTTTTATCGGTCTTCACTATACCGGTCAACTATATTTCCGGTCGAACAAAGTACCGGTACAAGCAACTTACCGGTCGAACTCTCTATACCGGTCTTAGTCGTTTACCGGTCGAGCATAAGACCGGTTGTTACATCTTACCAGTCAAACAAGGTACCGGTCTAAGCAAAACCCCGGTCGACTCAATACCGGTCGAAGCACATCCCCGGTCGATTTTTTGCAAACTGTAATAGGGCATCTAAATGTCAAAAAAAATTCTCTAGGGGCGCTGCCCCAATACCCCCGCAAGGGCGTTGCCCCTTGACCCCACCCGCTAACCGGGTAGCGGGACCCCCGTGCTAAGTCTGCGAAAGGGGACAAAAGTTTTGTGCTTGATCAAAATTTTCCTAATTTCATTATTCAGTATTATTTCTTTGTGTTTTATATTGTACAAATTCTGCACTTAATTATTTTTTGGAAATTTATTTTTCTGAAAATTTTTTAGTGTAGTTTTTATCTAATTCTTGATTCTAACGATCTCATCTAGTTGGTTGTCTTGGTACATATAAGTTTAATTACTAACCGTACAACTAAGATATCGAACCAGCTTCTCTCGATGGGCTCTCAGTCCAAACCGCCTGTCCTTATGGCTGATGAATATCAGCAATGGAAGAAGAGAATGGTCCAGTTTCTGAATCATAAATACAGAGACTACATGGAATCAATCATCAATGGTCCGGTCAATCCGATGATCAAAGTTGATGGCCAAGAAGCAACTGACACCTCTCCAGAAATCCCAGACAGATATGTTCCTAAACCTTATTAGTACTTTACTGAAAAGCAGAAGGAACAGTACAAGACAGATGAAGAGGCTCTTATCTATCTGACCATGGCTATCCCGAACGACATCTACAACCGTGTAGACAGTCGGAGCTCTGCAAAAGAAATCTGGGATGAACTATCTAGACAGTTTGAAGGAAGTGAAGCCTCTATCCAAGCTAAGCAGAATATATGCATAAATGCATACGAAGGGTTTCATGCAAAAGAAGGAGAGATGCTTCTAGAGACCTACAACAGATATAACATCATTCTCAATGACCTGCGGAGGAACAACATCTCTAAGTCTGCTTCGAAGATTAATTATAAGTTCATCAAGAACTTAAATCCAGAATGGAAGAACTTTGCCATCAACCTTCAGATGTCAAAGAACATGGCTCAGGAAAACGTCACTGATATTTTCTCTACTCTTTCTCAGCATGAGGATGAGGTGAGAACCATCAATCTTGAGTCCAATAAACTGAAGGATTCTGTGGCTCTCATAGCTGGCAAAAGTTCTGTATCTTCCGCAAGGTCAAAGAAAAAAGGTGACAAAAGCTCTAGTTACTGAAGTTACCGACTCTGACTCTGCTTCAAGTGATGAAGAACTGGAGATTGATTCTGATCCAGATATTCAAAAGTTCTCTGAGGACTTGGCTCTTATTACTCGAAGATTCAAGAAGACCTTTGGCAAGAAGAAGTTTTATTCAAAGCCTAAGTACGAAGGTCACAAGAAAGAGAAGGCTGAATTAAGATACAAGCCAAGTCAAGGACGGCGAGAGGAAAGACGAGAAGAGAGAAAAGAAGACAGAAGAGAAGATAAGAGAGAAGAAAAGAAAGAAGACAGAGCTGATGAACCAGGAAGATGCTACAATTGCGGAAAATTTGGTCACTTCTCCAGAGACTACAGATTCAAGAAGGTAAAGAACTCAGACTATTATGCAAGAAAGTCACTCATCGCCAAGAAAGCTGAAGAAGGAAAGGTACTTATGGCCGAAGAAGAGAACTGGCTGTTCCAAAGTTCTGATGACGATGAGCAAGCTCACTTCACCCAAGTATCTTATATGGCAAAGCTGGATGGTGACGATGAAGATTCTGAGGCACAATCTGAAGATGCAAACTCTGAGGTAAGTGATAATTCTGAGCTTATTGACTCTCTTATGGCCCAAATACATAGCATGAAAGATGAATTTGCTTTATTGAAAGGCAAACTTAGCTCTGCAGAACAATCAATATTGAGTTTTCGTGATGAAAACGCTTTGCTGAAAGTTGTTGTGGAAGAAAAAGAAAAGGAAAAAGACGGTTTAAAAGCTGAAAAGGATTATTTGAAAAGCAAAATATCTGATTTAGAAAAGGATCTTGTGAATATCAATGCTGAAAAAGGTGAGTTCAAAATTAAATTTGAAGTCTGTTTTCAAGAAAGAAATGAAGCTTATACAAAGATTAAGCAATTGGAGGATATTAACATGAAACGAGGTCAGACTGAGCAGGCGCTAAATCTGTTGACCAATAAACTCCAGGATGAAAGGTTTTATAAACTGAAACCAGGTTTGGGTGTGCCAACTAATGATGTTTTGAAAAAGGCACCGGAGCATTTATATAACTTTGATAAATTTGGCTCCGCAATCAGACCCATTCCAAACATTCGTGCTACTTTTGTTGAAGCTAGTGCTTCTAAACCTTTTACTGAGACCAAAGGTCAAGAAGAAATGGGAGAAAACAAGTCTTGTGCCACTGATTCTCAAAATTCTTTTAAATCAGTTGGTTTTAAATACAATGATTTGAACAAAAGCTATGCAACTCGAAAGATTGAATTTACTGAGTTTGAATCATTGTTTACCACTTCTACTAAAAAATCAGTCAGCAATGACACTGTTCCATCTGAGACTGAATGCAAATACGATGAGTATGAATCAGATGTTGATCCATCTACTATACCATCAGTCTCAAATCCCATTACTCCTAAACCTTTACTCGTTGAAGAGGTTGAAGAAGAAACTGTAAACACGAATGAATCTTGTTTGAAAAATGATAAAACGGAGTTTATTGAGTCCATGACTGAAGAATTATTTTCTGAAATGATGAATGCTTCAGACTCTGATCCTGTTTCTATTCCAAAGGAGTCGAATTCTGTGAGTGATCATACATCTGACTTGATGAAGCAAATTGATCTGTTGCAACAGTCTCTTGATGAGGTTGAAGATGAAAACTTTGATCTCAAGTTTAAACTTGAAAAATCTTTGAAAGAAAATCAAGAGCTTTGCACAGAAATCAATGATTTGAAAATTACTCTATTTAAAAATGCTTCAAATGATAAACAAATGTTCAACGATCCAAGCTGGAAGGTAAGAACAAATCCAGAATTCGATGCTCCTACAAAACCTTCAGTTGTTTACTCTGACTATCCTGAATATCCACCGAGCATCTTTGAGAAGGGTGAAACTTCAACTAATTCTAGAAAAGAATCACCTTCTAAGCATGAGACTAATGAGATTCCTATTTCTGTTTCAGATATAAGAGGAAATGGAGTTGGGAAGAGTAAGAAGAATAAAGATCTTAGTTTGAATAAAAAGAATAGTTTGAATTCTAGTAGTTGTCCTACAGACAGTGTTATTTTGAACAGTACTTCTTTTGATAAACATGAATGTAAGATTTGTTCCGATAAATCTAAGTTTATGAATTTTTCTCGAAAGAATCTTTATTGCAAACACTGTTGGGATAATTCATTCAAATACTACTCCCCTCCTAAGTCCAAAAAGAATAAAAGCAAAGCTAAGCTGAACTCTTAGTCTAATTCTAATTCTGATTCTTCTACACAACCCAAAGTGTATCGAGCTAAGGTTGCCAATCCTAGTTCTAAAAATCACTTTCAGGAATTAAATGTTAAGATGGTTTGGAAATGGGTTCCAAAACCGCGTTATGAATGGAGAGTGAAAGTCAAACCAGATGATATTCCTGAGTTGCTTGATGCTAACCGCGAAGGACCCATCCTGATATGGGTGCCTAAGCAAAACTAATTGTCTCTTTTGCAGGCCTGTCGATTGTGGGTAATAGATTCCGGATGTTCACGCCACATGACAGGATTCAAGCACCTCTTGCATAACTATGTGGAGGAGCCTGCCGAAGCAGTTAGATTTGCCAATTCTGAAGCCGAAGGCCACGTCAGAGGATATGGAATGCTCGATAACGGTGTTGTGAAGATTCAAAAAGTGCTATATGTTGAAGGACTTGATCACAACCTGTTCAGTACCAGTCACTTCTGTGACATGAAATATCAAGTCCGCTTCACAACCACTCATTGCTATCTAGAGGATCCCGATGGTTACGAAGTCTTCAAAGCTGAGCGTCATGGAAATCTATACTATGTAGATTTTCCTACACTGTCTGCCACACGTCCAGTATGCCTACTAGCCAAAGCTTCCAAAGCACAATCGTGGACGTGGCATCGACGCTTGTCTCATCAAAATTTCAGATCTATAGTGAAGCTACAGAGACAAGGTTTGGTCAAAGGTCTACCAGAAATGAGGTTCGAAACAGACTCACTATGTCCCGCATGTGAGTTGGGCAAAATGAAGCGAAGCTCCTTCAAGTCCAAAGCTGAATCATCGACCTCATCTGCACTGGAACTTCTTCATATGGACCTTTGTGATCCAATGCGCACAACATCTATCAACGGAAAGAAATATGTGTTGGTAATGATAGATGACTACTCAAGGTATACATGGCTCGAGTTTCTTCGCAACAAGTCAGATGCGCCAGAGTTGATTATCGCTTTCATAAAGCGCATTCAAGTACGACTTCAACTGCCAGTCAGAACCATTCATAGTGATAATGTCACGGAGTTCAAGAATGAAACCCTGAAGAGTTGTCTTACTTCCATGGGTATTTCACATAATTTCTCCGCCGCCTACACTCCGCAGCAAAATGGCATTGTTGAACGAAAGAACCGCACTCTGGTTGAAGCAGCTCGGACTATGCTTGCTTACTCAGATCTACCCATGTACCTTTGGGCTGAGGCAGTTGCTACAACATGTTTTACACAGAACCGTACCATTGTGGTCAAGCGATTTAATAAGACAGCATATGAGTTGATCAACAATCGTACACCTAACATCAAGTTCCTTCGTGTATTTGGTTGCAGGTGTTACATTCTAAAAGAGCGTCAAGGATTATCAAAGTTTGATAAGAAAGCGGATGAAGGATATCTCGTTGGATACTCTCTGACATCCAAAGCTTATCGAATTTACATTATTCGAACCAAGACGGTTGTTGAGAGCATGAATGTATCCTTTGATGAGAATTCTACAAGGACTTCTGGACACAACAGTTCAGAACTCGGTCTTAACGACAAAGCTTCTATTCAATCAAGAATAGAACCAACACCTAAAGGATTCACTTCTTCTAACTCTAACTCTACTTCATCTGAGTTAGATTTATTGTTTATTGATGCCTTTGATGATATATGTGCAGATTTTGAAAAAGGCATATCCACATCAATAACAAGGGGTACAAGCTCGGAGGTCCCTACTATTTCTGAAGACATGTCTGGACCTTCCGAAGAAGTCACTGAAACTTCATCTCCATCAGGTACGAGTACAAAGTTAGTTTCTGACTCTACTAATGCTAAATCTGTCTCTACAGATAGTTCTTCTGGAAACGAAGTCCCGAGCACTTCAACTGTTAGTCCAGAAGCTTCAGTATCAGAAACACCAGTACAAGATGTCCCGAGTACATCTATGGAGCAACCTGCCGTGCATGATGAAAACGATGCGTCGAATACGCAACAAACAGTTGAAGCTCTACCAAGCACACATCGTTGGACTAAGGATCATCCCCTGACCAATGTGATAGGTGACGTACAATCTGGTGTCACGACAAGATCTGCAACAGCCAACTTCTGCATGTTTTCAAGCTTCCTTAGTTCCCTAGAACCAAAGAAAGCATCTGAAGCTCTACGTGATCCCTTCTGGATTTCTGCTATGCAAGACGAGCTTCTACAATTCGAAAGGAACAAGGTATGGCGCTTGATCCCACTACCTAAAGGTAAATCCGTTATTGGAACAAAGTGGGTGTTCAGAAATAAGAAAGACGAAGCTAGAGTAGTCGTGAGAAACAAAGCTCGACTGGTCGCCAAAGGGTATTGTCAACAAGAGGGCATTGACTATGATGAAACATTCGCCCCGGTTGCAAGGATCGAAGCCATCAGAATCTTTCTAGCATATGCAGCGCATAAAAACTTTAATGTCTATCAAATGGACGTAAATTCGGCTTTTCTAAACGGCGTTTTGCATGAGGAGGTTTACGTGGCTCAACCTGAAGATTTCGTTGATCCTCATCACCCTGATCATGTCTATGTTTTAGACAAAGCGCTTTATGGTCTTAAACAAGCACCGCGAGCCTGGTATGAAACTCTCACTAAATTTCTACTTGCTTCTGGTTTCAAGAAAGGTACTGTTGATACAACCTTATTTCTTAAAAGGCAAGGTGAGGACTTGATTCTCATTCAGATTTATCTTGACGACATAATTTTTGGGTCGACAAATCAGAAATTTTGTAAGAACTTTTCAAAAATAATGGAAACAAAGTTTGAGATGTCGATGATGGGTGAATTGAATTTCTTTCTTGGTCTACAAGTAAAGCAATTACTCGACGGCATATTTATTAATCAAGCTAAATATATAAA
The DNA here is from genome assembly GCA_954870635.1 of Arctium minus. Lineage (NCBI taxonomy): Eukaryota > Viridiplantae > Streptophyta > Magnoliopsida > Asterales > Asteraceae > Arctium > Arctium minus. Next base: position 1,077,674 of record OX941097.1, read on the forward strand.
AGATATTTTGAAAAAGTTCAATATGTCAGATAGTTCAGTCATGAAAACACCAATGGCTACTGGTACACTCTTAAGACGCAGATCCCTCCGGGAAACCTGTTGATCAAAAGGTGTATCGTAGCATGATTGGTTCTTTACTTTATCTGACTGCCAGTCGCCCGGATATAATGTTTGTCACATGTTTTTGTGCGAGATATCAGTCTAATCCTAATGAGTCGCACTTATCTGCTGTTAAGCGAATCCTTAGATATCTCAAAGGCTCGCCTAATCTAGGCCTTTGGTATCCAAAGGATTCTCGTTTTGAACTAACTGCCTTTACAGATGCTGATCATGCAGGATGTAAGCTAGACCGGAAGAGCACCTCTGGATCATGTCAATTCATTGGTGACAAACTTGTGAGTTGGACTTCAAAGAAACAAAACTGTGTTTCAACATCCACTGCCGAGGCTGAGTATGTAGCTGCTGCTAGTTGTTGTTCTCAAGTCCTCTGGATGACGACACAGTTAAGGGACTTTGGGTACAACTACAAGCGTGTTCCTATTTATTGTGATTCCAAGAGTGCCATATCTATAACTGCTAACCCGGTACAACATTCAAAGACCAAGCATATAGATGTACGCTATCATTTCATCAAGGATCATGTAGAAAAAGGTAATATTGAAATGCACTTTGTTCAAACTGACCTCTAGTTAGCTGATCTTTTCACCAAGCCATTGGATGAAAAGCGATTTCAATTTCTAATCAGCAAACTTGGTATGTTGAACATGTCCTAGACCTTACTCATGATTCAAGGGGGAGTATTCCAAGTCTTGCTGTTGTGTTCATTTTTATTCTTTAACTGTTGCTAATGAAAGAGGAATCATTTTCACAAATGATTACCATAATTTTCTTTATGCAGGTTTGTTCAAGTGACGATGGCTTCTAATCACATCGGATTAGAACCCGCACTTCAGTGCCTTATTTTTTTCTGTTTTTTCTTAAGCTTTAAAAAAAAAAATCTTTCAGTTAAGGGGGAGAATATCTGTGATATTAACAGATTTTTGGATACTTAAATGCTTATCTGACCGTGTTTTCTTCAAAGATAAATACTTGTGTTTTATCTTGTCAATATACTTTGTCAAGTATTCATACACATAACGGTTCAGAACATTCTATTTGACTTTGTTATTACCATGTATCAAAAGTTAAATCTTTCTATGGTAATACTCACGTTATTTGTATTCACTGTTGATTGAATCAAACGTCATTTCATGTGCTTTCATTGAAAATATGTTTATATATTGTTCATATAAACAACATTCGTTTTTGATTCTCCAAAATCTTATTCTTCATGACAAAATGATATGAGCTTAATTGTCAAACTCTTTTAGTTTGAGGGGGAGAATTGCATTGTCAAACATAACTGTTTTGACATCTCCGAAAGTCTAATTTTTCATGTAACAAGTGGTATTTGTGCTTACATGTACAATAGCCTGTTGAACAGCATGTTCTTTTTAGGAAAATACATGGGATTCAGTGTGAGAACTTATCAGAACTTCCATGGATTCACGATAACCAGTGTTTCCTACCCAGGAAGTATTCCCTTAGTGATTGAGGGGAGAGGGGTCAAAAGATTGAGTGTTGGTGTGTGAAGAATTAAAATGGAAAAGATAGATTGGTTAGAAGTGAGCATTAAAAGAAAGAGGGTGAGAGAACAGAGTAAAAGAATATTAGACTCTGCACCAAACTTCTTTCTGAGTCGGGCAGCCACATAATCTGATTGGTTCACATTCTTTGGTGACCATCATTTAAAAAGGCACCTAGCCCATGCCATCTCTTGCATACAACCCCACCAGCTACTCATTCTTTTCTCAAAAAGAAAATGTTTCACATTTTCTGGGGATGCAGCACATACGCTATTGGTTCTTCATTTGGAAGATACTAATATTGAAGAAGAAGAAAAGTTGCCCCACCTTCGAACCCTTTCTCATGCACATTGAGTCTTTGTACAATTTGTTGTTGTCTCAACAAGTTTACATACTTTGAGCCTATATTGAAAAAACAATCATCTGTGCTTAATTTTTTCATACACATGCACATGCACACAGAAATTTGTTTTCTGTCAGAACGTTCATAGATAACCATGTGTTATTCGATGATTGAATGGAAGACCTGAGGAGTCTACATCAAACCAGCTCCTTATATAGTAACTTTGTGTTACTCATTGACTTTGTGTCATTGACAGGCATTCTAACTGAGTCATTTGTTGATTCAGGGTTACACTTATTAAACTGTTTGAATTTGAAAAGATTTGAATGGTTACTACTTTCTATTTTAATCTGAAAAGATTGAAATAATCACTCTTTCCATCTGGGAAGACTGCTCTTATTTCCATACAGGGCTCGTTACATGATGAAGACTGTGCTTACGTGATCATACACAATGGGGAAAATTGTCTTGAAAAGGGGGAGATTGTTTTGGTATGTTTTGATGATGACGCTTCTCACCATTCATCAAAAAGGGGGAGAAGATACAAAAAGGGAGAATATATGAAGGGGGAGAATATAATCTGAAGACTGCTGAAGATTTTCATTAGTTTTTGAAAGATTTGAAGATTATTTAAAGATATCAAGTTTTGAAGCTATCAACGACATATCTGAAGAAAAGTGAAGACCCGAAGACAATTGCAATTTTTTTTAAACTTGAATCCAAAGGGGGAGATTGTTGGATCATAATTGTATTCAAGATTAAAGGGTCTAAACTGTATTTATTTGATAGTTAAAGTTTGAGGGTTTATTATGTAATAGATTAATAGATTATTAGCTATTGGGCCCAAGCCCATTAGAAAGCCCATTAAGCTTAAAGCCCATAAAGTTTAGGTATTTAATGTTTTGATTAATTAGTTTTAGGGTTTAATCCTCATATTCATAATTATATTCATATTGTGAGGTAACTGAATTCTCTGTATTCAAGGGTATCAAGAACACTCAAGGGTTTCATTGTTTATTCAAAGGATTGGTCTGTTACTCTGATTTATATATCTCTTGATTATTATTGTGTTGCTTGATTACTTGATTGATTATTTACCAACTAGATTAATCTGGGATAACAGAATACACCATGATTTGAGTGGGTATCGATAAAATGCATGATGTACGTTCTTTCGGTTTGGCCAATGCGTGGCTTCGGTAATATCCTGCACGAGAGTGGGATTTTTTCAAGTTATTTCTCTTGAAAACCCTATCATTTACATCATTCGTGGAAATCCGACGAGGTCAGTCCGGACGAGAAAACACAAAGGGTACCCCTTTTGCCGAATCGGCCAAAAATGGGTGTCGCACTTAAACATCCATAACTTTTGCTACGAAGATCCGTTTTAAGCCCATGACCCCTCAAAACGAATCTTAGAACGAGAACATGCCTTGGATTGGTCGCTTTCTGGCAATACACCCTGATTTGAGTGGGAATCGATAAACTGCATGATGTTCAATCTTTCGGTTTGGCCAATGTGTGGCTTCGACAATATCGTGCACGAGAGTTGGTTTTTTGCAAGCTATTTCCCTTGAAAACCTTATCATTTACATTGTATAAGAACAATGTAAAGATTCGTGGAAATCCGACGAGGTCGGTCCGGACGAGAAAACACAAAAGGTACCCCCTTTGCCGAATCCGCCAAAAATGGGTGTCGCACTTAAACGTCCATAACTTTTGCTACGGGGATCCATTTTAAGCCGATGACCCATCAAAACTAACATTAGAACGAGAATCACACCATGGATTGTTCACTTTCTGGAAATACACCATGATTTGAGTGGGTATCGATAAACTGCATGATGTACGTTCTTTCGGTTTGGCCAATGCGTGGTATCAACAATATCCTGCACGAGAGTGGGTATTTTGCAAGTTATTTCCCTTGAAAACCTTATCATTTACACTATAGATGAACAATGTATAGATTCGTGGAAATCCGACGAGGTCGGTCCGGACGAAAAAACACAAAGGGTACCCCTTTGTTGAATCGGCCAAAAATGGGTGACGCCCTAAAACGTCCATAACTTTTGCTACGGGGATCCGTTTTTTGCCCATGACCCATCAAAATGAACATTAGAATGAGAATCACGCCATGGCTTGGTCGCTTTCTGGAAATATATCATGATTTGAGTGGGAATCGATAAACTACATGATCTACGTTTCTTTCGGTTTGGCCAATGCATGGCTTCGGCAATATCCTTCATGAGAGTGGGTTTTTTGCAAGTTATTTCCCTTGAAAACCTTATGATTTACATTGTAGATGAACAATGTAAAGATTCGTGGAAATCCGACGAGGTCGGTCCGGACGAGAAAACACAAAGGGTACCCCCTTTGCCGAATCGGCCAAAAATGGGTGTCGTGCTAAAACGTCCATAACATTTGCTACGAGGATCCATTTTAAGCTCATGACCCATCAAAACGAACCGGGGAACGAGAATCACTCCATGGCTTGGTCTCTTTCTGGGAATACACCATGATTTCAGTGGGTATCGATAAAATGCATGATGTACGTTCTTTCGGTTTCGCCAATGCGTGGCTTCGGTAATATCCTGCACGAGAGTGGGATTTTTGCAAGTTATTTCCCTTGAAAAACCCTATCATTTACATTGTAGATGAACAATGTAAATATTCGTGGAAATCCGACGAGGTCAGTCCGGACGAGAAAACACAAAGAGTACCCCTTTTGCCGAATCGGCCAAAAATGGGTGTCGCACTTAAACATCCATAACTTTTGCTACGAAGATCCGTTTTAAGTCCATGACCCCTCAAAACGAATCTTAGAACGAGAACACGCCTTGGCTTGGTCTCTTTCTGGCAATACACCATGATTTGAGTGGGAATCGACTAACTGCATGATGTACGCTCTTTCGGTTTGGCCAATGCGTGGCTTCGGCAATATCCTGCATGAGAGTGAGTTTTTTGCAAGTTATTTCCCTTGAAAACCTTATCATTACATTTTAGATGAACAATGTAAAGATTCGTGGAAATCCGAAGAGGTCGGTCCGGACGAGAAAACACAAAGGGTACCCCCTTTGCTGAATCGGCCAAAAATGGGTGTCGCGCTTAAACTTCCATAACTTTTGCTACGGGGATCCTTTTTAAGCCCATAACCTGTCAAAACGAACTTTAGAAAGAGAAGCAGGCTATTGTTTCTTCGCTTTCTAGCAATACACCATGATTTGAGTGGGTATCGATAAACTAGATGATGTACGTTCTTTCGGTTTGGCCAAAGCGTGGCTTCGGCCATATCCTGCACGAGAGTGGATTTTTTGCAAGTTATTTCCCTTGAAAACCTTATCATTTACATTGTAGATGGACAATGTAAAGATTCGTGGAAATCCAACAAGGTCAGTCCGGACGAGAAAACACATAGGGTACCCCCTTTGCCGAATCGGCCAAAAATGGGTGTCGCGTTTAAACGTCCATAACTTTTGCTACGGGGATCCGTTTTAGGCCCATGACCTGTCAAAACAAACCTTAGACCAAGAAGAACGTATTGGCTTGGTTGTTTTCTTGCAATACACCATGATTTGAGTGGGTATCGATAAACTGGATGATGTACATTCTTTCGGTTTAGCCATTGCATGGTTTCGGCAATATCCTGCACGAGAGTGGGTTTTTTGCATGTTATTTCCCTTGAAAACCTTATCATTTGTATTGTAGATGGTATATGTAAAGATTCGTGGAAATGCAACGAGGTCGGGTTGGACGAGAAAACACAAAGGGTACACCCTTTGCTGAATCGACCAAAAATGGGTGTCACACTTAAACGTCCTTAACTTTTGTTACGGGGATCCGTTTTATGCCCATGACCCATCAAAACGATCCTTAGAACGAGAAGCACTCCATGGTTTAGTCACCTTCTGGCAATACTGTCAGGATCGAATTCTCAACAAGAATTAATTCTCAGAAACAATATCAAAGAAGTTTGCGGAATAACACTTTGATATTCAATGAAAAAGTAAATCAATACAGAAAATATGAATAACAAACTGTAAGCTTTTATTAAATGCTTTGAAGTTACAAGATTACTCACTCAACCTCAATATTGATGAACAGGCTCACCAATACGAATTCTACTTCTCTAGAATTAGGATCTATGCCTTGAGGTTGTTTTTCTCTAAAAGAATGAAAACTAAAGTTATCTAACTATTCTAAACAATACAATATATATACTGAATACAAAGATAATTACAATAAATAAAATATCTTCAGTATATCTTCTATGTATATCTCTAAGCTTCCATGTATATCCTTTCATACGAATCTTCATCATATAAGCAGTATTAATCTTCAGCAGCATTAACTTCCTTCTAGCAGCATTAACTACTACGCAGTACTAACCACTAGCAGTACTAACTAGCTAAGCAGTACTAACTTTGTTCAAGCAGCACTAACTTTAACTAGCAGTATTAACTACTAGCAGTAGTAACACTCAGCAGTATTAACCTTTAAGTCTTCTAACAGTATTAACTCTGAACCAGCAGCATTAACCATACTTGATGAATTCTTCAGTTCCCAACAATCTCCCCCTAACTTGACTTTTAGGAAGAGAAGTCAAGTTCTTCAAATTTTCTTCAAGATGCTCCCAAAACTCTATCAATGTCTAAATCCCAGTGTTTGCATCCAATCCCAAACTTTGATTGATGGTTCTTTGAATCAAGTATTTAGCCATTTCTGAATCTGGAACACACCTTAACTTTTTCTTCAGCATGGCATGTAGCTTCAATCTGCTATGATTATACACTCTATCCACTAGGAAGTATTCAGTGTGATTTAAATCCAAAGTCACTGTATATACTCCACTAATTTCATATAGAGTCCAACTGTTTACTGATTTGAAGACATCCTTGATCAAGTGCTTTACTTCTTCAGGTTTGAACATCATACACAGATACTCCATTACCAATTTTGTAATTGAAATCCCTGGAGCCTTTAGAATATCTGCATACAACTTCATTCCTATCTCAAACATCTCTTCAAGATCTGATCTAGAACATGTTCTGACAATTTTTGCCCATGTGTTGAACACTTCATACTTTTCATCCTTCCTTTTTAGCCTTATGTATTCCTTTCCATCCACTGTCAATATATCTCAGTGAATGACCTCAGGAGGCTTAACTCCTACAGGTTCTGCTGAAATTGGTTCAGGCACTTTGTCCATCACTACCATATACAAATTTACATCATCTGTGTTTGCTGGCTCTTTCAGTTTGGATGACTCAGTTGCTCCTTCTTCTTCAGCAGCCTTCTCATCCTCTTCTTCAGATACTCTAGGCTTCTTGATTGGCTTTCTCCTTGCCATCATCTTGGTTCTCTTTAAAGTCTTTAGACTTTCTCCCAGAGTGGTCTCTTTCTTAGGGGGTGTTTCTTGCTCATCTGGAAATGGCTTTTGGCAATCAAAGTCATTACTTTCTTTCATCCTCTTCTCCATCTCCACCCTAGCAGTTTCACTTCCCTGAAGCTTTAACATCTCTGAATCATAGAGTTCTTTGATCTTCTCAAAAGACATTTTGGAGAACATCTCCTTTTTGACTCCTACAGCACCTTTGAGAAATATAATCATCTTGTTTCTCTCTTGGGTACCTAGGAATGTCTTTGAGGGTCTTCTCTTCTTTGCAACTGTTTTCACTACAGATTTCTTCATACTTGCAGCTTTCTTCTGTGCAATTTCAGTTGCCATACTCTGTTGATAAGCTTCATTCAGTTCAGCAGCTAGAGCTTTTGCCATTTCCCTATCCTTTTCCATCTAAACTCTTTCTTCTTTTTCAATATCCTCCTGCATCTTTTTAGCTAGGGCTTCATCTGATTCAACCAACCTTTGCTTTTTGATTGGTTGATCAGATTCTACCATCTTTGCTTTTCCTTTATCTTTGCTCATTGCCTTCTTCCTGTTATCTTTCTTGATCACTTCACCTTGTTCTTTTATGATTACACCTTTGGTCTTTGAAGTGACCTTGGGAGTATCATTCTTGGCTTTTAGTAAGGTTTCTGCAATCTCAAGATCTGTTAACACTTCTTTCACAGTTTCTGCTGCTTTATTAATGTCAGCAGTAGTAACTGTTTCTTCTTGCTGCTCCCCCTGAACATCAACTTTCTCTCCATCAAGCTCCCCCTTTCTTGTGGCTTCTTCCATGTTGATCTCCCCCTTTTTGGGAGCATCATCCTCAGTGGTCCTTCTCCTTAATTGGAATTGCTTTCTCTTCTTCCTTTGTACCAGACTAACCACCATCCTCTTCAGCTTAGCAATCTGTTCTTGTTGTGACAGAATTACTAGCTTCATTTCTTCAATTTCTTTGCTTTGTTTGAGAACATCTTGATTGATGTTCCCCATTGTTTCCATCAATTCATCGTACGTATATCTGTCCTCACCCTCTCCAGAAGTGTTACCCTCCTTTGAAGGATCATTGGATCTTTTATTTGTGGAAGTCTTCTGCCTTGCAGAGGCACTATCCACCCCTGTGGTTTCTTGGCACCAGGGACCTTCAAATGATTGCTCATTCAAAGTTGCCATGGGGGAGGTCTTATTGATGTTACCACTTTCCTCCTCTGTACTAGCAGGAGTAGTGGCAGCCTCATCACCCATATGCTCTACCTCCTCCTCAGAGAGCACCTCCTTTGGGTTGGGAGACACCCTTGTGGTTTCCCTTTGGATATTCTCTAGGGGAGAATTCTCCCTTAGAGGGCTTATAGGCTTAGTGGGTAATGGTACAAGAAGGGAAGGAGCCTTCTTTACCTGTTTTCTCTTGTAAGTTTGGGTGATGGGAGAGGTTGGTTTTTCAAGAAGGGACTGGGGAATTGATTTTGAGAGGGAAGGTTGGGCTTGGCTAGCATTGGGTTGGTCTAATGGGGGCCTTGACCCTGCTGCCATACCTTCATTGGTTTGGGACACCACCATCATTGTAGAGAACAATGGGGTGTCAACTCCTTCAGAGTCCCCAGCAGATCTTCTCATATTTGAGAAAACCTTGCCTTTGGGGGGTTTAGGTACATATACCCCAACAGGTTGAGGTATATCCGTTAATTCATGAGTAATAACTTCTTGAACAAACCTGGGATACATAAAAAAGCTCTTTTTGTTTCCCATGTTTGAGACAAGATCATTGAAAATCATTTTAGAAAAATTATACTTTCTGGCAGTGGCCAAGCACACCAAAGCATAAGCAATAGTGCTGCTGAACTCACTCCATCCAGTAGTCTTTTTGGAGATACAATGCATAAGAGTATGAACAAAGAAACGCCATTGGGGTGAGAATTTTGCTTTAGAAAATTTGAAAACACCCAATGGGCCTCCATACCCCATTCTTGTAAGATTTGAAAACAGTTCATCGTTTGGAATAGAAGTTATACCAGCGACATCGTCTAGACGTAGACTGATGCGAATAACCTCTTCAGTAACTGTTAGTGATTGATCACAGATTCTTGTCTTGATCATTTGCACCCCATTTTCCACAACAATGGTTGCATTAGCCCAGAACTGCCTTTGATGCTCAATGTAGATTGTAGGTGATACAATAAGAGCATGAGCAATGTGGCTTGTCTTGAGGAAATCCACAATCTGATGAAATCCTGAAGCTTGCTTTGGCTTTTGTAGCATCGCAATCTCGTTGTGCTCGTCGATGAAAGTCATGGATGCCATTGATCTTAGTGAAAAGCTTGCCTGATTTCAATGTGCTTTGTTTTTGAGTGCTTGACTGGATTATTCACAATGCTAATAGCACTGCTGTTGTCAATAAAGATTGGAGTGTGTAGAAAGGTTACCCCATAATCCAACATTTGATTCTGAATCCATAAGACTTGAGAACAGCAACTTGCAGCTGCTATGTACTCTGCCTCTGTTGTAGATGTGGATACTGTGGTTTGTTTCTTGCACTGCCATGAGACTAGTCTAGCACCCAAAAACTGACATCCTCCAGAAGTAGATTTTCTGTCCAAGTTTGCCCCACCTAGATCACTGTCTGAGTATGCTATTAGGTCAAAAGGTGAGTTATGAGGATACCAAAGTCCCAATATGGGTTGCCCTTTGAGATATCTGAATATCCTCTTAACAGCTTGAAAGTGAGATTGCTTTGGCCTAACTTGAAATCTTGCACATACACAGACTGGAAACATTATATCTGACCTTGATGCTGTGAGATACATGAGAGAGCCAATCATGGATCTATAATGATGCACATCCATATCCTCCCCCTCAAGATCTGCTGTGATCTGCTTGTGTGTTTCCATAGGTGTGCTGGCAGGTTTTGATTCTGAGAAACCAAACTTGGTTAGAATATCCTGCACATACTTGTATTGACATATGAAAATGCCATCTGACTTCTGTTGAACTTGGAGTCCAAGGAAGAAAGTAAGTTCCCCCATGGAACTCATTTTGAACCTTTGATGCATTAAATCCTCAAACTCCTTGCACATGTTGTTTCTTGTAGATCCAAAGATAATGTCATCAACATAGATTTGGACCAGCAAGATATCCTTCTTCTTTCTTTTGATAAATAGAGTCTTATCAATGACTCCTCTTTCAAAGTCATTTTCCAAGAGATAGGATGACAGAGTGTCATACCATGCTCTTGGAGCTTGATGTAGTCCATAAAGTGCTTTCTTTAATTTGTATACCCTGTCTGGATAGCTTGGGTTTTCAAACCCTGGTGGTTGACATACATATACTTCTTCTTCAATTGATCCATAGAGAAAAGCACTTTTTACATCCATTTGATAGACTTTGAAGTTCATGTAAGAAGCATAGGCTAGGAATAGTCTGATTGCTTCTATCCTAGCCACAGGTGCAAAAACTTCTTCATAATCTATACCCTCTTCTTGAGTATAGCCTTGAGCCACCAGCCTTGCTTTGTTCCTTATGACAATACCTCTTTCATCTCTCTTGTTTCTGAAAATCCACTTTGTGCCAATTGCTCTGTGACCTTTAGGAAGGTCTACTAGATCCCATACATCTTGTAGCTTGAACTGTAACAGTTCTTCTTGCATTGCTTCTATCCAGCTAGATTCTTTCATAGCATCATGTGCCTTTTTAGGCTCAAGCTGGGATAGAAAACAAGAAAGGACTGTATGCTGTTGATCTTGCATTTCTTGAAGCCTGCTTTGATGTCTAGTCATCATAGGAGAAGAGATATCTCCTATTACCAGCTGTGGAGGATGATTCTTTTGAACTCTGGTGTTATGACTAGGTTCTTCATTCAGTCCAGCCTCTAGATTAGAGTCATGCAACTCAACTGAAGTGTTTTCAGAAGCCACTTCTAATTCTTTATTTTCTTGAGTCTCCTCATCTCTAGTTTCTTCTTCACTCTGATTTGGTCCAGTAAATGATTCCTTTTCACAGTCTTCAACAGAATTCACTGTGGGTATGGGAAATATCACAGATTTAGATATACTTTCTGAGACTTGTGTGATCCCTGATCCTCCACATCCTGTTCCTGTAGAATCATCACTACTGAAACCAAAAGAATTAGTTAGTGAATCAATGTCAAATAGCCACTGAGGTCCAGATCCAACAGGATTTGGTGTGCTCTCATTGCATTTGACATTGTCACTTTCTTCAATTATTCTAGAAGAAGAGTTAAATATTCTGTAGGCCTTACTCTGAGATGAATATCCAACAAGAAATCCATCATCTGCTTTGCTATCAAACTTACCTAAGTGAGATTTGGTATTTAGAATTGTACAAGGACACCCAAAAGGTTTGAAGAAACCAATGAAAGGTTTTCTTTTATTTAAAAGCTCATATGGGGTCTTGTTCTTTTGCTTGACCACTAGAACTCTATTTTGGACATAACAAGCAGTATTAACTGCTTCAGCCCAGAAGGTAATTGGCAATTTTGAATCAGCCAACAGAGATCTAGCAGCCTCTATTAGTGTCCTATTCCTCCTTTCAGCAATACCATTCTGTTGAGGAGTCCTAGGAGCACTATATTGCCTCTCAATACCTTTTTCTTCACAAAAGGTGTTTAGATCATGATTTTTAAACTCAGTTCCATTATCTGATCTAATGACTTTTACTCTTTGATTAGTTTGGTTTTCAATTCTTAGAATAAAGGATTTGATAAGCCCACTTGTTTCATCCTTAGTCCTTAGAAAATATACCCAAGTAAATCTGGAGTAATCATCAACAATAACCAAGCAGTAAGATTTCTTGCCTATACTCATAACATTTGTAGGACCAAACAGATCCATATGCAATAACTGGAGACAAGTAGAAACAGAATTTAACTCTTTGGTCTTATGAGAAGTTTTGTGTTGTTTGCCTTTAAGACAAGCAACACAATGATCATCACATGAAAAGACTTTTGAAGGTAACCCTCTTACAAGGTTATTTTTAACAAGATTGTTCATAGTCTTGAAATTCATGTGACACATCCTTCTGTGCCATAGAGAGGATTCATCTACAAAAGCTTTTGAAACAAGACAATTTAGAGATGAATCACTATTAACATTGTCCATATCAAGACAGTAAACATTGTCCTTCCTTGGAGTTCTAAGTAGTATCATGCTTTCATCAACTACCTTGAACCCTGGAGCAAGGATCATACACTCAGTATTTGTAAATAATATACTATGTTGTTTGTCACAAACCTGTGATACACTTAACAGGTTGTACTTTAATTGATCAACATAGTAGACATCCTCAAATGTCATCTTACCTTTGGTGACATTACCTTTTCCACTTATCTTACCACCAGTAAGATTGTCTCCAAATGCAACATGTCCTCCATTGATATGCTTGAAATCCTGAAGGCATGACATGTTGCCTGTCATGTGCCTAAAGCAACCACTATCAACATGCCAAATGCTCTTTCCCTTGAGCTGTTGGTTGCCCTGCACATTAGATAAATCAATTAGTATGATTTAGGAACCCAAGCCAAAGTGGTCTTGGGTACCCCTTTCTCATCAAAATATTTGCACTCTTTCTTTACAAGATTTTTGAACTTTAACTCCTCATTCTTGGAGTACTTTGTTACAATAATAGGCTTGGAACTATGTTTGCTAGAATCAGTACTAGTTTTAGAAGTACTAACTACCTTGGCAGCACTTGCATGCTTAGCAGCACTAACTTTGTTAGAAGTAGTAACTGTGTTAGCAGCAGTAACTGTGTTGGCAGTATTAACTTTTGAAGAGGTATTAACAGTATTAGCAGCATTAATATTTTCAGCAGTACTAACACTGTTAGCAGTAGTAACTGTGTTAGCAGTACTAATATTGTTAGCAGTACTAATACTGTTAGTACTTCTAGGCACCCACATTTTGATACTTTCTTTTAAAATCTTTTTCTTTAAAGTGCCTTTACTTTCAACATATTTCTTTATCACATGTTTCTTTCCAGCCTTCCTATAACCCACAGATTTTTGCACAAATCTTTGAAAGTTCATCTGTTGGTTAATAGGGTTAAAGTAACAATACTTAGCCAAATGATTCAACTTGCCACATATAAAACAAGGTTTTGGTCTATTGATTTTATTCAGATCAACTCCTTGTTTCTGAGCCCAATGATTATTCCAGTTTCTTTGATTTCCTCTTTTTAAACCAGAATTTAGGCTCGTGGCTTTATTGCAATCACACTGTTCACAAGATCCAGGATTCACAACTGTGGTTTGTTTGTAATGGACCTTGTTATCATTTCCGTTAGTCTTCTCTATCTCCTTGGACTTGATCCAGTGCTTTCCACATCCCTCATTGGTGATAATGTGATTTTCTTTAGGAATCTCACCACTCACAGTATTGTCCTTATCCTTGACAACTTCTTTCTCAGTTTTATCCTTAACAACCACTTCATCTAAGGGATCTATTTCAGTGGCTCCCTTAGGTAGATCCTTCCTATCCTTTGTTTCTAACAACTCTGAACTAGGAGGGATGTAGTTGTTGTTATAGGGTGGTGGTGTGGTATTGTACCCTATACCTCTTCTCAGTTTATCATGAATCTGAGTTTGTAACAAAGAATCCATTGCTTTGGAAGCATTAGAAAACTTTTCTACATCAAGTTTGACTTTAGCTAGCTCTCCTCTTAGCTTTTCACTTTCTTCTTTAGATCTGGTCAGTTGAAGCTCTAAGTCATTCTTCTCCCACTTCCAGTAATTTGTGTCATAAGAGTGTTGAAGCTCATTAGCTTGAAAACCCTTAATCTGTTCTTCAAATCTCTCAACAATCCTCACATAATCTTTTATGTCTTTTTCCAATCTCTTAAGGTCATCACTCATGTTCTGGTTGTGATCCCTATACCTTTTAACAGTGTTAATGCAATTTTGAGAGCAAAGATTGGAAGTTACCTCTGTAGGGAGACCAGACACCTCTGCCATTAGAGCTTGATTATGAATAGCCTCTTCAGCTTGATCACTCCAATCAAACCCCATACCTTGTTGAGAGACAAGGGCTTGTGCAGAGTTTCTGTTGAAGCTTCCAGATTGAGCTTGTTGGTGGTTGTTATTCTGAGACATTCCACTTCTGCATTCTCTAGCAAAGTGTCCCTTTTGATGGCATTTGTAACATTCCACCTTGGACTTGTCAAATCCTGCTCCATCTTCTCTTCTTTGGGAGAAGTTGTTCCTCCCAGTTCTTTTGATGAACTTTTTAACTCTCATGGAGAGCATGGCCATCTGCCATTTAATATCCATCTCTTCAAGATCATCTGGATTGAGTTGTTCCAAGTCATCATTAATGAGAGAAGAGTTTCCATGACTTGCCAGAAAGGCCTCAAACACAGTTTCAGTGCCTTTCTCTTGGTTTGTTCCATTGGCAGTACTAACTGATTCAAGGTTGGAAGTAGAATCAGTTGATGCTGAAAGGAGTGCAGCATTGTGAACATACCCAGAAGGCCTCTTTTTAGCCTCTACCTCAGATTCAAAAACTCTTAGATCATTATAAAGATCATCAAGTTCCTTTTCTTCCAGTTGATCATTCTGTCTGAAAGACACAGTATACATGGTCCATTCATCACTCAAGGACCTTAGAAACTTTCTGTTCAGATCATCTTGATCAATTTGTACTCCCACTGTAGCTAGTTCACCAATAAGTTTGTTGAACCTGTCAAAAGTTTGAGTCATGGACTCATTCTTGGTTGACATAAAGTTCTCATATTGTTGCTTCAGAATGGCTTTCTGATTTCTCTTGGTACTTTTGGTACCAGAGAATCTCTTCTCCAGAGCATTCCAGAGCATCTCTGCATCAGTGCAGTTACAGAACTGATGTTGATATTCATTGGGAATAGCCAAGAGCAAGATGCTCAAGGCTTTCATCTCTGTCTGTCTGATCTTTCTTTCTGCATCAGTTTTTGGTGGAGTTCTCTTTCCATCTGCACCAATCTTTCCTGCTTCAGAAGGACCATTCTCTATGATGTCCCACATAGAATAGTCAGTGCGGAGTATGTACGGCTTGATTCTGATCTTCCACATATCGAATTCATTGGGTCTAAGCATTGGAACCTTTGAGACCAAAGTACTGCTTGATTCTGCAAGATTTTCCATGATGAATAGTTGTTTCTGAGAAATCAGGCTCTGATACCACTTGTCAGGATCGAATTCTCAACAAGAATTAATTCTCAGAAACAATATCAAATAAGTTTGCGGAATAACACTTTGATATTCAATGAAAAAGTAAATCAATACAGAAAATATGAATAACAAACTGTAAGCTTTTATTAAATGCTTTGAAGTTACAAGATTACTCACTCAACCTCAATATTGATGAACAGGCTCACCAATACGAATTCTACTTCTCTAGAATTAGGATCTATGCCTTGAGGTTGTTTTTCTCTAAAAGAATGAAAACTAAAGTTATCTAACTATTCTAAACAATACAATATATATACTGAATACAAAGATAATTACAATAAATAAAATATCTTCAGTATATCTTCTATGTATATCTCTAAGCTTCCATGTATATCCTTTCATACGAATCTTCATCATATAAGCAGTATTAATCTTCAGCAGCATTAACTTCCTTCTAGCAGCATTAACTACTAAGCAGTACTAACCACTAGCAGTACTAACTAGCTAAGCAGTACTAACTTTGTTCAAGCAGCACTAACTTTAACTAGCAGTATTAACTACTAGCAGTAGTAACACTCAGCAGTATTAACCTTTAAGTCTTCTAGCAGTATTAACTCTGAACCAGCAGCATTAACCATACTTGATGAATTCTTCAGTTCCCAACAAATACACAATGATTTGAGTAGGTATCGATAAATTGCATGATGTACGTTCTTTCGGTTTGGCCAATGCATGGCTTCGGCAATATCCTGTACGAGAGTGGGTTTTTTGCAAGTTATTTCCCTTGAAAACCTTATCATTTACATTGTAGATGAACAATATAAAGATTCGTGGAAATCCTACAAGGTCGGTCCGGACGAGAAAACACAAAGGGTACCCCCTTTGTCGAATCGGCCAAAAATGGGTGTTGCAAATAAACGTCCATAACTTTTGCTATGGGGATCTGTTTTAAGCCCATGACCCGTCAAACGAACCTTTAAATGAGAAGTACTCCATGGCTTGGTAGATTTCTGGCAATACACCATGATTTGAGTGGGTATCGATAAACTGCATGATGTACGTTCTTTCGGTTTGGCCAATGCGTGGCTTCGGCAATATTCTCCACGAGAGTGGGTTTTTTGCAAGTTATTTCCCTTGAAAACCTTATCATTTACATTGTAGATGAACAATATAAAGATTCGTGGAAATCCGACGAGGTCGGTCCGGACGAGAAAACACAAAAGGTACCCCATTTGCCGAATCGACCAAAAATGGGTGTCGCAAATAAACGTCCATAACTTTTGCTACGGGGATCCGTTTTAAGACCATGATCCATCAAAACGAACCTTTGAACGAGAAGAACTCTATGGATTGGTAGATTTTTGGCAATACACCATGATTTGAGTGGGTATCGATAAACTGCATGATGTACGTTCTTTCGGTTTAGCCAATGCGTGGCTTTGGCAATATCCTGCATGAGAGTGGGTTTTTTGCAAGTTATTTCCCTTGAAAACTTTATCATTTACATTGTAGATGAACAATGTAAAGATTTGTAGAAATCCGACGAGGTCGGTCCGAACGAGAAGACACAAAGGGTACCCACTTTCCCGAATCGGCCAAAAATGGGTGTCGCGCTTAAACGTCCATAACTTTTGCTACGGGGATCCGTTTTAAGCCTATGACCAGTCAAAATGAACCTTTGAACAAGAAGAACTTCATGGCTTGGTTTCTATATGGAAATACACCATGATTTGAGTGGGTATCGATAAACTGCATGATGTACGTTCTTTCGGTTTGGCCAATGCGTGGCTTCGGCAATATCCTACACGAGTATGGGTTTTTTCAAGTTATTTCCCTTGAAAACCTTATCATTTACATTGTAGATGAACAATGTAAAGATTCGTGGAAATCCGACGAGGTCGGTCCGGACAACCATATTGATATTTCCCATTGTTTCCATCAATTCCTCATAGTTATATCTGTCCTCACCTCCTTTGGGTGTGTTGACCACCCTTGAAGGATCCTTGGATGTTTTAGTAGAAGTCTTCTGCCTAGCAGAAGCATCCTCTACCCCCTTGGTTTCTTGGCACCTGGGACCTTTGGATGATTGCTCACCCAAAGTTGCCGTGGGGAAGGTCTTAAAAATATTCACACTGTCCTGCCCTACACTTTGTGCAAAGTCAGTAGTGTGAGCCTCACTGCCCACATGCTCTTCCACCTCCTTATTGAGCACCTTCTTGGGGTTGGGGGTGAAGATATTCTCTGATGGAAAATGCTCCATCATAGGGCTTTTAGGCTTTGGGGGTGAAGATACTAGAAGGGAAGGAACCTTCTGTACCTTTTTCCTTGTGTAAGTTTTGGTGATGGGGGATTGTGGCTTGTCAATAGGAATCTGAGGGATATTGATAGAAATGAGTGGTGTGGGTAGGTCATCAGTTGGGTGGTCAGATGTGGGCTGTGACCCTGATGCCTCACCATGGGAATGAGACACACCCATCATTGTAGAGAACAATGGAGTGTCTCTACCTGAGAAGTCCTTACTGGGCCTCTTCATATTTGAGAGCACCTTCCCCTTTGGGAGTTTTGGTACATATACCTCCTTGAAGGTAGGTAAATCCGTCAATTCCTTATCAAGTACTTCTTGTACAAACCTTGGATACATAAAAAAGCTTTTTGATTTGGTATCCAGGTTTGACATTAAATCATTGAAAATCATTTGAGCAAAATTAAACTTTCTAGAGGTAGCTAAGCAGACTAGAGCATAATCTAAGGTACTGCTAAACTCACTCCATCCAGTTGTTTTTCGTGAAATGCAGTGTTGTAGGGCATGGACAAAGAATCGCCACTGATGTGAAAATCTGTTCTTGTAAAACTTATATACATCAGTGGGACCTTCATACCCCATACGACTAAGAGCTTGGAATAGATCTTCCTTAGGTAAAGAGGTTATACCTGCGTCATCATCTAGTCGTAGATGAATGCAAATACAACCTTCTGTGATGGTTAGAGGTTTATCACAAACCCTTGTTTTGATTACCTGAGTGCCATCTTCGGTTTGAATAGCAGCATTGGCCCAGAACTGTCTTTGATGTTCCACATAGATTGTGGGATTGACAGTTAATGCGTGGGCGATGTGTGAGGATTTTAGGAAATCCACAATCTGATGAAAGCCTTCAGCCTGTTTGGGTTTTTGCAGCATAGCAACCTCATTGTGTTCATCAAAGAATTCTAGTCCTGCCATCTTCTGATTGATTCTAGGGTTCGAATCGCAACTAGTGGTTTACACTGGTGAGCAAGAAATCGAGAGAGAGAGAGAAAGAGAAGCAATGGAAGTTCAAAGAGTCGTTTGTATTTTGGCGGTCATAAAGGGTATTTATAGGCGGAGGGTTTCAGTTAGAAGCAGTACTAAGTACCCTAGCAGTATTAACCAACTCGCAGTATTAACTCATATTGGCAGTAGTAACACATACTGGCAGTACTAACACGGACTAGGAGTATTAACACAGACTAGCAGTATTAAAACATACTGGCAGTATTAACACATATCAGCAGTAGTAACTCTGATTAGCAGTATAAATAAGGCAAGCAGTAGTAACTTTGCACTGGCAGTATAAACCACCTAGCAGTAGTAACCATACTTAACCATTTTTGAAATGTTATCATGAGTAATATAGAGAGTAGTATTAACTGAATTAGAAGTACCAAGTATCCATTTGAAGCAATCTGAAACATTGAAACAAACAAGGTTAGCAGCACCATGCACAATAGAATATGAGAAAGTAGACAGGAAGGAATTTATACAGAAATGGTACATAAAGCAGATTGTTAGCGCATAAATCTGTTGGATACAAGATCAAGTATTCTGAAGGTCAAAGTTGAGAAAGTCAAAGCTGAAGAAAGTCAAATCTCATTAAAAGTCAAAGTCTATTTGTAATAAGTCAAACTTAGTTGTATTTGTATTTGTTGTTTCCTTAGTATTAGGTGTTATTATAAATACATTTTTCTTCTTGTGTTTTCAGGAGCATCAAAGGGTTGGAAGTTGGAAAATTTGTAATATCAAATTTGAGAGAATACGTTTTAGAGAGAGAATGAGTTCTAGAGAGAGAAAGTGTAAATTGTGAAATTCAAAGTAATCAAACAGGTAATATTTGATTTGAATCTTGTTTGTTTGATTGTTATTGTTTAAGAAACTAGATTTTGGAACACACAATTGGTATCAGAGCAGATCCAAAGGTGAAATCAGTTCAAGAAATTCAAGATTTTGGTGGTTCGTTACTGTTCTTGAAAGGAAATTCGATTTTTGAATTTTTGAGTGTTTTTTGGAGCTGATTTTGATTTTGGAAATGTTCGAATAGTGTAATAGATCGAGTCTTTGTAATTCAATTTCTGTTTTGCACTGTAAATCACACGATTTTTGTGATTTTTGTTAAGTTTTGTACACGAGTTGGTTTTTACTGTTTCGTCGAAATTTTGTTTTGTAAAGTGGTTGTTTGTAAATTTCTTGAGTTGTAATTTGTTCTAGTGTTGTAATCGAGCAACAATCCAGAGTTTCAGATCATTTGGACCACGTTTGGATCGTTTTTCAGATGAAAAGTTCATTTTTGGGTCGACAGAAGGAAGAACGCGCTAGATCTCTCAAACGCGCAAGTTCTTCGTGAAACGCGCTAGTTCGTCGTGAAACGCGCAAGATTCATAAGCTAGAACGCGCAAGTCGAAGGAATAAATTTTTGGTCTAAAACGCGCAAGGGCTATCTGCGAGTTCTAAGAAACGCGTTAGTAGTGGCCAGCGAGTTCTACAAACTCGCTAATCGAAGCTAGCGAGTTTCAGGAGGAATAGTGATTAGCGAGTTCTTCGACGTGCGAGTTTGGTGGTTTGCAAGTTCTTCGACGAGCGAGTTTAGTAAACGTGAAAACCTATGTTAGCGAGTTTCAGCGTGAACAGTTTTTAGCGAGTTTAGGCACTTGCGAGTTTCATCATCTGCGAGTTTGATCTGCGAGTTTGATCTGCGAATTTGATCTGCGAATTTGCTTGCGAGTTTATCTGCGAGTTTGTCTGCGAGTTTGCTTGAGAGTTTATCAAACGCGCAAATCTCGATCTGCGTGTTTCTCAGTCTGCGAGTTTTAAGCTTGAATAGGGACTTGTGAGTTTCTATACTTAGAATATTTTTTTGAGAAATTTTCAAAACTGTAATATGCCCTTTAATAGTGAAAGTCTGCGGAGGGGGACAAAAGTTCTTTCTGTGATCAAAATCTCTGAATTTCTTTTCAAGATTTTTCTTGTGATTTCATATTTTGGACTAACGATCAGTTCTAGTTTCTTATTTGATATTATTTTCAAACAGGTTTAAAGAAGATGACTTCCAAAGATGCACTTTCAATTGGCACCGATGTAAAGCCTCCAGTTCTATTCAAAGGCGAGTATGAACAATGGAAGGACAGATTCTTGGATTTCATAGATCGGCATTCAAATGGAGAGAATATTCTTCTGTCTATCACTGAAGGTCCAATGGCTCCAATAACTGTTCAAGTACCTGATGTTGATTCTTCTGATAGTGAAGATGGGACTGAGGAAAGAGAGCAAAAGATGAAAACAGTGACAGTGGATATTTCTCAATATTCTGAAGATCAGAAAAGCCGATACAAAGCAGATAAACAAGCGAGATCATTACTTCTTCAAAGCATTCCAAACGAGATCTACATCAAGATTGATAGCTATAAAGCCAATGCTAAGAAGATGTGGGATCAGTTGCAAAAGATGATGATGGGATCCAAGGTTGGAAATCAAATGAAAGTGGCAAACTGCATCAATAGTTATGAGGAATTCAAAGCTAAGGAGAATGAGAGTCTGGAAGATACATATGAGAGGTTTGTATTGCTTCTGAATGAGCTGACAAAGAATAAAGTCAAAAAGAAGCAGTTGGAAAACAATGTCAAATTTCTGAGTATCCTACGTCCGGAATGGAAAAAGCATACAAGAAGGATGAAACAGATGAAGGATTTGATTGAAATACCACTACATGAGGTATTTGAGACATTAAGGCAGAATGAGGAAGAGGTTGAAGAGAAAAGAGCTGAGAAGAAGAAGGCAGCACAAGTTCCTGATCCTATTGCCTTAGTAGCTGGAGAGAAGAAGAAAGAAAAAAAGAAAAGAAAGAGAAGAAAAAGAAGATAGTTCTTACCAGTTCTGAGTCAGATTCAGTTACAGATAGTGATGATGGCGAAAGTCTGAAACAAGCCATGATATTGCTGACCCGTGCATTCCAGAAGAAATTTTTACAAGAAGCCGGGATCAAATTCTCAAAGGTATTCTTCATCTAGTTCAAAGAATCAGGAGCATAGACAGAAAGTGGAAGGAAAGAGGTATGAAGAGGATAGATATGTGGAGAAGAAACCGGATGAGAAGAAGAAGTTCATGAATGACTACACAGTTGCCGAGAAGCCAGCAACAGATTCCATCAAATGCTACAATTGCGGCAAGATGGGTCATTTTGCAAAATATTGTCGAAAGCCGAAAGTTCGCAATTCTCAGTACTATCAGAACAAGTTGCTTTTGGCAAGACAGCAAGAAGCGGATGTCGCTCTAATGGCTGAAGGTGAGTTTTGGCTGGATTACTCAGAAGGAGAAGAAGAAGAGAAAGAAGAAACAGCTCATATCTGTCTCATGGGCAAAGAAGAAAAGGATGACGAGTCAAATGATGAGGCAGTTAATGAGGTATTAAACTTAACTCCAAAAGATTTCATTACCAAGTTGGAAACCATGGTGGTTGAGCTTCAAAATTTACAAAATAATCTGAAAAAGGAAAAGGAAAGGGTTGCTAAATAGAACAAAAAGATCTTTGAACTTAATACGTCTGTTATTTCTAACAAAGATCTGATTGATTCTTTACGCAAATCTGATTTTGATTCTAAATCTAAAGTAGATTGTTTTGAAAAGAAGATTTCTGAGTTTGAAGGTAAAGTGTCTAAATATGAGTTTGAGGAAAATGAATCTACACTAACTGTTTATAAACTGCAGGTTGAAAACAAGAATTTGCATAAGAAGGTAAATGGTTTGGAAGCAAAATTGTATGCGAGAGGTCAAACAGATCAAACCATTTTTCTAAATGCACCTAATGAAGAGGCTGATGTTAAAGAGAAATGGGGACTTGGTTTTGAAAACCCCCATTATCTTAAGAAAGCCATCAGAAAACAGCCGACACTTTATAACTATGATTTTCTTGCTTGTGCTGATAAACATACTCATTTAAAACCCAAATTTGTTACCAAATTGTCAGAAGAAGTTGAGGACCAAGAAACTGAAAATAGAAAGAATAAAAAGAAAATGCAATTACCGTTTAACTATGAAAAGTTAAATGATAGTTACCTTTCAAAAACACCAAAAGTTCTTTCAACTGACTATTTTGTTAGTTATTCCGCTTCTGAGATGAAGGCAAAACCTACAATTGCAAAAGTTTATGTTCCTACATCTATTCTTGAAAGCAAAATAGTCGAGCTTGAAAATGTTTTATCTGATGAAAAACTTTTGGTTGATATAGAACAAAATGTATTTTCTACAGTTTTAAAGAACACTGTTTTTCAAGTTAAATCAACAAAGTGTTCTACAGTTTCAAAGGCACCTCATACTTTCTCTGATAATTCTGATGACTTATTTGAGTCTGCAAATGATTCTTTTAATTCTGATGATGGGTGCATGGAAGAATCTGATATGTTTGATGTCCATTCTAAACTTCCTGATCATTCTACTTGTCTTAAAAATGACAAAGTGTTACCAAGTGGTGTAAATACTGTGGACTCATCAGCTAAGGTTGGTGAATCAGTTTCTGTAACTGCTGATTACTATGCTCAAGGTAAGAAACATAAGAAACAGCGATTACAGAAACAGAAATACACTGGTACACGAAAGTATACTCAGTCTCGGAAATCTGTTTTTCCTAATAAATCTATATCTTATGTTTCAGATTTAAGGAAGAAAAAGTTGAAAGCTCAATCCAAATGGAGACCAAAACGGAAGGAGGATGAAATAGCTGAATCAGTTACTGATAATTCTTGTACTAAATCTGTTAGTAGTGATTCTGATATAGTTGGTCAATGTGCTTCTCATAAACAAAACCTTGTAACTTCTTACAAGCGTTACTCAATAAAGCAATTGATTCAATTATCTCCTATTACTACTAAATATCGTCCTAATTATCGGAGAACTGATTTTGTTTATTCTCATAATTCTTCTGATTGGTATGGATCTTATCATGTTAATTCTTCGAGATCAAATGTTTTTCAAAGTTTTCAAAAGAACAGAGGATCCATTTTCAAGTGGATACCAAAATTTTGTGCTAATCCGTTAGGGCCCGTTCTTAATTGGGTACCTAAAATTGTTATTGCCTGATTTCTCTTGCAGACCCGGCATATGTGGTACTTGGATAGTGGATGTTCCAAGCATATGACTGGGCAAAAAGCTTTATTGTCTAACTATACAGATAAATTCAGGGGAAATGTCAGATTTGGGAACGATCAGCTTTCACCTATCTTAGGATATGGTGACATTATTCAAGACAACATAACGATCAGTAAAGTGAGTTATGTCGAAGGCTTGGGGCACAACTTATTCAGCATAGGTCAATTCTGCGATAAAGGGTTAGAGGTCAACTTCAAGTCTAAAAGTTGCTCAGTTCGCACTGAAGATGGAACAGAACTCTTATCTGGAAATCGAAAGACCAACCTCTACACCATCAATTTGTTCAAAGTTCAGATTGACAATCAAGTTTGCTTGATGACAAAAGCTTCAATGCAACAAAGTTGGCTCTGGCACAGACGTTTATCTCATTTGAACTTTCGTTATATCAACAAGCTGGTTCGTGGGAAATTGGTCAAAGGACTTCCTGAGCTGAAATATGAACGAGAACACTTATGCGCAGCATGTGAAAAGGGTAAGATGAAGAGAGCCGCACATAAACCGAAGCCTGAACTGTAGATCCCAGTTTCAGTGCAATCAACAGATATAAGAACAATGATGAACAGATGATAGGCCACAGCAACTAGTCATATGATTGATATAACTTCAAAGGGCTAAGGTTTACAGAGAGAATTTTCTGATAATAATATGTAAACCTAACAACTAGTAAACTGAATAATGAATTTCTCTCCTAACAAATGAAACAGAATTAACTTTAAATACATGGGCTCGCAGTCCTAATGGGCTTATGGGCTTTAAGGCCCAACAAGCTTACAACTATTTCTACTTGTCACAAACTACCCTGAACTTCTATTTAACATTGAAAATGGCCCTAACAATCTCCCCCTTTAAATAGAAGTTGAAAGTCACGCCAGTTAGGAACAAAAATTTTCCGAAAACCAAAGCTGATCTCGAAATATCTGATTTGCATTCTATATTCCAGTCGTTCTTCAATAACATTCAGTGCTTTAAGAACAAGTGCTTTGTATGAAAAATCCAGTAATTGAACTCCTTTTTCATCTTGACTCAGCGCACGCTTCAACTTGTCTTTCAAAAACCTCAACGTACCATCACAAAATCTGGCAATCTGATCAAAACGGATAAAGCGTAGAACACCGTTGTTGTTCACATATGACATACCAAACTCTGGAAACTTTATAACTGTAAATGCAGGTACATTTAGAGCATCCGACGGAACACTCAGATCAGGCTTGAACAGATTAATCTTCGGTTGATCACTTTCTAACCCAATCTGAAAATCTTCCACTGAAGCAAGTTTCATTGTGCACTTCATGTATCTTTTCACTGTTTCTAGTGCATCAATGACTTCTCCGGGTCTGACGGTTCTGGTCTTTAAGTCACGTAATATGTACAGCAGATCTTGTGGCTCCAGACATGGAAAATCAGCATCAGAAAAGCAGTATTGTTGACCATCTTCTCTAGTAACCATAAAGTCCGTATACTTAACCTTCATGAAGTAGGCAGGTATAATCTTATCAACTGATACAATCCTGAGCTTTGTCTTGGAGTACTTGTGCTGGAACTTTCTGTACACGAACACAAGTTCACGCTGTTTTTCTTTATTTTTCACTGACTGTAGACCATGGATAACGACTTCATCATACTTTCTGATCCAGTGGGCAAAGATCTTTTTCTGACTTTCTTCGAGGAAAGGAACTTTGATTCGGACTCTTTCCCACTTGGATGGACGAACTGGAGTAGTACTAACTGGTTCTCTAACTGGTGAAGCTGGAGGAGATCTCTCGGGAAAAACTGTAGAAGAAAAATCAGGGTGATTAACTGGATGCAGTATTTCATCAATTTCTTCTTGCATAACCACCAGAGCTCTTTCAGTATTGGCACATTCTTCTGTCGTGTCCGTCACTTCATACGGATCTAGTATTATTGCCCAATCTTCAGGAACTATCGGAGAACCATCTTCAAATTCCTCAGGCTTTTCAACCGTCGGATAATCGTATAGTATCAAGTCTATCACCGGTTCACGTTCCTGTTCCTGTCTCTGTCCCTCTGTTCTTGTACCCAAACCCGTACCCTGTTCAACCTGTTCTGACTCCACTACATGTGTCTCCGACTCAGATAGACGTTGGCGCTTCTCCCCCTCATGGTGATCAGGATCATCCTGATCATCATGTCGGCGCTTGAGCCGTTCTGCCTGGTTACGGCAGGTATCCTCCACTGCTGAAAGGCGTTCAGTCAAAACAGCTACGGTTTGTTGAAGTGACTGAAGCATAGCTTGCTGGATCTGGAAGGCTTCGGTAGAGACATTAGGCTGGGGTGTAGGTGGGGTAGGTGTGGATGCTTGAGAACGAAGTAGAGATAGCAAATCGGCATCTTGGGTGGGTTCGGTTTGAGATTGGGCTATAATTTTGGCGAGAAGGATAGATTTGAGGTCAGGTATGGAAAGATCCGTGGCTGATAGAGAAGGTGGAATAGGTGAGGTCTCCGGCTCAGTCGCAGGACCTTTGCCTTTGACCATGCGTTTGATGTTGTCCAACTCCTCCCTCATCATAGATTTGACAGCCTTTAGGGCGCCGTCCATGTATTCCCTTGAGACAAACTCATGTGGGGTAACTCCGGGGTCACTTAGACTTCCCGTTGTAGCTACGACTGTTGAAGTCGAGCCGCCTACGTTCACGGTTGGCGTGTTGATAGCCGTGGTAGGACTTCCACCCAATCCTTGTAACCTACCCGAAGGTGGGTTTACTATGGATGTTCCGGCCGGGCCACTTAGGCTACCGGCGATAGCCGAAAAAGGAATCTGTGTCCTAGGAATGGCATGAATCACAAATGGATCTAGACTCCGTGCATGCAAAGAAGGCGAGAACGGGGGCAGCTGTTCTCTTGTTTCAATATCGGCACCCTCCAAGTGAGAGTCCGATAGCGTATGTGCTAAATCCCCGTGAGAATGTAAAACCACCATCTGTTGAGAGATGGTGGAGTGGCTTGGTGGGGTGTGCAAATGCGCCGCTAGGTCCACGACGGCTTCTTCAATACCCTGTCCCAACACATGAGACTGGGTAGCAGATGTGGCTACCTGGCTAGACGTGGCTAGGGGGGGTACAACCGAAGATGGTTGTCCCATCACTCGTGTACTCTCAGAATGTAGCTTACTTCGCCTTTCCCTCACACAGCTCACCTCTTGATATTCAACTAATACTCCCTCCGCTCTCCTTATCTCTCCGGATGGGGGCTGATTATCGTCACCATCAGAGTCAGAAGACTCTTCATTTGATGGCGATGATTCAAAATGTGTTTCTTCGGAGTCGGAATTGGCTGCCGTGTCTTTAGTAGCAGCGACAGAAGAGGACTGAACATGAATGGTTTCAGAATCTGTGGCCTCTTCTGCCATTTGAGTCTCGGTTGGTGGCGGTGACGGTGGTTGTCTTGAAGAACTAGGCTGGCTCGTTCCAACGGCACTGCCCACGCCAGATCCCCTCACACTAATAGCTCTCGACACTCCCTGTCCGGAAGCCCCAGCTGTCCGGACGCTCCTGCCTCTCGTTTGTGGACGCGGACCCTCACGTCGGTTAGGTCTTGCTCCCTGGGCAGGTCCTGCCGGTCCTGGCCGGACCATAGGAGCTGGGATGTTGTGTGTGTGCCTATAAGCTATCACACTCAGTGCCGTGGGACGAGCATGGTCTAGTACCCCGACTGGGATTTGTCGGGCGACAACACCTTCCGGATCAGCACGGGAAGGAATCTTGCGAGTTGGATGTTGTGGGCACGTCGGGTGGGTAGAGCGGCGTTGTATCTCGGGATACAGGTTCATGTAGTTCCGGATAACGATCTGTAAGAACCGCATGAATGGAATGAAGTTTGATCTGCGAGATGCAGTAGAACGAACTCTCTGTATGAGTTCAAACCAGAGAAAGTCGGCAAAGTCTACGTGGCGATTGAAAGCCACCGCGTGAAAGATGCGAAGAATCGGGGCGCTCGTCTGATCAATGCCCTTCGTTATAGACGAAAGGCACCGATTAATGTATGTGAACAACGTATACCATATTGTTGATAGATGTTTGCGGTTGAAGGTTGATGGAATGCGAAGTTCTGCGCCGTAACCCAAGGAGAGAAGATCAGCGTACAGTGTAGCATCAGTGACCATGGGATCAAAGGTTTCGCGTCCGGCTACGGATCCGGCGGTCGGTAACCGAAGAAATTGACGGAAAAGATCACATGTGAGAAGCACTGGAGTGTGATCTATTCGTCCTTCAAGATGAAATCCTCCATCGGCCTCTAACGCATGGAGAGAATGCCAGAACTGCTGTAAGTATAGAATTGGTACGGTTGCAGTTTCCGTTAGAGCATAGGCGATTGGATGGCCCCTGAGTATCTCGATGATGACCTGATGTTGAATAGCAGGTTGGGTTACATCGAGATGGTAGTTATTGGCTGTAAGAGGAAGGAACTGATCCTCGGGAATCAGTTCCGCATCTGCGATTGGATCAATCGCTGGTGGCTGGTTTTGTGCCATTGTACTTGTGAAGAATGAATTGATTAGTACGCAGGTTTAGAATCAGATAATAGCCGTTGGAGTTATACAGTCATGATTTAAATCACAACGGATAGTAACTCCAAAAATTGGAAGAACACAACCCTATTCGAGAATTAGGGTCAGTCACCAAGGCACCAAGAAACTGCACCAGCACAAATAACCACCAAGATCACCTCATAAACAAGCTATTGAAAAGATATAACAATAAGCACATTAGAAATTGGATTCGACCGGATAAGATTGAACCGGGGTTCGACTAAGACCGGATAAGTGTATGATCGGAGTAGGCATTTGACCGGAGGTCAATTAGACCGGATAAATGTTCGATCGGATGAGGTGTTCGACCGGAGGTCAATAAGACCGGATAAATGTTCGATCGGATGAGGTCTACGACCGGAGGTCACTAAGACCGGAGACATGTTAAGACCGGAGGGTAAGAAGACCGGAGGGTAAGAAGACCGGAGGGTAAGAAGACCGGAGGTGATATTCGACCGGAGGTTTCAAACGACCGGTGATTTAAACCACCGGATATGTGGTCGACCGGAGGGATCGTTTGACCGGGGGAGCCTTCGACCGGGGCGAAACCCTAGATCGGAGTATTCCCCCGGAGAAGATAAATCGACACTGATTCATCTCCGGGGACCATCCAGATCAACTCCCACTATTAACTCGATCGATTATGATCGATCGATATAGTCTAAACACATACCTTGTCGATTGAAGGCGATGAAAACGTCGTATAGGGTCGAAGAATGCGGTCGAATGAGAGGTCCGGGCGAGAGAGATGAAGGCGAAGAGAGAAGATATTATCGATCGAATGAAGAAGATGGCTTCGACCGAGGTTCTTATACCCCGGAGGGTATTGGGCTTGGGCCGGTGGGGGGGGCGACTTTGGGCCGAATCAAACCAACAAACAACCCAACCCAAAATAAAACAAAAGACAACTAAGAAAAAAATATTTTTGGGATTTTCTTAAGTAAAAAAAAGAAATAAATTTTTTTTTGACTTTTTCGAATACGAGAGAAACGGAAATAAGTTCACGAAAAAGAAAAAAAATAAACTAAACATAGCTCCCCCTCAAAGACTTACCAAGAGAAGGTCCAAACTCAGAACCCACTTACCTGCTCCCCCTCGAAAGGTGGACTCGTGTGACTTACCAACCATCTGACGCTAGTGCTCCCCCTGAACACATTACCGGGGTGTAGATCCATCACAATCAACTTGCACTTTTCAGAGAAGAAGAGACAAACTGTACACAAAATCACAAAAAAACAGACACACGAACACAAAAGAAACGAGAAAAACACGAAATCTACTTTGTTGATACAGAAGTTCGTAACGGAAAACGAGTAAAATGCAATAACCAAGGAGTGTGGATAATAGCAACCAGAGACAAGGCACTGGTGCATTTGTCACAGTCATTCGTTATAGAATGAAACTCGTAGAGAGCTGCGAACGTATCAAACTTTCAGATTTAGCATACCTAGCTTGGACACAAGGTAATTAAATTGTTTTTCGTCCAAGGCTTTGGTAAATAGGTCTGCTAACTGATGCTCTGAATTAACAAAATAGAGTTCGATAGTACCTTTTTCCACGTGATCTTTTATAAAGTGATAGCGCACGTCAATGTGCTTCGTCTTCGTGTGCTGGACGGGATTGCTTGATATAGCAATAGCGCTCTTCGAGTCGCAGTAGATGGGAATCCTGGAGTAATTAAATCCATAATCTTTGAGCTAGGTGCGCATCCAGATGACTTGCGAGCAGCAACTGGCGGCTGCTACATACTCCGCCTCGGCGGTGGAGGTGGACACGCAGTTTTGCTTCTTGGAAGCCCAGCTTACAAGACGATCGCCCAAGAACTGAACATGACCCGACGTACTCTTCCGGTACAGCATGTTTCCAGCGTGGTCAGCGTCCAAGTAGGCTGTCAATTCAAAACCTGTCTCTTTTGGATACCACAAACCAAGATCAGCAGTACCTTTTAAATATCGAAAAATTCGCTTAACCGCAGCTAAGTGAGACTCTTTAGGTTTCGACTGAAATCTTGCACACAAGAATGTCGAAAACATAATGTCAGGCCGACTAGCCGTCAAGTACATCAGAGAGCCAATCATACCTCTATAAATAGTAGCATTCACATCCTTACCGTCAGGATCGGAGTGAAGCTTTAGAGTAGTGGACATGGGGGTTTTCATAGATGAAGATTGTTCCATCTGGTATTTCCGAAGAATATCCGAGATGTACTTAGATTGATTAATGAAAATTCCTGATTGTAATTGTTTTACTTGGAGACCCAGGAAAAAATTCATTTGCCCCATCATGCTCATTTGAAAATGTTTACTCATTAAGGCAGAAAAGTTCTGACAATACTTGGGGTTCGTGGAGCCAAAGATTATATCATCAACATAGATTTGTACAAGAATGATATCATTCTTCTCTCTTTTAATAAATAAGGTAGTATCAATTTTACCTTTAGAGAATCCAGACTTGACTAAGAAGGATGATAGTGCATCATACCAGGCTCGTGGCGCTTGCTTAAGACCGTAGAGGGCCTTGTCAAGAAAGTAGACGTAATTCGGATTTTCAGTACTTACGAAGCCTTCGGGTTGCGAGACATAAACTTCCTCCTTGAGCACGCCATTGAGAAACGCGGATTTCACGTCCATTTGAAAGACGATGAAATTCTTGTGAGCGGCGTAGGCGAGGAACATGCGGATCGCTTCAATGCGGGCCACCGGTGCAAATGTCTCATCGTAATCAATTCCTTCTTGCTGGCGATATCCTTTAGCCACTAGACGCGCCTTGTTCCGAACAATGATGCCGTTTTCGTCCTTCTTGTTCTTAAAAATCCATTTAGTCCCGATCACCGTCTTGTTCTTAGGACGGGGAACTAGGCGCCATACTTTGAGGGTCTCAAACTGGTTGAGTTCCTCTTGCATAGCAATTACCCAGTCCGGATCAGTCAGTGCGTCAGAGACAGTGGAAGGTTCGATACGGCTGAGGAACGAGGAAAATAAGCAGTCATTGGCGGTGGTGGATCGAGTTTGAACTGGTGTGGAAGGATCACCAATGATCTGATGAAGAGGATGTGCTCGAGTCCATTTGGTAGTATGTGGATGTGGTTGATATGTCTGATGGGAGGTATCGGAATCCACATGACCACCTGGGGGTAAATCCTGAACTGCCTCGAGGGATGATGGCTTGTGAGGTGTAAGCTTCGTAGTGGGAGTCGAACTAGGAGTAGAGGACGACTCAGCTGGAGATGAAACTATGGAATGTTCCGAGATTGCCGGAGAGGAAGCTTCGAGAGCACCTTCGACAGAAGTCGGTGCAGGAAGTTGTACGGAAACATGAGTTGGTTCAGTAGCACCGTCATCAAGAGCTTGAGCAAGAGGGTGTCTATCACTTGAGCTCGGGGACACTTGATCATTGGCAGTAGAGGATGGAGCACCAGGCGAGGATGGACCACCGGAGTCGGTAGGGCCCGTGACTTGTGTCACTTCTGGTGCTTGAGCATTATTCCTGTCACATGACGTAGTATTAGACTTAACATTAAATAAGTCAGTATAAAAGAATTCAAACAGTAAATCCAAATCAGAAAGATGTGCTCTTGACGCATGATGTGGATCCACTGTAGATTGTGTAGCCTCCGTACGAAATTGTCCAGAAGCTAGCACACCAGTAAGCGCGGGTTCTGAACTGAGATGTTCAGAAACCATATCAGGGGCCTCGTCAAAAGTCACGTTTACGCTTTCAACGACGGTCTTCGTCCGTTTGTTGTAGACACGATAGGCTTTTGCGTGCTGAGAATAGCCGATGAACACTCCTTCATCCGCTTTGGAACTAAATTTGTCAAGATCGTCCTTATCATTTAAGACAAAGCAGGTGCATCCGAAGGCATGAAAGTAGTTGATGTTCGGAATACGTTTGTTGATGATCTCGTACGGAGTCTTGTTGAACCGCTTGTTAATGATAGACCGATTTTGAGTATAGCAAGCGGTAGCGACAGCTTCTGCCCAAAGAAATAGTGGTAGTTTGGAATGAGATAACATCGTGCGTGCTGCTTCGACTAGAGTTCTGTTTCGACGTTCTACCACTCCATTCTGCTGAGGAGTACGAGCAGCGGAGAAAGTATGCGAGATACCCACTGAAGTGAGATAAGTGGTGAGTAACTGATTCTTGAACTCAGTACCGTTGTCCGTCCTGATGGTTTGAACTACTTGGTTGAGACTGACTTGAATACTTTTCAGAAGAGAGATTATCAATTCGGGAGTTTCATCCTTGGAACGGAGAAATCGGACCCAAGTGTAACGAGAGAAATCGTCAACCATCACCAGAACATACTTCTTGTGATTTATGCTTTGAACGCGCATCGGTCCACATAAGTCCATGTGGATTAGCTCAAGGGACCGAGAAGTACTCGGAACGGCTTTAGGCTTGTAAGACGCCTTTTTCATCTTGCCCTTTTCGCAGGCAGCGCACAGATGATCTTTTGCAAACTTGAGATCTGGCATACCTTTGACATGTCCCCCGAGCACCAACTTGTTGATGTTCTTGAAGTTCAAGTGCGAGAGACGACGATGCCATAGCCAACTTTGTTCAGTAGATGCTTTTGACAACAAACAGACTTCCTTGTCAGGTTTCAAGGACGAGAGGTCAATCGTATAGAGGTTGGTGCGTCGCATTCCAGCAAGTATTTCTTTACCATCCTCAGTTCGAACGCTACACCGTTTAGCCTTGAAAGTAACCTCGAGATTCTTGTCGCAGAATTGACCGATACTGAAGAGATTGTGACCGAGACCTTCGACATAGGAGACTTTCTTGATCGTGATGTTATCTTTGACAATATCGCCGTAACCCCTGATGGGAGAGGAGTGATCATTCCCGAAACGTAAATTCCCACAGAACCTCTCGGTGAAGTTTGTGAGAAGCTCCCTTCTTCCGGTCATGTGTTTGGAGCAGCCTGAATCTAGATACCACACATGACCTTCCTGCAAAACAGGTTATTTCTTTTTAGGTACCCATTCGTAAATGGGTCCTTTGGGGTTAGATTTAACACCCGACTTAGAGACCCGTTTATAATTGGGTCTTTGTCTTTCACGGGAAACATGATTATGAGAATTATTAGTAGCAATATGATATGAACCAAACCAATCAGATGCATAACGGCTATCAACAAAATCATTTGATCCACAATGAGAACAACACAAACAATCATGCGACAGTTGAAGTAATTGCGGAATAGAATAAACTTTTAAAGGAAAAGTTCCATTACAAGCAACTAGAGGTTTAGAAATAAACACATCATGGTTGTTATTGTTGTTTCTAGACTTTAGCCCTGGATCAACTAATTCTGATGTAGCCGAGCTCTCTTTTGACTTCTTAGCTACCCAAGCATATTTCACTTCTTTCCGCCGACCAAACGTATCTGAAATGCCGTTAAACCCATAGTCAGAGGATTTGAAATTTGACGAGTGTGACATTTGAGAGCGACCGGTCTTTTTCTTCTTCTGTGAACGCCTTTTAGATTTAGACTTGGAAGGTTTTGAAGAATTGTTTACAGAAGGTTTTCTCGAGGCAAATGTAGAACATTCACCTTTATAAAATTTAACCGGAGGCTCACATGACTCATTTAAAAAATCAACATGGCTAGGTAGAGAAGGATTAAAATCAAATTGTCTCAAAGTGCTATCTAAACACACCTCAGAATTCAAGAATGCGGAAAATTCAAGTTCCTCATCAGAAAGGACCTTATCACATGAGGACTTCAGAGCATTTGAAGAGTTTGTTGAGTGCAGATCATACGCGGAAGCATTTTTACAATCAGAACACTGATCTGATTTAAGACTTTTAGGCTCTTTTCCTTTATTTGAAATGATCGGTGACGAGTCACCCATAAAAGCTTTGAAGGAAGATGAGTCAGAAGAAGGATAAGAGTTTTCAGACAGAGACGATAACTCTCTTTGGAGAATGGAAGGCTGATCATGAGAGTCAACCTTGTGAAGTTGCACTTTCAGATTATTTGCTGCCATAGCAGTCAGTTGTGAGTGCAACTTCTTTATTTCTGTCTGGTAATATTCTTTTTCTTCTTTCGACATAGTCTCCTTTTTGTTGGAACGGAGACACTCAATTTGAGATAAAAGACTTTGCTTTTCCTTTTGAAAATTTTCCCTTTCTAGTGCATACGATTCTTCTAGCTGAACAAGTTTCTTTTCTAAAAGCAGAGTTGGAACATAAACCTTGGGAGCTAGAGGTTCCTCCTCAGTTTTAACGATTTTAGTATCTAGTTCAGCTTGAGAGTAACTATGGAAAAAATCGGATGACAGGAAACGGGGTTTGTCAGTATTATAAGAAGCATTTAAAGTATCATAAACAAAAGGAAATGTCCTTTTAGAAAGAACATAATTTTCTCTTCTCAACTTATCTTCAAGGTCTTCCTCCTCAGTGGGTGTGGTCCAATGTATCTTATATTCAGGAAAGATTTTGTCTAATCCAAAAAGTTCAGATGCATATAAAGTAGGAACTTTGGATAAAGCCTTGTTTAAATAATTAGGGTTATCGTACCCGATACCCGCATTTCCGTACTTTGGTTCTTTTGGCGCGATTAGCTTTAGCGTTTGATCAGATTGACCAAATTTATAAAGTTTCTTTTCAAGCTCTTCTAGCTGATTGGATAACCTTATGTTCTCATTTTTGTAAGCCACATTTTGATTTAACAAATCAATTTTCTCGGACTCAGACATACGGAGCTTATCGGTCAGGTCATCTACTTTGGTCATTAGATTTTGTGACTCTGTTGAACACCTCACATTTTCTTCTCTTAGATTAGAAATAGTGCACATGTAGCTAGAGATTTCTAAGCTTTGATTTTCCATAAAGTCAGACTGCTTAGTGACACGGTTTTCCAGAGAAGAAATAAGTTGTTCTTTTTCTTTTAACAGAAGCTTGTAAGAGTCAAGTTTGTTCATAGATAGTTGCATCTGATCAAGTAAAGCTTCATGAAAAGGGGTACATACCTGGCAAGGAGCATTGTTATCGTCTTCATCAGTATCATATGGTGATGAATGGTTGCCCATGAAGCACAGATGAGCTTCAGCATCCTCGGGTTCTTCATCCGACACTTGTAGCCAGTAATCGTCTTCAGCCATTAGAGCTTTACCAGCTTCCTTTTCTTTGGCAAGAAGCAGCTTGGCTCGGTAGTAGTCCGCGTTGCGCACAATTGGCTTGCGACAATCTCTGGCGAAATGACCTAACCGACCACAATTGTAACATTTGATCGGTTCGTCTTTAGGCTTTTCTTCATGTCTCTTGTCAGGCTTCTTACCAGCTTCAAAGCGACTGTTACCTTCAGACTTATCACGATGATCACGATGAGTAGAAACTCTTTGCTTATTGGAAGTCTTGGAGAAAAACTTCCTCTTTTGAAATGCTTGAGTGAGAAACACCATTGCTTCTTTCATCTTGGCAAGTTCTGGATCCGAATCGCTATCGGGATCTTCAGGTTCAGAATCACTCAGCACATGTTCTTTTCCAGATGATCGGCAGACGGGTTTGCCTCTTCTCTCAGATACGAGTGCTATTTGATCAGTTGCTGGCTTTTCTTCAGCTTTCCCAATAAGTTCCATCACTTCCTCTTCGTCTTGGAGCAGCATTTCATACAGTTCGTGAAGGTACAACTTCTCCAAGGTTTGAGTGTGACGAATATGGGAGACGAACGGTTTCCACTCAGACTGTAAGTTGTTCATAAACTTTATGTTGTTTTCCGTGTTCGTCTTTGTGATCTTATTTTTCTGAAGATCATTTAGAAGCATATTAAACCTTTCGTAGGTTTCCGTCAGCGTTTCACCCTTTCGTGCTTTAAACCCATCATATCTGGTGATACAGTTTGTCACCTTTAGCTGGTTATTGATGTGGCTTCCCATCATCATCTCTGATACCAATTGTAGATCCCAGTTTCATCTTCTCTATTTGGTCCCACATCTTTTTCGATGAGTCCTTGAAACTATCTATACAGGCATAGATGTCATTCGGTAGACTTTGAAGAAGGTACGATTTTGCCAGCTTTTCTGCCTCGTACATATCCTTTTCTTCCTTAGTAAAATCACCAACAGATTTCCGAATCTGACGCTCTGGCCTTCCTTCAGCTGGGTTTCCCGGTACCACTTTCATTGGCCAATCTTGTGGACCCTCAGTCAGACATTTGTATATATCTTCATAGTTGGATTTTGCTTCTATGAAATTCATAAATCGGTCATGCCACTGAGGGTACTCTCCCCGAAAGAGCACCGGGGGCTTTTGGTCAGAACCGATGGCTAGAGCATCCCTTGAGTTCATCTTTACTTCTTAACTTAAGAGCACTGTAATGATCGTTAGGCAAGCATAATGATCCAAATACAATAAAATAGAAGAAACACAGAAAACACTTGGTCTAAACAGAAAAACAGGTCAAACAATATCCGGTCGAAGGTATTCCCGGAGCAAGCAGGTATCCGGTCGAAGGACACGTCCGGGGATACACTTATCCGGTCGAATGAAACGACCGGGGACATGCGAATCCGGTCGAAGGACACGACCGGAGGAACTCTAATTCGGTCGAATGGACAAGACCGGAGCACTCCTATTCGGTCGAATGGGTAAGACCGGGGAAACTCTATTCGGTCGAAGGAGTTTGACCGGAGCACAAGTGTCCGGTCGAAGGAGGAAGTCCTATTCGGTCGAAAGGACAAGACCGGGGCACAGGTGTCCGGTCTAATACTCAGGTCGAAAGACTTAAATTACGATAACCACAAAATAAGGATAAGATCGAATAACCCCGAAGAACCCGATGAGTTCGACCGAAGAACTCGAAGAGTTTCTGGGATTCGATCGAACCCAAACTCAGATCCTTCGATCCTTTGATCGAAGGAATTCAAAAAAAATATCAAACTAAACAATGACCGGATGAATCACTAAGACCTAATAACTAAGATCGAATTTTAACTTTCCAGAAACAGATTCGATCGGAAACAAAATTCCAGAAAAATAAACACTTCGATCGATAAACACCTTAACTCAGAAAGATCGAAGAACCCAATCTTAGACCGAAAACAAACAACCCAGATCGATAAAACACATAAACTGATTATCAAATAAGGCACATATTAGCGATTAACACATAAACGAATGATTATAGGGTTTTAGACAAACCTTTTTCTGGATCAAACCTTTTGCCTATCTGCTCTGATACCAATTGTAGATCCCAGTTTCAGTGCAATCAACAGATATAAGAACAATGATGAACAGATGATAGGCCACAGCAACTAGTCATATGATTGATATAACTTCAAAGGGCTAAGGTTTACAGAGAGAATTTTCTGATAATAATATGTAAACCTAACAACTAGTAAACTGAATAATGAATTTCTCTCCTAACAAATGAAACAGAATTAACTTTAAATACATGGGCTCGCAGTCCTAATGGGCTTATGGGCTTTAAGGCCCAACAAGCTTACAACTATTTCTACTTGTCACAAACTACCCTGAACTTCTATTTAACATTGAAAATGGCCCTAACATGAACCAAGCACTAGTTATCCATTAGAATTGTTACACATGGATTTGTGTGGTCTAATGAGAACTCAGAGTTTGGATGGAAAGAAATACGTGTTGGTTATTGTGGATGATTATTCAAGATACACGTGGGTCAAATTTCTTCGTTCAAAAGATGAGACACCGGAATTTCTCATTACTTTCTTAAAGACGACCCAGGTGAAAATGCAACGACCAGTCAAGTTTCTTCGTACTGATAATGGCACATAATTCAAGAACAAGATTGTTGATGAATATCTCAAATCAGTTGGGATTTCACATCAGTATTCTGCTGCTAGAACGCCTGAACAAATTGGAGTAGTCGAAAGGCGAAATCGAACGCTAGTCGAGGCCGCTCGGACTATGCTCAGCCAATCGGACTTACCTCTATTCTTGTGGGCAGAAGCTGTGTCGACTGCATGCCATACTCAAAATCGTTCCATGATACACCGCCGGTTTCAAAAGACTCCATATGAGTTGATCAACAACAGAACACCAACTATCAAATATTTTCACGTATTTGGGTGTAAATGTTTTGTGCTTAATGACAGAGCGAGTCTGAATAAATTCAGTGCTAAGGCGGATGAAGACATCTTTATCGGTTATTCTTCAACATCTGTAGCATATCGTGTTTATCTGAAGAAGTCAAAATCAGTTGTTGAGAGCGTTAATGTCACATTTGATGAAGATATGGCTTCTGATCAAATCAGTTCAGAACCCGTTATTACTGGAGTATTAGCTTCTGGGAAGATCAGTCCAGAACCTGTTTCTACAGCGAAAAATTCGGATAACGCTTCTACATCTACTTCTCATTTAACTGATTTAGATTTGTTATTTGAATTCTTTTATGATGAGTTTCTTGGAAATAATGTATCTAAATCTGCTGTGACTGACAGGTTTGAAGATACAAGCTGTCATCATCCAGTCACTTCAGAGCTCATTACTGAACAAGTATCCCCCGTTCAGTCAGAAACTCACATTCCTGATGTTACTCCTACAGTTGAAGTTTCACAAGTTAATGCTGAGCCAGAAGTAATTGTTTCAGTTGAGTCAGAGTCTTCTATTCCAACTGATACTTCTGCATATGAACCTTCAACTGAGAACCCTCCTCTTGTTATTCAAACAGAAGATTCTGAAAGTGGATTTCTAGATGATGATCAAATTCAATCAATATCTACTCCACTTCCTCATGAGCATTGCTGGACCAAAGACCATCCATTACATCAAGTAATTGGAGATCTTAACAAGCCTATTCAAACTAGGTCAGCGACTCTAAACCAATGTATGCATGACTCGTTCCTCAGCAAGATTGAGCCAACGCGAGTATCAGAGGCTCTTGCTGATTCGGACTGGGTATCTGCAATACAAGAAGAGATCAATCAGTTTGAAACCCTAAAGGTTTGGAGATTAGTTCCTAAGCCAGAAGGAAAGACCGTGATAGGAACTAAATGGGTTTTCAAGAATAAAAAGGATGAGGATGGTATCGTCATAAGAAACAAAGCTAGACTTGTTGCCAAAGGCTACCGGCAAGAGGAAGGCATTGATTATGATGAGACGTATGCTCCAGTAGCGCGTATAGAGGCAATCAGAATGTTTCTTGCCTACGCAGCTCACAAAAACTTTACAGTCTTTCAGATGGATGTGAAAACAGCTTTTCTGAACGGCATTCTTAAGGAGGAAGTGTACGTATCTCAACCAGAAGGGTTCGTCAATTCAGATAAGCCAGATCATGTATATATCTTGGACAAAGCCCTTTATGGATTAAAACAAGCCCCTCGAGCATGGTATGACGTCTTATCCAAATTCTTGGTCAAGTCTGGTTTCTCCAAAGTTAAGATTGATACTACTTTATTCATCAAGAAAGAAAAAGCTGATATTATTCTTATTCAAATATATGTTGATGATATAATATTTGGTTCTACTAATCCAAAATATTGTAAAAACTTTTCTAACCTCATGGTGTCACGTTTTCAAATGAGTATGATGGGAGAGATGAATTTCTTTCTCGGACTACAAGTTAAACAGTTTTCTACGGGGATTTTTATTAACCAATCTAAGTACATTTTGGACATTCTTCGGAAGTACAAAATGGAAAATTGTAAACCAATTGGAACCCCGATGGCACCAGGTACTAAGATCCACACTGATCTTTCGAGTAAAAGTGTTGATGTTAGGATTTATAGAGGTATGATAGGATCGTTAATGTATCTTACATCGAGTAGACCAGATATTATGTTTTCAACATGCTTATGTTCTAGATATCAAGCTGTTCCCAAAGAATCCCATTTGGCTGCTGTCAAACGGATTTTTAGATATCTGAAGGGGACTGCAGATCTTGGTCTGTGGTATCCTAAGGATACAGGGTTTCAACTGACTGCATATTCAGATGCAGATCATGCAGGTTGTATGTTGGATAGAAAGAGTACTTCTGGTCACGTTCAATTTCTTAGAGACAAGCTCGTTAGCTGGGCATCAAAGAAACAATTATGCGTTTCCACATCGACTGCTGAAGCAGAGTATGTAGCTGCTGCCAGTTGCTGCTCTCAAGTCTTGTGGATGCGAACACAGCTACGAGACTATGGATTCAAATTTGATAAAATTCCAATTTACTGTGACTCGAAGAGTGCGATTGCAATATCTACTAATCCTGTCCAACATACGAAAACCAAACACATTGATGTAAGGTATCATTTTATCAAAGATAATGTAGAAAAAGGAACAATTGAACTTTATTTTGTAAAAACAGATTATCAACTTGCAGATTTATTTACCAAACCCTTAGATGAAAAGAGATTTAATTTTCTTGTCTCTAAGTTTGGTATGTTAAATCTTAAGATGTAATCAGTTGTTACCAACTAAAGTTACGAATTGTTATTTTTCATCATTTTCTTTATTTTTTATGTCTGAAGGATATTTGCACTTTAATTGTTTGCTCATGATCTCAGGGGGAGTAAGAGAAGATTTTAGATGATCTACATTCATTTGAGGGGGAGCAAAACTAATTTCTGCATTATACATTTTAACTAACAAAATTTTTGTGATGCATGATTTTAGGGGGAGCCTTTAAGTCAAAAGGAGTAAGACTATGATTTCTGATTACTTCAAATCAGAACTCCTACATTAATGGTTTTATTGTTTTATTTCATTTTCTTTTAAAATAAATTTTGTGAATAAATTTTTGACTAGACTTTGAGACTTGCAGGATGAGAGAAGCTGACAAGATCATATCCAAATGACTACAGCTTGACTTTCTGAGAATTAAGATTGCGCGAACAGGTAAATTTCTTATCTTAATCTCAAATATATCTGAAAGAAGGACAACTTTCAGGTATAGAAAACATGTTCTTAAATGTTCAAACCACTTCCCGATTCTTAAACAAATTTTATAATTTGGAAGTGTGATTTTAAATGTTTTCATTTTATTTTTGTGCTTCATTGATAAATAAACCGTGTGTTTCTAAAGATAAATACTTGCGTATTGTCTTTTCATATACTTTCAAGTATTCACACACACTGGTTTGATTTCTTGTTCAAATAGTTCTTACCATGTCTCATATTGAAACATAATTTTTTCGATGGTAAGACACCCCGTTTGTACTTCAAAGAATTTTGAGCGATATTTCATTTCGAAACGTCATTTCAAGAATGTCTATATTTTGTTTCGTATAGACAAATATCTGTTATTCTTGACCATAAGCTTTAATTGATATATCATTCATTTCTGATCATTTTAATACAATGTCAGATTTTCAAACAAGTCTTTTGCATTCATTTTCATTCATTCAATATACTTGTTTGAAAATACTTCAATGTTTAAAAATGCTCAAATCTTCATGATTATATCATATGAGCATCCATTTATCTGACATTCGTATTTGAGATTTAACTGATATAGTTAAACCATTTGAGCAACACATGCTTTATAGGAACTATGGGTTCTTTGTGCTAGGAATTATCTGAACTTCTATGGAATCACGTTAACCAGTGATTTCTACCCAACAAGTTAATCCATAGAGATTGAGTGTGAGGAGTCAAAAAGAAATTAGTGTGGGTTGTGCGATGAGGTAAAATGGAAAAGAGAGTTTGGTTAGTAGTGCGCTTAATGATTAAAAGAAAGAGGGTGTGAGATCAGAGTAAAAGAATATCAAACTCTGCACCAACTACTTTCTGAGCCGGGCAGCCACATTACTAATGATTCACAATTCTTTCGTGAACATTATTGAAACAGGCAAATAGCCCAAGCCAACTCTTGTTTAAACCCCACCAACCACTCATTTTCTTCTCAAAAAGAAAATGTTTCATATTTTTCTGGGGACGCAACATATTATCTATCTAGTTTTCATTTGGAAAATATGGATATTGAAACAGAAGGAAGTCTGCCCCACCTTCGCACTTCAATCATGCACTTAGAGTCCGTGTTTATCTATTGTTGTTTCAGTGGTTTACACAATGTTGAGCCTTATTAAAAAGCAATCATTTGTGCTTTAATTCTTTCTACACTTGCACGAACACACAAGGAATTCGTTTCTTTGTCATAACATTCATAGAAATTGCCTTTGTGGTATTTCGATGATTGGATGGAAGCCCTGGGGGAGTGAACATCAAAAAGCTCCTTTATATTGTGTATTTGTTACACATAGTGACTTTGTGTTACTGACAGGCATTTTAACTGATTCATCTGTTGATTCAGGAGTTACCTATTCTTATTTTGTCTGGATTTGCGAAGATCTAGATGAATACTTGGTTATGGTTACCGAATCAGAGGCTCAGTGTGACAGATCAGAATGGTCAAAGACATTTCTTGGACGAAAAGTTTTGATGATATAGATGCTCAAATCATCAAAAAAAGGGGGAGATGATATGAAGAAACGTTAAAGTTTTGAAGTTTGGAAGAGATGATAACAAGATCTGATAAAGTTTTGTGAAGTTGATTTTCTGAAATATTCAAGTCAGAAAGTTCAAAGGGAAGATTTGAAGACAATCAAAGATTTTCTGAAGTTTTTGAGGAAATTTTCTTTGAAGATTATTTGTTAAAGCAAGGTAAGCTGAATCTGAAGATAATTTTCTTTCCAAAGTCTGAAAGTGTTGTGTGAAAGTTTTGGGGAGATTGTTACTCGTTTGAAGACAGTTTTGGAAAGAAGACCGTCAAAGAAAAAGGGGAGATTGTTCAGACAGAGCTTAAAGTGAAGACTTAATTGCTAAATCTTTCAACAATGATCTTGAATCCAAAGGGGGAGATTGTTAGCGCATAAATCTGTTGGATACAAGATCAAGTATTCTGAAGGTCAAAGTTGAGAAAGTCAAAGCTGAAGAAAGTCAAATCTCATTAAAAGTCAAAGTCTATTTGTAATAAGTCAAACTTAGTTGTATTTGTATTTGTTGTTTCCTTAGTATTAGGTGTTACTATAAATACATTTTTCTTCTTGTGTTTTCAGGAGCATCAAAGGGTTGGAAGTTGGAAAATTTGTAATATCAAATTTGAGAGAATACGTTTTAGAGAGAGAAAGAGTTCTAGAGAGAGAAATTGTCAATTGTGAAATTCAAAGTAATCAAACAGGTAATCTTTGATTTGAATCTTGTTTGTTTGATTGTTATTGTTTAAGAAACTAGATTTTGGAACACACACAGATCAAAGGAGGCTTATTCAGTGTTTATCATGCCCACACTTGTGACCAAGAATGTGAATCTACCCACATCAAAAGCTTTGGTGAATAGATCAGCAAATTGGTTACTTGTATGGACTTTCACAACCTGAATGAGTTTCTTTTCATTACAGTCTCTGATAAAGTGGTACCTGATTTCTATATGCTTTGTTTTGGAGTGCTTGACTGGATTATTAACAATGCTAATAGCACTGTTATTGTCTATGAAGATTGGAGTGTGAAGAAAAGTCATACCATAATCCAACATTTGATTTTGAATCCAGAGTACTTGTGAACAGCAGCTTGCAGCAGCTATATACTCTGCTTCTGTTGTAGAGGTGGACACTGT
This sequence comes from Arctium minus, assembly GCA_954870635.1. NCBI lineage: Eukaryota > Viridiplantae > Streptophyta > Magnoliopsida > Asterales > Asteraceae > Arctium > Arctium minus. Next base: position 1,121,676 of record OX941097.1, read on the forward strand.
GGTTTGTTTCTTGCACTGCCATGACACTAGTCTTGCACCCAAAAACTGACATCCCCCTGAAGTTGACTTTCTATCCAAATTTGCACCATCCAAGTCACTGTCTGAATAAGCAAGTAGGTCAAATGGTGAGTCATGAGGATACCAAAGACCTAATCTAGGTTGGCCTTTGAGATATCTGAATATCCTCTTGACCGCTTGAAAGTGTGACTGTTGAGGCCTTACTTGAAATCTTGCACACACACAAACAGGAAACATGATATCTGGTCTTGAAGCAGTGAGATACATGAGGGAGCCAATCATGGATCTATAGTGATGAACATCCACATCCTCCCCCTCAAGATCTGCAGTGATCTGTTTGTGTGTCTCCACGGGTGTGCTTGCAGGCTTTGAGTCTGAGAATCCAAACTTATTAAGAATGTCCTGCATATACTTGGATTGGCTTATAAATATCCCATCTTTCTTCTGCTTAACTTGTAGCCTAAGGAAGAAGGTAAGTTCACCCATAGAACTCATCTTGAATTTCTTGTGCATCAATTCTTCAAAATCTCTGCACATTTGATCTTTTGTGGATCCAAAGATAATATCATCCACATAGATTTGCACTATAAGGATGTCCTTCTTCTTCCTCTGAATAAACAGAGTCTTGTCTATGATTCCTCTTTGAAAACCATTGTCCAAGAGATAGGTAGACAAGGTGTCATACCATGCCCTTGGTGCTTGATGTAGCCCATTGAGTGTCTTCTTCAATTTGTATACTCTGTCAGGATGATTTGGGTTCTCAAACCCTGGAGGCTGACAGACATACACTTCTTCTTCAATTCTCCCATACAAGAAAGCACTCTTTACATCCATCTGATAGACCCTGAACTTCATGAAAGAATCATAGGCTAAAAATAGCCAGATTGCCTCAATCTTGGCCACTGGTGCAAATACCTCTTCATAATCAATTCCTTCTTCTTGAGTATACCCCTGTGCCACTATTCTGGCCTTGTTCTTTATTACTATTCCTCTCTCATCTTTCTTGTTCCTGAAGATCCATCTTGTGCCAATTGCTCTGTGTCCTTTTGGAAGATCCACCAGATCCCATACATCCTGCAGCACAAACTGCAATAGCTTCTCTTGCATTGCTTCTATCCAGCTTGGGTCTTTCATTGCATCAAAAGCCTTTTTTGTCTCAATCTGAGATAGAAAACATGACAATAAACCTGATTGTAGGTTTTTCAATCCCCCTATCTTGCTTTGTTGCCTTGTGAACATTGGATAATTGATTTCACCAATCACTAATTGAGGAGGACGATTCTTCTGAGTTCTTGTAGCATTGACAGCCTCCTCATTAAGATTGACTTCAAGATTGGTGTCATTCTTTTCTGGAGTGCTTCCACCATACACTGAAGAATGGGTATCGATAAACTAACTTGACAAAACACTCCAAGCAAAAGTTAAATACACCAAAAGTTAAGATTGACTTCAAGTTGTTTGCTTTCTTTTTCTTTAAGTTAGTCCTTGTCTTATTTGGAGAATTTTTCTTTGAATTAGCAAACTTATTATGAGCATGAGATTTTATAGGTTCCCTTCTCACATTCTCAGCCATATGATTCCTTATTTGCTTCCTATAACCAACAGGATTTTGTATATTTCTTTGAAAAGTGATCCTTTGGTTAATAGGATTGAAATAACAGTGTTTGGCTAGATAATTTAACTTACCACAGATAAAACAAGGCTTTGGTCTGTTAATTTTTCTCAGATCAATTCCTTGTTTTAAAGCCCACTGATTATTTCTGTTTCTTTGATTTCCCTTGTTTTATCATGTTGTTGGGGCTGATTCTGTTTACAAGTACAGGGATTAACAACAGTGGTTTGCATATAATGGACTCCCTGTACCTTTCCCTTTCCTCTCTTAGAGGTCTCAGCTTTTTCATTCTTAACGGTCTCTTCCCCAGACTTCACTTTCTCACTCTTGACAAAAGGTTTACTCCCCCTTTCATTTGTCAGTATGTGGTTTTCTAAGGGAATATCTTTGTGGTCTTCCTCATTCTTACTCTCAGAGTCCTCTTCTTCAGAATCTGCCTCAACCACTACTTTGTCTAAAGGATCTACTTCAGTGGCTCCTTCAGTTAATTCCTTCTTGTCCTGTCTTTCTCCTTCAGTCTTTCTCCAAAAAGAAAAAAATACTCCAAATAAGCCAAGGAGTAACTTAAAGAAAAAGGAGTAACTTAGAACGAGAAGCACGTCTTGGTTTGGTCGCTTTCTAGCAATACACCATGATTTGAATGGGTATCGATAAACTACATGATGTACGTTCTTTCGGTTTAGCCATTGCGTGGTTTCGGCAATATCCTGCACGAGAGTGGGTTTTTTGCAAGTTATTTCGCTTGAAAACCTTATCATTTACATTGTAGATGAACAATATAAAGATTCGTGGAAATCCGACGAGGTCGGTCCGGACGAGAAAACAGAAAGGGTACACCCTTTGCCGAATCGGCCAAAAATGGGTGTCGCAAATAAACGTCCATAAATTTTGCTACGGGGATCCGTTTTAAGCCCATGACCCGTCAAAATGAACCTTAGAACGAGAAGCACGTCTTGGCTTGGTCGCTTTCTGGCAATACACCATGATTTGAGTGGGTATCGATAAACTACATGATGTACGTTCTTTCGGTTTAGCTATTGCGTGGTTTCGGCAATATCCTGCACGAGAGTGGGTTTTTTGTAAGTTATTTCCCTTGAAACCCTTATCATTTATATTGTAGATGGACAATGTAAAGATTCGTGGAAATCCAACAAGGTCAGTCCGGACGAGAAAACACAGGGTACCCCCTTTGCCGAATCGGACAAAAATGGGTGTCACACATAAACGTCCATAACTTTTGCTACGGGGATCCGTTTTAGGCCCACGACCTGTCAAAACAAACCTTAGACCAAGAAGCACGTCTTGGCTTGGTTGCTTTCTGGGAATACACCATGATTTTAGTGGGTATCGATAAACTGCATGATGTACGTTCTTTCGGTTTAGCCATTGCGTAGTTTCGGCAATATCCTGCACGAGAGTGAGTTTTTTGCAAGTTATTTCGCTTGAAAACCTTATCATTTACATTGTAGATGAACAATATAAAGATTCGTGGAAATCCGACGAGGTCGGTCCGGACGAAAAAACAGAAAGGGTACCCCCTTTGCCGAATCGGCCAAAAATGGGTGTCGCAAATAAACGTCCATAAATTTTGCTACGGGGATCCGTTTTAAGCCCATGACCCGTCAAAATGAACCTTAGAACGAGAATCACGTCTTGGCTTGGTCGCTTTCTGGCAATACACCATGATTTGAGTGGGTATCGATAAACTACATGATGTACGTTCTTTCGGTTTAGCTATTGCGTGGTTTCGGCAATATCCTGCACGAGAGTGGGTTTTTTGCAAGTTATTTCCCTTGAAACCCTTATCATTTTTATTGTAGATGGACAATGTAAAGATTCGTGGAAATCCAACAAGGTCAGTCCGGACGAGAAAACACAGGGTACCCCATTTGCCGAATCGGACAAAAATGGGTGTCACACATAAACGTCCATAACTTTTGCTACGGGGATCCGTTTTAGGCCCATGACCTGTCAAAACAAACCTTAGACCAAGAAGCACGTCTTGGCTTGGTTGCTTTCTGGGAATACACCATGATTTTAGTGGGTATCGACAAACTGCATGATGTACGTTCTTTCGGTTTAGCCATTATGTGGTTTCGGCAATATCCTGCACGAGAGTGGGTTTTTTTGCAAGTTATTTTCTTTGAACCCTTATCATTTATATTGTATATGGTAAATGTAAAGATTCGTGGAAATCCAACGAGGTCGGTCTGGACGAGAAAACACAGGGTACCCCCTTTGCCGAATCGGCCAAAATTGGGTGTCGCACATAAACGTCCATAACTTTTGCTACGGGGATCCGTTTTATGCCCATGACCTATCAAAAAAAAACCTTAGACCAAGAAGCACGTCTTGGCTTGGTTTCTTTCTGGGAATACACCAGGATTTGAGTGGGTATCGATAAAACTGCATGATGTACGTTCTTTCGGTTTAGCCATTGCTTGGTTTCGGCAATATCCTACACAAAAGTGGGTTTTTTGCAAGTTATTTCCCTTGAAACCCTTATTATTTATATTGTATATGGTAAATGTAAAGATTCGTGGAAATCCAACGAGGTCTGTCTGGATGAGAAAACACAAAGGGTACCCCCTTTGCCGAATCAGCCAAAAATGGGTGTCGCGTTTAAACGTCCATAACTTTTGCTACGGGGATCCGTTTTAGGCGCATGACCTGTCAACACAAACCTTAGACCAAGAAGCACGTCTTGGCTTGGTTGCTTTCTGGAAATACACCATGATTTAAGTGGGTATCGATAAACTGCATGATCTACGTTCTTTCGGTTTGGCCAATGCGTGGCTTCGGCAATATCCTGTACGAGATTGGGTTTTTGCAAGTTATTTCCCTTGAAAACCTTATAATTTACATCGTAGATGAAGAATATAAAGATTCGTGGAAATCCGATGAGGTCGGTCCGGACGAGAAAACACAAAGGGTACCCCCTTTGCCGAATCGGCCAAAAATGGGTGTTGCACATAAACGTCCATAACTTTTGCTACAGGGATCCGTTTTAAGCCCATCACCCGTCAAAAAAAACCTTTGAATAAGAAGCACTCCATGGCTTGGTATATTTCTGGCAATACACCATGATTTGAATGGGTATCGATAAACTGCATGATGTACGTTATTTCGGTTTGGCCAATGCGTGGCTTCGGCAATATCCTGCACGAGAGTGGGTTTTTTGCAAGTTATTTCCCTTGAAAAGCCTATCATTTACATTGTAGATGAACAATATAAAGATTCGTGGAAATCCGAGGAGGTCGGTCTGGACGAGAAAACACAAAGGGTACCCCATTTGCCGAATCGGCCAAAAATGGGTGTCGCACATAAACGTCCATAAATTTTGATACGGGGATCCGTTTTAAGCCCATGACCCATCAAAATGAACCTCAGAACGAGAAGCATGTCTTGGCTTGGTCGCTTTCTGGCAATACACCATGATTTGAGTGGGTATCGATAAACTACATGATGTACGTTCTTTCGGTTTAACTATTGCGTGGTTTTGGCAATATCCTGCACGAGAGTGGGTTTTTTGCAAGTTATTCCCTTGAAACCCTTATCACTTATATTGTAGATGGACAATGTAAAGATTCGTGGAAATCCAACAAGGTCAGTCCGGACGAGAAAACACAGGGTACCCCCTTTGCCGAATCGGCCAAAAATGGGTGTCGCACATAAACGTCCATAACTTTTGCTACGGGGATCCGTTTTAGTCCCATGACCTGTCAAAACAAACCTTAGACCAAGAAGCACGTCTTGTCTTGGTTGCTTTCTGGGAATACACCATGATTTGAGTGGGTATCGATAAACTGCATGATGTACGTTCTTTCGGTTTAGCCATCACGTGGTTTCGGCAATATCTTGCACGAGAGTGGGTTTTTTGCAAGTTATTTTCCTTGAAACCCTTATGATTTATATTTTATATGGTAAATGTAAATATTCGTGGAAATCCAACGACGTCGGTCTGGACGAGAAAACACAGGGTACCCCCTTTGCCGAATCGGCCAAAAATGGGTGTCGCACATAAACGTCCATAACTTTTGCTACGGGGATCTATTTTAGGCCCATGACCTGTCAAAACAAACCTTAGACCAAGAAGCACGTCTTGGCTAGGTTGCTTTCTGGGAATACACCAGGATTTGAGTGGGTATCGATAAACTGCATGATGTACGTTCTTTCGGTTTAGCCATTGCGTGGTTTCGGCAATATCCTGCACAAGACTGGGTTTTTTTGCAAGTTATTTCCCTTGAAATCCTTATCATTTATATTGTAGATGGTAAATGTAAATATTCGTGTAAATCCAACGAGGTCGGTCTGGATGAGAAACACAAAGGGTACCCCTTTTGCCGAATCGGCCAAAAATGGGTGTCGCGTTTAAACGTCCATAACTTTTGCTACGGGGATCCGTTTTAGGCGCATGACCTGTCAAAACAAACCTTAGACCAAGAATCACGTCTTGGATAGGTTACTTTCTGGGAATACACCAGGATTTGAGTGGGTATCGATAAACTGTATGATGTACGTTCTTTCGGTTTGGCCAATGCGTGGCTTCGGCAATATCCTGCACGAGAGTGGGTTTTTTGCAAGTTATTTCCTTTATCATTTACATTGTAGATGAAGAATATAAACATTCGTGGAAATCCGACGAGGTCGGTCCGGACGAGAAAACACAAAGGGTACACCTTTTGCCGAATCGGCCAAAAATGGGTGTTGCACATAAACGTCCATAACTTTTGCTACGGGGATCCGTTTTAAGCCCATGACCCGTTAAAACGAACCTTTAAATGAGAAGCACACCATGGCTTGGTATATTTCTGGCAATACACCATGATTTGAGTGGGTATCGATAAACTGCATGATGTACGTTATTTCGGTTTGGCCAATGCATGGCTTCGGAAATATCTTTCACGAGAGTGGGTTTTTTGCAAGTTATTTCCCTTGAAAACCCTATTATTTACATTGTATATGAACAATATAAAGATTCGTGGAAATCCGAGGAGGTCTGTCCGGACAAGAAAACACAAAGGGTACCCCCTTTGCCGAATCGGCCAAAAATGGGTGTCGCACATAAACGTCCATAACTTTTGCTACGGGGATCCGTTTTTAAGCCCATGACCCGTAAAAACGAACCATTGAACGAGAAACAATCCATGGTTTGGTAGCTTTCTGGCAATACACCATGATTTGAGTGGGTATCGATAAACTGCATGATGTACGTTCTTTCGGTTTGGCCAATGCGTGGCTTCGGCAATATGCTACACAAGTATGGGTTTTTTGCAACTTATTTCCCTTGAAAACCTTATCATTTACATTGTACATGAACAATGTAAAGATTCGTGGAAATCCGACGAGGTCGGTCCAGACGAGAAAACACAAAGGGTACCCCTTTTGCCGAATCGGCCAAAAATGGGTGTCGCGCTTAAACTTTCATAACTTTTGCTATGGGGTCCTTTTTAAGCCCAGAACATGTCAAAACGAACTTTAGAACGAGAAGCACGCCATTGTCTGGTCGCTTTATGGAAATACACCATGATTTGAGTGGGTATTGATAAACTACATGATGTACGTTCTTTCGGTTTGGCCAATGCGTGGCTTCGGCAATATCCTCCACGAGAGTGGGTTTTTTTGCAAGTTATTTCCCTTGAAAACCGTATCGTTTACATTGTAGATGAACAATGTAAAGATTCGTGGAAATCCGACGAGGTCGGTCCGGACGAGAAAACACAAAGGGTACCCCCTTTGCCGAATCGGCCAAAAATGGGTGTCGCGCTTAAACATCCATAACTTTTGCTACGAGGATCCGTTTTATGCCCATGACCAGTCAAAACGAACCTTAGAACGAGAAGCACGTCTTACCTTTGTCACTTTCTGGCAATACACCTTGATTTGAGTGAGTATTGATAAACTACATGATGTACGTTCTTTTAGTTTAGCCAATGCGTGGTTTCGGCAATATCCTGCACGAGAGTGGGTTTTTTGAAAGTTATTTCCTTTGAAACCCTTATCATTTATATTGTAGATGGACAATGTAAAGATTTGTGGAAATCCAACAAGGTCAGTCCGGACGAGAAAACACATAGGGTACTCCCTTTGCCGAATCGGCCAAAAATGGGTGTCGCGTTTAAATGTCCATAACTTTTGCAACGGGGATCCGTTTTAGGCCCATGACCTGTCAAAACAAACCTTAGACCAAGAATCATGTCTTGGCTTGGTTGATTTCTGGCAGTACACTATGATTTGAGTCGGTATCGATAAACTGCATGATGCAAGTTATTTCCCTAGAAACCCTTATCATTTATATTGTAGATGGTAAATGTAAAGATTCGTGGAAATCCAACGAGGTCGGTCTGTACGAGAAAACACAAAGGGTACCCCCTTTGCTGAATCGACCAAAAATGGGTGTCACACTTAAACGTCCATAACTTTTACTACGGGGATCCGTTTTATGCCCATGACCCATCAAAACGAACCTTAGTACGAGAAGCACTCCATGGATTGGTCACCTTTTGGAAATACACAATGATTTGAGTAGGTATCGATAAACTGCATGATGTACGTCATTTCGGTTTGGCCAATGCGTGGCTTCGGCAATATCCTGTACGAGAGTGGGTTTTTTGCAAGTTATTTCCCTTGAAAACCTTATCATTTACATTGTAAATGAACAATATAAAGATTCGTGGAAATCCTACGAGGTCGGTCCGGACGAGAAAACACAAAGGGTACCCCCTTTGTCGAATCGGCCAAAAATGGGAGTTGCACATAAACGTCCATAACTTTTGCTACGGGGATCCGTTTTAAGCCCATGACCCGTCAAAACGAACCTTTCAATGAGAAGTACTCTATGGCTTGGTATATTTCTGGCAATAAAACCATGATTTGAGTGGGTATCGATAAACTGCATGATGTACGTTCATTCTGTTTGGCCAATGCGTGGCTTCGGCAATATCCTACACGAGAGTGGGTTTTTTCAAGTTATTTCCCTTGAAAACCTAATCATTTACATTGTATATGAACAATATAAAGATTCGTGGAAATCCTACGAGGTCGATGCGAACGAGAAAACACAAAGCGTACCCCCTTTGTCGAATCGGCCAAAAATGGGTGTTGCACATAAACGTCCATAACTTTTGTTATGGGGATCCGTTTTAAGCCCATGACCCGTCAAAACGAACCTTTGAATGAGAAGTACTCCATGGATTGCTAGATTTCTGGCAATAGACCATGATTTGAGTGGGTATCGATAAACTGCCTGTTGTACGTTCTTTCGGTTTGGCCAATGCGTGGCTTCGGAAATATCCTGCACGAGAGTGGGTTTTTTTTAAGTTATTTCCCTTGAAAACCTTATCATTTACATTGTAGATGAACAATGTAAAGATTCGTGGAAATCCTACGAGGTCGGTCCGGACGAGAAAACACAAAGCGTACCCCCTTTGTCGAATCGGCCAAAAATAGGTGTTGCACATAAACGTCCATAACTTTTTCTACGGGGATCCGTTTTAAGCCCATGACCCGTCAAAACGAACCTTTGAATGAGAAGTACTCCATGGCTTGGTAGATTTCTGGCAATACACCATGATTTGAGTGGGTATCGATAAACTGCATGATGTACGTTCTTTCGGTTTGGCCAATGCGTGGCTTCGGCAATATCCTTCACGAGAGTGGGTTTTTTTCAAGTTATTTCCCTTGAAAACCTTATCATTTACATTGTAGATGAACAATATAAAGATTCGTGGAAATCCTACGAGGTCGGTCCGGACGAGAAAACACAAAGCGTACCCCCTTTGTCGAATCGGCCAAAAATGGGTGTTGCACATAAACGTCCATAACTTTTGTTATGGAGATCCGTTTTAAGCCCATGACCCGTCAAAACGAACCTTTGAATGAGAAGTACTCCATGGCTTGGTAGATTTCTGGCAATACACCATGATTTGAATGGGTATCGTTAAATTGCATGATGTACGTTCTTTCGATTTGGCCAATGCGTGCCTTCGGCAATATCCTGCACGACAGTGGGTTTTTTTCAAGTTATTTCCCTTGAAAACCTTATCATTTACATTGTAGATGAACAATATAAAGATTCGTGGAAATCCTACGAGGTCGGTCCGGACGAGAAAACACAAAGCGTACCCCCTTTGTCGAATCGGCCAAAAATGGGTGTTGCACATTAACGTCCATAACTTTTTCTACGGGGATCCGTTTTAAGCCCATGACCCGTCAAAATGAACCTTTGAATGAGAAGTACTCCATGGCTTGGTAGATTTCTGGCAATACACCATGATTTGAGTGGGTATCGATAAACTGCATGATGTACGTTCTTTCGGTTTGGCCAATGCGTGGCTTCGGCAATATCCTGCACGAGAGTGGGTTTTTTTCAATTTATTTCCCTTGAAAATCTTATCATTTACATTGTAGATGAACAATATAAAGATTCGTGGAAATCCTACGAGGTCGGTCCGGACGAGAAAGCACAAAGCATACCCCCTTTGTCGGATCGGCCAAAATAGGGTGTTGCACATAAACGTCCATAACTTTTGTTATGGGGATCCGTTTTAAGCCCATGACCCGTCAAAACGAACCTTTGAATGAGAAGTACTCCATGGCTTGCTAGATTTCTGGCAATACACCATGATTTGAGTGGGTATCGATAAACTGCATGATGTACGTTCTTTCGGTTTGACCAATGCGTGGCTTCGGAAATATCCTTCACGAGAGTGGGTTTTTTTTAAGTTATTTCCCTTGAAAACCTTATCATTTACATTGTAGATGAACAATATAAAGATTCGTGGAAATCCTACGAGGTCGGTCCGAACGAGAAAACACAAAGCGTTCCCCCTTTGTCGAATCGGCCAAAAATGGGTGTTGCACATAAACGTCCATAACTTTTTCTACGGGGATCCGTTTTAAGCCCATGACCCGTCAAAACGAACCTTTGAATGATAAGTACTCCATGGCTTGGTAGATTTCTGGCAATACACTATGATTTGAGTGGGTATCGATAAACTGCATGATGTACGTTCTTTCGGTTTGGCCAATGCGTGGCTTCGGCAATATCCTGCACGAGAGTGGGTTTTTTTCAAGTTATTTCCCTTGAAAACCTTATCATTTACATTGTTGATGAACAATATAAAGATTCGTGGAAATCCTACGAGGTCGGTCCGGACGAGAAAACACAAAGCGTACCCCCTTTGTCGAATCGGCCAAAAATGGGTGTTGCACATAAACGTCCATAACTTTTGTTATGGAGATCCGTTTTAAGCCCATGACCCGTCAAAACGAACCTTTGAATGAGAAGTACTCCATGGCTTGGTAGATTTCTGGCAATACACCATGATTTGAGTGGGTATCGATAAACTGCATGATGTACGTTCTTTCGATTTGGCCAATGCATGGATTCGGCAATATCCTGCACGAGAGTGGGTTTTTTTCAAGTTATTTCCCTTGAAAACCTTATCATTTACATTGTAGATGAACAATATAAAGATTCGTGGAAATCCTACGAGGTCGGTCCGGACGAGAAAACACAAAGCGTACCCCCTTTGTCGAATCGGCCAAAAATGGGTGTTGCACATAAACGTTCATAACTTTTTCTACGGGGATCCGTTTTAAACCCATGACCCGTCAAAATGAACCTTTGAATGAGAAGTACTCCATGGCTTGGTAGATTTCTGGCAATACACCATGATTTGAGTGGGTATCGATAAACTGCATGATGTACGTTCTTTCGGTTTGGCCAATGCGTGCCTTCGGCAATATCCTGCACGAGAGTGGGTTTTTTTCAATTTATTTCCCTTGAAAACCTTATCATTTACATTGTAGATGAACAATATAAAGATTCGTGGAAATCCTACGAGGTCGGTCCGGACGAGAAAGCACAAAGCATACCCCCTTTGTCGAATCGGCCAAAAATGGGTGTTGCACATAAACGTCCATAACTTTTGCTACGGGGATCCGTTTTAAGCCCATGACCCATCAAAACGAACCTTTGAATGAGAAGTACTCCATGGCTTGGTATATTTCTGGCAATACACCATGATTTGAGTGGGTATCGATAAACTGCATGATGTACGTTCTTTCGGTTTGGCCAATGCGAGGCTTTGGCAATATCCTGCACGAGAGTGGGTTTTTTGCAAGTTATTTCCCTTGAAAACCTTATCATTTACATTGTAGATGAACAATGTAAAGATTCGTGGAAATCCTACGAGGTCGGTCCGGACGAGAAAACACAAAGCGTACCCCCTTTGTCGAATCGGCCAAAAATAGGTGTTGCACATAAACGTCCATAACTTTTTCTACGGGGATCCGTTTTAAGCCCATGACCCGTCAAAACGAACCTTTGAATGAGAAGTACTCCATGGCTTGGTAGATTTCTGGCAATACACCATGATTTGAGTGGGTATCGATAAACTGCATGATGTACGTTCTTTCGGTTTGGCCAATGCGTGGCTTCGGCAATATCCTTCACGAGAGTGGGTTTTTTTCAAGTTATTTCCCTTGAAAACCTTATCATTTACATTGTAGATGAACAATATAAAGATTCGTGGAAATCCTACGAGGTCGGTCCGGACGAGAAAACACAAAGCGTACCCCCTTTGTCGAATCGGCCAAAAATGGGTGTTGCACATAAACGTCCATAACTTTTGTTATGAAGATCCGTTTTAAGCCCATGACCCGTCAAAACTAACCTTTGAATGAGAAGTACTCCATGGCTTGGTAGATTTCTGGCAATACACCATGATTTGAATGGGTATCGTTAAATTGCATGATGTACGTTCTTTCGATTTGGCCAATGCGTGCCTTCGGCAATATCCTGCACGACAGTGGGTTTTTTTCAAGTTATTTCCCTTGAAAACCTTATCATTTACATTGTAGATGAACAATATAAAGATTCGTGGAAATCCTACGAGGTCGGTCCGGACGAGAAAACACAAAGCGTACCCCCTTTGTCGAATCGGCCAAAAATGGGTGTTGCACATTAACGTCCATAACTTTTTCTACGGGGATCCGTTTTAAGCCCATGACCCGTCAAAATGAACCTTTGAATAAGAAGTACTCCATGGCTTGGTAGATTTCTGGCAATACACCATGATTTGAGTGGGTATCGATAAACTGCATGATGTACGTTCTTTCGGTTTGGCCAATGCGTGGCTTCGGCAATATCCTGCACGAGAGTGGGTTTTTTTCAATTTATTTCCCTTGAAAATCTTATCATTTACATTGTAGATGAACAATATAAAGATTCGTGGAAATCCTACGAGGTCGGTCCGGACGAGAAAGCACAAAGCATACCCCCTTTGTCGGATCGGCCAAAATAGGGTGTTGCACATAAACGTCCATAACTTTTGTTATGGGGATCCGTTTTAAGCCCATGACCCGTCAAAACGAACCTTTGAATGAGAAGTACTCCATGGCTTGCTAGATTTCTGGCAATACACCATGATTTGAGTGGGTATCGATAAACTGCATGATGTACGTTCTTTCGGTTTGACCAATGCGTGGCTTCGGAAATATCCTTCACGAGAGTGGGTTTTTTTTAAGTTATTTCCCTTGAAAACCTTATCATTTACATTGTAGATGAACAATATAAAGATTCGTGGAAATCCTACGAGGTCGGTCCGAACGAGAAAACTCAAAGCGTTCCCCCTTTGTCGAATCGGCCAAAAATGGGTGTTGCACATAAACGTCCATAACTTTTTCTACGGGGATCCGTTTTAAGCCCATGACCCGTCAAAACGAACCTTTGAATGATAAGTACTCCATGGCTTGGTAGATTTCTGGCAATACACTATGATTTGAGTGGGTATCGATAAACTGCATGATGTACGTTCTTTCGGTTTGGCCAATGCGTGGCTTCGGCAATATCCTGCACGAGAGTGGGTTTTTTTCAAGTTATTTCCCTTGAAAACCTTATCATTTACATTGTTGATGAACAATATAAAGATTCGTGGAAATCCTACGAGGTCGGTCCGGACGAGAAAACACAAAGCGTACCCCCTTTGTCGAATCGGCCAAAAATGGGTGTTGCACATAAACGTCCATAACTTTTGTTATGGAGATCCGTTTTAAGCCCATGACCCGTCAAAACGAACCTTTGAATGAGAAGTACTCCATGGCTTGGTAGATTTCTGGCAATACACCATGATTTGAGTGGGTATCGATAAACTGCATGATGTACGTTCTTTCGGTTTGGCCAATGCGTGGCTTCGGCAATATCCTGCACGAGAGTGGGTTTTTTTCAAGTTATTTCCCTTGAAAACCTTATCATTTACATTGTAGATGAACAATATAAAGATTCGTGGAAATCCTACGAGGTCGGTCCGAACGAGAAAACACAAAGCGTTCCCCCTTTGTCGAATCGGCCAAAAATGGGTGTTGCACATAAACGTCCATAACTTTTTCTACGGGGATCCGTTTTAAGCCCATGACCCGTCAAAACGAACCTTTGAATGATAAGTACTCCATGGCTTGGTAGATTTCTGGCAATACACTATGATTTGAGTGGGTATCGATAAACTGCATGATGTACGTTCTTTCGGTTTGGCCAATGCGTGGCTTCGGCAATATCCTGCACGAGAGTGGGTTTTTTTCAAGTTATTTCCCTTGAAAACCTTATCATTTACATTGTTGATGAACAATATAAAGATTCGTGGAAATCCTACGAGGTCGGTCCGGACGAGAAAACACAAAGCGTACCCCCTTTGTCGAATCGGCCAAAAATGGGTGTTGCACATAAACGTCCATAACTTTTGTTATGGAGATCCGTTTTAAGCCCATGACCCGTCAAAACGAACCTTTGAATGAGAAGTACTCCATGGCTTGGTAGATTTCTGGCAATACACCATGATTTGAGTGGGTATCGATAAACTGCATGATGTACGTTCTTTCGATTTGGCCAATGCATGGCTTCGGCAATATCCTGCACGAGAGTGGGTTTTTTTCAAGTTATTTCCCTTGAAAACCTTATCATTTACATTGTAGATGAACAATATAAAGATTCGTGGAAATCCTACGAGGTCGGTCCGGACGAGAAAACACAAAGCGTACCCCCTTTGTCGAATCGGCCAAAAATGGGTGTTGCACATAAACGTTCATAACTTTTTCTACGGGGATCCGTTTTAAACCCATGACCCGTCAAAATGAACCTTTGAATGAGAAGTACTCCATGGCTTGGTAGATTTCTGGCAATACACCATGATTTGAGTGGGTATCGATAAACTGCATGATGTACGTTCTTTCGGTTTGACCAATGCGTGGCTTCGGAAATATCCTTCACGAGAGTGGGTTTTTTTTAAGTTATTTCCCTTGAAAACCTTATCATTTACATTGTAGATGAACAATATAAAGATTCGTGGAAATCCTACGAGGTCGGTCCGAACGAGAAAACACAAAGCGTTCCCCCTTTGTCGAATCGGCCAAAAATGGGTGTTGCACATAAACGTCCATAACTTTTTCTACGGGGATCCGTTTTAAGCCCATGACCCGTCAAAACGAACCTTTGAATGATAAGTACTCCATGGCTTGGTAGATTTCTGGCAATACACTATGATTTGAGTGGGTATCGATAAACTGCATGATGTACGTTCTTTCGGTTTGGCCAATGCGTGGCTTCGGCAATATCCTGCACGAGAGTGGGTTTTTTTCAATTTATTTCCCTTGAAAATCTTATCATTTACATTGTAGATGAACAATATAAAGATTCGTGGAAATCCTACGAGGTCGGTCCGGACGAGAAAGCACAAAGCATACCCCCTTTGTCGGATCGGCCAAAATAGGGTGTTGCACATAAACGTCCATAACTTTTGTTATGGGGATCCGTTTTAAGCCCATGACCCGTCAAAACGAACCTTTGAATGAGAAGTACTCCATGGCTTGCTAGATTTCTGGCAATACACCATGATTTGAGTGGGTATCGATAAACTGCATGATGTACGTTCTTTCGGTTTGACCAATGCGTGGCTTCGGAAATATCCTTCACGAGAGTGGGTTTTTTTTAAGTTATTTCCCTTGAAAACCTTATCATTTACATTGTAGATGAACAATATAAAGATTCGTGGAAATCCTACGAGGTCGGTCCGAACGAGAAAACTCAAAGCGTTCCCCCTTTGTCGAATCGGCCAAAAATGGGTGTTGCACATAAACGTCCATAACTTTTTCTACGGGGATCCGTTTTAAGCCCATGACCCGTCAAAACGAACCTTTGAATGATAAGTACTCCATGGCTTGGTAGATTTCTGGCAATACACTATGATTTGAGTGGGTATCGATAAACTGCATGATGTACGTTCTTTCGGTTTGGCCAATGCGTGGCTTCGGCAATATCCTGCACGAGAGTGGGTTTTTTTCAAGTTATTTCCCTTGAAAACCTTATCATTTACATTGTTGATGAACAATATAAAGATTCGTGGAAATCCTACGAGGTCGGTCCGGACGAGAAAACACAAAGCGTACCCCCTTTGTCGAATCGGCCAAAAATGGGTGTTGCACATAAACGTCCATAACTTTTGTTATGGAGATCCGTTTTAAGCCCATGACCCGTCAAAACGAACCTTTGAATGAGAAGTACTCCATGGCTTGGTAGATTTCTGGCAATACACCATGATTTGAGTGGGTATCGATAAACTGCATGATGTACGTTCTTTCGGTTTGGCCAATGCGTGGCTTCGGCAATATCCTTCACGAGAGTGGGTTTTTTTCAAGTTATTTCCCTTGAAAACCTTATCATTTACATTGTAGATGAACAATATAAAGATTCGTGGAAATCCTACGAGGTCGGTCCGGACGAGAAAACACAAAGCGTACCCCCTTTGTCGAATCGGCCAAAAATGGGTGTTGCACATAAACGTCCATAACTTTTGTTATGGAGATCCGTTTTAAGCCCATGACCCGTCAAAACGAACCTTTGAATGAGAAGTACTCCATGGCTTGGTAGATTTCTGGCAATACACCATGATTTGAATGGGTATCGTTAAATTGCATGATGTACGTTCTTTCGATTTGGCCAATGCGTGCCTTCGGCAATATCCTGCACGACAGTGGGTTTTTTTCAAGTTATTTCCCTTGAAAACCTTATCATTTACATTGTAGATGAACAATATAAAGATTCGTGGAAATCCTACGAGGTCGGTCCGGACGAGAAAACACAAAGCGTACCCCCTTTGTCGAATCGGCCAAAAATGGGTGTTGCACATTAACGTCCATAACTTTTTCTACGGGGATCCGTTTTAAGCCCATGACCCGTCAAAATGAACCTTTGAATGAGAAGTACTCCATGGCTTGGTATATTTCTGGCAATACACCATGATTTGAGTGGGTATCGATAAACTGCATGATGTACGTTCTTTCGGTTTGGCCAATGCGAGGCTTTGGCAATATCCTGCACGAGAGTGGGTTTTTTGCAAGTTATTTCCCTTGAAAACCTTATCATTTACATTGTAGATGAACAATGTAAAGATTCGTGGAAATCCTACGAGGTCGGTCCGGACGAGAAAACACAAAGCGTACCCCCTTTGTCGAATCGGCCAAAAATAGGTGTTGCACATAAACGTCCATAACTTTTTCTACGGGGATCCGTTTTAAGCCCATGACCCGTCAAAACGAACCTTTGAATGAGAAGTACTCCATGGCTTGCTAGATTTCTGGCAATACACCATGATTTGAGTGGGTATCGATAAACTGCATGATGTACGTTCTTTCGGTTTGACCAATGCGTGGCTTCGGAAATATCCTTCACGAGAGTGGGTTTTTTTTAAGTTATTTCCCTTGAAAACCTTATCATTTACATTGTAGATGAACAATATAAAGATTCGTGGAAATCCTACGAGGTCGGTCCGAACGAGAAAACACAAAGCGTTCCCCCTTTGTCGAATCGGCCAAAAATGGGTGTTGCACATAAACGTCCATAACTTTTTCTACGGGGATCCGTTTTAAGCCCATGACCCGTCAAAACGAACCTTTGAATGATAAGTACTCCATGGCTTGGTAGATTTCTGGCAATACACTATGATTTGAGTGGGTATCGATAAACTGCATGATGTACGTTCTTTCGGTTTGGCCAATGCGTGGCTTCGGCAATATCCTGCACGAGAGTGGGTTTTTTTCAAGTTATTTCCCTTGAAAACCTTATCATTTACATTGTTGATGAACAATATAAAGATTCGTGGAAATCCTACGAGGTCGGTCCGGACGAGAAAACACAAAGCGTACCCCCTTTGTCGAATCGGCCAAAAATGGGTGTTGCACATAAACGTCCATAACTTTTGTTATGGAGATCCGTTTTAAGCCCATGACCCGTCAAAACGAACCTTTGAATGAGAAGTACTCCATGGCTTGGTAGATTTCTGGCAATACACCATGATTTGAGTGGGTATCGATAAACTGCATGATGTACGTTCTTTCGATTTGGCCAATGCATGGCTTCGGCAATATCCTGCACGAGAGTGGGTTTTTTTCAAGTTATTTCCCTTGAAAACCTTATCATTTACATTGTAGATGAACAATATAAAGATTCGTGGAAATCCTACGAGGTCGGTCCGGACGAGAAAACACAAAGCGTACCCCCTTTGTCGAATCGGCCAAAAATGGGTGTTGCACATAAACGTTCATAACTTTTTCTACGGGGATCCGTTTTAAACCCATGACCCGTCAAAATGAACCTTTGAATGAGAAGTACTCCATGGCTTGGTAGATTTCTGGCAATACACCATGATTTGAGTGGGTATCGATAAACTGCATGATGTACGTTCTTTCGGTTTGGCCAATGCGTGCCTTCGGCAATATCCTGCACGAGAGTGGGTTTTTTTCAATTTATTTCCCTTGAAAACCTTATCATTTACATTGTAGATGAACAATATAAAGATTCGTGGAAATCCTACGAGGTCGGTCCGGACGAGAAAGCACAAAGCATACCCCCTTTGTCGAATCGGCCAAAAATGGGTGTTGCACATAAACGTCCATAACTTTTGCTACGGGGATCCGTTTTAAGCCCATGACCCATCAAAACGAACCTTTGAATGAGAAGTACTCCATGGCTTGGTATATTTCTGGCAATACACCATGATTTGAGTGGGTATCGATAAACTGCATGATGTACGTTCTTTCGGTTTGGCCAATGCGAGGCTTTGGCAATATCCTGCACGAGAGTGGGTTTTTTGCAAGTTATTTCCCTTGAAAACCATATCATTTACATTGTAGATGAACAATGTAAAGATTTGTGGAAATCCGACGAGGTCGGTCCGGACGAGAAGACACAAAGGGTACCCACTTTCCCGAATCGGCCAAAAATGGGTGTCGCGCTTAAACGTCCATAACTTTTGCTACGGGGATCCGTTTTAAGCCCATGACCCGTCAAAATGAACCTTTGAATGAGAAGCACTTCATGGCTTGGTTTCTTTCTGGCAATACTGTTAGGTCTGATTTTTTTGTAATCATTGTATTTATAGGGCTTGGTCAAATACTATGTTTAGAGTCTATTTGTGTTGTATCTGACCAAGGGTATTTAAGTCCCTTTGGTCTTTGTTCCGTGTAAGAATCTAACGCACACATTCAATACATTTACTATTTACGCATCCTTGTTTTCTCTCTCTACTTTCTCTCTCTACAGATTCATTGATCTTGGACTATCAATTGGTATCAGAGCCATCTGAATCTTGAGAGAATTGAGAGTTTGTTATTTCGAATCTGAATTTGTGGTTTAAATCGAAAATTTGATCGATTTTCTTGAAATTTCCAAGAAAATCTCGTTTTCTTGATTCTCACCAATTTAGATGTGTTTGTGATCGATTTTGTATTGTTTTTGGTCTCATTTGTTTCGTTTGTGTTAGTCGATCATACTTGATTCACATAATTTTGCATAAAAACCATGATTTGATCTTCTATTTTGTGATTTTGTGATTTTCTGGAAACTCGAGCTCTCGTTTTGTTACATTCACGATTTTGAGTTTTAGTGTTTTTTAATCGAAATTGTTAGTTGAAAGTTGTTATAAAGTTGTTTTCGATAATCAGAGTGTGTATTTCTTGCATAAATTTCTTGATTTAATTTGATCTTGCGAGTTATTTTTGATTTTCTGTGGTTTGCGCAAGTTTATGTAGATTTGCGCAACATTCATGTAGGTTTGCGCATGTTCATGCTGATTTGCACAAGATTCATATCACTTTGCACAAGATCATTGTGTTCTAATCCGTGTGTTAGTGCTTTTCAGGTTCTCGCATTGAACTAATTACGCAAAGCATAGTTTGTGTATCAAGTGCCATCCGAGAAACAAAGTTCGCGTACCAGGCTACATACGCAAAGATCATTTTGCGCATCACTCTGCATATACAAAGTCTTGTTTGCACAACCTTTCGCATCAAGTTAGATACGCAAAGCTTATCTTTCGTATCAAGTGCAATCCGATAAGCTTAGTTCAGTTCGTCAAATTTCAATTGACCCGTTTACACCATGATTTGAGTGGGTATCGATAAACTGCATGATGTACGTTCTTTCGGTTTGGCCAATGCGTGGCTTCGGCAATATCCTACACAAGTATGGGTTTTTTGCAAGTTATTTCCCTTGAAAACCTTATCATTTACATTGTACATGAACAATGTAAAGATTCGTGGAAATCCGAAGAGTTCGGTCCGGACGAGAAAACACAAACGGTACCCCCTTTGCCGAATCGGCCAAAAATGGGTGTCGCGCTTAAACTTCAATAACTTTTGCTACGGGGATCCTTTTTAAGCCCATAAAAAGTCAAAACAAACTTTAGAACGAGAAGCACGTCATTGTTTGGTCGCTTTCTGGAAATACACCATGATTTGAGTGGGTATCGATAAACTGCATGATGTACGTTCTTTCGGTTTGGCCAATGCGTAACTTCGGCAATATCCTCCACGAGAGTGGGTTTTTTTGCAAGTTACTTCCCTTGAAAACCTTATCATTTACATTATAGATGAACAACGTAAAGATTCGTGGAAATCCGACGAGGTCGATCCGGACGAGAAAACACAAAGGGTACCCCCTTTGCCGAATCGGCCAAAAATGGGTGTCGCGCTTAAACATCCATAACTTTTGCTACGGGGATCCGTTTTATGCCTATGACCAGTCAAAACGAACCTTAGAACGAGAAGCACGTCTTGGCTTGGTCTCTTTCTGGCAATACACCATGATTTGAGTGAGTATCGATAAACTACATGATGTACGTTCTTTTAGTTTAGCCAATGCGTGGTTTCGGCAATATCCTGCACGAGAGTGGGTTTTTTGTAAGTTATTTCCTTTGAAACACTTACCATTTATATTGTAGATGGACAATGTAAAGATTTGTGGATATCCAACAAGGTCAGTCCGGACGAGAAAACACATAGGGTACCCCCTTTGCCGAATCGGCCAAAAATGGGTGTCACGTTTAAACGTCCATAACTTTTGCTACGGGGATCCGTTTTAGGCCCATGACCAGTCAAAACAAACCTTAGACCAAGAATCACATCTTGGCTTGGTTGCTTTCTGGAAATACACCATGATTTGAGTGGGTATCGATAAACTGCATGATGTACGTTCTTTCGGTTTAGCCATTGCGTGGTTTCGGCAATATCCTGCACGAGAGTGGGTTTTTTGCAAGTTATTTCCCAAGAAACCCTTATCATTTATATTGTAGATGGAAAATGTAAAGATTCGTGGAAATCCAACGAGGTCGGTCTGGACGAGAAAACACAAAGGGTACCCCCTTTGCTGAATCGACCAAAAATGGGTGTCACACTTAAACGTCCATAACTTTTGCTGCGGGGATCCGTTTTATGCCCATGACCCATCAAAACGAACCTTAGTACGAGAAGCAATCCATGGAGTGGTCACCTTCTGGCAATACACAATGATTTCAGTAGGTATCGATAAACTGCATGATGTACGTTCTTTCGGTTTGGCCAATGCATGGCTTCGGCAATATCCTGCACGAGAGTCGGTTTTTGTCAAGTTATTTCCCTTGAAAACCATATCATTTAAATTGTAGATGAACAATATAAAGATTCGTGGAAATCCTACGAGGTCGGTCCGGACGAGAAAACACAAAGGGTACCCCCTTTGATGAATCGGCCAAAAATGGGTGTTGCACATAAACGTCCATAACTTTTGCTACGGGGATCCGTTTTAAGCCCATGAGCCGTCAAAACGAACCTTTGAATGAGAAGTACTCCATGGCTTGGTAGATTTCTGGCAATACACCATGATTTGAGTGGGTATCGATAAACTGCATGATGTACGTTCTTTCGGTTTGGCCAATGCGTGGCTTCGGTAATATCCTGCACGAGAGTGGGTTTTTTTCAAGTTATTTCCCTTGAAAACCTTATCATTTACATTGTAGATGAACAATATAAAGATTCGTGGAAATCCTACGAGGTCGGTCCGGACGAGAAAATACAAAGGGTACCCCCTTTGTCGAATCGGCCAAAAATGGGTGTTGCACATAAACGACCATAACTTTTGCTACGGGGTCCGTTTTAAACCCATGACCCGTCAAAACGAACCTTTGAATGAGAAGTACTCCATGGCTTGGTATATTTATGGAAATACACCATGATTTGAGTGGGTATCGATAAACTGCATGATGTACGTTCTTTCGGTTTGGCCAATGCGTGGCTTCGGCAATATCCTGCACGAGAGTGGGTTTTTTTTAAGTTATTTCCCTTGAAAACCTTCTCATTTACATTGTAGATGAACAATATAAAGATTCGTGGAAATCCTACGAGAAACACGCCATGGCTTGGTCGCTTTATGGCAATACACCATGATTTGAGTGGGTATCGATAAACTGCATGATGTACGTTCTTTTGGTTCGGCCAAATCGTGGCTTCGGCAATATCCTGCACGAGAGTCGGCTTTTTGCATGTTATTTCCCATGAAACCCTTGTCATTTATATTGTAGATGGACAATGTAAAGATTCGTGCAAATCCGAAGAGGTCGGTCCGGACGATAAAACACAAAGGGTACCCCCTTTGATGAATCGACCGAAAATGGGTGTCGCACTTAAACATCCCTAACTTTTGCAACGGGGATCCGTTTTAAGCCCATGACCCATCAAAACGAACATTAGAACGAGAAGCACGCCATGGATTGGTCACTTTATGGAAATACACCATGATTAGAGTGGGTATCGATAAACTTCATGATGTACGTTCTTTCAGTTTATCATTTATATTGTAGATGGACATTGTAAAGATTCGTGGAAATCCGAAGAGGTCGGTCCGGACGATAAAACACAAAGGGTATCCCCTTTGATGAATCGACCGAAAATGGGTGTCGCACTTAAACATCCCTAACTTTTGCTACGAGGATCCGTTTTAAGCCCATGACCCATAAAAACGAACATGAGAACGAGAAACACGCCATGGCTTGGTCGCTTTATGGCAATACACCATGATTTGAGTGGGTATCGATAAACTGCATGATGTACGTTCTTTTGGTTCGGCCAAATCGTGGTTTCGGCAATATCCTGCACGAGAGTCGGCTTTTTGCATGTTATTTCCCATGAAACCCTTGTCATTTATATTGTAGATGGTCAATGCAAAGATTCGTTGAAATCCGAAGAGGTCGGTCTGGACGATAAAACACAAAGGGTACCCTCTTTGATGAATCGACCGAAAATGGGTGTCGCACTTAAACATCCCTAACTTTTGCAACGGGGATCCGTTTTAAGCCCATGACCCATCAAAACGAACATTAGAACGAGAAGCACGCCATGGATTGGTCTCTTTATGGAAATACACCATGATTAGAGTGGGTATCGATAAACTTCATGATGTACGTTCTTTCAGTTTAGCCATTGTGTGGTTTCGGCAATATCCTGCACGAGAATGGGTTTTTTGCAAGTTATTTCTCTTGAAACCCTTATCATTTATATTGTAGATGGAAAATGTAAAGATTCGTGGAAATCCAACGAGGTCAGTCTGGACGAGAAAACACAAAGGGTACCCCCTTTGCAGAATCGACCAAAAATGGGTGTCACAATTAAACGTCCATAACTTTTGCTACGGGGATTCGTTTTATGCCCATGACATGTCAAAACGAACCTTAGAACGAGAAGCACGCCAGATATTGGTCACCTTCTGGCAATACACAATGATTTGTGTGGGTATTGATAAACTGCATGATGTACGTTCTTTCGGTTTGGCCAATGCGTGGCTTCGGCAATATCTTGTACGAGAGTGGGTTTTTTTCAAATTATATCCTTTGAAAACCTTATAATTTACATTGTAGATGAACAATATAAAGATTCGTGGAAATCCGACGAGGTCGGTCCGGACGAGAAAACACAAAGGCTACCCCTTTGCCGAATCGGCCAAAAATTGGTGTTGCACATAAAGGTCCATATCTTTTGCCACGTTGATGCGTTTTAAGCCCATGACCTGTCAAAACGAATATTTGAATGAGAAGCACTCCATGGCTTGGTAGATTTCTGGCAATACACCATGATTTGAGTGGGTATCGATAAACTGCATGATGTTCGTTCTTTCGGTTTGGCCAATGCGTGGCTTCGGCAATATCCTGCACGAGAGTTGGCTTTTTGCAAGTTATTTCCCATGAAAGCCTTATCATTTATATTGTAGATGGACATTGTAAAGATTCGTGGAAATCCGAAGAGGTCGGTCCGGACGATAAAACAAAAGGGTATCCCCTTTGATGAATCGACCGAAAATGGGTATCGCACTTAAACGTCCCTAACTTTTGCTACGAGGATTCGTTTTAAGCCCATGACCCATAAAAACGAACATGAGAACGAGAAACACGCCATGGCTTGGTCGCTTTATGGCAATACACCATGATTTGAGTGGGTATCGATAAACTGCATGATGTACGTTCTTTTGGTTCGGCCAAATCGTGGCTTCGGCAATATCCTGCACGAGAGTCGGCTTTTTGCATGTTATTTCCCATGAAACCCTTGTCATTTATATTGTAGATGGACAATGTAAAGATTCGTGGAAATCCGAAGAGGTCGGTCCGGACGATAAAACACAAAGGGTACCCCCTTTGATGAATCGACCGAAAATGGGTGTCCCTAACTTTTGCTACGGGGATCCGTTTTAAGCCCATGACCAATCAAAACAAACATTATAACGAGAAGCACGACATTGCTTGGTCTTTTTATGGCAATACACCATGATTTGAGGGGGTATCGATAAACTTTATGATGTATGTTCTTTCGGTTTGGCAATTGCGTGGCTTCGGCAATATCCGACACGAGGGTGGGTTTTTTGGATGTTATTTCCTTTGAAAACCTTATCATTTACATTGTAGATGAACAATGTAAAGATTCATGGAAATCCACAAAGGCTACCCTCTTTGCCGAATCGGCCAAAAATGGGTGTCGCGCTTAAACGTCCATAACTTTTGCTATGGGGATCCGTTTTAGGCCCATGACCTGTCAAAACAAACCTTAGAACAAGAAGCACGTCTTGTCTTAGTCTCTTTCTGGAAATACACCATGATTTGAGTGGGTATCGATAAACTGCATGATGTACGTTCTTTCAGTTTAGCCATTGTGTGGTTTCGGCAATATCCTGCACAAGAGTGGGTTTTTTGCAAGTTATTTCCCTTGAAACCCTTATCATTTATATTGTAGATGGAAAATGTAAAGATTCGTGGAAATCCAACGAGGCCAGTCTAGACGAGAAAACACAAGGGTACCCCTTTGCTGAATCAACCAAAAATGGGTGTCACACTTAAACGTCCATAACTTTTGCTATGGGGATCCGTTTTATGCCCATGACACATCAAAACGAACCTTAGAATGAGAAGCACGCCATGGCTTGGTCACCTTATGGCAATACACAATGATTTGAGTGGGTATTGATAAACTGCATGATGTAAGTTCTTTCGGTTTGGCCAATGCGTGGCTTCGATAATATCATGTACGAGAGTGGGTTTTTTGCAAGTTATTTCCCTTGAAAACCTTATCATTTACATTGTAGATGAACAATATAAAGATTCGTGGAAATCCTACGAGGTCGGTCCGGACGAGAAAACACAAAGGGTACCCCCTTTATCGAATCGGCCAAAAATGGGTGTTGCACATAAACGTCCAGCACTTTTGCTACGGGGATCCGTTTTATGCCCATGACCCATCAAAACGAACCATTGAATGAGAAGTACTCCATGGCTTGGTAGATTTCTGGCAATACACCATGATTTGAGTGCGTATCGATAAACTGCATGATGTACGTTTTTTCGGTTTGGCCAATGCTTGGCTTCGGTAATATCCTGCACGAGAGTGGGTTTTTTTCAAGTTATTTCCCTTGAAAACCTTATCATTTACATTGTAGATGAACAATATAAAGATTCGTGGAAATCCTACGAGGTCGGTCCGCACGAGAAAACACAAAGGGTACCCCCTATGTCGAATCGGCCAAAAATGGGTGTTGCACATAAACGTCCATACCTTTTGCTACGGGGATCCGTTTTAAGCCCATGACCCGTCAAAACGAACCTTTGAATGAGAAGTACTTCATGGCTTGGTAGATTTCTGGCAATACACCATGATTTGAGTGGGTATCGATAAACTGCATGATGTACGTTCTTTCGGTTTGGCCAATGCGTGGCTTCGGCAATATCCTGCACGAGAGTGGGTTTTTTTCAAGTTATTTCCCTTGAAAACCTTATCATTTACATTTTATATGAACAATATAAAGATTCGTGGAAATCCTACGAGGTCGGTCCGGACGAGAAAACACAAAGGGTACCCCCTTTGTCGAATCGGCCAAAAATGGGTGTTGCACATAAACGTCCATCACTTTTGCTACGAGGATCCGTTTTATGCCCATGACCCATCAAAACGAACCTTTGAATGAGAAGTACTCCATGGCTTGGTAGATTTCTGTCAATACACCATGATTTGAGTGGGTATCGATAAACTGCATGATGTACGTTCTTTTGGTTCGGCAAATGCGTGGCTTCGGCAATATCCTGCACGAGAATCGGCTTTTTGCTTGTTATTTCCCATGAAACCCTTGTCATTTATATTGTAGATGGACAATGTAAAGATTCGTGGAAATCCGAAGAGGTCGGTCCGGACGATAAAACACAAAGGGTACCCCCTTTGATGAATCGACCGAAAATGGGTGTCGCAATTAAACATCCCTAACTTTTGCTACGGGGATCCATTTTAAGCCCATGACCCGTCAAAACAAACACTATAACGAGAAGTACGCCATTGCTTGGTCTCTTTATGGCAATACACCCTGATTTGAGGGGGTATCGATAAACTTCATGATGTACGTTCTTTCGGTTTGGCAATTGCGTGGCTTCGGCAATATCCGGCACGAGGGTGGGTTTTTTGGATGTTATTTCCTTTGAAAACCTTATCATTTACATTGTAGATGAACAATGTAAAGATTCATGGAAATCCACAAAGGCTACCCTCTTTGCCGAATCGGCCAAAAATGGGTGTCGCGCTTAAACGTCCATAACTTTTGCTATGGGGATCCATTTTAGGCCCATGACCTGTCAAAACAAACCTTAGAACAAGAAGCACGTCTTGTCTTAGTCTCTTTCTGGAAATACACCATGATTTTAGTGGGTATCGATAAACTGCATGATGTACGTTCATTCAGTTTAGCCATTGTGTGGTTTCGGGAATATCCTGCACGAGAGTGGGTTTTTTGCAAGTTATTTCCCTTGAAACCCTTATCATTTATATTGTAGATGGAAAATGTAAAGATTCGTGGAAATCCAACGAGGCCAACCTAGACGAGAAAACACAAGGGTACCCCTTTGCTGAATCGACCAAAAATGGGTGTCACACTTAAACGTCCATAACTTTTGCTACGGGGATCCGTTTTATGCCCATGACACATCAAAACGAACCTTAGAATGAGAAGCACGCCATGGCTTGGTCACCTTATGGCAATACACAATGATTTGAGTGGGTATTGATAAACTGCATGATGTACGTTCTTTCGGTTTGGCCAATGCGTGGCTTCGACAATATCATGTACGAGAGTGGGTTTTTTGCAAGTTATTTCCCTTGAAAACCTTATCATTTACATTGTAGATGAACAATATAAAGATTCGTGGAAATCCTACGAGGTCGGTCCGGACGAGAAAACACAAAGGGTACGCCCTTTATCGAATCGGCCAAAAATGGGTGTTGCACATAAACGTCCATCACTTTTGCTACGGGGATCCGTTTTATGCCCATGACCCATCAAAACGAACCTTTGAATGAGAAGTACTCCATGGCTTGGTAGATTTCTGGCAATACACTATGATTTGAGAGGGTATCGATAAACTGCATGATGTACGTTCTTTCGGTTCGGCCAATGCGTGGCTTCGGCAATATCCTACACGAGAGTCGGCTTTTTGCAAGTTATTTCCCATGAAACCCTTATCATTTATATTGTAGATGAGCAATGTAAAGATTCGTGGAAATCCGAAGAGGTCGGTCCGGACGATAAAACACAAAGGGTACCCTCTTTGATGAATCGACCGAAAATGGGTGTCGCACTTAAACATCCCTAACTTTTGCTACGGGGATCCGTTTTAAGCCCATGACCAGTCAAAATAAACATTAGAACAAGAAGCACGCCATTGCTTGGTCTCTTTATGGAAATACACCATGATTTGAGGGGGTATCGATAAACTTCATGATGTACGTTCTTTCGGTTTGGCAATTGCGTGGCTTCGGCAATATCCGGCACGAGGGTGGGTTTTTTGGATGTTATTTCCTTTGAAAACCTTATCATTTACATTGTAGATGAACAATGTAAAGATTCATGGAAATCCACAAAGGCTACCCTCTTTGCCGAATCGGCCAAAAATGGGTGTCGCGCTTAAACGTCCATAACTTTTGCTATGTGGATCCGTTTTAGGCCCATGACCTATCAAAACAAACCTTAGACCAACAAGCACGTCTTTTCTTAGTCTCTTTCTGGAAATACACCATCATTTGAGTGGGTATCGATAAACTGCATGATGTACGTTCTTTCAGTTTAGCCATTGTGTGGTTTCAGCAATATCCTGCATGAGAGTGGGTTTTTTGCAAGTTATTTCCCTTGAAACCCATATCATTTATATTTTATATGGAAAATGTAAAGATTCGTGGAAATCCAACGAGGTCAGTCTGGACGAGAAAACACAAAGGGTACCCCTTTGCTGAATCGACCAAAAATGGGTGTCACACTTAAACGTCCATAACTTTTGCTACGGGGATCCGTTTTATGCCCATGACACGTCAAAACGAACCTTAGAACGAGAAGCACTCCATGGCCTGGTCACCTTATGGCAATACACAATTATTTGAGTGGGTATTGATAAACTGCATGATGTACGTTCTTTCGGTTTGGCCAATGCGTGGCTTCGACAATATCATGTACGAGAGTGGGTTTTTTGCAAGTTATTTCCCTTGAAAACCTTATCATTTACATTGTAGATGAACAATATAAAGATTCGTGGAAATCCTACGAGGTCGGTCCGGACGAGAAAACACAAAGGGTACCCCCTTTGTCGAATCGGCCAAAAATGGGTGTTGCACATAAACGTCCATCACTTTTGCTACGGGGATCCGTTTTATGCCCATGACCCATCAAAAATAACCTTTGAATGAGAAGTAGTCCATGGCTTGGTAGATTTCTGGCAATACACCATGATTTGAGTAGGTATCGATAAACTGCATGATGTACGTTCTTTTGGTTCAGCCAATGCGTGGCTTCGGCAATATCCTGCACGAGATTCGGCTTTTTGCAAGTTATTTCCCATGAAACCCTTATCATTTATATTGTAGATGGGCAATGTACAGATTCGTGGAAATCCGAAGAGGTCGGTCCGGACGATAAAACATAAAGGGTACCCTCTTTGATGAATCGACCGAAAATGGGTGTCGCAATTAAACATCCCTAACTTTTGCTACGGGGATCCGTTTTAAGCCCATGACCCGTCAAAACAAACATTAGAACGAGAGGCACGCCATTGCTTGGTCTCTTTATGGCAATACACCATGATTTGAGGGGGTATCGATAAACTTCATGATGTACGTTCTTTCGGTTTGGCAATTGCGTGGCTTCGGTAATATCCGGCACGAGGGTGGGTTTTTTGGATGTTATTTCCTTTGAAAACCTTATCATTTACATTGTAGATGAACAATGTAAAGATTCACGGAAATCCACAAAGGCTACCCTCTTTGCCGAATCGGCCAAAAATGAGTGTCGCGCTTAAACGTCCATAACTTTTGCTATGTGGAACCGTTTTAGGCCCATGACCTGTCAAAACAAACCTTAGACCAAGAAGCACGTCTTGTCTTAGTCACTTTCTGGCAATACACCATGATTTGAGTGGGTATCGATAAACTGCAAAATGTACGTTCTTTCAGTTTAGCCATTGTGTGGTTTCGGCAATATCCTGCACGAGAGTGGGTTTTTTGCAAGTTATTTCCCTTGAAACCCTTATCATTTATATTGTAGATGGAAAATGTAAAGATTCGTGGAAATCCAACGAGGTCTGTCTGAACGAGAAAACACAAAGGGTACCCCTTTGCTGAATCGACCAACAATGGGTGTCACACTTAAAACGTCCATAACTTTTGCTACGGGGATCCGTTTTATGCCCATGACACGTCAAAACGAACCTTAGAACGAGAAGCACGCCATGGATTGGTCACCTTATGGCAATACATAATGATTTGAGTGGGTATTGATAAACTGCATGATGTACGTTCTTTCGGTTTGGCCAATGCGTGGCTTCGACAATATCATGTACGAGAGTGGGTTTTTTGCAAGTTATTTCCCTTGAAAACCTTATCATTTACATTGTAGATGAACAATATAAAGATTCGTGGAAATCCTACGAGGTCGGTCCGGACGAGAAAACACAAAGGGTACCCCCTTTGTCGAATCGGCCAAAAATGGGTGTTGCACATAAACGTCCATCACTTTTGCTACGGGGATTCGTTTTATGCCCATGACCCATCAAAACGAACCTTTGAATGAGAAGTACTCCATGGCTTGGTAGATTTCTGGCAATACACCATGATTTGAGTGGGTATCGATAAACTTCATGATGTACGTTCTTTCGGTTTGGCAATTGCGTGGCTTCGGCAATATCCGGCACGAGGGTGGGTTTTTTGGATGTTATTTCCTTTGAAAACCTTATCATTTACATTGTAGATGAACAATGTAAAGATTCATGGAAATCCACAAAGGCTACCCTCTTTGCCGAATCGGCCAAAAATGGGTGTCGCGCTTAAACGTCCATAACTTTTGCTATGTGGATCCATTTTAGGCCCATGACCTGTCAAAACAAACCTTAGACCAAGAAGCACGTCTTCTCTTAGTCTATTTCTGGCAATACACCATGATTTGAGTGGGTATCGATAAACTGCATGATGTACGTTCCTTTCGGTTTGGCCAATGCGTGGCTTCGGCAATATCCTGCACGAGAGTCTGCTTTTTGCAAGTTATTTACCATGAAACCCTTATCATTTATATTGTAGATGGACAATGTAAAGATTCGTGGAAATCCGAAGAGGTCGGTCCGGACGATAAAACACAAAGGGTATCCCCTTTGATGAATCGACCGAAAATGGGTGTCGCACTTAAACATCCCTAACTTTTGCTACGGGGATCCGTTTTAAGCCCATGACCCATAAAAACGAACATTAGAACGAGAATCAGGCCATGGCTAGGTCGCTTTATGGCAATACACCATGATTTGAGTGGGTATCGATAAACTGCATGATGTACGTTCTTTCGGTTCGGCCAATGCGTGGCTTTGGCAATATCATGTACGAGAGTGGGTTTTTTGCAAGTTATTTCCCTTGAAAACCTTATCATTTACATTGTAGATGAACAATATAAAGATTCGGGGAAATCCTTTGAGGTCGGTCCGGACGAGAAAACACAAAGGGTACCCTCTTTGATGAATCGAAGGAAAATGGGTGTCGCACTTAAACATCCCTAACTTTTGCTACGGGGATCCGTTTTAAGCCCATGAACCGTCAAAACAAACATTAGAACGAGAAGCACGACATTGCTTGGTCTCTTTATGGCAATACACCATGATTTGAGGGGGTATTGATAAACTTCATGATGTACGTTCTTTCGGTTTGGCAATTGCGTGGCTTCGGCAATATCCGGCACGAGGGTGGGTTTTTTGGATGTTATTTCCTTTGAAAACCTTATCATTTACATTGTAGATGAACAATGTAAAGATTCATGGAAATCCATAAAGGCTACCCTCTTTGCCGAATCGGCCAAAAATGGGTGTCGCGCTTAAACGTCCATAACTTTTGCTATGTGGATCCATTTTAGGCCCATGACCTGTCAAAACAAACCTTAGACCAAGAAGCACGTCTTCTCTTAGTCTATTTCTGGCAATACACCATGATTTGAGTGGGTATTGATAAACTGCATGATGTACGTTCTTTCGGTTTGGCCAATGCGTGGCTTCGGCAATATCCTGCACGAGAGTCTGCTTTTTGCATGTTATTTCCCATGAAACCCATATCATTAATATTGTAGATGGACAATGTAAAGATTCGTGGAAATCCGAAGAGGTCGGTCCGGATGATAAAACACAAAGGGTATCCCCTTTGATGAATCGACCGAAAACGGGTGTCGCACTTAAACATCCCTAACTTTTGCTACGGGGATCCGTTTTAAGCCCATGACCCATAAAAACGAACATTAGAACGAGAAGCAGGCCATGGCTAGGTCGCTTTATGGCAATACACCATGATTTGAGTGGGTATCGATAAACTGCATGATGTACGTTCTTTCGGTTCAGCCAATGCGTGGCTTTGGCAATATCATGTACGAGAGTGGGTTTTTTGCAAGTTATTTCCCATGAAACCCTTATCATTTATATTTTAGATGGGCAATGTAAAGATTCATGGAAATCCGAAGAGGTCGGTCCGGACGATAAAACACAAAGGGTACCCTCTTTGATGAATCGACCGAAAATGGGTGTCGCACTTAAACATCCCTAACTTTTGCTACGGGGATCCGTTTTAAGCCCATGACCCGTCAAAACAAACATTAGAACGAGAAGCACGCCATTGCTTGGTCTCTTTATGGCAATACACCATGATTTGAGGGGGTATTGATAAACTTCATGATGTACGTTCTTTCGTTTTGGCAATTGCGTGGCTTCGGCAATATCCAGCACGAGGGTGGGTTTTTTGGATGTTATTTCCTTTGAAAACCTTATCATTTACATTGTAGATGAACAATGTAAAGATTCATGGAAATCCACAAAGGCTACCCTCTTTGCCGAATCGGCCAAAAATGGGTGTCGCGCTTAAACGTCCATAACTTTTGCTATGTGGATCCATTTTAGGCCCATGACCTGTCAAAACAAACCTTAGACCAAGAAGCACGTCTTCTCTTAGTCTATTTTTGGCAATACACCATGATTTGAGTGGGTATCGATAAACTGCATGATGTACGTTCTTTCGGTTTGGCCAATGCGTGGCTTCGGCAATATCCTGCACGAGAGTCTGCTTTTTGCAAGTTATTTCCCATGAAACCCCTATCATTTATATTGTAGATGGACAATGTAAAGATTCGTGGAAATCCGAAGAGGTCGGTCCGGACGATAAAACACAAAGGGTATCCCCTTTGATGAATCGACCGAAAATGGGTGTCGCACTTAAACATCCCTAACTTTTGCTATGGGGATCCGTTTTAACCCCATGACCCATAAAAACGAACATTAGAACGAGAAGCAGGCCATGGCTAGGTCGCTTTATGGCAATACACCATGATTTGAGTGGGTATCGATAAACTGCATGATGTACGTTCTTTCGGTTCGGCCAAAGCGTGGCTTTGGCAATATCATGTACGAGAGTGGGTTTTTTGCAAGTTATTTCCCTTGAAAACCTTATCATTTACATTGTAGATGAACAATATAAAGATTCGGGGAAATCCTACGAGGTCGGTCCGGACGAGAAAACACAAAGGGTACCCTCTTTGATGAATCGACCGAAAATGGGTGTCGCACTTAAACATCCCTAACTTTTGCTACGGGGATCCGTTTTAAGCCCATGACCCGTCAAAACAAACATTAGAACGAGAAGCACGCCATTGCTTGGTCTCTTTATGGCAATACACCATGATTTCAGGGGGTATTGATAAACTTCATGATGTACGTTCTTTCGGTTTGGCAATTGCGTGGCTTCGGCAATATCCGGCACGAGGGTGGGTTTTTTGGATGTTATTTCCCTTGAAAACCTTATCATTTACATTGTAGATGAACAATATAAAGATTCGTGGAAATCCTACGAGGTTGGTCCGGACTAGAAAACACAAAGGGTACCCCCTTTGTCGAATCGGCCAAAAATGGGTGTTGCACACAAACGTCCATCACTTTTGCTACGGGGATCCGTTTTATGCCCATGACCCATCAAAACGAACCTTTGAATGAGAAGTACTCCATGGCTTGGTAGATTTCTGGCAATACACCATGATTTGAGTGGGTATCGATAAACTGAATGATGTACGTTCTTTTGGTTCGGCCAATGCGTGGCTTCGGCAATATCCTGCACGAGAGTCGGCTTTTTGCAAGTTATTTCCCATGAAACCCTTATCATTTATATTGTAGATGGACAATGTAAAGATTCGTGGAAATCCGAAGAGGTCGGTCCGGACGATAAAACACAAAGGGTACCCCCTTTGATGAATCGACCGAAAATGGGTGTCGCACTTAAACATCCCTAAGTTTTGCTACGGGGATCCATTTTTGGCCCATGACATGTCAAAACAAACCTTAGACAAAGAAGCACGTCTTGTCTTAGTCTATTTCTGGCATTACACCATGATTTGAGTGGGTATCGATAAACTGCATGATGTACGTTCTTTCAGTTTAGCCATTGTGTGGTTTCGGCAATATCCTGCACGAGAGTGGGTTTTTTCCACTTATTTCCCTTGAAACCCTTATCATTTATATTGTAGATGGAAAATGTAAATATTCGTGGAAATCCAACGAGGTCAGTCTGGACGAGAAAACACAAAGGGTACCCCTTTGCTGAATCGACCAAAAATGGGTGTCACACTTAAACGTCCTTAACTTTTGCTACGGGGATCCGTTTTATGCCCTTGACACATCAAAACGAACCTTAGAACGAGAAGAACGCCATGGCTAGGTCACCTTTTGGCAATAAACAATGATTTGATTGGGTATTGATAAACTGCATGATGTACGTTCTTTCGGTTTGGCCAATGCGTGGCTTCGGTAATATCCTGTACGAGAGTGGGTTTTTTGCAAGTTATATCCCTTGAAAACCTTATCATTTACATTGTATATGAACAATATAAAGATTCGTGGAAATCCGACGAGGTCGGTCCGGACGAGAAAACACAAAGGGTACCCCTTTGCCGAATCGGCCAAAAATGGGTGTTGCACATAAACGTCCATAACTTTTGCCACGGGGATCCGTTTTAAGCCCATGACCCGTCAAAACGAATATTTGATTGAGAAGCACTCCATGGCTTGGTAGATTTCTGGCAATACACCATGATTTTAGTGGGTATCGATAAACTGCATGATGTACGTTCTTTCGGTTTGGCCAATGCGTGGCTTCGGCAATATCCTGCACGAGAGTCAGCTTTTTGCAAGTTATTTCCCATGAAACCCTTATCATTTATATTTTATATGGACAATGTAAATATTCGTGGAAATCCGAAGAGGTCGGTCCGGACGATAAAACACAAAGGGTACCCTCTTTGATGAATCGACCGAAAATGGGTGTCGCACTTAAACATCCCTAACTTTTGCTACGGGGATCCGTTTTAAGCCCATGACCAGTCAAAATAAACATTAGAACAAGAAGCACGCCATTGCTTGGTCTCTTTATGGCAATACACCATGATTTGAGGGGGTATTGATAAACTTCATGATGTACGTTCTTTCGGTTTGGCCAATGCGTGGCTTCGGCAATATCCTACACGAGGGTGGGTTTTTTGGATGTTATTTCCTTTGAAAACCTTATCATTTACATTGTATATGAACAATGTAAAGATTCGTGGAAATCCACAAAGGCTACCCTCTTTGCCGAATCGGCCAAAAATGGGTGTCGCGCTTAAACGTCCATAACTTTTGCTATGGGGATCCGTTTTAGGCCCATGACCTGTCAAAATAAACCTTAGACCAAGAAGCACGTCTTGTCTTGGTCTCTTTCTAGCAATACACCATGATTTGAGTGAGTATCGATAAATTGCATGATGTACGTTCTTTTAGTTTAGCCATTGTGTGGTTTCGGCAATATCCTGCACGAGAGTGGGTTTCTTGCAAGTTATTTCCCTTGAAACCCTAATCATTTATATTGTAGATGGAAAATGTAAAGATTCGTGGAAATCCAACGAGGTCAGTCTGGACGAGAAAACACAAAGGGTACCCCCTTTGCTGAATCGACCAAAAATGGGTGTCACACTTAAACGTCCATAACTTTTGCTACGGGGATCCATTTTATGCCCATGACACATCAAAACGAACCTTAGAACGAGAAGCACGCCATGGCTTGGTCACCTTCTGGCAATACACAATGATTGGAGCGGGTATTGATAAACTGCATGATGTACGTTCTTTCAGTTTGGCCAATGTGTGGCCTCGGTAATATCCTGTACGAGAGTGGGTTTTTTGCAAGTTATATCCCTTGAAAACCTTATCATTTAAATTGTACATGAACAATATAAATATTCGTGGAAATCCGACGAGGTCGGTCCGGACGAGAAAACACAAAGGGTACCCCTTTGCCGTATCGACCAAAAATGGGTGTTGCACATAAACGTCCATAACTTTTGCCACGGGGATCCGTTTTAAGCCCAAGACCCGTCAAAACGAATATTTGAATGATAAGCACTCCATGGATTGGTAGCTTTCTGGCAATACACCATGATTTTAGTAGGTATGGATAAACTGCATGATGTACGTTCTTTCGGTTTGGCCAATGTGTGGCTTCGGCAATATCCTGCACGAGAGTCGGCTTTTTGCAAGTTATTTCCCATGAAACCCTTATCATTTATATTTTATATGGACAATGTAAAGATTCGTGGAAATCCGAAGAGGTCGGTCCGGACGATAAAACACAAAGGGTATCCCTTTTGATGAATCGACAGAAAATGGGTGTTGCACTTAAACATCCCTAACTTTTGCTACGGGGATCCGTTTTAAGCCCATGACCCATCAAAACGAACATTATAACGAGAAGAACGCCATGGCTTGGTCGATTTATGGCAATACACCATGATTTGAGTGGGTATCGATAAACTTCATCATATATGTTCTTTCGGTTTGGCCAATGCGTGGCTTCGGCAATATCCTGCACGAGAGTCGGCTTTTTGCAAGTTATTTCCCATGAAACCCTTATCATTTATATTGTATATGGTAAATGTAAAGATTCGTGGAAATTCGAAGAGGTCGGTCCGGACGATAAAACACAAAGGGTATCCCCTTTGATGAATCGACCGAAAATGGGTGTTGCACTTAAACATCTCTAACTTTTGCTACGAGGATCCGTTTTAAGCCCATGACCCATCAAAACGAACATTAGAACGAGAAGAACGCCATGGCTTGGTCGCTTTCTGGCAATACACGATGATTTTGAGTGGGTATCGATAAACTTCATGATGTACGTTCTTTCGGTTTGGCCAATGCGTGGCTTCGGCAATATCCTGCACGAGGGTGGGTTTTTTGGAAGTTATTTCCATTGAAAACCTTATCATTTACATTGTATATGAACAATGTAAAGATTCGTGGAAATCCACAAAGGCTACCCTCTTTGCCGAATCGGCCAAAAATGTGTGTCGCGCTTAAACGTCCATAACTTTTGCTATGGGGATCCGTTTTAGGCCCATGAGCTGTCAAAACAAACCTTAGACCAAGAAGAAAGTCTTTTCATGGTCTCTTTCTGGCAATACACCATGATTTGAGTGGGTATCGATAAACTGGATGATGTATGTTCTTTCAGATTAGCCATTGTGTGGTTTCGGCAATATCCTGCACGAGAGTGGGTTTTTTGCAAGTTATTTCCCTTGAAATCCTAATCATTTATATTGTAGATGGAAAATGTAAAGATTCGTGGAAATCCAACGAGGTCAGTCTCTACGAGAAAACACAAAGGGTACCCCCTTTGCTGAATCGACCAAAAATGGGTGTCACACTTAAACGTCCATAAATTTTGCTACGGGGATCCGTTTTATGCCCATGACACATCAAAATGAACCTTAGAACGAGAAGCACGCCATGGCTTGGTCACCTTCTGGCAATACACAATGATTTGAGTGGGTATTGATAAACTGCAAGATGTACGTTTTTTCGGTTTGGCCAATGCGTGGCTTCGGTAATATCCTGTACGAGAGTGGGTTTTTTGCAAGTTATATCCCTTGAAAACCCTATCATTTACATTGTAGATGAACAATATAAAGATTCGTGGAAATTCGACGAGGTCGGTCCGGACGAGAAAACACAAAGGGTACCCCTTTGCCGTATCGGCCAAAAATGGGTGTTGCACATAAACGTCCATAACTTTTGCCACGGGGATCCGTTTTAAGCCCATGACCCGTCAAAACGAATATTTGAATGAGAAGCACTCCATGGCTTGGTAGCTTTCTGGCAATACACCATGATTTTAGTGGGTATCGATAAACTGCATGATGTACGTTCTTTCGGTTTGGCCAATGCGTGGCTTCGGCAATATCCTGCACGAGAGTCGGCTTTTTACAAGTTATTTCCCATGAAACCCTTATCATTTATATTATAGATAGACAATGTAAATATTCGTGGAAATCCGAAGAGGTCGGTCCGGACGATAAAACACAAAGGGTATCCCCTTTGATGAATCGACCGAAAATGGGTGTTGCACTTAAACATCCCTAACTTTTGCTACGGGGATCCGTTTTAAGCCCTGACCCATCAAAAAGAACATTAGAACGAGAAGCACGCCATGGCTTGGTCGCTTTACGGCAATACACCATGATTTGAGTGGGTATCGATAAACTTCATCATGTACGTTCTTTCGGTTTGGAAAATGCGTGGCTTCGGCAATATCCTGCACGAGAGTCGGCTTTTTGCAAGTTATTTCCCATGAAAACCTTATCATTTATATTGTATATGGTAAATGTAAAGATTCGTGGAAATTCGAAGAGGTCGGTCCGGACGATAAAACATAAAGGGTATCCCCTTTGATGAATCGACCGAAAATGGGTGTTGCACTTAAACATCTCTAACTTTTGCTACGAGGATCCGTTTTAAGCCCATGACCTATAAAAACGAACATTAGAACGAGAAGCACGCCATGGCTCGGTCACTTTCTGGCAATACACCATGATTTTGAGTGGGTATCGATAAACTTCATGATGTACGTTCTTTCGGTTTGGCCAATGTGTGGCTTCGGCAATATCCTGCACGAGGGTGGGTTTTTTGGAAGTTATTTCTTTTGAAAACCTTATCATTTACATTGTATATGAACAATGTAAAGATTCGTGGAAATCCCCAAAGGCTACCCTCTTTGCCGAATCGGCCAAAAATGTGTGTCGCGCTTAAACGTCCATAACTTTTGCTATGGGGATCCGTTTTAGGCCCATGACCTGTCAAAACAAACCTTAGACCAAGAAGAATGTCTTTTCATGGTATCTTTCTGGCAATACACCATGATTTGAGTGGGTATCGATAAACTGGATGATGTACGTTCTTTCAGTTTAGCCATTGTGTGGTTTCGGCAATATCCTGCACGAGAGTGGGTTTTTTGCAAGTTATTTCCCTTGAAACCATAATCATTTATATTGTAGATGTAAAATGTAAAGATTCGTGGAAATCCAACGAGGTCAGTCCGGACGAGAAAACACAAAGGGTACCGCCTTTGCTGAATCGACCGAAAATGGGTGTCACACTTAAACGTCCTTAACTTTTGCTACGGGGATCCGTTTTATGCCCATGACACATCAAAACGAACCTTAGAACGAGAAGCATGCCATGGCTAGGTCACCTTCTGGCAATACACAATGATTTGATTGGGTATTGATAAACTGCATGATGTACGTTCTTTCGGTTTGGCCAATGCGTGGATTCGGTAATATCCTGTACGAGAGTGAGTTTTTTGCAAGTTATATCCCTTGAAAACCTTATCATTTACATTGTAGATGAACAATATAAAGATTCGTGGAAATCCGACGAGGTCGGTCCGGACGAGAAAACACAAAGGGTACCCCTTTGCCGAATCGGCCAAAAATGGGTGTTGCACATAAACGTCCATAACTTTTGCCACGGGGATCCGTTTTAAGCCCATGACCCGTCCAAACGAATATTTGAATGAGAAGCACTCCGTGGCTTGGTAGCTTTCTGGCAATACACCATGATTTTAGTGGGTATCGATAAACTGCATGATGTACGTTCTTTCGGTTTGGCCAATGCGTGGCTTCGGCAATATCCTTCACGAGAGTCGGCTTTTTGCAAGTTATTTCCCATGAAACCCTTATCATTTCTATTTTATATGGACAATGTAAAGATTCGTGGAAATCCGAAGAGGTCGGTCCGGACGATAAAACACAAAGGGTATCCCCTTTAATGAATCGACCGAAAATGGGTGTTGCACTTAAACATCCCTAACTTTTGCTACGGGGATCCGATTTAAGCCCATGACCCATAAAACGAACATTAGAACGAGAAGCACGCCATGGATCGGTCTCTTTATGGCAATACACCATGATTTGAGTGGGTATCGATAAACTTCATCATGTACGTTCTTTCGGTTTGGCCAATGCGTGGCTTCGGCAATATCCTGCACGAGAGTCGGCTTTTTGCAAGTTATTTCCCATGAAACCGTTATCATTTATATTGTATATGGTAAATGTAAAGATTCGTGGAAATTCGAAGAGGTCGGTCCGGACGATAAAACACAAAGGGTATCCCCTTTGATGAATCGACCGAAAATGG
This sequence comes from Arctium minus, assembly GCA_954870635.1. Lineage (NCBI taxonomy): Eukaryota > Viridiplantae > Streptophyta > Magnoliopsida > Asterales > Asteraceae > Arctium > Arctium minus. The sequence goes on from OX941097.1 coordinate 1,162,179, forward strand.
GTGTTGCACTTAAACATCTCTAACTTTTGCTACGAGGATCCGTTTTAAGCCCACGACCCATCAAAACGAACATTAGAACGAGAAGAACGCCATGGCTTGGTCGCTTTATGGCAATACACCATGATTTGAGTGGGTATCGATAAACTTCATGATGTACGTTCTTTCGGTTTGGCCAATGCGTGGCTTCGGCAATATCCTGCACGAGGGTGGGTTTTTTGGTTGTTATTTCCTTTGAAAACCTTATCATTTACATTGTATATGAACAATGTAAAGATTCATGGAAATCAACAAAGGCAACCCTCTTTGCCGAATCGGCCAAAAATGGGTGTCGCGCTTAAACGTCCATAACTTTTGCTATGGGGATCCGTTTTAGGCCCATGACCTGTCAAAACAAACCTTAGACCAAGAAGGACGTCTTTTCATGGTCTCTTTCTGGCAATACACCATGATTTGAGTAGGTATCGATAAACTGGATGATGTATGTTCTTTCAGTTTAGCCATTGTGTGGTTTCGGCAATATCCTGCACGAGAGTGGGTTTTTTGCAAGTTATTTCCCTTGAAACCCTTATCATTTATATTGTAGATAGAAAATGTAAAGATTCGTGGAAATCCAACGAGGTCAGTCTGGACGAGAAAACACAAAGGGTACCCCCTTTGCTGAATTGACCAAAAATGGGTGTCACACTTAAACGTCCATAACTTTTGCTACGGGGATTCGTTTTATGCCCATGACACGTCAAAACGAACCTTAGAACGAGAAGCACGCCATGGATTGGTCACCTTCTGGAAATACACAATGATTTGAGTGGGTATTGATAAACTTCATGATGTACGTTCTTTCGGTTTGGCCAATGCGTGGCTTCGGCAATATCCTATATGAGAGTAGGTTTTTTTGCAAGTTATATCCCTTGAAAACCTTATAATTTACATTGTATATGAACAATATAAAGATTCGTGGAAATCCGACGTGGTCGGTCCGGATGAGAAAACACAAAGGGTACCCCTTTGCCGAATCGGCCAAAAATGGGTGTTGCACATAAACGTCCATAACTTTTGCCACGGCGATACGTTTTAAGCCCATGACCCGTCAAAACTAATATTTGAATGAGAAACACTCCATGGCTTGTTATCTTCCTGGCAATACACCATGATTTTAGTGGGTATCGATAAACTGCATGATGTACGTTCCTTCGGTTTGGCCAATGCGTGACTTCGGCAATATCCTGCACGAGAGTCGGCTTTTTGCAAGTTATTTCCCATGAAACCCTTATCATTTATATTTTATATGGACAATGTAAAGATTCGTGGAAATCCGAAGAGGTCGGTCCGGACGATAAAACACAAAGGGTATCCCCTTCGATGAATCGACCGAAAATGGGTGTTGCACTTAAACATCCCTAACTTTTGCTACGGGGATCCGTTTTAAGCCCATGACCCATCAAAACGAACATTAGAATGAGAAACACGCCATGGCTTGGTCTCTTTATGGCAATACACCTTGATTTGAGTGGGTATCGATAAACTTCATCATGTACGTTCTTTCGGTTTGGCCAATGCGTGGCTTCGGCAATATCCTGCACGAGAGTTGGCTTTTTGAAAATTATTTCCCATGAAACCCTTATCATTTATATTGTAGATGGACAATGTAAAGATTCGTGGAAATTCGAAGAGATCGGTCCGGACGATAAAACACAAAGGGTACCACCTTTGATGAATCGACCAAAAATGGGTGTCGCACTTAAACATCCCTAACTTTTGCTACGGGGATCCTTTTTAATCCCATGACCCGTCAAAACGAACATTAGAACGAGAAGCAAGCCATGGCTTGGTCGCTTTATGGCAATACACCATGATTTGAGTGGGTATCGATAAACATCATGATGTACGTTCTTTCGGTTTGGCCAATGCGTGGCTTCGGCAATATCCTGCACGAGGGTGGGTTTTTTGGTTGTTATTTCCTTTGAAAACCTTATCATTTACATTGTATATGAACAATGTAAAGATTCATGGAAATCAACAAAGGCAACCCTCTTTGCCGAATCGGCCAAAAATGGGTGTCGCGCTTAAACGTCCATAACTTTTGCTATGGGGATCCGTTTTAGGCCCATGACCTGTCAAAACAAACCTTAGACCAAGAAGGACGTCTTTTCATGGTCTCTTTCTGGCAATACACCATGATTTGAGTAGGTATCGATAAACTGGATGATGTATGTTCTTTCAGTTTAGCCATTGTGTGGTTTCGGCAATATCCTGCACGAGAGCGGGTTTTTTGCAAGTTATTTCCCTTGAAACCCTTATCATTTATATTGTAGATAGAAAATGTAAAGATTCGTGGAAATCCAACGAGGTCAGTCTGGACGAGAAAACACAAAGGGTACCCCCTTTGCTGAATTGACCAAAAATGGGTGTCACACTTAAACGTCCATAACTTTTGCTACGGGGATTCGTTTTATGCCCATGACACGTCAAAACGAACCTTAGAACGAGAAGCACGCCATGGATTGGTCACCTTCTGGAAATACACAATGATTTGAGTGGGTATTGATAAACTTCATGATGTACGTTCTTTCGGTTTGGCCAATGCGTGGCTTCGGCAATATCCTATATGAGAGTAGGTTTTTTTGCAAGTTATATCCCTTGAAAACCTTATAATTTACATTGTATATGAACAATATAAAGATTCGTGGAAATCCGACGTGGTCGGTCCGGACGAGAAAACACAAAGGGTACCCCTTTGCCGAATCGGCCAAAAATGGGTGTTGCACATAAACGTCCATAACTTTTGCCACGGCGATACGTTTTAAGCCCATGACCCGTCAAAACTAATATTTGAATGAGAAACACTCCATGGCTTGTTATCTTCCTGGCAATACACCATGATTTTAGTAGGTATCGATAAACTGCATGATGTACGTTCCTTCGGTTTGGCCAATGCGTGACTTCGGCAATATCCTGCACGAGAGTCGGCTTTTTGCAAGTTATTTCCCATGAAACCCTTATCATTTATATTTTATATGGACAATGTAAAGATTCGTGGAAATCCGAAGAGGTCGGTCCGGACGATAAAACACAAAGGGTATCCCCTTTGATGAATCGACCGAAAATGGGTGTTGCACTTAAACATCCCTAACTTTTGCTACGGGGATCCGTTTTAAGCCCATGACCCATCAAAACGAACATTAGAATGAGAAGCACGCCATGGCTTGGTCTTTTTATGGCAATACACCTTGATTTGAGTGGGTATCGATAAACTTCATCATGTACGTTCTTTCGGTTTGGCCAATGCGTGGCTTCGGCAATATCCTGCACGAGAGTTGGCTTTTTGAAAATTATTTCCCATGAAACCCTTATCATTTATATTGTAGATGGACAATGTAAAGATTCGTGGAAATTCGAAGAGATCGGTCCGGACGATAAAACACAAAGGGTACCACCTTTGATGAATCGACCAAAAATGGGTGTCGCACTTAAACATCCCTAACTTTTGCTACGGGGATCCTTTTTAAGCCCATGACCCGTCAAAACGAACATTAGAACGAGAAGCACGCCATGGCTTGGTCGCTTTATGGCAATACACCATGATTTGAGTGGGTATCGATAAACATCATGATGTACGTTCTTTCGGTTTGGCCAATGCGTGGCTTCGGCAATATCCTGCATGAGGGTAGGTTTTTTGGAAGTTATTTCCTTTGAAAACCTTATCATTTACATTGTATATGAACAATGTAAAGATTCGTGGAAATCCACAAAGGCAACCCTCTTTGCCGAATCGGCCAAAAATGGGTGTCGCGCTTAAACGTCCATAACTTTTGCTATGGGGATCCGTTTTAGGCCCATGACCTGTCAAAACAAACCTTAGACCAAGAAGCACGTCTTTTCATGGTCTCTTTCTGGCAATACACCATGATTTGAGTAGGTATCGATAAACTGGATGATGTATGTTCTTTCAGTTTAGCCATTGTGTGGTTTCGGCAATATCCTGCACGAGAGTGGGTTTTTTGCAAGTTATTTCCCTTGAAACCCTTATCATTTATATTGTAGATGGAAAATGAAAAGATTCGTGGAAATCCAACGAGGTCAGTCTGGACGAGAAAACACAAAGGGTACCCCATTTGCTGAATCGACCAAAAATGGGTGTCACACTTAAACGTCCATAACTTTTGCTACGGGGTTCCGTTTTATGCCCATGATACGTCAAAACGAACCTTAGAACGAGATGCACGCCATGGATTGGTCACCTTCTGGCAATACACAATGATTTGAGTGGGTATTGATAAACTGCATGATGTACGTTCTTTCGGTTTGGCCAATGCGTGGCTTCGGCAATATCCTGCACGAGAGTGGGTTTTTTGCAAGTTATTTCCCTTGAAATCCTTATCATTTATATTGTAGATGAACAATGCAAAGATTTGTGGAAATCTGACGAGGTCGGTCCGGACGAGAAGACACAAAGGGTACCCACTTTCCCGAATCGGCCAAAAATGGGTGTCGCACTTAAACGTCCATAACTTTTGCTACGGGGATCCGTTTTAAGCCCATGACCCGTCAAAACGAACCTTTGAACGAGAAGCACTCCATGGCTTGGTTTTATTCTGGCAATACACCATGATTTGAGTGGGTATCGATAAACTGCATGATGTACGTTCTTTCGGTTTGGCCAATGCGTGGCTTCGGCAATATCCTACACGATTGTGGGTTTTTTGCAAGTTATTTCCCTTGAAAACCTTATCATTTACTTTGTAGATGAACAATGTAAAGATTCGTGGAAATCCGACGAGGTCGGTCCGGACGAGAAAACACAAAGGGTACCCCCTATGCCGAATCGGCCAAAAATGGGTGTCGCGCTTAAATTTCCATAACTTTTACTACGGGGATCCTTTTTAAGCCCATGACCTGTCAAAACGAACTTTAGAACGAGAAGCACGCCATTTTTTGGTCGCTTTCTGGCAATACACCATGATTTGAGTGGGTATCGATAAAATGCATGATGTACGTTCTTTTGGTTTGACCAATGCATGGCTTCGGCAATATCCTGGACGAGAGTGGGTGTTTTGCAAGTTATTTCCCTTGAAAACCTTATCATTTACATTGTATATGAACAATGTAAAGATTTGTAGAAATCCGACGAGGTCGGTCCGGACGAGAAAACACAAAGGGTACCCCCTTTGCCGAATCGGTCAAGAATGGGTGTTGCCTTTAAACATCCATAAATTTTGCTACAGGGATCCGTTTTATGCCTATGACCCGTCAAAAAGAACCTTATAATGAGAAGAACGTCTTGGCTTAGTCGCTTTCTGGCACTACACCATGATTTGAGTGGGTATTGAAAAACTACATGATGTACGTTCTTTCGGTTTAGCCATTGCGTGGTTTCGACAATATCCTGCACGAGAGTGGGTTTTTTGCAAGTTATTTCCCTTGAAACCCTTATCGTTTATATTGTATATGTAAAATGTAAAGATTCGTGGAAATCCAACGAGGTCAGTCTGGACGAGAAAACACAAAGGGTACCCCCTTTGCTGAATCGACCAAAAATGGGTGTCACACTTAAACGTCCATAACTTTTGCTACGGGGATCCGTTTTATGCCCATGACACGTCAAAACGAACCTTAGAACGAGATGCACACCATGGATTGCTCACCTTCTGGCAATACACAATGATTTGAGTGGGTCTTGATAAACTGCATGATGTACGTTCTTTCGGTTTGGCCAATGCGTGGCTTCGGCAATATCCTGTACGAGAGTGGGTTTTTTGCAAGTTATATCCCTTGAAAACCTTATAATTTACATTGTAGATGAACAATATAAAGATTCGTGGAAATCCGACGTGGTCGGTCCGGACGAGAAAACACAAAGGGTACCCCTTTGCCGAATCGGCCAAAAATGGGTGTTGCACATAAACGTCCATAACTTTTGCCATGGGGATACGTTTTAAGCCCATGACCCGTCAAAACTAATATTTGAATGAGAAACACTCCATGGCTTGGTATCTTCCTGGCAATACACCATGATTTTAGTGGGTATGGATAAACTGCATGATGTACGTTCTTTCGGTTTGGCCAATGCGTGGCTTCGGCAATATCCTGCACGAGAGTGGGTTTTTTGCAAGTTATTTCCCTTGAAATCCTTATCATTTACATTGTAGATGAACAATGCAAAGATTTGTGGAAATCTGACGAGGTCGGTCCGGACGAGAAGAGACAAAGGGTACCCACTTTCCCGAATCGGCCAAAAATGGGTGTCGCACTTAAACGTCCATAACTTTTGCTACGGTGATCCGTTTTAAGCCCATGACCCGTTAAAACGAACCTTTGAACGAGAAGCACTCCATGGCTTGGTTGCTTTCTGGCAATACACCATGATTTGAGTGGGTATCGATAAACTGCATGATGTACGTTCTTTCGGTTTGGCCAATGCGTGGCTTCGGCAATATCCTACACGATTGTGGGTTTTTTGCAAGGTATTTACCTTAAAAACCTTATCATTTACTTTGTAGATGAACAATGTAAAGATTCGTGGAAATCCGACGAGGTCGGTCCGGACGAGAAAACACAAAGGGTACCCCCTTTGCCGAATCGGCCAAAAATGGGTGTCGCGCTTAAATTTCCATAACTTTTACTACGGGGATCCTTTTTAAGCCCATGGCCTGTCAAAACGAACTTTAGAACGAGAAGCATGCCATTTTTTGGTCGCTTTCAGGCAATACACCATGATTTGAGTGGGTATCGATAAACTGCATGATGTACGATCTTTTGGTTTGACCAATGCATGGCTTCGGCAATATCCTGGACGAGAGTGGGTGTTTTGCAAGTTATTTCCCTTGAAAACCTTATCACTTACATTGTAGATGAACAATGTAAAGATTCGTAGAAATCCGACGAGGTCGGTCCGGACGAGAAAACACAAAGGGTACCCCCTTTGCCGAATCGGTCAAGAATGGGTGTCGCCCTTAAACATCCATAACTTTTGCTACGGGGATCCGTTTTATGCCCATGACCCGTCAAAACGAACCTTAGAATGAGAAGCACGCCTTGGCTTAGTCGCTTTCTGGCACTACACCATGATTTGAGTGGGTATTGAAAAACTACATGATGTACGTTCTTTCGGTTTAGCCATTGCGTGGTTTCGGCAATATCCTGCACGAGAGTGGGTTTTTTGCAAGTTATTTCCCTTGAAACCCTTATCATTTATATTGTAGATGGATAATGTAAAGATTCGTGGAAATCCAACATGGTCAGTCCGGACGAGAAAACACATAGGGTACCCCCTATGCCGAGTCGGCCAAAAATGGGTGTCGCGTTTAAACGTCCATAACTTTTGCTACGGGGATCCATTTTAGACCCAAGACCTGTCAAAACAAACCTTAGACCAAGAAGCACATCTTGGCTTAGTTTCTTTCTGGAAATACACCATGATTTGAGTGGGTATCGATAAACTGCATGATGTACGTTCTTTCGGTTTAGCCATTGCGTGGTTTAGGAAATATCCTGCACGAGAGTGGGGGTTTTGCAAGTTATTTCCCTTGAAACCCTTATCATTTATATTGTAGATGGAAAGTGTAAATATTCGTGGAAATCCAACATGTCGGTCCGGACGAGAAAACACAAAGGGTACCCCCTTTGCTGAATCGACCAAAAATGGGTGTCGCACTTAAACGTCCATAACTTTTGCTACGGGGATCCGTTTTATGCCCATGACCCGTCAAAACGAACCTTACAATGAGAATCACGCCATGTCTTGGTCACCTTCGGGAAATACACAATGATTTGAGTGGGTATTGATAAACTGCATGACGTACATTCTTTCCGTTTGGCCAATGCGTGGCTTCGGCAATATCCTGTACGAGAGTGGGTTTTTTGCAAGTTGTATCTCTTGAAAACCTTATCATTTACATTGTAGATGAACAATATAAAGATTCGTGGAAATCCAACGAGGTCGGTCCGGACGAGAAAACACAAAGGGTACCCCCTTTGCCGAATCGGCCAAAAATGGGTGTTGCACATAAACGTCCATAACTTTTTCAACGGGGATCCGTTTTAAGCTCATGACCCGTCAAAACGAATATTTGAAAGAGAAGCACTCCATGGCGTGGTAGCTTTCTGGCAATACACCATGATTTGAGTGGGTATCGATAAACTGCATGATGTACGTTCTTTCGGTTTCGCCAATGCGTGGCTTCGGCAATATCCTGCACGATAGTGGGTTTTTTGGAAGTTATTTCCTTTGAAAACATTATCATTTACATTGTAGATGAACAATGTAAAGATTCGTGGAAATCCACAAAGGCTACCCTCTTTGCCGAATCGGCCAAAAATGGGTGTCGCGCTTAAACGTCCATAACTTTTGCTATGGGGATCCGTTTTAGGCCCATGACCTGTCAAAACAAACCTTAGACCAAGAATCACGTCTTGTCTTGGTCTCTTTCTGGCAATACAACATGATTTGAATGGGTATCTATAAACTGCATGATGTACGTTCTTTCAGTTTAGCCATTGTGTGGTTTTGGCAATATCCTGCACGAGAGTGGGTTTTTTGCAAGTTATTTCCCTTGAAACCCTTATCATTTATATTGTAGATGGAAAATTTAAAGGTTCGTGGAAATCCAACGAGGTCAGTCAGTACGAGAAAACACAAAGGGTACCCCCTTTGCTGAATCGACCAAAAATGGGTGTCGCACTTAAACGTCCATAACTTTTGCTACGGGGATCCGTTTTATGCCCATGACCCGTCAAAACGAACCTTAGAATGAGAATCACGCCATGGCTTGGTCACCTTCTGTAAATACACAATGATTTGAGTGGGTATTGATAAACTGCATGACGTACGTTCTTTCTGTTTGGCCAATACGTGGCTTCGGCAATATCCTGTACGAGAGTGCGTTTTTTGCAAATTATATCCCTCGAAAACCTTATCATTTACATTGTAGATGAACAATATAAAGATTCGTGGAAATCCGACGAGGTCGGTCCGGACGAGAAAACACAAAGGGTACCCCCTTTGCCGAATAGGCCAAAAATGGGTGTTGCACATAAACGTCCATAACTTTTGCCACGGGGATCCGTTTTAAGCCCATGACCCGTCAAAACGAATATTTGAATGAGAAGCACTCCATGGGTTGGTAGCTTTCTGTCATTACACCATGATTTGAGTGGGTATCAATAAACTGCATGATGTACGTTCTTTCGGTTTGGCCAATGCGTGGCTTCGGCAATATCCTGCACGAGATTCGGCTTTTTGCAAGTTATTTCCCATGAAACCCTTATAATTTATATTGTATATGGACAATGTAAAGATTCGTGGAAATCCGAAGAGGTCGGTCCGGACGATAAAACACAAAGGGTACCCCCTTTGATGAATCATTCGAAAATGGGTGTCGCACTTAAACATCCCTAACTTTTGCTACGGGGATCCGTTTTATGCCCATGACCCATCAAAACGAACATTAGAATGAGAAGCACGCCATGGCTTGGTCGCTTTATGGCAATACATCATGATTTTAGTGGGTATCGATAAACTTCATAATGTACGTTCTTTCGGTTTGGCCAATGCGTGGCTTCGGCAATATCTTGCACGAGGGTGGGTTTTTTGGAAGTTATTTCCTTTTAAAACCTTATCATTTACATTGTATATGAACAATGTAAAGATTCGTGGAAATCCACAAAGGCTACCCTCTTTGCCGAATCGGCCAAAAATGGGTGTCGCGCTTAAACGTCCATAACTTTTGCTTCGGGGATCCGTTTTAGGCCCATGACCTGTAAAACAAACCTTAGACCAAGAAGCACGTCTTTGCTTGGTCTTTTTCTGGAAATACACCATGATTTGAGTGGGTATCGATAAAATGTATGTTGTACGTTCTTTCAGTTTAGCCATTGTGTGGTTTCGGCAATATCCTGCACGAGAGTGGGTTTTTTGCAAGTTATTTCCCTTGAAACCCTTATCATTTATATTGTAGATGGAAAATGTAAAGATTCGTGGCAATCCAACGAGTTCAGTCTGTACGAGAAAACACAAAGGGTACCCCTTTGCTGAATCGACTAAAAATGGGTGTCACACTTAAACGTCCATAAATTTTGCTACGGGGATCCGTTTTAGGCCCATGACACGTCAAAACGAACCTTAGAACGAGAAGCACGCCATGGATTGGTCACCTTCTGGAAATACACAATGATTTGAGTGGGTATTGATAAACTGCATGATGTACGTTCTTTCGGTTTGGCCAATACGTGGCTTCGGCAATATCCTGTACGAGAGTGGGTTTTTTGCAAGTTATATCCCTTGAAAACCTTATAATTTACTTTGTAGATGAACAATATAAAGATTCGTGGAAATCCGACGAGGTCGGTCCGGACGAGAAAACAAAAAGGGTACCCTTTGCGGAATGGGCCAAAAATAGGTGTTGCACATAAACGTCCATAACTTTTGCCACGGGGATCCGTTTTAAGCCCACGACCCGTCAAAACGAATATTTAAATGAGAAGCACTCCATGGGTTGGTATCTTTCTGTCATTACACCATGATTTGAGTGGGTATCAATAAACTTCATGATGTACGTTCTTTCGGGGATCCGTTTTAAGTGTACGTTCTTTCTGGCAATACACAATGATTTGAGTAGGTATTGATAAACTGCATGATGTACGTTCTTTCGGTTTGGCCAATACGTGGCTTCGGCAATATCCTGTTCGAGAGTGGGTTTTTTGCAAGTTATATCCCTTGAAAACCTTATCATTTACATTTTAGATGAAAAATATAAAGATTCGTGGAAATCCGACGAGGTCGGTCCGGACGAGAAAACACAAAGGGTAAACCTTTGCCGAATCGGCCATAAATGGGTGTTGCACATAAACGTCCATAACTTTTGCCACGGGGATCCGTTTTAAGCCCACGACCCGTCAAAACGAATATTTGAATGAGAAGCACTCCATGGGTTGGTATCTTTCTGTCATTACACCATGATTTGAGTGGGTATCAATAAACTGCATGATTTGAGTGGGTATGAATAAACTACCCTCTATGCCGAATCGTCCAAAAATGGGTGTCGCGCTTAAACGTCCATAACTTGTGCTTCGGGGATCCGTTTTAGGCCCATGACCTGTAAAACAAACCTTAGACCAAGAAGCACGTCTTTGCTTGGTCTTTTTCTGGAAAAACACCATGATTTGAGTGGGTATCGCTAAAATGTATGTTGTACGTTCTTTCAGTTTAGCCATTGTGTGGTTTCGGCAATACACCATGAGAAGCACTCCATGGCATGGTTGCTTTCTGGCAATTCACCATGATTTGAGTGGGTATCGATAAACTGCATGATGTACGTTCTTTCGGTTTGGCCAATGCGTGGCTTCGGCAATATCCTGCACGAGAGTGGGTTTTTTGCAAGTTATTTCCCTTGAAAACCTTATCATTTATATTGTAGATGGACAATGTAAAGATTCGTGGAAATCCAACAAGGTCAGTCCGGACGAGAAAACACATAGGGTACCCCCTTTGTCGAATAGGCCAAAAATGGGTGTCGAGTTTAAACATCCATAACTTTTGCTACAGGGATCCATTTTAGGCCCAAGACCTGTCAAAAAAAAACTTAGACCAAGAAGCACATCTTGGCTTGGTTTCTTTCTGGCAATACACCTTGATTTAAGTGGGTATCGATAAACTGCATGATGTACGTTTTTTCGGTTTAGCCATTGCGTGGTTTAGGAAATATCCTGCACGAGAGTGGGGTTTTTGCAAGTTATTTCCCTTGAAACCCTTATCATTTATATTGTAGATGGAAAATGTAAAGATTCGTGGAAATCCAACGAGGTCGGTCTGGACGAGAAAACACAAAGGGTACCCCCTTTGCTGAATCGACCAAAAATGGGCGTCACACTTAAACGTCCAAAACTTTTGATACGGGGATATACAATGATTTGAGTGGGTATCGATAAACTGCATGATGTACGTTCTTTCGGTTTAACCAATGCGTGGCTTCGGCAATATCCTGTACGAGAGTGGGTTTTTTGCAGGTTATATCCCTTGAAAACCTTATCATTTACATTGTAGGTGAACAATATAAAGATTCGTGGAAATCCGACGAGGTCTGTCCGGACGAGAAAACACAAAGGGTACCCCCTTTGCTGAATCGACCAAAAATGGGTGTTGCACATAAACGTCCATAACTTTTGCTACGGGGATCCGTTTTAAGCCCATGACCCATGAAAATGAACCTTTGAATGAGAAACACTCCATTGCTTGGTAGATTTCTGGCAATACACCATGATTTGAGTGGGTATCGATAAACTGCATGATGTACGTTCTTTCGGTTTGGCCAATGCGTGGCTTCGGTAATATCCTATACGAGTGTGGGTTTTTTGCAAGTTATTTCCCTTCAAACCCTTATCATTTACATTGTAGATGAACAATGTATAAATTCGTGGAAATCCGACGAGGTCGGTCCGGACAAGAAAACACAAAGGGTACCTCCTTTGCCGAATCGGCCAAAAATAGGTGTCGCGCTTTAACATCCATAACTTTTGTTACGGGGATCCGTTTTATGCCCAAGACCCGTCAAAACGAACCTTAGAACGAGAAGCACACCATGGATTGGTCACCTTTTGGCAATATACAATGATTTGAGTGGGTATCGATAAACTGTATGATGTACGTTCTTTCGGTTTGGCAAATGCGTGGCTTCGGCAATATCCTGTATGAGAGTGGGTTTTTTGCAATTTATATCCCTTGAAAACCTTAACATTTACATTGTAAATTAACAATATAAAGATTCATGGAAATCCGACGAGGTCGGTCCGGACGAGAAAACACAAAGGGTACCCCCTTTGCCGAATCGGCCAAAAATGGGTGTTGCACATAAACGTCCATAACTTTTGCTACGGGGATCCGTTTTAAGCCCATGACCCGTCAAAATGAACCTTTGAACGAGAAGTAATCCATGGCTTGGTAGCTTTCTGGCAATATGTAACACCCTGAATTTTGGGATTGGGTGAGAAGTTGACCATTACCCAAAGTTCAAGGGGGCAAAGTGTAACTTGGGTAATATATATACAAAGTTAAATCTAGATATTTTGTAAAATATCAGATTTGAGTTCTTGAGATCTTTGAAGTCAGAGAGAAAGGAAGGCAGCAGAAGAAGCTTTGTTTTGGGTCGATCATTTCGGGCAAATCGAGGTACGAATCTAGCTTAATGCTTTGATCTGAATGCTTTTAGCCGTGTAGAATCTCGTTGTGTAGGTTTTGAACCGTTCCATTTTGAGATCTGAGTATTTTCTCATTTGGATCTGGGTTGAATCTGGGTTCTGCATCGCTGTTCTTGATGAACAAGGCGATGGTCAATCGACCGAAGGTTTGATTCGACCGGACTGGTGTTCGACCGAAGGTTTGATTCGACCGGACTGGTGTTCGACCGAAGGTTTGATTCGAACGGACTGGTGTTCGACGGAAGGGTTGATTCGACCGGATGGTTGATTCGATCGAGGGGTTGTTCGACCGGATGGTCCCTCGACCGGTGTTGTCTGTTCGACCCGGGGTAGTGTTGGACCGGGGAGGTGTTCGACCCGGGGTGGTGTTCGACCGGTTGTTGCCTTTAACCGGATTAGGTTCTGTTAAGTTGTTAGCTTCTGTGTCTTTGAGTCCTATTCAAGTAACGAGAGGTTTATCTGTATTTCGACTTACCGATTCTTTCGGTGTTATCATAGGTAGCGCTCGTTAAGAAGAAGGAAACAGAGGTGAGTTCTTACTATCATTTTAAACTATATACATATCAAAAGTTACCTTTTGGATCTTATCTTATTAAAGTAAAATGATGTTTTACTTGCACGTTATGTGATTATGCAAAAAGAATGATTAAAAGCCCTTTTTAATGATTTTCATTCTTACCAGAAGTTGAACTGGAAATAACATTTTGTTTATAAAATGTATTTATACCATATGTTTATTTATGGTTGGTCACATATGTTGTTGTGACGAGTCCTTACCATTACTAGTGGATCCCTAGGTTTTGGAGTAGACTGTATTGTTGGGATGTTACATTCCCCAGAATTGTAGCTATGGATCACTTGTTCCTCGGGGGCAACTTGGTACGGTTATGTGAGGCCGGATACTAGCCATGGTTCATAGTGATCCTAGTGAAGGAGTATACCTTGGTTTTGCGCTTGGGGCTTGATCTCACGTTGAAGCACGGACTTTGTGATTCGTATCCGCGGACTCCAATTGGTTTAGCTCGTAACTCGGATTGTTGGCCTAACTTTGTGTTACGCCACGATCCTTGGTAAAATATTTTGTTTTCGGTCCTTTTGTGGTATGTTTATAACGAAAAAGCCCGATTGTGGCGAGGACCTAAATTGTAAACTTAATCTCTTTGGAAATGTTATCTTGATGCAAATGTTTTATCTTTTGAGCTTCATAAACTGTATGTTCTCACCAGGCTTTAAGTCTGACACTTTTTCTCAAATGGTATGTGTATCAGGTTTCCATTAGCGGTGGGTTGCCGGGGTTTTTGGAGAGACGAGTTTTGAGTCTCGAGGTTTTTGGGATTGATTAGTATTATTGTTGGGCATTGTTAAGTCCCATTCTTTTGATGAAATCCTTGTATAGGATTGTATAGTCTGGAGGACTGATCCCATTTATGAAAAGTTATGGTTTTACATTCGTTATATTGTCAGATTTCCAGGTTTTGATTTACTCTGATTTTCGAGGTGTTACAAGTTGGTATCAGAGCTCTAGTTTAAGCGAACTAGGCATGAATGTAAGATGTCTAGACTTAGACTGCGTATGCTAAGAATTGATCCGCGAGATTCGGGTAGAGCTCCTAAGTTGGGTTAGTCTTAGATTCGACGGAAAGTACGTTTATCAGGCGTTGTAGTAGTGGTGACAAGAACCATTATGTGTTGTATGTTCATAATTTCACTTAGCTAATGTTATTATGAGGATATTGTACGTAAGAGTCCTTGAATTGCTATTAATATGACATTTGGTAATGTGGTAGTACGTTTTCCTTTCGTGTTTTTCTATCTTTTCTTATCTCTTCCACTGCTCCGTGTAGCAGTTCAGAATGGTGAATACGCGTGGTAGACCGCGTACTCGTGTTGACGGTCTGGAAGCGACAGCCTCCACAGCTGATCAGCCGGAAGGAGTTGAGGTTGTCGTGCGTCCGCCAGTTCAACAAATACTAGGTGGGGGGCCAGAGGTCATTCCGCGTGTGGACCTGGCTTCATCTCACCCAGTTATAGGGGATGCTAATCCCCAGTCAGAGTTGTTGGCCAGCGTGATGTTGGCAATGAGAGAAGAGATGGCCAAGCAGCAAGAGTTTCTGCTAAAAGCGATGGAGGACCGCGACGTGAACCATCGGAGAAGTGAGACGGTGGTGGAGAACGTCGTAGTAGGTTCTGGTGATGATGGTATAAGGGTCACGGCAGTAGAGCGCAAGAGTTCTGAAGCTCCGGGGAACAGGAAGAGTTGTTCCTATAAGTCCTTTCTGGGCTGCGGACCGCCAGAATTCTTCGATTCTGACGACCCGGTGGTGTGCGTTAAGTGGATCCGAGCGGTTGAGCAAGATTTTGGCTCTTCCGAATGTGGTGATGATCAGAGGGTGCGGTTTGGTACCCAACTGCTGAGGGACACTGCACTCATCTGGTGGAATATCATCCAATCCACTCTATCTCCGGAAGTACTGGCTCAGTTGTCGTGGGTCGAGTTCAAGAAGAAGCTGCTAGAGGAGTTTTGCAACGAGAGGACCATGGACCGAATTGAGAAAGAATTCCGTTCTTTGGTGAAAGGGAGCCTGACGGTGAGGGAGTATACCCGTCAGTTTATGGAGAAACTTGACCTGGTGGGGCACGCTGCCCCAACAGAGAAAGACAAGATGAAAGCTTATCTCAACGGCTTGCCAGCGGACATGCAATCTATGGTCCATAATTTCAAGGCTTCTAACCTCCGAGAGATAGTGGAAGAAGCTCAATTTATGGAAGATCTGTTCGCGAAGGGCAAATCTGAGAAGGCAGTGGTGGTTACTGAAAAGAGAAAGTGGGAGAACAGTTCAGTACCTCCCAAGCGGACCCGACCTTTTGTTGGGAACCGCAACTTCAGCAATTATCAGGAAGCTAAGTGGTGCCCGAGGTGTCGAACTAAGCATCACGGTAACTGTTACAACAATTCTCAAGTTTGCTATAAGTGTGGGAAGCCCGGTCATACTGTCAGAGATTGCCCGGTCAGTGGAATCGTCTGTTACGAGTGTAAGGCACCGGGGCATGTAAAGAGAGATTGCCCGAAGCTTGTGTCGGGTAGCGCGCCAGCAAGGAAGGAGAACCCTCCTAAGGTTCAGAGTCGAGCATTTCATATGACGGCCGAAGAGGCTAGAGCATCCGCTGATGTGGTATCGGGTACTTTTCTTATAAACTCTGTACCTGCTCGTATTTTGTTCGATACGGGTGCTAGTTTCTCTTTCGTATCTAAATTATTCCGTCAGAAAATTGCTATGCCCACTACTAGTCTTGAGGATGCATTAGTAGTAGAAATAGCAGATGGTAGGCAAGTTCTGATCCACGAAATTCTGAAGCAGTGTGCTCTTAGCATCGAAGGGAGAGAATTTCCGATCGATCTGCTACCAATGTCAATCGGGGGTTTTGATGTTGTAATCGGTATGGATTGGTTGTCAAACAATCAGGCCGAGTTCTTGTGTTCCAAGAAGATGATTCGACTTCCCAACCTCTCTGAAGAGGTCGTGGTCATCTATGGCGAAAAGAGAAAGGGTGAAGTGGCAATAATCACAATGGCAAAAGCACGCAAGTGTTTAGTAAAAGGATGTTCGTCCTTCCTAGCCTATGTGATCGATGCCAAGTTAGAGAAGTCCAAGCTGGATGATGTGAAGATCATGCGGGAGTATCCAGATGTCTTTCCGGACGACTTGCCCGGGTTGCCGCCCGATCGTCAGGTAGAGTTTCGGATTGATCTTGTGCCAGGCGCTGCACCGATCGCTAAAGCACCTTATCGTTTAGCGCCATCGGAGATGCAAGAGATGGTGGCACAACTCCAAGAGCTTTTTGAGAAAGGATTCATAAGACCGAGTTCGTCACCTTGGGGAGCTCCGGTCTTATTTGTTAAGAAGAAGGATGGCACAATGAGAATGTGCATCGACTATCGTGAGTTGAACAAAGCTACAGTGAAGAACAGGTATCCGCTTCCGAGAATTGACGACTTGTTCGATCAACTTCAAGGAGCGGGTTGTTTTTCCAAAGTCGACTTACGATCAGGCTATCACCAAGTGAAGGTGAGAGAAGAAGATGTTCCGAAGACGGCTTTCAGAACGCGTTACGGCCATTACGAGTTCCTTGTAATGCCTTTTGGCCTGACGAACGCACCAGCGGTGTTTATGGACTTGATGAATAGAGTGTGCCGACCATTCCTCGACAAGTCGGTCATTGTATTCATTGACGACATACTCGTGTACTCCAAGAGTGAGACAGAGCACGAGCAGCATCTTCGTGAAGTTCTGGAAGTGTTGAGAAAAGAGAGATTGTACGCCAAGTTTTCCAAGTGCGACTTTTGGCTTAAAGAAGTACAATTTCTGGGACACGTAGTCACTCGGGACGGAGTGAAAGTAGATCCCTCCAAGATTGAAGCAATGATGAATTGGGAGCCTCCTAAGAGTCCGTCAGAGATTCGAAGTTTCTTGGGTCTGGCGGGATACTACAGGAGATTCATTCAAGACTTTTCGAAGATCGCTTCTTCCTTGACAGTTCTGACTCGGAAGAATGTGAAGTTTGAATGGGCAGAGGCCCAAGAGAAGGCATTCCGGATTCTTCAGAAGAAATTGTGTGAAGCTCCGATCTTATCTTTGCCTGAAGGGTCGGAAGATTTCGTGGTTTATAGCGACGCTTCAAAGATGGGATTGGGTTGTGTGTTGATGCAACGAGGCAAGGTAATCGCTTATGCCTCGAGGCAGCTCAAAATACACGAGCAGAATTATCCAACTCATGATCTGGAGTTAGCAGCAGTGGTGTTCGCTTTGAAGCTTTGGCGACACTACCTCTACGGCACGAAGTGTACTCTTTACACGGATCACAAGAGCCTGAAGTATGTCTTTGGTCAGAAAGAGCTGAATATGAGGCAAAGGCGATGGCTCGAGTTGTTGAAAGACTACGACTGTGAATTGCTTTACCATCCCGGTAAGGCGAACGTGGTGGCCGATGCGCTAAGTCGGAAGGACTATAGCGGGAGTATTCGGGCTACCCATTCAAGAATCGAGCTAGTGTCTAGTCTTGTTGAGAAGATCAAGACATCTCAGATGGAAGCATTGTTAGAAGAGAATCTCAAAGAGGAAGTCATGACAAAACAACGTTTACTCTTAACGGAAGATAGCCGTGGGGTGAAACTGTTCAGCGGTCGTGTGTGGGTGCCCAAGGTTGGGGGAAACCGTGAGCTGTTGCTAGAAGACGCACACAAGTCCAAGTATTCCATTCACCCGGGAAGTACGAAGATGTACAGGGACTTGAAGTTGCACTATTGGTGGCCGGTGATGAAGCTTGATGTGGCGCGTTACGTTGAGCGTTGTGTGACGTGTTCGCAAGTCAAAGCCGAACATCAGCGACCGTATGGGAGTCTTCAGTCTTTAGAGATTCCCGAGTGGAAGTGGGAGCATATCACCATGGACTTCGTGACGAAGTTGCCTAAAACTCTTCGGGGACACGATACCATCTGGGTGATAGTGGATAGATTGACGAAGAGCGCTCACTTTCTGCCTATGCGCGAGACTTTACCGATGGATAAGTTGGCGAAGCTTTATATCGATGAGGTGGTCTCGAGGCATGGAATACCGTTGTCGATCGTGTCGGATCGTGACAGCCGGTTCACTTCGAACTTCTGGGATGGGTTTCAGAAAGAGCTTGGTACGCGAGTTAAGTTGAGTACGGCTTACCATCCGCAGACCGACGGGCAGAGCGAACGAACGATCCAAACCTTGGAAGACATGTTGAGGTCTTGTGTCATCGATTTCGGGGGTAGTTGGGACTCTCACCTGCCTTTGGTAGAGTTTGCTTACAACAATAGCTACCACTCGAGTATTGGGATGGCACCTTTTGAAGCATTGTATGGGCGAAAGTGTCGGACTCCCGTGTGTTGGCTGGAAGCAGGAGAGAAGCAGTTCGCCGGACCTGAAATCGTGCAAGAGACTGCCGATAAGGTCAAGTGTATTAGAGAGAGGATGAAAGCGGCTCAAGTTCGTCAGAAGAGCTATGCCGATAAGAAGAGGCGACCGATGGAATTCCAAGTAGGCGACCGCGTTATGCTTAAGGTATCGCCATGGAAGGGCATCATACGGTTCGGAAAACGTGGGAAGTTGAGTCCTCGTTTCCTCGGACCTTTCAAAGTACTTAAGCGTGTAGGGTTGCAGGCCTACCAGTTGGAACTGCCACCGGAGTTGAGTAGAATACACAACACGTTTCATGTCTGCTACCTCCGGAAGTGTTTGGCGGTAGAAGACAGCGTCATTCCCCTCTCAAAGATAAGGGTTGACGAAGGTAACCGTTGTGTGGAAGAACCCGACGCCATCTTAGAGAGAAAGACTAAGAAGTTGCGTCATAAGGAAGTCACTTTGGTCAAGGTGCAGTGGAAGCATCACCGAGGAGCAAATGTGACTTGGGAATCTGAGGAGGATATGAAGCGTAGATATCCTCATCTCTTTGTATAGTTGGATTTCGGGGACGAAATCATTCCCAAGTTGGGGAGGATTGTAACACCCTGAATTTTGGGATTGGGTGAGAAGTTGACCATTACCCAAAGTTCAAGGTGGCAAAGTGTAACTTGGGTAATATATATACAAAGTTAAATCTAGATATTTTGTAAAATATCAGATTTGAGTTCTTGAGATCTTTGAAGTCAGAGAGAAAGGAAGGCAGGAGAAGAAGCTTTGTTTTGGGTCGATCATTTCGGGCAAATCGAGGTACGAATCTAGCTTAATGCTTTGATCTGAATGCTTTTAGCCGTGTAGAATCTCGTTGTGTAGGTTTTGAACCGTTCCATTTTGAGATCTGAGTATTTTCTCATTTGGATCTGGGTTGAATCTGGGTTCTGCATCGCTGTTCTTGATGAACAAGGCGATGGTCAATCGACCGAAGGTTTGATTCGACCGGACTGGTGTTCGACCGATGGTTTGATTCGACCGGACTGGTGTTCGACCGAAGGTTTGATTTGACCGGACTGGTGTTCGACGGAAGGGTTGATTCGACCGGATGGTTGATTCGACCGAGGGGTTGTTCGACCGGATGGTCCCTCGACCGGTGTTGTCTGTTCGACCCGGGGTAGTGTTGGACCGGGGAGGTGTTCGACCCGGGGTGGTGTTCGACCGGTTGTTGCCTTTAACCGGATTAGGTTCTGTTAAGTTGTTAGCTTCTGTGTCTTTGAGTCCTATTCAAGTAACGAGAGGTTTATCTGTATTTCGACTTACCGATTCTTTCGGTGTTATCATAGGTAGCGCTCGTTAAGAATAAGGAAACAGAGGTGAGTTCTTACTATCATTTTAAACTATATACATATCAAAAGTTACCTTTTGGATCTTATCTTATTAAAGTAAAATGATGTTTTACTTGCACGTTATGTGATTATGCAAAAAGAATGATTAAAAGCCCTTTTTAATGATTTTCATTCTTACCAGAAGTTGAACTGGAAATAACATTTTGTTTATAAAATGTATTTATACCATATGTTTATTTATGGTTGGTCACATATGTTGTTGTGACGAGTCCTTACCATTACTAGTGGATCCCTAGGTTTTGGAGTAGACTGTATTGTTGGGATGTTACATTCCCCAGAATTGTAGCTATGGATCACTTGTTCCTCGGGGGCAACTTGGTACGGTTATGTGAGGCCGGATACTAGCCATGGTTCATAGTGATCCTAGTGAAGGAGTATACCTTGGTTTTGCGCTTGGGGCTTGATCTCACGTTGAAGCACGGACTTTGTGATTCGTATCCGCGGACTCCAATTGGTTTAGCTCGTAACTCGGATTGTTGGCCTAACTTTGTGTTACGCCACGATCCTTGGTAAAATATTTTGTTTTCGGTCCTTTTGTGGTATGTTTATAACGAAAAAGCCCGATTGTGGCGAGGACCTAAATTGTAAACTTAATCTCTTTGGAAATGTTATCTTGATGCAAATGTTTTATCTTTTGAGCTTCATAAACTGTATGTTCTCACCAGGCTTTAAGTCTGACACTTTTTCTCAAATGGTATGTGTATCAAGTTTCCATTAGCGGTGGGTTGCCGGGGTTTTTGGAGAGACGAGTTTTGAGTCTCGAGGTTTTTGGGATTGATTAGTATTATTGCTGGGCATTGTTAAGTCCCATTCTTTTGATGAAATCCTTGTATAGGATTGTATAGTCTGGAGGACTGATCCCATTTATGAAAAGTTATGGTTTTACATTCGTTATATTGTCAGATTTCCAGGTTTTGATTTACTCTGATTTTCGAGGTGTTACAAGTTGGTATCAGAGCTCTAGTTTAAGCGAACTAGGCATGAATGTAAGATGTCTAGACTTAGACTGCGTATGCTAAGAATTGATCCGCGAGATTCGGGTAGAGCTCCTAAGTTGGGTTAGTCTTAGAGTCGACGGAAAGTACGTTTATCAGGCGTTGTAGTAGTGGTGACAAGAACCATTATGTGTTGTATGTTCATAATTTCACTTAGCTAATGTTATTATGAGGATATTGTACGTAAGAGTCCTTGAATTGCTATTAATATGACATTTGGTAATGTGGTAGTACGTTTTCCTTTCGTGTTTTTCTATCTTTTCTTATCTTTTCCACTGCTCCGTGTAGCAGTTCAGAATGGTGAATACGCGTGGTAGACCGCGTACTCATGTTGACGGTCTGGAAGCGACAGCCTCCACAGCTGATCAGCCGGAAGGAGTTGAGGTTGTCGTGCGTCCGCCAGTTCAACAAATACTAGGTGGGGGGCCAGAGGTCATTCCGCGTGTGGACCTGGCTTCATCTCACCCAGTTATAGGGGATGCTAATCCCCAGTCAGAGTTGTTGGCCAGCGTGATGTTGGCAATGAGAGAAGAGATGGCCAAGCAGCAAGAGTTTCTGCTAAAAGCGATGGAGGACCGCGACGTGAACCATCGGAGAAGTGAGACGGTGGTGGAGAACGTCGTAGTAGGTTCTGGTGATGATGGTATAAGGGTCACGACAGTAGAGCGCAAGAGTTCTGAAGCTCCGGGGAACAGGAAGAGTTGTTCCTATAAGTCCTTTCTGGGCTGCGGACCGCCAGAATTCTTCGGTTCTGACGACCCGGTGGTGTGCGTTAAGTGGATCCGAGCGGTTGAGCAAGCTTTTGGCTCTTCCGAATGTGGTGATGATCAGAGGGTGCGGTTTGGTACCCAACTGCTGAGGGACACTGCACTCATCTGGTGGAATATCATCCAATCCACTCTATCTCCGGAAGTACTGGCTCAGTTGTCGTGGGCCGAGTTCAAGAAGAAGCTGCTAGAGGAGTTTTGCAACGAGAGGACCATGGACCGAATTGAGAAAGAATTCCGGTCTTTGGTGAAAGGGAGCCTGACGGTGAGGGAGTATACCCGTCAGTTTATGGAGAAACTTGGCCTGGCGGGGCACGCTGCCCCAACAGAGAAAGACAAGATGAAAGCTTATCTCAACGGCTTGCCAGCGGACATGCAATCTATGGTCCATAATTTCAAGGCTTCTAACCTCCGAGAGATGGTGGAAGAAGCTCAATTTATGGAAGAGATGTTCGCGAAGGGCAAATCTGAGAAGGCAGTGGTGGTGCCTGAAAAGAGAAAGTGGGAGAACAGTTCAGTACCTCCCAAGCGGACCCGACCTTTTGTTGGGAACCGCAACTTCAGCAATTATCAGGAAGCTAAGTGGTGCCCGAGGTGTCGAACTAAGCATCACGGTAACTGTTACAACAATTCTCAAGTTTGCTATAAGTGTGGGAAGCCCGGTCATACTGTCAGAGATTGCCCGGTCAGTGGAATCGTCTGTTACGAGTGTAAGGCACCGGGGCATGTAAAGAGAGATTGCCCGAAGCTTGTGTCGGGTAGCGCGCCAGCAAGGAAGGAGAACCCTCCTAAGGTTCAGAGTCGAGCATTTCAGATGACGGCCGAAGATGCTAGAGCATCCGCTGATGTGGTATCGGGTACTTTTCTTATAAACTCTGTACCTGCTCGTATTTTGTTCGATACGGGTGCTAGTTTCTCTTTCGTATCTGAATTATTCCGTCAGAAAATTGCTATGCCCACTACTAGTCTTGAGGATGCATTAGTAGTAGAAATAGCAGATGGTAGGCAAGTTCTGATCCACGAAATTCTGAAGCAGTGTGCTCTTAGCATCGAAGGGAGAGAATTCCCGATCGATCTGCTACCAATGTCAATCGGGGGTTTTGATGTTGTAATCGGTATGGATTGGTTGTCAAACAATCAGGCCGAGTTCTTGTGTTCCAAGAAGATGATTCGACTTCCCAACCTCTCTGAAGAGGTCGTGGTCATCTATGGCGAAAAGAGAAAGGGTGAAGTGGCAATAATCACAATGGCAAAAGCACGCAAGTGTTTAGTAAAAGGATGTTCGTCCTTCCTAGCCTATGTGATCGATGCCAAGTTAGAGAAGTCCAAGCTGGATGATGTGAAGATCGTGCGGGAGTATCCAGATGTCTTTCCGGACGACTTTCCCGGGTTGCCGCCCGATCGTCAGGTAGAGTTTCGGATTGATCTTGTGCCAGGCGCTGCACCGATCGCTAAAGCACCTTATCGTTTAGCGCCATCGGAGATGCAAGAGATGGTGGCACAACTCCAAGAGCTTTTTGAGAAAGGATTCATAAGACCGAGTTCGTCACCTTGGGGAGCTCCGGTCTTATTTGTTAAGAAGAAGGATGGCACAATGAGAATGTGCATCGACTATCGTGAGTTGAACAAAGCTACAGTGAAGAACAGGTATCCGCTTCCGAGAATACACGACTTATCATTTACATTGTAGATGAACAATGTATAAATTCGTGGAAATCCGACGAGGTCGGTCCGGACAAGAAAACACAAAGGGTACCTCCTTTGCTGAATCGGCCAAAAATAGGTGTCGCGCTTTAACATCCATAACTTTTGGTACGAGGATCTGTTTTATGCCCAAGACCCGTCAAAACGAACCTTAGAACGAGAAGCACGCCACGGCTTGGTCACCTTTCGGCAATATACAATGATTTGAGTGGGTATCGATAAACTGTATGATGTACGTTCTTTCGGTTTGGCAAATGCGTGGCTTCGGCAATATCCTGTATAAGAGTGGGTTTTTTGCAATTTATATCCCTTGAAAACCTTAACATTTACATTGTAGATTAACAATATAAAGATTCATGGAAATCCGACGAGGTCGGTCCGGACGAGAAAACACAAAGGGTACCCCCATTGCCGAATCGGCCAAAAATGGGTGTTACACATAAACGTCCACAACTTTTGCTACGGGAATCCGTTTTAAGCCCATGACCCATCAAAACGAACCTTTGAATGAGAAGCACTCCATGTCTTGGTAGATATCTTGCAATACACCGTGATTTGAGTGGGTATCGATAAACTGCATGATGTACGTTCTTTCGGTTTGGCCAATGCGTGGCTTCGGCAATATCCTGCACGAGAGTGGATTTTTTGCAAGTACTTCCCTTCAAAACCTTATCATTTACATTGTAGATGAACAATGTAAATATTTGTGGAAATCCGACGAGGTCGGTCCGGACGAGAAGACATAAAGGGTACCCACTTTCCTGAATCGGCCAAAAATGGGTGTCACGCTTAAACGTCCATAACTTTTTCTACGAGGATCCATTTTAAGCCCATGACCCGTCAAAACGAACCTTTGAGCGAGAAGCACTCCATGGCTTGGTTGATTTCTGGCAATACACCATGATTTGAGTGGGTATCGATAAACAACATGATGTACTTTCTTTCGGTTTGGGCAATTCGTGGCTTCGGCAATATCCTACACGAGTGTGGATTTTTTGCAAGTTATTTCCCTTGAAAACCTTATCATTTACATTGCAGATGAACAATGTGAAGATTCGTGGAAATCCGACGAGGTCGGTCCGGACGAAAAAACACAAAGGGTACCCCCCTTTGCCGAATCGGCCAAAAATGGGTGTTGCACATAAACGTCCATAACTTTTGCAACGGGGATCCATTTGAAGCCCATGACCCGTCAAAACGAATCTTTGAATGAGAAGCACTCCATGTCTTGGTAGCTTTCTGGCAATACACCATGATTTGAGTGGGTATCGATAAACTGCATGATGTACGTACTTTCGGTTTGGCCAATGCGTGGCTTCGGCAATATCCTGCACGAGAGTGGGTTTTTTGCAAATTATTTCTCTTGAAAACCTTATCATTTACATTGTAGATGAACAATGTAAAGATTTGTGGAAATCCGACGAGGTCGGTCCGGAATAGAAGACACAAAGGGTAACCAATTTCCCGAATCGGCCAAAAATGGGTGTCGCGCTTAAACGTCCATAACTTTTGCTACGGGGATCCGTTTTTTGCAAGTTATTTCCCTTGAAAACCTTTTCGTTTACATTGTAGATGAACAATGTAAAGATTTGTGGAAATCCGACGAGGTCGGTCCGGACGAGAAGACACAAAGGGTACCCACTCTCCCGAATCGGCGAAAAATGGGTGTCACGCTTAAACTACCATAACTTTTGCTACGGGGATCCTTTTTAATCCCATGACCCGTCAAAACGAACTTTAGAACGAGAAGCAGGCCATTGTTTGGTCGCTTTCTGGCAATACACCATATTTGAGTGGGTATCGATAAACTGTATGATGTACGTTCTTTCGGTTTGGCCAATGTGTGGCTTCGGCAATATCCTGCACGAGAGTGGGTTTTTTTCAAGTTATTTCCCTTGAAAACCTTATCATTTACATTGTAGATGAACAATGTAAAGATTCGTGGAAATCCGACGAGGTCGGTCTGGACGAGAAAACACAAAGGGTACCCCCTTTGCCGAATCGGCCAAAAATGGGGGTCACGCTTAAACATCCATAAATTTTGCTACGGGTTTTCATTTTATGCCCATGACCCGTCAAAATGAACCTTAGAGTGAGAAGCACGTCTTGGCTTGGTCGCTTTCTGGAAATACACCATGATTTGAGTGGGTGTCGATAAACTACATGATGTACGTTCTTTCGGTTTAGCCATTGCGTGGTTTTGGCTATATCTTGCACGAGAGTGGGTTTTTTGCAAGTTATTTCCCTTGAAACCCTTATCATTTATATTGTAGATGGACAATGTAAAGATTCGTGGAAATCCAACAAGGTCAGTCCGGACGAGAAAACACAAAGGGTACCCCCTTTGCCGAATCGGCCAAAAATGGGTGTCGCGTTTAAACGTCCATAACTTTTGCTATGGAGATTTGTTTTAAGAACATGACCTGTCAAAAAAATACCTTAGACTAATAAGCACGTCTTGGCTTGGTCGCTTTCTGGCAATACACCATGATTTGAATGGGTATCGATAAACTGCATGATATACGTTCTTTCGGTTTAGCCATTGCGTGGTTTCGGTAATATCCTGCACGAGAGTGTGTTTTTTGCAAGTTATTTCCCTTGAAACCCTTATCATTTACATTGTAGATGAACAATGTAAAGATTTGTGGAAATCCGACGAGGTCGGTCCGGAATAGAAGACACAAAGGGTAACCACTTTCCCGAATCGGCCAAAAATGGGTGTCGCGCTTAAACGTCCATAACTTTTGCTACGAGGATCCATTTTAATCCCATGACCCGTCAAAACGAACCTTTGAGAGAGAAGCACTCCATGGCTTGGTTGCTTTCTGGCAACACACCATGATTTGACTGGGTATCGATAAACAGCATGATGTACTTTCTTTCGGTTTGGCCAATGCTTGGCTTCGGCAATATCCTACACGAGTGTGGATTTTTTGCAAGTTATTTCCCTTGAAAACCTTATCATTTACATTGTAGATGAACAATGTGAAGATTCGTGGAAATCCGACGAGATCGGTCCGGACGAGAAAACACAAAGGGTACCCCCTTTGCCGAATCGGACAAAAATGGGTGTTGCACATAAACGTCCATAACTTTTGCTACGGGGATCTGTTTTATGCCCATGACCCGTCAAAACAAACCTTGAGTGGGTATCGATAAACTGCATGATGTACGTTCTTTCGGTTTGGCCAATGCGTGGCTTCGGCAATATCCAGTACGAGAGTGGGTTTTTTGCAAGTTATATCCCTTGAAAACCTTATCATTTACATTGTAGATGAACAATATAAAGATTCGTGGAAATCCGATGAGGTCGGTCCGGACGAGAAAACACAAAGGGTACCCCCTTTGCCGAATCGGCCAAAAATGGGTGTTGCACATAAACGTCCATAACTTTTGCTACGGGGATCGGTTTTAAGCCCATGACCCGTCAAAACGAACATTTGAATGAGAGGCACTCCATGGCTTGGTAGCTTTCTGGCTATACACCATGATTTGAGTGGGTATCAATAAACTGCATGATGTACGTTCTTTCGGTTTGGCCAATGCGTGGCTTCGGCAATATCCTGCACGAGAGTGGGTTTTTTGCAAGTTATTTCCCTTGAAAACCTTATCATTTACATTGTAGATGAACAATGTAAAGATTCGTGGAAATCCGACGAGGTCGGTCTGGACGAGAAAACACAAAGGGTACCCCCTTTCCCGAATCGACCAAAAATGGGGGTCACGCTTAAACATCCATAACTTTTGCTACGGGGATTCATTTTATGCCCATGACCTGTCAAAACGAACCTTAGAGTGAGAAACACGTCTTGGCTTGGTCGCTTTCTGGAAATACATCATGATTTGAGTGGGTGTCGATAAACTACATGATGTACGTTCTTTCGGTTTAGCCATTGCGTGGTTTTGGCTATATCCTACACGAGTGTGGGTTTTTTGCAAGTTATTTCCCTTGAAAACCTTATCATTTACATTGTAGATGAACAATGTATAAATACGTGGAAATCCGATGAGGTCGGTCCGGACGAGAAAACACAAAGGGTACCCCCTTTGCCGAATCGCCAAAAATGGGTGTCGCGCTTAAACATCCATAACTTTTGCTACGGGGATCCGTTTTATGCCCATGATCCGTCAAAACGAACCTTAGAAGGAGAAGCACGCCATGGCTTGGTCACCTTCTGGCAATACACAATGATTTGAGTGGGTATCTGTCAGGATCTAATTCTTAACAAGAATAATGAACTCAGAAACAATATTAAAGAAGTTGCGGAATAACACTTTAATATTCAATGTTAGAGCATAAATCTGTTGGATACAAGATCAAGAAGACTGAAGGTCAAAGTTCAAGAAAGTCATAGCTGAGAAAGTCAAAGTCTTTTGTAATAAAAGTCAAAGTGTCTTTGTATTTGTTTTTGTATTTTATTTTCCTTGTATTAGGTGTTGGTATAAATAGTCTTGTATTCTTTGTATTTCGTAAGTAAGTCAACAGAAACAAAGCGTATTATTCAGTTGTATTTTTAGAGAGAGAAATCTGTTGAGAGAGA
Source organism: Arctium minus (assembly GCA_954870635.1). Lineage (NCBI taxonomy): Eukaryota > Viridiplantae > Streptophyta > Magnoliopsida > Asterales > Asteraceae > Arctium > Arctium minus. The sequence continues at coordinate 1,190,701 of OX941097.1, forward strand.
GAAAGAGAGTTCTAGAGAGAGAAAGTTTGTAATCTTGAATTTGAAGTGAAATCAAACAGGTAATTTGATTGAAATCTTGTTTTGTGTTTGATTAATTGTATTTAGGAACTAGAATCTGGGAATAATAATTGGTATCAGAGCAGATCCAAATCGAAAAATCAAGAAAATACGAAAGTTCGTCTGTGTTCTTGAGCGAAAAAAAAAAATAATCAAATCTGAGTTTTAGTGCGTTTTTGGAGTAGCAATCGATTAGATTTTGTTCAGATAGCATAATCGATCGAGTCTGTATAGGTGATTTCAAGAAATGCACTGTATTTGATTGTTAATTTTGATTTTAGTTGAGTTTGAAGTTCACGAGTCCTGTGCACTGTAATTGAGTCGATTTATACATTTTTGTGTATTTGATCGAAATTAGTTGTTAAGTTTGTATTCTAGTTGTTTAGACGAGTGAATTGTCAAAGTTTAGTGTTGAAATTCTAGCTTTAAATGAGTTTTTGGTGTGATTTTGATCGATTTTAGAGGTTTGCGCGTGTTCATCAAGATTTGCGTTTCATTCATCGAGGTTTGCGTTTCATTCATCAAAGGTTTGCACGTGTTTGTCAAGGTTTGCGAAAGTTGAGTTTGCGTCTGTAACTACAATCGCGAAGTTGGGTTTGCGTCTGTAACTACAATCGCGAAGTTGAGGTTTGCGTTAATCACTTGAAACGCAAAGTCAAGGTTTGCGTTTGCCTCTTGAAACGCAAAGTCAAGGTTTGCGTTTGCCTCTTGAACCGCAAAGTCAAGGTTTTCATTTCCCACTTGAACCGCAAAGTAAGGGTTTGCGCTTCTCTCTTGAACCGCAAAGTAAGGGTTTGCGCTTCCCACTTGAAGCGCAAAGTGTGGAGGACTTAGAGAAATTTTTCAAAACTATAATATGCCCTATAACCGGGTAGCGGGACCCCCGTGCTAAGTCTGCGAAGGGGGACATATTTCTGGTTGTGATCAAAATTTCTGATTTTATATTTCAAGTTTTCTGTATTTTCTTGATTGTTTCATTTGGACTAACGATCAGTTTCTAGTTTCTTATTGCATATATTTTTCAAACAGGTTTAAACAAGATGACTTCCAAAGATGCTCTTTCAATTGGCACTGATGTCAAGCCACCTGTACTGTTCAAAGGAGAGTATGAACAGTGGAAAGACAGATTCCTTGATTTTATATACAGACATGCAAATGGAGAGAATATTATGTTGTCAATCACAGAAGGTCCTATGGCACCAATCATGGTTCAAATACTAGATGATGATTCTTCTGATAGTGAAGATGGTACTGAGGAAAGAGATCAAAAGATGAAAACAGTGGCAGTGGATATCTCTCAATATTCTGAAGAACAGAAAAGCCGATACAAAGCTGATAAACAAGCAAGATCCTTACTTCTTCAAAGTACCCCGAATGACATCTACATCAAGATAGACAGCTACAAAGGAAATGCTAAGAAGATGTGGGATCAGTTGCAAAAGATGATGATGGGTTCCAAAGTTGGCAATCAAATGAAAGTAGCTAACTGCATAAATAGCTACGAGGAATTCAAAGCAAAAGAAAATGAGAGCCTAGAGGAAACCTATGAGAGGTTTGTGCTTCTTCTGAACGAACTCTCAAAGAACAAAGTGAAGAAGAAGCAAATTGAAAACAATGTTAAATTTCTAAGCATTCTACAACCAGAGTGGAAGAAGCATACACGTAGGATGAAGCAGATGAAGGATCTGAATGACATACCATTACATGAGGTATATGAGACTTTGAGGCAGAATGAAGAAGAAGTGGAAGAGAAAAGAGCTGAGAAAAAGAAGGCAGAAAAGGTTCCTGATCCTATTGCATTGGTAGCCGGAGAGAAAAAGAAAGAAAAGAAAGAAAAGAAGAAAAAGAAGAAAGTGATAACAAGTTCTGAGTCTGAATCTGAATCAGATGGTGATGGTGGAGAAAGCCTCAAACAGGCTATGTTGCTATTGACCCGTGCATTCCAGAAAAAGTTTTACAAGAAGCCCGGATCTAACTCACAGAGGTACTCTTCATCAAGTTCCAAGAATCATGAGCACCGAGAAAGGGTGGAAGGAAGGAGATATGAAGAGAACAGATATGTTGAGAAGAAACCTGATGAAAGGAAGAAGTTCAAGAATGATTACACTGTTGCAGAAAAGCCAGCAAGTGATCCAGTTAAATGCTACAACTGCGGCAAAATTGGACATTTTGCAAAGGATTGTAGAAAGCCAAAAGTTCGTAATTCTCAATACTATCAGAACAAACTACTCTTGGCCAAACAGCAAGAAGCAGGCATCGCTTTAATGGCAGAGGACGAATTTTGGCTGGATCATTCAGAAGGTGAAGAAGAAGAGAAGGAAGAAAATGCTCATCTCTGTCTTATGGGAAAAGAAGTGAAGTATGATGAGTCAGATGACGAGACAGCTGATGAGGTATTAAACTTAACTGAAAAAGATTTTGTAACCAAAATGGAAGCTATGATGGTTAAGCTTAATGATCTTCAAGTAAAACTGAAGAAAGAAAAAGACAGAGATGCTAAAAGAAACAATAAGATCTTTGAACTCAATAAGTCGGTTATTGGGAACAAAGATCTGATTAATTCTTTACGCAAGTCTGCTTCTGATTCTAAATCTCAAGTAGATTGTTTTGAAAAGAAGATTTCTGATTTTGAAGTTAAATTTTCTAAATATGAGTTTGAGAAGAAAGAATCTGCACTAATTGTTCATAAACTGCAGGTTGAGAACAAGCTTTTGAATAAGAAGGTAAATGGTCTGGAAGTTAAACTTTACGCAAGAGGACAAACAGATCAAACCATTTTTCTTAATGCACCTGATGAAGAGGCTGATGTTAAGGAAAAATGGGGACTTGGTTTTAAAAACCCCCATTACTTAAAGAAAGCTATCAGAAAACAACCAGCATTATATAATTTTGATTTTCTTGCTTGTGCTGGTAAACATACTCATTTAAAACCCAAATTTATTACCAAATTACCGGAAGAAGTTGAGGCCAAAAAAACTGAAAATAGAAAGAATGTAAAGAAAATGCAACTACCATTTAACTATGCAAAGTTAAATGATAGTTATCTTTTAGAAACACCAAAAGTTCTTTCAAATGATTATTTTGCTAGTTATTATGTTTCTGAGATGAAGGTAAAACCTGCAATTGCAAAGGTTTATGTTCGTCCACTCATTCTTGAGAGCAAAACAGTTGAGTTGGAAAATGTTTTATCTGATGAAAAACTTTTGGTTGATATTCAACAAAGTGTATTTTCTACTGTATTAAAGAACACGATTTTTCAATCTACATCTACAAAGTGTTCTAAAGTTTCTAAGGCACCTCAAACTTCGTTTGATAATTTTGATGACTTATTTGAGTCTGCAAATGAATTTCTTAATTCTGATGATGGGTGCATAGACGAAATTGATATGTTTGACTTCAATGCTTCTCTTCCTAATCATTATACTTGTCTTATAGATGATAAAGTGTTACCAAGTGTTCTTAAAACTGATGACTCATCAACTAAGGTTGGTGAATCAGTTTCTGTAACTGCTGATTACTATGCTCAAGGTAAGAAACATAAGAAACAGCGATTACAGAAACAGAAATACACTGGTACACAAAAGAAAACTCAATCTCAGAAATCTGCTTTTCCTAATAGATCTAAATCTTTTGTTTCAGATATAAGCAAGAAAAGGTCGAAAGCTCGAACTGAATGGCGACCAAAAAGGAAGGATCATGAGATAGCTGGATCAGTTTCTGATAATTCTTGTACTAGATCAGTTAGTAGTGATAATGATGTAATTGATCAACTTGCTTCACATAAACAAAACCTTGTAACTTCTTACAAGCGATATTCAATAAAGCAATTGATTCAATTATCTCCTATTTCTACTACATCTTATAATTATCGGAGAAATGATTTTGCTTACTCTCATAATTCTTCTGATTGGTTTGGATCTTATTATGTTTATTCTTCAAGATCAAATATTTTTAAATGTTTTCAAAAGAACAGAGGGTCCATTTTCAAATGGATACCAAAATCTTGTACTAATCTGTTAGGACCCGTTTTTAAATGGGTACCTAAATCTATTGTTTCCTGATTTCTCTTGCAGACCCGACATATGTGGTACTTGGACAGTGGATGTTCCAAGCATATGACTGGGCAAAAAGCTTTATTGTCTAACTATACAGAGAAATTCAGTGGAAATGTCAGATTTGGAAACGATCAGCTTTCACCTATCTTAGGATATGGTGACATTATTCAAGACAACATAACGATCAGTAAAGTGATTTATGTCGAAGGCTTGGGGCACAACTTTTTCAGCATTGGTCAATTCTGTGATAAAGGGTTAGAGGTCAACTTCAAAGCTAAGAGATGTTCAGTTCGTACGGAAGATGGCAATGAACTCTTAGTCGGAAATCGAAAGACGAACCTCTATACCATCAATCTTTCAAAGGTACAGAATGACAATCAAGTTTGCTTGATGACAAAGGCTTCATTTCAGCAAAGTTGGCTCTGGCACAGACGTTTATCACACCTGAACTTTCGTTATATCAACAAGCTGGTTAGTGGGAAATTGGTAAAAGGACTTCCTGAGTTAAAATACGAGAAAAGACACTTATGTGCTGCATGTGAGAAGGGTAAGATGAAGAGAGCTCCGCATAAACCGAAGCCTGAACCAAGCACTAGTTCTCCACTAGAATTGTTACATATGGATTTGTGTGGTCCGATGAGAACACAAAGCTTGGGTGGAAAGAAATACGTGTTGGTTATTATGGACGATTATTCAAGATACACATGGGTCAAATTTCTTCGATCAAAAGATGAGACGCCCGAAGTTCTCATTACTTTCTTAAAGACGACCCAAGTGAATATGCAAAGACAAGTCAAGTTTCTTCGAACTGACAACGGTACAGAGTTCAAAAACAAGACAGTTGAAGAATATCTCGAATCGGTCGGGATATCACATCAGTACTCTGCTGCTCGTACGCCTGAACAAAATGGAGTAGTCGAAAGGCGAAATCGAACGCTAGTCGAGGCCGCTCGGACTATGCTTAGCCAATCGGACTTACCTCTATTCTTGTGGGCAGAAGTTGTGTCGACTGTATGCCATACTCAAAATCGATCCATGATACACCGCCGTTTTCAAAAGACTCCATATGAGCTGATCAACAACAAAACACCAACAATCAAGTATTTTCACATATTTGGGTGTAAATGTTTTGTGCTTAACGACAGAGAGAGTCTGAATAAATTCAGTGCTAAGGCGGACGAGGGTATCTTCATTGGTTATTCTTCAACATCGGCAGCATATCGTGTTTATCTAAAGAAGTCAAAGACAGTTGTCGAGAGCGTCAATGTCACATTTGATGAAGAAATGGCTTTTGAACAACTCAGTTCAGAACCCGTTATCACTGGAGTATTAGCTTCTGGGCAGATCAGTCCAGAACCTGCTTCTACAGCGAATAATTCGAATAATGCTTCTACATCTATTTCACATTTAACTGATTTAGATTTGTTATTTGAATTCTTTTATGATGAGTTTCTAGGTTCTAATATACCAAAATCTGTTGTGACTGACAGGTCTGAAGATACAAGTTGCAATCATCCAGTCACTTCAGATGTCATAACTGAACAAGCATCCCCTGTTCAGTCAGAAACTCACATTCCTACAATTACTCCTACAGTTGAAGATGTACAAGTAAATGCTGAGCCAGAAGTAAATGTTTCAGTTGGGTGTAATACAATGTCTACTCAACAGCTAGAGTCTGTTGTTCCAACTGATGCTTCTGCACCTGAAACTTCAACTGCAAACCCCCCTCCTATTATTCAAACTGAAAATTATGATAGTGGATTTCTAGATGATGATCATGTTCAATCAGTATCTACTCCACTCCCTCATGAGCATCGCTGGACCAAAGAGCATCCTTTACATCAAGTAATTGGAGATCTCAACAAGCCTGTACAAACGAGGTCAGCGACTTTTAATCAATGTATGCATGACTCATTTCTCAGTAAGATTGAGCCAACGCGAGTATCAGAGGCTCTTGATGATTCGGACTGGGTATCTGCTATGCAAGAAGAAATCAATCAATTTGAAGCCCTAAAGGTTTGGAGATTAGTTCCAAAACCAGAAGGTAAAACAGTGATAGGAACTAAATGGGTATTCAAGAATAAAAAGGATGAAGATGGTATCGTCATAAGGAACAAAGCTAGACTTGTTGCCAAAGGTTACCGGCAAGAGGAAGGCATAGACTACGATGAGACGTATGCTCCAGTAGCGCGTATAGAAGCAATCCGCATGTTTCTAGCCTACACAGCTCATAAGAATTTCACAGTCTTTCAGATGGATGTGAAAACAGCCTTTCTGAATGGCATTCTTAAAGAGGAAGTGTACGTGTCTCAACCAGAAGGGTTCGTCAATCCAGAGAAGCCAGATCATGTTTATATCTTGGACAAAGCCCTCTATGGTTTAAAATAATCCCCTCGAGCATGGTATGACGTTTTATCTAAATTCTTGGTCAAGTCCGATTTTTCTAAAGGTAAGGTTGATACCACTTTATTCATCAAAAAGGAAAAAGCTGATATTATTCTTATTCAGATTTATGTTGATGATATAATATTTGGTTCTACAAATCCAAAATTTTGCAAAAACTTTTCTAACCTCATGGTGTCACGTTTTCAAATGAGTATGATGGGAGAGATGAATTTCTTTCTCGGATTACAAGTTAAACAATTTTCTACGGGGATTTTCATTAACCAATCTAAGTACATTTTGGACATTCTTCGAAACTACAAAATGGAAAATTGTAAACCAATTGGAACCCCGATGGCGCTAGGTACTAAGATTAACACTGATCCTTCGGGTAAAAGTGTTGATGTTAGGACTTATAGAGGTATGATAGGATCGTTAATGTATCTTACATCTAGTAGACCAGATATTATGTTTTCAACATGCTTATGTTCTAGATATCAGGCTGCTCCCAAAGAATCCCATGTGGCTGCTGTCAAACGGATTTTTAGATATCTGAAGGGCACTGCAGACCTTGGTCTGTGGTATTCTAAGGATACAGGGTTTCAACTGACTGCCTACTCAGATGCAGATCATGCAGGTTGCATGTTGGACAAAAAGAGTACTTCTGGTCACATTCAATTTCTTGGAGACAAGCTCGTTAGCTGGGCATCAAAGAAACAATTATGCGTTTCCACATCGACTGCTGAAGCAGAGTACGTAGCTACTGCCAGTTGCTGCTCTCAAGTCTTGTGGATGCGAACACAGCTAAAAGATTATGGATTCAAGTTCGACAAAATTCCAATATATTGTGACTCGAAGAGTGCAATTGCCATTTCTGCTAATCCTGTCCAGCATACGAAAACCAAACACATTGATGTGAGGTATCATTTTATTAAAGATAATGTAGAAAAAGGAACAATTGAACTTTATTTTGTAAAAACAGATTATCAACTTGCAGATTTATTTACCAAACCATTAGATGAAAAGAGATTTAATTTTCTTGTTTCTAAGCTTGGTATGTTAAATCTTAAGACGTAATCGGTTGTTACCTAATAAAGTTACATATTGTTATTTTTCATCATTTTTCTTTATCATTATGTTTGAAGGATATCTGCACTTTAAATGTTTGCTCATGATCTCAGGGGGAGTAAGAGAAGATTTTAGATGATCTACATTCATTTGAGGAGGAGCATAACTAATTTCTGCATTTTACTTAACTGACAAATTTTTTGTGATGCATGATTTTAGGGGGAGCATATAAGTCATGTCAAAAGGAGTAAGACTATGATTTCTGATTATTTCTGATCAGAACTCGTACTTTAATTGTTTTACTGCTTTACGTCTTTTATTTTTATTTTCGAATAAATTTTGTGAATAAATTTTGACTAAACTTTGAGACTTATGTAGGATGAGAGAAGATGACACGATCATATCTTGATGACTACAGCTGACTTTATGAGAATTAAGATTGAGCGGAAAAGGTAAATTTCTTATCTTAATCTCAAATGTATTTGAAAGAAGGACAACTTTCAGATATAGAAAACATGTTCTTAAATGTTCAAACCACTTCCCGATTTTTTAACAGATTTTATAATTTGGAAGTGTGATTTTAAATGTTTTCATTTTATTTTTGTGCTTCATTGATAAACAAACCGTGTGTTTCCAAAGATAAATACTTGCGTATTGTCTTTTCTATATACTTTCAAGTATTCACACACACCGGTTTGACTTTTTGTTCTAAATGTTCTTACCATGTCTCATATTGAAACATATTTTTCGATGGTAAGACACCCCGCTTGTATTTCAAAGATTTTTGAGCGATATTTCATTTCGAAGCGTTTCATTCAAGAATGTCTATATTTTTGTTTCATATAGACTATACTGTTACTCTTGACCATAAGCTTTGATTGTTATATCATTCATTTCTGATCATTTTCATACAATGTCAGATTTTCAAACAAGTCTTTTGCATTTATATTCATTCATTCAATATACTTGTTTGAAAATACTTCCATGTTTTAAAATGCTCATATCTTCATGATTATATTCTGAGCATACATTCATCTGACATTTGTATATGAGCTTTTACTGATAAAGTTAAATCATCTGAGCAACATTATGCTTTTATAGGAAATATGGGTTCTTTGTGCTAGGAATTAACTGAACTTCTATGGAATCACGTTAACCAGTGATTTCTACCCAATAAGTTAATCCATAGAGATTGAGTGTGAGGAGTCAAAAAGAAATGAGTGTGGGTTGTTTGATGAGGTAAAATGTAAAGGAGATTTTGGTTAGTAGTGAGCTTAATGATTAAAAGAAAGAGGGTGAGAGATTAGAGTAAAAGAATATCAAACTCTGCACCAACTACTTTCTGAGCCGGGCAGCCACATTACTAGCGTTTCACAATTCTTTGGTGAACGTTATTGAAACAGGCAACTAGCCCATACCAACTCCTGACAAAACCCCACCAGCCACTCATTTTCTTCTCAAAAAGAAAATGTTTCACATTTTCAAGGGGACGCAACACATAATCTATCTGGTTTTCATTTGGAAAATCTGGATATTGAAAAAGAAGGAAGTCTGCCCTACCTTCGCACTTTAATCATGCACATTGAGTCTGTGTTTATCTACTGTTGTCTCAGTGGTTGACACTATGTTGAGCCTTTATAAAAGCAATTTTCGTGCTTAATTCTTTCTACACTTGCACGAACACACAAGGAATTTGTTTTCTTGTCATAACATTCATAGAAATTGCCTTTGTGGTATTTCGATGATTGGATGGAAGCCCTGGGGGAGTGAACATCAAAAAGATCCTTTATATTGTGTATTCGTTACACACAGTGACTTCGTGTTATTGACAGGCATTTTAACTGATTCATTTGTTGATTCAGGAGTTACATGTTCTTATTTTGTCTAGATTTGAAAAGATCTGGATGAATACTTGGCTATGGATAACAGAATCAGAGGCTCAGTTTGAAAGATTAGTGGTCAGAAAGTCTTCAAAGACATTTCTTGGAGAAAGTTTTGATGATATCGATGCTCAAATCATCAAAAAGGGGGAGAAGAGTTCAAGAAATGATAAAGTTTTGAGAGATGATTTTTAAAGAAATGTCCAAGTCAGAAGATTCAAAGTGAAGATTTAAAGAAGATCAAAGAATTTCTGAAGATTTGAGGAAATTTTCTTTGAAGATTATTTGCTAAAGCAATTCGAGTTGATTCTGAAGATAATTTCTTTCCAAAGCCTGAAAGTATGTTGTGAATGTTTTGGAAAGAATACCGTCAAAGATAAAGGGGAGATTGTATTGACAGAGATTAAAGTGAAGATTGAATTGCTAGATCTTTCAACAGTGATCTTGAATCCAAAGGGGGAGATTGTTAGAGCATAAATCTGTTGGATACAAGATCAAGAAGACTGAAGGTCAAAGTTCAAGAAAGTCAAAGTTGAGAAAGTCAAATCTCATTAAAGTCAAAGTCTTTTGTAATAAAAGTCAAAGTGTCTTTGTATTTGTTTTTGTATTTTATTTTCCTTGTATTAGGTGTTGGTATAAATAGTCTTGTATTCTTTGTATTTCGTAAGTAAGTCAACAGAAACAAAGCGTATTATTCAGTTGTATTTTTAGAGAGAGAAATATGTTGAGAGAAAGAGAGAGAGAGTTCTAGAGAGAGAAAGTTTGTAATCTTGAACTGAAACCAAACAGGTAATTTGATTGAAATCTTGTTTTGTGTTTGATTAATTGTGTTTAGGAACTAGAATATGGGAATAATATTCAACAATCAATGTAACAGTGAATCAGAAATCACAATCTTGTAAACTTTATTGAATGATTAAAGCTACAAGATTTTAAACAAAACCTCAATATTGATGAACAGGCTCACCAATACGAATTCTACTTCTCTAGAACTAGGGTTCTAAACCTTGAGGTTAATTCTCTCTCTAAAAACTTATCAATCAAAAGTTAATTCTATCATAGACTTCTATACTATTTATACAAGACATATTACAAGATAATTATCAAAATACAATTGATCTTCAGTCCATAATTATCTTCTTTACTTTAGCAAGTCTTCTATACAGCTGTCTTCATTCCATATTGAGTCTTCATCTCATAAGCAGCACTAACCATCTTCAGCAGCATTAAAATCCTCAGCAGTAGTAATTGTGTTCAGCAGTATTAACTTTGATCTGACAGTACTAACTTCAGAAGTACTAACTACTAGCAGTACTAACTCTCCAAGCAGTACTAACTTTTGAAATAGCAGTACTAACTTATCAAGCAGTATTAAATCTACTAGCAGTAGTAATCAGTGGTGCTAGCAGCATTAACCATACTTAAGCAATTCTTTAATTCCCAACAATCTCCTCCTAACTTGATTTTTAGGAAGAGAAGTCAAGTTCTTCAATTATGGTCTTCAAGATGCTTTCAACACTACAGCTTAGTTGCCCAAATTTGGATTCAGACCCAGACTTTGATTGATTGTCCTTCTTACCACAATTCTGGCCATTTCTGATTCCTTTGCACACACTAGTTTAGCTTTCAGCATCCCATTCAGCTTCTCCTTGCTATGATCATATACTTTGTCCACCAGGTAGTATTCATGATAACAGTTATCTATTGTGATCATGTATACACCACAGTTTTCAAAGAGTATCCACTTATCAATCTTCTTAAATACATACCCATGATGTAGATCCTTTATCCTGTGCACCACTTTTTCTGGTTCAAACATCATACACAAGTATTCCATTGCAATTTTGAGTAGACTTTCTTCAGTTCCTTTCAAAACAGGCTCATATAACTTCATTCCTACTTTACGCATTTCTTCTAGGTCAGCCCTGGAACAACTTCTGATCACTTTGCCCCAAGTTGAGTAGACTTCAAACACATCACCAACTCTTTTGAGTCTGAAGTACTCCTTTCTGTTGTCCCTCAGAATATCCCAAAAGATGATTTCTGGTGCTTTCACAGAAATGGGAACAGCCTGTACTGGGTCTATTACAGTCATGAACAAATCAACCTACTCATTTGATTGCAGATTGGATGGTTCTGGATTCTGCTCTGGTTCTGCTGAAGGTGGAACAGAAGATTCTGCCTCTGTTTCTGCTTCTTCAATCCTTGGCTTCTTGGATTGTTTCTTGGAGGCTATGGTCTTCACTCTTTTTGCAGATTTCATTTCCATTCCAACATTCTCTTGCTCTTCCTTCTTTTCTTCAACTTTTTCCTTTGAAGGTGTGGTTTCCTCAAGGAATGGTTGTTGGATGTTGAGATCATGCCTCTCTTTCATCCTTCTTTCTGCTTCTTCCCTTTGAGAGGAATCCACTTGAAGCTTTGTCATTTCCTTCTTATACAGTTCCTCTACTTTGCTGTATGCCATGTTAGTAAACATTTCTCCCTTTACACCAATTGAGCCTTTCAGAAAGTTGATCATTTTTCTCCTTTCTTGATTGGCCAAAAAGGTCTTGGAAGGTTGTCTTTTCTGCTTCTTGACTGGCATTCTTTGCTTGGATGCTTTCACTGGTATTTTCTTGGCCTCAATTGCAGTTTTCATGCTCTTTTGATACTCTTCATTGAGATTTCTGGCCATCTCCAGTGCAAGCTCTCTGTCCTTTTCTGATTGGAGTTGTTCTTCCTTTTCCATCTCATCTTGAAGCTGTTTTGCCACTTCTTCATCTAACTCCAACTGGTTCTTCTTCTTTAAGGGTTGTTCAGATTCAACCATCTTAGCTTTTCTCTTTGCATCCTTCAAATCTGCCTCACTCATTTCTTTTCTTTTCTTTTCAAGGCCTCCTTCTTTAATGACCACTCCCTTGGCCTTTTGAGTACCCTTAGGAGTGTCATTCTTGGCTTTTACCAACGTTTCTGCAATTTCCAATTCTTGAACAGATAGCCCTGTTACTGCTGCTACCTGTTCTGTTACCGCTGCTTGTGATTCTGTTTCTGCTTCTGCTTGAACCTCATCTGTTTCTGCTGCTTGTGGTTCTGTTTCTGCTTCTTTCTCCCCCTCAAAATCAAATCCCATCTCAGATGTACTTTCCTTTTCTGCTTCAGCCTCTTGATTCTCCCCCTTGTTGAAAGCATCATTAGCACTTGTTCTCTTCTTCAAAACAAACTGTCATCTCCTCTTCTTGTGCACCAATCTTGTCCCCATTTTCTTCAATTTGGTAATCTGTACTTGTTGAGACAGAATTACCAATTTCATCTCTTCTATGTCTTTGCCTTGTTTGATGACATCCAGATTAATGTTGCCCATAGTTTCCATCAATTCATTGAAGTCATATCTGTCCTCACCTCCTTTTGGTGTGTTTACCACCTTTGGAGGATCATTGGATCTTTTAGTAGTAGAGGTCTTCTGCCTAGAAGAAGCACCTGCTACCCCCTTGGGTTCTTGGCACCTGGGACCTTTGGATGATTGCTCACCCAAAGTTGCCATGGGGAAGGTCTTATTGATGTTACCACTGGCCTCCTCTGTGCTAGCAGGAGTAGTGGCAGCCTTTGCACCCATATGCTCATGCATCTCCTTAGTGAGCACCTCCTTGGGGTTGGGAGACACCCCTGTGGTTTCCCTATAGATATTCTCTAATGGAGAATTCTCCATTAGAGGGCTTGAAGGCTTGGAGGGTGAAGGTACAAGAAGGGAAGGAGCCTTCTTTACCTTTTTCCTAATGTAAGTATTGGTGATTGGAGAAGTTGGTTTTTGAAGAAGGGACTGAGGGATTGATATACTGATTGAAGGTTGGGATTGGCTTTTAGTGGGATGGTCTAATGAGGGCCTTGACCCTGAAGCCATACCTTCTTGATTGTGGGACACCACCATCATTGTAGAGAACAATGGGGTGTCAACTCCTTCCGAGTCCATGGCAGATCTCTTCATATTTGAAAAGACCTTGCCCTTGGGGATTTTAGGTACATATACCTCATCAAATTGAGGCATATCCGTCAATTCAGTGGTTATAACTGCCTGGAAAAATCTTGGGTACATATAGAAACTCTTTTTATTTCCCAAGTTTGACACAAGGTCATTGAAAATCATTTTTGAAAAATTATACTTTCTGGCAGTGGCCAAGCAGACCAAAGCATAAGCAATGGTACTACTGAACTCAGTCCATCTAGTAGTTTTTCTGGAAATACAATGCATAAGGGTATGGACAAAGAAACGCCATTGGGGAGAAAACTTAGCTTTAGAGAACTTGAAAACACCCAATGGGCCTCCATACCCCATTCTAGTGAGAGTGGAAAACAGATCATCATTAGAGATAGATGAGATACCTGAGGCATCGTCTAGACGTAGACTGATGCGAATTACCTCTTCAGAAACTGTCAAGGGTTTGTCACACACCCTTGTCTTGATAACTTGCACACCATTTTCAGTAATAGTGGTGGCATTAGCCCAAAATTGCTTCTGGTGCTCGATGTAGATGGATGGTGACACTGTAAGAGCGTACGCGATATGGCTGGACTTGAGTAAATCGACTATTTGATGAAATCCAGCAGCCTGCTTAGGCTTTTGAAGCATTGCTATCTTGTTGTGTTCATCAATAAACGCCATTGAAGCCATCGAGCTTGAGTAAACTGGACTGAAACTCACTAGGTGCTTGAGAGAAAAAGGTTAGAGAGAAGATGAACAGTATTCAAAGAGTCGTTATGAGCTTTTAGGCGGGTAAAAGGGTATTTATACGATTCGGGAAAGAAGCAGTATTAACCATCTAGCAGTATTAACTAACTAGCAGTATTAACTGAGAGCAGTATTAACCACTAGCAGTATTAACTGAGAGCAGTATTAACCACTAGCAGTATTAACTAACTAGCAGTATTAACTGAGAACAGTATTAACCACTAGCAGTATTAACTAATTAGCAGTATTAACTGAGACCTGAAGTATTAACTTTGCCCTGGCAGCATTAAAACTACACTGGCAGTAGTAACTATACTTACACTTTTTGAAGCTTGTGATAGTCTGATCAAGGCACTACACTTCCTGAGAAAGATGATTAGAAGCACCAAAAATAACCAAATAACAGGTATACAATCACTTTCTAAACATGAGTTTATTCAGAGTTGATCATGCCCACACTTGTGACCAAGAAAGTAAATCTACCCACATCAAAAGCTTTAGTGAATAGATCAGCAAACTGGTTATCAGTATGTACTTTAGCAACTTGAATAAGCTTCTTTTCATTGCAGTCTCTAATAAAGTGATACCTGATTTCAATGTGCTTTGTTTTGGAGTGCTTGACAGGATTGTTAACAATGCTAATAGCACTGCTATTGTCAATGAATATTGGAGTGTGCAGAAAGGTTACCCCATAGTCCAGCATTTGATTCTGAATCCATAGAACCTGAGAGCAGCAACTTGCAGCAGCAATGTACTCAGCCTCTGTTGTGGATAAGGACACTGTGGTTTGCTTCTTACACTGCCAAGATACTAGTCTTGCACCCAAAAGCTGACATCCCCCTGAAGTAGACTTTCTATCCATATTAGCACCACCCAAGTCACTGTCTGAATAAGCAATCAAGTCAAAGTTGGATTCATAAGGATACCAAAGACCTAATCTAGGTTGCCCTCTTAAGTATCTGAAAATCCTTTTAACTGCTTGAAGATGCGACTGCTTTGGCTTGACTTGGAATCTGGCACAAACACATACTGGAAACATGATATATGGTCTTGAGGCTGTGAGATACATGAGAGCAATCATTGATCTATAAAGATGGACATCAACATCCTCCCCCTCAAGATCAGCAGTGATTTGTTTGTGTGTTTCCATTGGTGTGCTTGCTGGCTTTGAGTCTGATAAACCATATTTGTCCAGGATGTCTTTCACATACTTTGATTGACTGATGAAAATCCCATCTTTCTGCTGTTTGACTTGAAGCCCAAGGAAAAAAGTAAGTTCACCCATTGCACTCATTTTGAAGCTCTTGTGCATCAACTCTTCAAAGTCTCTACACATCTGTTCTTTTGTAGATCCAAAGATGATGTCATTCACATAGATCTGAACAAGTAGAATGTCCTTCTTACTTCTTCTAATGAAAAGGGTTTTGTCAATTATTCCTCTTTCAAACCCATTTTCCAAGAGATAGGTAGACAGAGTATCATACCATGCTCTTGGGGCTTGATGTAGACCATAAAGTGCTTTCTTAAGTTTGTATACTCTGTCAGGATATGATGGATTCTTAAATCCAGGGGGCTGACAAACATATACTTCTTCATCAATTGTTCCATAAAGAAAGGCACTCTTTATATCCATCTGATATACCTTGAACTGCATAAATGAGGCATAGGCTAGAAACAGCCTAATTGCCTCTACCCTTGCAACTGGAGCAAAGACTTCCTCATAGTCTATGCCTTCTTCCTGAGTGTACCCTTGTGCCACTAGCCTTGCTTTGTTTCTGATTACTATTCCTCTCTCATCCTTTTTATTCCTGAAAATCCACTTGGTGCCAATTGCTCTATGACCTTTTGGAAGGTCCACCAAGTCCCAAACATCTTGCAACTTAAACTGTAGCAACTCTTCTTGCATGGCTTCTATCCAACTTGAATCTTTCATTGCATCATAGGCCTTTTTAGGCTCAATCTGAGATAGAAAGCAAGAGAGTACTGTATGTTGCTGATCCTGCATCTCTTGAAGTCTGCTTTGATTTCTAGTTATCATTGGAGAAGAGATGTCTCCTATTACCAGCTCTGTAGGATGGTTCTTTTGTGTTCTATTCTGATGACTAGGTTCTTCATTGATTCCCACTTCTAGATTGGAATCATTTAAGTCAGCTGAGGGGATCTCATCAGCTACTTCTGGTTCTTCATGCTCTGAATTCTCCTTATCCCTTCTTTCTTCTTCACTCTGAATTGGTTCAGTAACAGTCTCCTTTTCACAGATTTCAACAGGTTCCATTGTAGGTATGGGAAAGATCACAGATTGAGGAATAATGTTTTGTACTTGAACATCCCCTGATCCTCCACTTCCTGAACCTGCATGATCATCACTACTGAAACCCAAATAGTTAGTTAGTGAATCAATGTCAAACAACCACTGAGGACCAGAACCAATAGGGTTTGGTGTGTTCTCATTGCATTTGACATTGTCACTTTCCTCAATTATTCTAGAAGAAGAATTAAATACTCTGTAGGCCTTACTCTGAGATGAGTAACCAACAAGAAAACAATCATCTGCCTTGCTATCAAACTTTCCTAAGTGAGTTTTGGTATTGAGAATGGTACAAGGACACCCAAAAGGTTTGAAAAATCCAATAAATGGTTTCCTTTTATTTAAAAGCTCATATGGTGTCTTGTTCTTAGGCTTGACTACTAGAACTCTGTTTTGGACATAGCAAGCAGTATTAACTGCTTCAGCCCAGAAAGTAATTGGAAGTTTGGAATCAGCTAACAGAGATCTAGCAGCCTCAATCAGTGTCCTATCCTTCTCTCAGCAACACCATTTTGTTGTGGGGTCCTAGGAACACTGTATTGTCTCTCAATTCCTTTTTCCTCACAAAAGGTGTTTAGGTCATGATTTTTAAATTCAGTACCATTGTCTGACCTAATGACTTTTACTTTTTGATTTGTTTGGTTTTCAATTCTTAGAATAAAGGATTTGATCAGTCCACATGTCTCATCCTTAGTCCTTAGAAAATATACCCAAGTAAATCTAGAGTAATCATCAACAATAACTAAGCAGTATGATTTCTTACCTATACTCATAACATTTGTAGGACCAAACAGATTCATATGCAACAACTGAAGAGAAGAAGAAATTGTGTTCACTTCTTTGGACTTATGAGAAGTTTTGTGTTATTTGCCTTTGAGACAAGCAACACAGTGATCATCACATGAAAAGATTTTTGAAGGCAAACCTCTTACAAGGTTGTTTTTAACAAGTTTATTCATTGTTTTAAAGTTCATGTGACACATCCTTCTGTGCCAAAGAGATGATTCATCCAAAGATGCTCTTGAAACAAGACAGTTTAGGGATGAATCAGTTGAAACATTTTCCATATCCAAACAATAGACATTATCCTTTCTGGGAGTTCTTAGTAGTATCATCTTTTCATCAACTACCTTGAATCCAGGAGCAAGGATAATGCATTCTGAATTAGTGAATAATATACTATGCTGTTTGTCACAAACCTGTGATACACTTAACAGGTTGTACCTTAACTGCTCAACATAGAAAACATCCTCAAAGGTCATCTTACCTTTTGTTACATCTCCCTTACCACTGATCTTACCTCCATCTGGAGTATTACCAAAGGCAACATGTCCTCCATCAATTTTCTTGAAATTCTTGAGGCAAGCCATGTTCCCTGTCATGTGCCTAGAGCAACCACTATCAACATGCCAGATGCTCTTTCCCTTGAGTTCTTGGTTGCCCTGCACATAAGATAAATCAATTAGTATTGATTGGGAACCCAAGCCAAAGTGGTCTTGGGTCTCCCTTTCTCATCAAAGTATTTACACTCCTTTTTGATGAGATTTTTAAAATGAGAGCACTCTTTACTGGATTACTTTGTCAAGATGATAGGTCTAGCAGCACAAACACTAGAAGCAATACTAATTTTAGAAGTACTGACAGAGTTAGCAGTACTAATAGGGTTAGCAGTATTAACATTTGAAGAGGTACTAACAATGTTAGTTTTAGAAGTATTAATACTCTTATCAGCACTAACATTGGTAGCAGTAGTATTGCTTCTAGCAGCACTATCATTGTCAGCAACACTATTTGTGGTAGCAGTACTAACAGTTTTAGTGCTTTTGGGAATCCACATCTTGACACTTTCTTTCACAGTCTTTTTCTTCATGTGGCTTTTAGCTTTAACAGATTTCTTAGCCACATGGTTCCTTTCATCCTTCCTATAACCAAAGGGTTTTTGCATAGCTCTTTGAAAATTCATCCTTTGGTTAATAGGATTAAAGTAGCAGTGCTTGGCAAGATGATTCAATTTGCCACATATGAAACAAGGTTTTGGTCTGATGATTCTACTCAGATCAACTCCTTGTTTCTGAGCCCACTGATTATTCCAATTCCTTTGATTGCCCCTCCTTTTATCATGTTTCAGAGGCTCAGACTTATTACATGCACACTGTTTGCAAGGAACATGATTCACAACTGTAGTCTGCTTGTAATGAACCTTTTTGGACTCACCCTCAGTCTTTTCTACATCCTTAGATTTGACCCAGTTCCTTCCACAATCCTCATTGGTGATAATATTATTTTCTAAGGGAATCTCACCACTCACAGTATTGTCCTTACCCTTTCCAGCTTCTTTCTCAGTCTTGTCCTTAACAACTACTTCATCTAAAGGATCTATCTTAGTGGATCCCTCAGGTAAGTCCTTCCTATCCTTGGTCTCTAGCAGATCTGATTTAGGAGGGATGTAGTTGTTGTTGTATGGTGGTGGTGTGGTATTGTACCCAATTCCTGGTTTAAGCTTATCATGGATTTAAACCTTTAGGATTGAATCCATTGCTTTAGAAGCATATGAAAACTTTTCCACATCTAGCTTAACCTTGTCTAGTTCTCCTCTGAACTTTTCATTCTCCTCCTTGGACTTTGTCAGTTGGATTTCTAGATCATTCTTCTCCCACTTCCAGTAATTGGTATCATATGTGTGTTGAAGTTCATTGGCTTGGAAACCTTTAATTTGTTCCTCAAACCTCTCAACAATTTTCACATAGTCTTTTATATCTTTTTCTAATCTCTTAAGGTTATCACTCATATTCTGGTTGTGATCTCTGTACCTTTTAACAGTATCTATGCAAGTTTGAGAACAGAGATTAGAAAGTACCTCAGTTGGAAGATCAGATACCTCTGCCATGAGAGCTTGATTTTGAATAGCCTCTTCTGCTTGATCACTCCAGTCAAACCCCATTCCTTGTTGAGAAACAAGAGCTTGAGCAGAGTTTCTATTCTGGTTGAAGCTTCCAGTCTGATTTTGTTGGTGATTGTGAGACACTCCACTTCTGCATTCTCTGGCAAAGTGTCCCTTCATATGACATTTATAGCACTCCACCTTTGATTTGTCAAAGCCTGCACCATCTTCTCTTCTTTGGGAGAAGTTGTTCCTCCCAGTCCTTTTGATGAACTTCTTCACCCTCATAGAAAGCATGGACATTTTCCATTTAATATCCATCTCTTCAATATCATCAGGATGAAGCTGTTCCAAGTCATCATTGATTAAAGAGGAGTTTCCATGGCTGGAAAGAAAGGCTTCAAAAACAGATTCAGTGCCTTTTTCTTGATTTACTCCATTAGCAGCATTAACTGATTCAGGGTTAGCAGTAGAATCAATTGATGCTGATAGGAGTGCAGCATTATGAACATATCCAATAGGCTTCTTCTTTGCCTCCACCTCAGATTCAAACACTCTCAGATCATTGTACAGATCATCCAGTTCCTTTTCTTCCAATTGATCATTCTGTCTGAATGAAACAGTATACATGGTCCATTCATCTCCAAGGGACCTTAAGAACTTTCTGTTTACATCATCTTGATCAATCTGTACTCCCATAGTAGCTACTTCACCAATCAGCTTGTTAAACCTGTCAAAAGTTTGAGTCATGGACTCATTCTTAGTTGACATAAAGTTTTCATACAGTTGCTTCAATATTGCCTTCTGATTTCTCTTGGTACTTTTGGTACCAGAGAATCTCTTCTCTAGAGCATTCCAAAGCATCTGTGCATCTGTGCAGTTGCAGAATTGGTGTTGATACTCATTGGGAATAGCCAAGAAAAGTGTGCTCAAGGCTTTCGTCTCTGTCTGCCTTGTCTTCCTTTCTGCATCCGTCTTTGGTGGGATTCTTTTTCCATCTGCACCAATCTTTCCTTCATCAGATGGGTCATTCTCAATGATGTCCCACATGGAGTAATCTGTGAGAAGAATGTATTGTTTGATACTAATCTTCCACATGTCAAACTCATTAGATTTGAGCATTGGAACCTTTGAGACAAGAGTACCGTTTGATTCAACTGTGTTTTCCATGATGAATGAAGGTTTCTGAGAATACTTGCTCTGATACCACTTGTCAGGATCTAATTCTTAACAAGAATAATGAACTCAGAAACAATATTAAAGAAGTTGCGGAATAACACTTTAATATTCAACAATCAATGTAACAATGAATCAGAAATCACAATCTTGTAAACTTTATTGAATGATTAAAGCTACAAGATTTTAAACAAAACCTCAATATTGATGAACAGGCTCACCAATACGAATTCTACTTCTCTAGAACTAGGGTTCTAAACCTTGAGGTTAATTCTCTCTCTAAAAACTTATCAATCAAAAGTTAATTCTATCATAGACTTCTATACTATTTATACAAGACATATTACAAGATAATTATCAAAATACAATTGATCTTCAGTCCATAATTATCTTCTTTACTTTAGCAAGTCTTCTATACAGCTGTCTTCATTCCATACTGAGTCTTCATCTCATAAGCAGCACTAACCATCTTCAGCAGCATTAAAATCCTCAGCAGTAGTAATTGTGTTCAACAGTATTAACTTTGATCTGACAGTACTAACTTCAGCAGTACTAACTACTAGCAGTACTAACTCTCCAAGCAGTACTAACTTTTGAAATAGCAGTACTAACTTATAAAGCAATATTAAATCTATTAGCAGTAGTAATCAGTTGTGCTAGCAGCATTAACCATACTTAATCAATTCTATAATTCCCAACAGTATCGATAAACTGCATGATGTACGTTCTTTCGGTTTAGCCATTGCGTGGTTTATGCAATATCCTGCACGAGAGTGGGTTTTTTGCAAGTTATTTCCCTTGAAACCCTTATCATTTATATTTTAGATGAAAAATGTAATGATTCGTGGAAATCCAACGAGGTCGGTCTGGACGAGAAAACACAAAGGGTACCCCCTTTGCTGAATCGACCAAAAATGGGTGTCACACTTAAACGTCCATAACTTTTGCTACGGGGATCCGTTTTATGCCCATGACCCATCAAAATGAACCTTAGAACGAGAAGCACGCCATTTCTTGGTCACCTTCTGGAAATACACAATGATTTGAGTGGGTATCGATAAACTGCATGATGTACGTTCTTTCGGTTTGGCTAATGCGTGGCTTCGGCAATATCCTGTACGAGAATGGGTTTTTTGCAAGTTATATCCCTTGAAAACCTTATCATTTACATTGTAGATGAACAATATAAAGATTCGTGGAAATCCGACGAGGTCGGTCCGGACGAGAAAACACAAAGTGTACCCCCTTTGTCGAATCGGCCAAAAATGGGTGTCGCGCTTAAACGTCCATAACTTTTGCTACAAAGATCGGTTTTAAACCCATGACCCGTGAAAACGAATCTTTGAACGAAAAGCACTTCATGGCTTAGTTGCTTTCTGGTAATACACCATGATTTGAGTGGGTATCGATAAACTGCATGATGTACGTTCTTTCGGTTTGGCCAATGCGTGGCTTCGGTAATATCTTACACGAGTGTGGGTTTTTTGCAAGTTATTTCCCTTGAAAACCTTATCATTTACATTGTATATGAACAATGATAAATTCTTGGAAATCCGACGAGGTCGGTCCGGACAAGAAAACACAAAGGGTACCCCCTTTGCCGAATCGGCCAAAAATAGGTGTCGCGCTTAAACATCCATAACTTTTGCTACGAGGATCCGATTTATGCCCAAGACCCGTCAAAACGAACCTGAGAACGAAAAGCACGCCATGGGTTGGTCACCTTATGGCAATATACAATTATTTGAGTGGGTATCGATAAACTGCATGATGTACGTTCTTTCGGTTTGGCAAATGCGTGGCTTCGGCAATATCCTGTACGAGAGTGGGTTTTTTGCAATTTATATCCCTTGAAAACCTTATCATTTACATTGTAGATGAAAAATGTAAAGATTTGTGGAAATCCGACGAGGTCAGTCCGGACGAGAAGACACAAAGGGTACCCACTTTCCTGAATCGGCCAAAAATGGGTGTCGCGCTTAAACGTCCATAACTTTTGTTACGAGGATCCATTTTAAGCCCATGACCCGTCAAAATGAACCTTTGAACGAGAAGCACTCCATGGTTTTGTAGCTTTCTGGCAATACACCATGATTTGAGTGGGTATCGATAAACAGCATGATGTACTTTCTTTCGGTTTGGCCAATGCGTGGTTTCGGCAATATCCTACACGAGTGTGGTTTTTTTGCAAGTTATTTCCCTTGAAAACCTTATCATTTACATTGTAGATGAACAATGTGAAGATTCGTGGAAATCCGACGAGGTCGGTCCGGACGAGAAAACACAAAGGGTACCCCCTTGCCGAATCGGCCAAAACTGGGTGTCGCGCTTAAACATCCATAACTTTTGTTACGAGGATTCGTTTTATGCCCATGACCCGTCAAAACGAACCTTAGAACGAGAGTCACGCCATGGCTTGGTCACCTTCTAGCAATACACAATGATTTGAGTGGGTATCGATAAACTGCATGATGTACGTTCTTTCGGTTTGGCCAATGCGTGGCTTCGGCAATATCCTGTACGAGAGTGGGTTTTTTGCAA